>CM038681.1:53802507-55002507 GCA_021605205.1 Aegilops longissima | reverse complement strand
ATCTGCCTCCTCGACCCCTCACCTGTGCCCAAGCCGAGCCATCCTTACGCCGCCGCCGCCACACCTCCGCCAGCTCGCCCCGTGGCCGCCGCCGTCACCGCACCTCCGCCATCTCGCCACCGCAGCCGCACCTCTGCCAGCTCTCGCCGCCGCGGCCTCAACCCAAACATTTAGTACCGGTTGGTGTTACCAACCGGTACTAAAGCCCTACGTGCACCTGGGCCTGGCTCGTGCCACGTGTTCGCACTTTAGTGCCGGTTCGTGACGAACCGGTACTAAAGGGGGGGGGCTTTAGTCCCCACTCTTTAGTGCCGGTTGTAGAACCGGCACTAAAGGCCGTTACGAACCGGCGCTAAAGGCCGGTTTTGCACTACTGCCTAGAGCGCTATTGCTACCGTGTTATTAGTAGCGCGGTTTCCTCAAGCTCGCTACTGCTAATTAGCAGTAGCGGTTATTTTTAAACCGCGCTGCTGCTAAGATTCTGTGTATAAGGTTTTCCCTAGTAGTGCAAGCTTGCTTTACCAGATATCATTTCAAAAGAGCAATTAGCTTTTGTGCCAGGTACTCCCTCCATTCCAAATTACTTGTCGTGGTTTTAGTTCAAATTTGAACTAAAACCACGACGACTAATTTGGAACGGAGGGAGTAGATTAATGACAGATAATATTATCCGTTCTAATGAATGTTTACATTTTATAAGGAGAAATAGGTCAACAAATAATAGCTATTGTGCTCTGAAGCTCAATATGATGGAAACCTATGATAGGCTGGAGTGGTCTTACTCGAGGGCTATTATGGAGAAACTAGTCGTCAACCCGTGCATGCGCATGGGCTAGCCTATTTTAGGTAGATGTATGTACCTTGAACTTCTATTAACATTTTGCTGCATGCAATATTCACTTGAAGTTAGCAACTTCTCCATGAAGAGAGGCTATAAAGAGCACATGTAAATATAATTTTCAAAATTACTCTTCAAAATAAATTATAGCGCACCATAATTCATCTCTACCTACTAATAAACCAACGATTGCTTCTGGTCGTCCGTCACGCTTTTTTACAAAAAAGTTTATGTATTGTTTAGTAATTGAACCCGCAGTACATCATTAATCTATCATGCAAAAGAAAAAACGGTTCGCTAGAAAAAAAACAAGTCACCCGTACGCATCTGCCTCCTCGACCCCTCACATGTGCGCAAGCCGAGCCATCCTTACGCCGCCGCCGCCACACCTCCGCCACCTCGCCCCGTGGCCGCCGCCGTCACCGCACCTCCGCCATCTCGCCGCCGCAGCCGCACCTCTGCCAGCTCTCGCCGCCGCGGCCTCAACCCAACCACTTCGGTCCCCCGCCATACTTGTGAGGAGAGGCAAACCGGCAGCGGCCTTGCAGGGGCTTGCGGTCGCGCGGTCGGTGAGAACCTGCCGGATCCGGTGGGAAGTGGCGCTCAGGCGGTGGATCTGGAAGGAAGGCGGCCGGAGCTCGGAGCACAACAGTAGGTGGGCGCGGCATGGCGTCGGGTAACTGTGAGAGAAGAGAGAGATGAGAGGGAGAGAAAAGGGAGCACGTGAGGAAGGAGATGGGAGGCCGAAAGGAAAGAGAAGGGAGCGGTGAGGTGCGGTGGTCCTGCTGCTACTTGTCGGTCGCTCGCCGGCCATCTTTGAGCCGGAATTGCGGCCCCATGCGAGGTAAAGATCAGCGTTGCTGCAACCACGGCAGGTCGCCCACCATGAGCGTACCTTACAAGAAGCAGCAGCCTCACTTCGCCAAGGACGGCATGACGATTACGAAATATTCAGTCATCCCCCTTGCGTCTTCCTGTTGGATACTTGCACCTGCTCATGTGTTTGAGGCAATTCTTAAATAAAATAGCTATGCAAATTGTTATTTCTGTTCAGATGAATGTCAAGATTTGGTAATGCTTAAAGAAAAGATCTACTCTATGGTTGTTTCTCTGCAGATTATTGTGCAGAAAAGTTATAAACGGGATATAATTCTATGCGAGAGATAACCGCTAAAGGTAGTTAATTTTGGTCTCAAGTAATGATAGTTAATGTTGTGTGCAGATTTCTTTCTACAGGATGTTGGGTGTAAATTATTATTGTTGCAATGATACAATAGCAGTAGCGCAAGGTCGATAATTTTTACTTACATATATTCAGTCCTTGCATGCATTTTCTGAGTATGTTCTTGATTAGTATGCAGGTTATTTGTTTCCCAGATGGACCAAGACATAGGGAAAGATTAGCATGGCAAGACACCCACCATGCGTGCGCCTTACAAGTTGCAGCAGCTTCACTTGGTTTTCAACGACATGTCGAGTATGAAATAGATAGCCAGCTGCAAGCATTGCTCCTCCCCGCCCACTATATCTTTTGGAGGGTCTTCATGCTAAGGTGTTCAGCTAGCGCACTAACGATTCTGCCACTATGTGCCATTTTTTTTAGAAAAGAAGGATGACCCCCGGCCTCTGCATCTGGGAGATGCATGCGGCCACTTTATTGATTATTCTCGAGAACCTTACAAAGTATTACAACAATAGGCCTGAATCCACCATCTTGGCATCATATGCCACTACTCCTATTCATATGATGAAGAGGCGTTAGCTGGGCCAAATACCCAGTCCACTCACCTAAGCCTATCATCAAAAGCCAGAAGCCCTAGCCGAGCCACATACCGGGTCTGGGGCATGAACTGGTCTGACGCACTCACATGTGTCGTCACCGCCATCTTCCACTGGTTCGTCTTCAGAGCAGATATTGAGGCTTCTACCTTGTCAGGCCACTCTGCCATCGACGCCATCATGACGCCAGACAACAACCCCCTCCTGCGCGAGTCCAGCACTGCGCATCGGGCGCCGAGTCTCCACTGCACCACGCCGCCGAGATCTGCCGTCATCAATGTGCAGGATGAAGCACCACTCCACCAAAAAAGCCGCCCACTGGTCCCTCAAAACCGTGTACGCCTCCAAAAATGACGCCCCCAAGGAGGAAACGACACCAACGCGCCGCCATCATCTGATCTACTGATCTAGGGTTTCCCCCGGAGGTAGCGGATAGAGGTCTGGAGCTTCTCCACGGCGAGGCCTTCAAGAAGGTAATGACACAAAAGAGTGCCGCTAACGCCGGTCTTGGCATCAAGCCGAGAACTAGGTTTTCACCCGGATCCGCTGAAAGAACCTCCATCAAGCATGTCTGCCGCCGCCGATCTGAGCCGCCGCACATTGAGGTCGCACCGGCCAGATCAGATCTGTCCGGAGGGCAAACCAAACATGGCGCCGACCCAACCACCAGGCCCTCCATGCCGCCAAGGGCCAGAGGCGCCGGGGCCTCCACCACGCGTAGTCGCCCTGCCACCCACGCGGCCCAGGACGGCCAACACCGCCGCATCCCGCCGATGGCGCGCGCCCACCAGATCCGAGCAGAAACGCCCTGATCCGCCGCCAAAACGGTCAGCCGCCGCTCCTCCACTGCGAGGAAGAGAGGAGGGGGCCGCCGCCCCAGCATCTAGCGCCACCGCGCCGTAGAAGAGGCCGGAGGGCCAGATCCACGCTGGCGTGCAGCTCCGCGTCGCACGGCGCGCCGCCCAGGGCTGACCTCCATGCGTGACGGGAGAGAAAAGGCCCGCCGCCGCCGGCAGCAGCACGGGCTTTACCTGGCGGGGACGCCCGACGGCGGCGAGGGGGAGGGAGCAGGAGGGGGTGGCGGCGGCAGCGGGGTTAGGTCACCCGAGCCGCCCCCCGGAGAGCGACGCGGGTCTATATCGCCACTATGTGCCATAACCCGCCATTTAAAACATTGCATATTATACTTCCAAGTAACGGTAGGCAGTAGTTACAGTAGCTGTTGTGTGCAGATTTCTTCTATATAAGGAATTTTACACAATCTCATCTTCACAAACGAATACTATAGATTATGGTATACTCAGTTACAGTAGCTGTTGTATTGCATGCAGTTCTTTTTTTTTATTGAGAAGATGCTATGTGAAAATCCTTATCTCTGCAGGTTATTCTCTATATAATAATGAAAGGTAAGTGAAGGTCTCAGTCTGAAGTTTATCCGTTCGAGTTTATCTTATAAGGTTTTTCCTATGTGGCACATGAGTTCAGATACTATGCGATGGTCGTCAAGTTTCTATTTCAAATTCGGTCATTGCATGCGTTTTCTGAGTACGTTCATGGTCAGTCCATGAATGCCAATTATATAATCCTCCGTCCCAAAATAAGTATCGCTGATGTAGTACAAAATTTGTAATAATTTAGTACAAAATCAGCGACATTTTTTTTTGATGGAGGGAGTAGTATTTTTTATCTTGACGAACAGGGCCATAGTGAACTGTTGCAAGCCATTTCAGTTTTTGCACTTAAATTAAATGACTTGATCACAACCACCATGCAGTACCAAGAATCAAGACGTCAAGATTACTTGTATGTTGAAGAACTATGGAAAATATATGTTCATAAGGATCTAACAATAATAGAGAAACAAGATTTTTCTAAAACAAAAAAATTACATAAGGTAAGGATTCATCCATTTTATTTTTAAGAAAACATGTAAGTAGATACATGGAAACTTACCTGTAGTTGGCGGCATTTTTTCTGAATTGTATTCAGTAAAGATTACTTTATCCATACATTGTTGGCATAAAATTGATCCCCGGTCTTGTGTTAGACTTCATGCAATAGAATACACTACCCCAAATCCAAAATTCTCTGGCGGAGTTAGAGCAAATCCCGTACAACAGAGTCTTTAGGTATTTTATTTTCTGACCAAGTTATGATTTTCACTGGAAAATCAAATTATGAATGCTTAATCTGAGGTATTTCTTACTCAGTTTGATCTAGGTTTCTACCAACTATTATCTGTCTTTTGAATTTCCTTTTGTGGGGATTTGTCTTCGAGTTATGTTGACGTGAATGCAGCTGCTGGTCATACTTTAACCACATGTCAATTGCAGAAGTGTGACACCACCATCCTGTGCCACAAACCATACCAAGAATGATGGATTATGGCTAGAGTTCATTTGATCCATGTGATAAACATACCTATTGGGGAATTCGGGTATGCCTGCTCCTCTATTTATTTGACTAATGTTTGATTGGTTCATCCCGGTCTAACATGTTAATGAAGGTGTTGTTTCATTCCTCATACGATCTGGATACCTTTCAATTGATTAGTTCTTCTTTTGGATTACTCTATATTAATTCCCTATGTATATCTTTACTATGTTCCTCAAGACTTTGGAGTAAGACATTTATTTTGTTGACATTAGTTTCAAGGGAACATGGCAGTTTGGTTCATTGTTCCAGCTAGAGATTCGAAAGAAGATGATAGACAGCTAACAAACAAGTTTTCTCGGCCGCTAACAAGTTAGCCTAACCAATCAATCATAAACATCATCATTCATCCATATAACTTCAAAATTTTGAACCAAATGATATTGATCTTGCAAACTTTTTGTTTTCGTTTTGCCTACACTGTGTGATTTAGTCATTGTTGTGAATTGCTGGAATATCCTCTTTGGATTTTTCCGTTTAAAGTTGGTTTTGTCCTCTGAGAATTCATAATTCTGACCTTCGCAATTGGTTAACTATTGCAGTTGAGGAGTATGAAATGAGCTGAGAGCAAAAGGAGGAGCTAGGCTTGAATGACATGGGACACATCTTCTGCGGGCATGGCTTACCACACCACTGGCGTGTCATAATCAATCTTGGTTTAGTCTTCTTGTTGTGCAAGTGTTGTAGTAACTTGTGATCTGAAATTTGGTACTCTGTCGTATTGAATTTTTGTTTTCCGAATGAACCAAAGCAATAAGTGATATGGAGATGGTTTCAAATGTGCATCACTTTTGTCTTTATTGCTACAGGTCAACTCTTTTCAATATAAAAAATGATGCTTTTAAAAAAATCCCAGAAGAAATAGGTGAATAGAGAAATGGAGTGGTGGTTCATCGGTGGCCAAAGACGGCATAAGAAGAGGATCAAAGGATCTTGGTCGAAAAGCGATACTCGGGTAACCTTATTTTTATTATTTGCCGGAATTGGATGTAGGAAGTGTTGCATAATGGCATGTGGAGTAGATTTTACGCAATTATTTTCCCGTTGCAACGCACGGGCATGTGCACTAGTATAGTATAGAGTATATAATTTTACATGTAAATATCAGGGTGACAAATTATGCCTACAGCGGAGTCATGACCAATGATCCACTGCCAACTACAAAACCTATAGCAGGCATGAAAATATTTTGTAAGGTTAGGTGACCATGTTTATGCTACTGTAAAGATTGAAGCTTCATTGAATATTTGAATTAATATATTTGGAAGGAACACACACTTGTAGAGTACGTACATGACGGATTTGTGTTTTTGTATTCCTTGTGACAATGTTAATGAAAGGAAACGTACTATACATGAAAGCATGTTACTACAAAATTGGCAAAAAAGAAACATGTCAATATTGCACTCCTTTTGTAAAATAGTTATGTAACATACCTTACTTTAGAAAAGGGTAAATATGTTTTCTTTGTGAAAAAGCACTATCATTTCCTTTCATCAATAGTGCGAGTCAAAATCTTGTGTGCTTCTGCCAAAACTCCAGTTTTCAATAAATATTGTATGTAAACCACAAAGGTGGATGTGCACATTCTAAATTTCAGAAACAAATTAAATGTAGATTTCTGCAACATTAAAAATTTATAGTTAATATTTTTGTGTGTATGTTAACAAAAATATGAAGGAGTGCATATTTCATTTATTATTTAAAAATTACGACCCGCACATTAGTCTGGTTTGTGTAACAGGAAATTCAAAGTATTTCTTTTCAAACGCTATTATAAGTATTTACATTTTAAAGGAAAAACTCAGGAATTTCTCAAATTTAAAGAGGGATTGGATTGATATTATTTTGTTGAATTTTTTCCTAAAAGAAGGCTGGGAGCAGAATGTTTGCAGTTGATATGGTCTTATTAGTATATTTTAAAGGAATATAATGAAGACAAAATAAAAATTTATAGATAGATAAGTTTGAATTTTCTTATCACAAATATGTCCTCCATACTTTTCCTCTGCCTTAATAACACCATTGCATATTTTTGCATACACCTAATTAAGTTGTAAATATGGAAAAACTGTTGCTCAAGCCTAACTTAATTATATGCAGTACAAATTATAGGACAAAACTGCAGGATTTTAGAAAATATGAATAACATCAATTCCCAATCACAGGCCTATTCAAATGAATGCCTAGACCTATATGCTCTGTAAGGTACAAAGGAAAAGAAAATGTCCAGATACATTTAGACATAGCAGAACATGATCTGAAAGAGTAGCTATGAGCTCAGATATAAAACTGGAAGTTGCTAGTGTATGTAGATTTACATTCTTATATTTTTCTCGTCTCTTCATTGGAAGAGAACATGTACTATAATTTAGCATGCATATGTGCGGACATAGCAATTGGTCATCTACAGAATGTTGATCGGAATACAGTTGGAAACTTAGATAGCAAGACATACTATACTTCTAGCCATTTATTCATGTCTTCAAATCCTCTAGTCAAGAAGTCAACCAAATCATTAATTATTATAAGGGAAAGAAACTAAGAAATAAAAGGATCTGAAATATAATGTCTTTTCAACAAAATAGCAGTGCAACACACCATCTGTATAGAAAAACTGTATGTAGCTATCATGCATGCATATGATTAGTGATCCTTGATTTCATCATAATCCAGTTGAAGATAGGAAAACATACATCTATGTAGGATGTACACCACTGTCACCCATCTGCCCATGGCATCTAGACACGCCGTTGCCAGCTGTTGCACCACCAACCTGACACTTGGGCACCTCACGCCACCACATGAGGATGATTGGTGGTCGAGTCCGTAGCAGGCTGTTGTTCTGTGTCTCTATCAGCCTGCTCGCAACATCCATATCGATGTCCTCGTCGGACAAAAAATTGAGCTATTGTTGGTAGCTAATGTTCTTCTGGCTGTCTTCCAAAATGAACTACAAAGGTATAACCAGATTGCCTATAAACAGTGGGATAAATAAATAGAATATGTTTTAGTTTGATTTTTGAAAGACATGGTTAACATGGTTGAACTCTAAAAAACCAAATTCATAGATGAGGTTAGAAAGGCTGGCCAGGTTACATGGCTATTCTATCTAGAAAACAACAGAATCAAAGTAGCAAGAGGTCGGTTATTGATATGTTGCTACAGAGTCTCGGTGCATGGAATAAGTTCTGAAATAATGATAACTTCTTTCCAGTGTCTTAAACAAATCATCATCTTCCAAGCTTGAACATTATTAAAACAATAAAAATTTAATCACAGTGCAACTCTACATATGTATAAGAGGAGGTCAAAATCCCAGCCACTGATTAGCAATTATGTGAAGCTCCAGATGCCCCAAAGGCATCAACGTAGTGCAGACCTGTTCATACATGTTCATTACGTTTGGGTGGAACCATCCCCGGAATCAGCGCCACCGGTGTTAGGCTGCGTTTCTCGATCTTCTCTACACGACAGGTAGAGTGGCAATGGAGAGGGCGTGGGTGGATCTGCAGGGCATAAAGGCCAAATGCATGTCAGCGACGATACCATGACGACATGGGAAAAGAAGAGATCAATCGCTCGAGCTGGCAGAGAAGAAGCCACAATAGATGGCACCCATTGACAGGCATGACGGCGGCATGAGGACGACAAAGCCGGCAGGTTCGCTAGGCCTCGGCGGACTCGCTATGGCTTTTTCTTTAGATGATCCACCATCTATGGGATTTCTCTTTACGAACGGCGATCTTATGAGAAAAAATAACATGAAGCAGAAGACGTAAGCCTTGCTGTCGTGGAGCGGCAGAGAATCCTCGGGTGAGGGCGAGATATTAGGAGTTCTATTTGTTTACCATACCTAATCAAGCTAGTTACGGCAAGGCAGGAATTGCAAATTGTATTTACCTAGCTACGTGACCAAGCTAGTTATGGCAAGGAAGTAATTGCAAATTGTATTTGCCTAGCTACGTGATCAGATTGGACTTGTTGCCCGTATAGCACATACCTATTTTTAAATGGTATATCACAGACCTTTAGCATTACGTGCAACGTTGATTGGACTTGCCTTTTCTAGAAACTATATTGGACGTGTTGTCCGTATAGCACATACCTTTTTTAAAATGGTATAGCACAGACCTTTAACATTATGTGCAACTAAGGATGGCAATGGATAGGGTATGGGCAGGGTAGAGCAATACCATACCCATACCTGTATAGTCAGTGGGTACAAAATTCTACCCATACCCGTACCCATGGGTATGAAACTTTACCCATACCCATACCCGAGGGGTACCCGTACCCATTGGGTACCCAGTTGGTAGAACAAAAAGTACACAAGTTGTTCACAATTTTACGCTCATTGATAGCACATTTGACAAAAAAATCAATTATCTCAGCTCAATAACAGGTAGATGAGTAAATGACCAATATCAAAATTTAGAAACCACAACATACTCTTAAGTCAATAGGAGTAGATGAGTCACATGAAAAATTAATGACTAATTGACAACAACTTAACATTAGTTCACAAACAGGCAGGGTATGGGTATACCCACCGGTACAAGGCTATACCCATACCCTACCCATGACTTAATGGATAGGATATGGATACTACCCATGGGTATAAAAGTGTGCCCGTCACCCTGCCCATGTGGGTACGGTACCCGCGGGTACCCGTACCCGTGGGTAAAATTGCCATCCTTACGTGCAACGTTTTATGGATCAACCCGGAACCTAGTAAAAAAAGATCCATTGATTGATTTCTATGATTGATCTAAACCGTAATAACTTGGTCCCACCAGATTAACGCCTTCTAATTTCTAATTAACGTGAGAATTTCTAGAAACTATATTTGACGTGTTGCCCATATAGCACATACCTTTTTTAAAATGGTATAGCACAGACTTTTAACATTACGTGCAACATTTTATGAATCAACCCGGAATCTAGTAAAAAAAAGATTTATTGATTGTTCTATGATTGATCTAGACCGTAATAACTTGGTCCCACCAGATTAACGGCTCCTAATTTCTAATTAACGTGAGAATTTCTTGGAAGTCTAGAATTAGTATAGGCTTGATTGATCTAGATAGTAATAAGTTGGTCCCATCAGATTAACGGCTCCTAATTTCTAATTAACATGAGAATTTCTTGAAAGTCTAGAATTAGTATAGGTATTGATAGATTGGGTTTTGCAGCAAGTTGGATTGATACAAAAATGGCTATGGTTTCTTCAATTTCCTTTTCAGTGTTGTTCAATGGAGAAAGACTCGAACGTTTCTATCCATCCAGAGGGTTCGGCAGGGAGATCCTATCTCACCTTACGTATTTTTGATCGCAGCAGAGGGCCTTTCGTGCCTCCTGAAATCCAGTTCTCACTCATATTTGCTGACGGGTATTAAAGTGGCGCCTACAACCCCGACCGTGAACCACCTTCTATTTGCAGATGACAGCCTTTTGCTTTTCAAGTCTAGTGTGCAGGGTGCAGAAAGTGTTTCAAACCTACTGAATATTTACTACAATGCTTCAGTTCAGAAAATCAATACTGAAAAATCAGCAATTTTCTTCAATAAAGGGTGCCCACAAGTGATTAGAGAAGGAGTGAAGAACCAACTTATTGTTCACAATGAGTCCCTTAATGAATGTTACCTGAGAATTCCAACAGACATGGGTCAGTCTAAAAATGGCACGTTTAAATATTTGCGTGATAGAGTGTGAGAGAACGTGAATGGGTGGATGCAGAAGCTCTTGTCGGCTGCAGGAAAGGAAATCCTTATTAAATCAGTTGCGCAAGCAATCCCAGTTTACTCCATGTCTTGCTCCAGGTTGCCGAGAGGGCTTTGCGACAATGTTACATCTATCATCCGTTAGTTTTAGTGGGGCAGCAAACTTGGGAAGCGCAAACCAGCATGGGCTGCATGGGATATCATGACCACACCGAAGCATATGGGAGGAATGGGCTTCCGAGATTTGGAGCTTGTCAATTTAGTATTGTTTCCAAGATGAGCGTGGAAACTAATGAATGAGACAGAATGTTTGAGTGCTAGACTGCTTAAGGCAATTTACTATCCTGGGGTATCGCTCTTTCGAGCAGAACTAGGATCTCACCCGTCTCAAATTTGGAGAGCAATTATAGATGGGAGAGATGTGTTGGCACAAGGTATAATTAGAAGGATTGGTGTTGGAGCTACTACCAGCATATGGGACCACAACTGGATACCACGAGATAGTTTTAAACGGCCGATCACTTCACTGCTTCAAGCACCACCACAAATGGTATCGGACCTTATTGAAACGGCAACGGCTTCCTAGAGGGAGGAATTCATTCGATCGGTCCACCACGCACTACTCCACCGGCTACTGTTCAACCAGCCCTCTCCACGGGCTCCTGTTCAACCACCCCTCCACGGTCTACTGTTCATCCAGCCCTCCACGGGGTGGTCCTGTTCATCCAACCCTCCACAGGGTCCTGTTCATCCAGCCCCAACCGGCTCGATCGATCGGGTTCCTGTTCATCCAGAGGCAACACCACGGAGTCCTGTTCATCCACCTCCACTGGGAACTGTTCATCCAAACCCCCCTACAACGCTCACCGATCATCCAGAGGCAGCATCGATCGGCTTCAGTTAGCAGCAGTAGCAAAGGAATCGCTCGATCGGGTTTAGTTAACAGCCATCGATCGATCGCTCGGGTTCAGTAACGCGTAGCATTTAGTGCAATCGCTCGGGTTCAGTTAGAGCCCAACGCCTCGCACACACGCGCGTACGTGTATGAGATAAACGTGCATCGCTCGGCCCCCGACCACCCACCGTAACCGGGAACTCCCCAAAATTTTCCTCGCCCTCGCTTCAACCATAGTTTTTTCCGTCTTGGACGGCCCAAAGAATGTCATGCAGCTGAGTCTCCGCCCTGCCCAAGACGAAAAGCCCATTTTCTGTCATGAGTTTTTGTCATAGAAGTAGGAGCCCACCACATCTATGATGATACAGGGTTTTGTCACAATTATCATCATAGAAGTGTCATAAGTATGACAGAAAAAAATTGCTCGGCCCAAAATGTCATGGATGTGTCTTTTTTTGTAGTGCTCCTCTCTCCCTCACTCTCCCCCCTCTCTCCATAGGCTATCCCATTCCGCTTCTCCCTCCCACGCGCGATTCCCTTCCTCATCCACCACCACTGCCGGCCTCGCACCTCATGCCTCCCCCAAATCCGGCGACCTCCACACCCACCGCAGCCCCCTCCCCCTCCTTCCTCCTCCTTTCATATTGGAAGGAGAGGCAGATCCAGCAGAGTGACATCCATGGCGGCGGCCAGATCGGCCATGGGCACAACCACAGGTGAGTTGTTCTTCCTACTCCTCTCTCTCTCTCTCTCCATCTTCCAGATCGAGCAGAGCGCCATCCATGGCATCATCTAGGGTTTCGTCTCCAACTCCGGCGACCACCGGTGAGTTGCTGCGCCTACTCTCTCTATCTCTCTCTTCCTCTTCTAATCCTTGTCTCTTTTTTGTAGCAGCAGCAAAGGAGAGGTGTATCATCATTGACGACTTCATCCCCTCTAGGATCAACATCGACCATGGATGAAGAGGACGATGGCGCCTAGCTAGCAGCAGCAGCCATGGCTAGAATTTTTTTTAATTCCTAATTAGTTAGCAGTAGCGAGGGTACAGACCCACGCTACTACTAGTTAGTAGTAGTGTGGGTGGTATCCATGCTACTACTAACGGACGTAGTAGTAGCGCGGATGGCACCCGTGCTACTACTACCAGTTAGTTGTAGCGCCGTATCAGTAGCGCGGGCACCCGCGCTACTAATGTACATAAAACCCGCGCTGCTGCTAGGCTTTTCCCTAGTAGTGTATGTCAGGCACCGCGCGCTTGGAACATCAAGCTGGACGACACGCTGGTGTCGCTCGGTTTTCAGAAAAGCCCATTGGAGCATGCCGTGTACATGAGGTGCAATGGCGATGAACCACTGCTGCTGGGTGTCTACATCGATGATCGTGTCATCACCGGATCAAGCATGGAGGCCATCACACAGTTCAAGCAATAGATGCAGTCCGTTTTCTCCATGAGCGACCTCGGCCTGCTGAGCTACTACCTCGGCATAGAGGTGCACCAGGGAGACGACGCAATCACCCTCAAGCAGACGAGCTACGCAGCCAAGATCGTCGACAAGGCCGGACTGACGCGCTGCAATCCAGTGCACATCCCGATGGAGCCGCACCTGAAGCTGAGCAAGGAAAGCACGAGCCCTCCTGTGGACAGAAGCTCTACCGCAGCGTCGTTGGCAGCCTCCGCTACCTGGTGCACTCACAGCCGTACATTTCATTTACGGTTGGTTTCGTCAGCAGGTTCATGGAGGCGCCCACGACAGAGCACTGGGCGACGGTGAAGCAGCTGCTAAGGTATGTTGCAGGCACCCTGAACTATGGGTGCAGATACAAGAAAGGTGAGCCGGAACCACAGCTGGTTGGTTACTGTGATGCGGACTTCACCGGCAATGTTGAGGACGGGAAGAGCACCTCCGGGGCGGTGTTCGTGCTCGGCAAGAGTGTGATCAGATGGCAGTCCCAAAAGTAGAAGGTGATCGCCCTCTCGTCGTGTGAAGCCGAGTACATGGCAGCAACCACAGCCGCGTGCATAGGCGTCTGGTTCCGGCGGATGCTTGGTGATCTTCTAGGAGATCCAGGGAGTGCAACACCACTGCTCATCGACAACAAGTCAGCAATTCAACTTTGCAAGAATCCTTTTTTCCATGACAGAACCAAGCACATCGAGACGCGGTTTCATTTCATCCGTGAGTGCGTGCAAGATGGAAGGATCGCCGTCGACTACGTCCACACCGGCGAGCAATTGGCTGACATCATGACCAAGGCTCTGCCTCGGGTGAAGTTTCAGGAGCTGCGGGAGAAGCTGGGCATGGTCGACATCAGCAGCTGATTAAGGGGGAGAATGTCACTTAATAGCTGCTGAAGATAGTTTCAGTTTCGTCAGACTTAGGTGTTTGTTTCTCTGTCAGTTTCGACAGTGGTTTGCTTTCTTCAGAAATAAGCCGAGCTGTGGCTCGGACATAGTTTGTTAGCTGAAACCGCGGCCTTGACCTGATCGTGGGATGGCACGAGGGAGATGGTCATGGCCGCATCATGGGCGACGCGCGGGGAGCGCTGGGATGGTAGCACTCACGACCCGATCGTGGCCTTGTTTCTCATTTTCTGTTAGCCTTGTAATCACTAAATAAGAAGAGAAAGAAAGAGCAGAAAAGCTGCGATGTTGAGCGCGGCACAAAACATCTTCGTCTTCCTCTCTGTGAGCTCGAGTGCTAGGTCGAACACGTCTTCTTTTTTGATTTGATTGATGGGATGGGGTGCATACGCTTTTGCACCTGGCTCCCTCCATTGCCTAAAACTCCTCCATCTCAGGCTCACTACTGCTCTCATGGAATTAAGATTATCTCCATCAACACTGCTACATGCGCTTGGTCCGGCAGGCAGCAACCTACCTGTCTTTGTCGTGGATGACCATATATAGCGAGGAGATGAGAGGAGATGGGTGTGGATTCTATGCATGTAAGCTCGTGAGGAAGAAGGAAGGAGGCAAGATGACCGCACCTTCCTATCTTTGTTGTGGATGGATGGAAGGAATCAGTCGCTGCCGAGAAGGCTTCCTGCACTCATCTGTGTCTCCTCTCCTCTCCTCGCCTCGTCGTGCCAAGTCCTAAGTCGCATGCGCACCCCGCACGCGGATGAATCACCGCTTATGTATATATAGACATATGATCTTGGTAGATTGAAGGAGCAGGGAGTGGTCCATGCACAAAGGGAAGGCCATGGCGTGGATCACTAAGGTGGCACAATCTAGACCATGGATGACTGGCTGACAATATAGACCATGGATAGCTGGTTGGCTGGCTGATGAGTTACTCATGGGAATTAACATTAAGTGGACACGGATTCAATTCCAAGAAAGTGAATTAAGTGGCACAGTTTCTTCACTTGTACATCGTTTAATGGCATTATGAGGATGATGACACCGCCGCCACCTTGGGAGCTGCTTTGTGCAATTTGCTTGCAATTCATTCATATAGTAACTACTATTAATTTTTCTAGGAACATCTCAACTTTCTTTCCAATGTTCAAGCCTTCTCTTATTTGGCATGGGCAACCTCTTTTGTCTTATTTCATCATCTCAATGAGAATGGGCATGGGCCCCCTCTTTTCTATTATTTCACCATCTGAAAGACAAGTATATCTATTTGATTCACAACAAGAACATGTCCTGCTTCATTCATCTATCCACCTCCAAATCAACAAAGAATCAAACTTGTGCAAAATCAGAAATTTTATACCAACGCAATAGATACGTTTGTCTGTTCAACTACAAGAATCTTTGCTAGTAGAAATTTGGGCAGCATAACAGCCTGAAAGAAATACATGCATAGAGGCACTACAATCTCTACACCGCGATTTTGTATTTCACATGGAAGAAAAACACTAGAGCAGCTCTGCCATTAGCTCCTTAATTATAGTAAAGAGGTCAAGCATGTAGGTTGACACCTAACACGATCATACAACAACCATTCTAGTCTATTACACCAAGAAAAGAAATGTCCATTGTCCTGGGCAGCTCCAGGTCCCATATCCCCTATAGAGGCCAGCCAGCCGAGCTGCTCTTGGTGATGCCTCTGCCTCTCAAGTGTCTGAATACCATTCTTTTCCCGCATTGACTTGGCCACCAGAGCTTACTTAAATTTGGAGAGAGGACTATCTTCTCTTGCCTTCCATGGACCTTCATATAAGAAAAACATAAAAAAGAACTGCCAACACATGTTAATTTCACTAGTAGAAAATAGGGCTTTAGTCTAGGCCTGGACCGCCCATTAGTCCCGGTTCGCTCATGAACCGGGACCCATGGGGGCATCCATCCCGATTCGTGAGGCCAGGGGGTCAGCCGGGCCACGTGGGCCATTGGTCCCGGTTCGTCTGGCCCCTTTGGTCCCGGTTCCAGACATGAACCGGGACCAATGGGCCTCGCTCTGGCCAACAACCATTGGTACCGGTTTGTGGTTGGAACCAGGACCAAATGGGGTCCTTTAGTCCCGGTTCAAGCCACGAACCGGGACCAATGGGCCTCTCTCCTGGCCCACAACCATTGGTCCCAGTTTCTGGCTGGAACCAGGACCAAACAGGGTCATTTAGTCCCGGTTCCAGCCACGAACCTGGACCAATGAGATTCCTATATATACCCCTCCCCGCGAGCAGAGCAGTGCACTGCTCTGTTTTTTCTTGGCCGGCCATGGGAGAGATTTGTGGTGCTCTAGCTCACATCCTATGCACATGAGGTGTTCGTTGAAATGCCCGAGCCACAATTAAGCTTTCTCCTCTCAAAACTCCTTGTCCAAGCTCCATTTTCCTCGAGATTTGTCTAGGTTTGGAGGTCCGCGTCTTGTCCCGTCCCCGTCCTAACCGCCCTCGATCGCGCGCGCCGATCTCGTCGCGGCACCACCGTGGTGAGCCTCTTGTTCTTATCTTCTTTCTAAAAGAAACAGTTCTTACTTGTATGATTTAGATAGATACTTTTATAATTTTCTTACTTTTATTATTGTTTGTTACTATATAGTGCGATGGTTTTGGTATCCGCCTCCGTCGGCCCTCGTCCTGGCTATGATTCGGATGTGGTATATATTATCTTTTATAACTATTTGTTTCATTTAGTGTTTATGACAATTATGCCAACCAACTTGACATAGATGTTTTTATCTAGGAGGTAGTTGAACCGGAAATTCCAAATGGTCGAGAGGTTAAATTTAGTTGAAAAAGAAAAAAATTACTTGAAGAAAAAATGAAAAAAATTGAGCAGGAGAAGATGATATTGGAGTTGCATGTTGCGGATGTCGTCGATGATCACAAGATCAAGATGGATGCAATGCGCTTGAAGATTAGAAAATATGCCATTCGGTTTCAAAGAATAGACGGTTACAAAGAATGTCACATAAACCGAGGACAACTTGCTACAATCGTTGCTCAAAAATCAAAACAAAGATAAAATACTATTTCCTTACAACTTCAAGTGAGTGTTACTGTCTTGTGCATATTCGGTTTCCCTTATTACTGGAGGTTATAGTAATGTAATTGATGAGTTATGCATGCGTGCGCAGGTTCCACTTTATTCTCCTAGAGATTATGCTTGACTAGGGAGTAGTAAAAATTTTAGACTCGAGACAAAAAGATCCCGAGGACTATGCGGACATGACTAAAATGCTCCAGAAGTAAGTTCAATTGATCATTATCGCACCATATCGGCAACTTTGTTCCTTTCCTTATATCAAATAATTATTTTCTTTGTCTCGCAGGGTTTGAAAAGAGTTCACCGGAATTACTCTGGGACTGCCGAGCGAGCTGTGATTTATACACCCGAAAGTAAGTACTACTACCTAGTTCCGCGCATCTCCCGTTGATTCTAGCTAGTTTCATCAATACCATTTAACATGCTTGCTTAATTATTAGTTTGATTGACCTCTATTTCTCGTAAAGTGCTTGTGGCCGGGAATGAGTTTTGTGGATACTACGTTTGCTAGTTCATCTACAACGCGACGGCCTCTAAGCGGGGCTACTCTGAAAAATAATTTCAAGTGCGTAAGCAAAAATATTCACAATTTTATTTTATTACCATCATTTGTGATGAGTTTCATTCATATACATGTATTGACCCTCTTCTTCAGTTTAGATCTGGCAGATGCGGGATGAATTCCTACCACAAGATTGCATACGAGCAACTCAAGAGGAATTGGCGGGATTCTGTCTTGACCACATCATCAATAAAGCCGGAGAATACCATGTGGAAGTTGATATAGACATCAGATGTTTGGGATTGTAAGAGATCTCTCACAAAAAGAGAGGTGCACTCCTCTGTGTATATGTTCATGACGATCTTGTGTAATTAATGGTTCCTTCATTTGCTTACTAGCTAGCGTGTCGAGTTCTCTCTATACGTATAGTAGCTAGCGTCGACCAAGCACGGAGATAAGAGAGGTCACTTCTCTCTGTTAGCTAACTAACACAATATATGGAACCCCTAAATTAACCCTCCAAAACCCCTAACCCCCCTAAAAAAAAAAACCCCTGCTCCTGCCAGCTGTTGACGAGTGGATGCCTTTTGGTCCCGGTTGGTGTTACCAACCGGGACTAAAGGTCCTCCTGCCTGGGCGCCCCGCAGCAGCCACGTGGAGCCCATTCTTTCCCGGTTCATAAGCGAACCCTGACTAAAGATTCTGGGCTTTAGTCCCGACCCTTTAGTCCCAGTTCATGAACCGGGACTAATGGCCTCTGAAACCGGGACAAATGGCCCGTTTTCTACTAGTGTTTGCATGCCAAATAAACTAAACACAAGAAACTGTAAGCAATGCCCAGTTGTGACTAGGGTAAAAGTGTAATGTACGCATCCAGATGTATGCACACAACAAATATCTTCAAGTCAGTTATCTATTACCATCCAGTAATCACATTCCTTGTTTGCGTTTTTCAATAAAAAACCCATCAAAAGGATCAAGATAGTCACAAATGAGTCACAGAGTTTTCATAATGAATTAATGTGTTCAACATCATGGCACCAAGAGTAGAGTTCTTCTTTGAACAACCATTAGTCACAGGAGATGCTAGCTAGCAACAAGACTAGAGGGTTCAGATCAAGTGGAAACAAAAAGGCAGAAAGGTCCTAGTGAATCTCTTGCCACAAGTGTTGGCCTTGAGCCATTAGCTAGCAACAATGCAATAGGAGGTCACATTTCTGCTAACATACATCGCCTCACCATTCAATAAAAGCTAGACAGGAGCAAGGTTGTAGTGCACTGAGTAACCGCAAGAAAAACTTCACAGTTTAACCTAATACTCCCTCTGTCCTAAAATAAGTATTGCTCATTTAGGACGGAGGGAGTATTTCACGACCTTAACTAACAAGGCACAAACCACGTACACGACATGTATAAAGGAGCGGCAATATCAAATATCAAGAATGTACAAGATTGAGGACATATAATTCATTGTGGTGTTGGCCAAATAGAAAAATTGAACAAAGCTAGTACAAATGGAACCAAAATGTATACATCAAATCCCGTGAATCTGGCTTTTTGGCTAGATCGGTTAATCCCCATCAAAAGTACATGAAACCTGAACACTTGAAGTACCCTCATATACATCAAATTAGAACTATCATATACAAAAAAAACTGAACTATCCCCTCATGAACTTGACTAAGTTCTAACAAGAATCACATGAAAAAAGTATCAACATATACATAAGTCAGCATCCCCTTTACCCATACAGCTTCTAGAATCTAGAATTCTCAACATTTCACTCATAAACCTTTTAGATGTTCAAATAGAAGAATAATGAACTCAGTTGAACTACTTTTAGCCAAGAGCTATGCTAATGATTGTCCTGATGGAGGAATCACAGCTTCAACCTGTGCAACCAGTCATGCGACCTCACATCAGCTATCTTCCTCAAGGGCTAAAAGGTTCAAACAATATTTTCAAAACTGCAAAAGTTGGCACATTATGCTGCCAGAATAGTAGTGATATTAGAGGCAACACAGGTACATTGCAATGTTACCCAAGAGACATGTTTTGAGAAAATAGGCAACACAAGCGAGTTTGTAAATAATTTTCCAAGTAATGTTGATTTATGGGGGCAGACAAGAGGTGAGATTATTGACTAATGCAAGAAACGGATAAAGTAGGCTCTTATACAACTTTTTATGTTCTGATTATAATAGGAACTTCTTCTAATACTTCCAGAACCATTCATTGGCCAAACAAAGAAAAGGATGTTCTTCCTCAAGTAAACAAGAGATGGAGGCTATGTTTCCATTATGAAACACGATAATAAATGCTACCTCTTGAGCTTGTGTTGGGTTTTCCCTTGAAGAGGAAAGGGTGATGCAGCAAAGTAGAGATAAGTATTTTCCTCAGTTTGAGAACCAAGGTATCAATCCAGTAGGAGACAATGCACAAGTCACCGAATACATGCACAAACAATCAAACAACTTGCACCCAACGCGATAAAGGAGTTGTCAATCCCTTCAATGTTACTTGCAAAAGTGATATCAGATAGAGATAGATGAAAGTAAAGAAATGGTAAAGTAATTTTTTGGTTTTTTGGTTTATGGATCGAAAGTAAAAGATAGCAAAAGTAATAGATCAGAAACTAATATGATAGAAAATAGACCCGGGGGCCATAGGTTTCACTAGAGGCTTCTCTCAAGATAGCAAAATAATACGGTGGGTGAACAAATTACTGCCGAGCAATTGATAGAAAAGCGCAAAGTTATGACGATATCTAAGGAAACGATAAAAAATATAGGCATCACGTCATGTCAAGTATATGGAAACGATTCTGCGTCTACTACTACTACTCCACACATCGGCCGCTATCCAGCATGCATGTAGAGTAATAAGTTCATAAAGAATGGAGTAACGCATTAAGCAAGGTGACATGATGTAGAGGAATTAACTCAAGCAATATGATGAAAACCCCATCTTTTTATCCTTGGTGGCAACAATACAATACATGCCTTGTTGCTCTAACTGTCACTGGGAAACGACACCGCAAGATTGAACCCAAAGCTCAGCACTTCTCCCATTGCAAGAAAAATCAAATCTAGTTGGCCAAACCAAACAGATAGTTCGAAGAGAATTACACAGATATCAAATCATGCATATAAGAATAAATAGTTTGTTTTTTCAATCTTGCGATCTGTTTTTGAGGGCACGAACCGCCTTTTTTGGGCTAGATATTTTCAGTGCGCGTGCACGTGTGTATGCGGATGTGTAAATTCTTCCAGATCGGAGAATTAGAAGTCGTATCATCTCAATTCTCCGATACCTTTCCAACACCTATGAAAATTACTCAAACGGAGCTTTTTCTGACTCACGTTGATAGTCTCGGTCCGAGGCATCTCCCTGGTGCTTAGCCAGCATGGGTCGAAGCGGCCGCTCATCCGGCAGATCATGTGCGGCCGGCCTTGGAGCGGGAGCACCCGGCGCTCCACGAAGGCGGCGACCAGGTCGGCCACGACCAAGCCCTCCGATTGGATCATCACCCGAGCCGGGTGACGGCGGCGTTCCTTTAGAGAAGATTCAAATAATATTCATAGATAAGCTGATCATAAATCCACAATTCATCGGATCTCGGAAAACACACCGCAAAAAATATTACATGGAATAGATCTCCAAGAACATCGAGGAAAACATGGTATTGAGAATCAAAGAGAGAGAAGAAGCTATCTAGCTACAAGCTATGGACCCGTTGGCCTGAGGTAAACAACTCACGCTTCATCGGAAGGGGAATAGAGTTGATGTAGAAGCCCTCTGTGATCGAATCCCCCTCCGGCTGTTGGGGAACGTTGCAGAAAATTAAAATTTTCCTACGGTTTCACCAAGATCCATCTATGAGTTCATATAAGCAACGAGTCATGAGAGAGAGATTGCATCTACATACCACTTGTAGATCACGTGCGGAAGCGCTCGAGGGAGCGATGATGATGGAGTCGTACTCGCCGTGATTCAGATCACCGATGACCAAGTGCCGAACGGACAGCACCTCCGCGTTCAACACACGTACGGAACGGTCGACGTCTCCTCCTTCTTGATCCAGCAAGGGGGAAGGAGAGGTTGAGGAAGAAGGCTCCAACAGCAACACGACGGCGTGGTGGTGATGGAGTGACAGTTCTCCGGCAGGGCTTCGCCAAGCACACGCGGAGGAGGAGAGGTGTTGGGAGGGAGGGCTGCGCCTTGAAGTGTTTTGCAGCCCTCCCTCATCCCTCTATTTATAGGGAAGGGGCAGGGGCGGCCCCTCTAGATGAGATCTAGAGGGGGCGGCGGGAGGGGCTTGCCCCCAAGCAAGGGGGCGCCCCACTAGGGTTCCCCAACCCTAGGCGCATGGGCCCAAGGGGGCAGCCCTCCAGGGCTGGTTCCCTGCCCTTGTAGCCCATGAGGCCCTCCGAGAGGGGTGGCGCCTCCGGTGGACCCGGAACCTCTCCGGTGGCCCCTGTACAATACCGATATGACCCGAAACTTTCCGGTGTCCGCTTGACAACTTCCCATATATAAATCTTTACCTCCGGACCATTCCGAACTCCTCGTGACGTCCGGGATCTCATCCGGGACTCGAACAACATTCGCTAATCACATACAAGTCTTCCTAATAACCCTAGCGTCCACCGAACCTTAAGTGTGTAGACCCTACGGGTTCGGGAGACATGCGAACATGACCGAGACGACTCTCCGGTCAATAACCAACAGCGGGATCTGGATACCCATGTTGGCTCCACATGCTCTCGATGATGTCATCGGATGAACCACGATGTCGAGGATTCAATTAATCCCGTATACTATTCCCTTTGTCACGGTATTTACTTGCCCGAGATTCGATCGTCGGTATCCCAATACCTCGCAATCTCGATCCCAAGTCACTTTACTCAGATCTTGAATGCATGATCCCGTGACCAGACACTTGGTCACTTTGAGCTCATTATGATGATGCACTACCGAATGGGCCCAGTGATACCTCTCCGTAACACGGAGTGACAAATCCAGTCTCGATCCGTGTCAACCCAATGACACTTTCGGAGATACCTGTAGTGCACCTTTATAGTCACCCGATTACGTTGTGAGGACGTTTGGTACACCCAAAGCACTCCTACGGTATCCGGGGTTACACGATCTCATGGTCTAAGGAAGAGATACTTGACATTGGAAAAGCTCTAGCAAAACGAACTACACGATCTTGTGCTATGCTTAGGATTGGGTCTTGTCCATCACATCATTCTCCTAATGATGTGATCCCGTTATCAATGACATCCAATGTCCATAGTCAGGAAACCATGACTATCTATTGATCAACGAGCTAGTCAACTAGAGGCTCACTAGGATCATATTGTGG
Source organism: Aegilops longissima (assembly GCA_021605205.1). Classification (NCBI taxonomy): domain Eukaryota; kingdom Viridiplantae; phylum Streptophyta; class Magnoliopsida; order Poales; family Poaceae; genus Aegilops; species Aegilops longissima. The sequence goes on along the minus strand of CM038681.1, from coordinate 54,979,523 downwards.
TCTATGTATTCACACGTGTATTACGATTTCCGGATAATACAATTATAGCATGAATAAAAGACAATTATCATGAACAAGGAAATATAATAATAATCCTTTTATTATTGCCTCTAGGGCATATTTCCAACAGTCTCCCACTTGCACTAGAGTCAATAATCTAGTTACATTGTGATGAATCGAACACCCATAGAGTTCGGTGTTGATCATGTTTTGCCCATGAAGAGAGTTTAGTCAATGGATCTGCGACATTCAGATCCGTATGCACTTTGCAAATTTCTATGTCTCCATCTTGAACATTTTCACGGATGGAGTTGAAGCGACGCTTGATGTGCCTGGTCTTCTTGTGAAACCTGGGCTCCTTGGCAAGTGCAATAGCTCCAGTGTTGTCACAGAAGAGTTTGATCGGCCCCGACGCATTGGGTATGACTCATAGGTCGGTGATGAACTCCTTCACCCAAATTCCTTCATGCGCTACCTCCAAGGCTGCCATGTACTCCGCTTCACATGTAGATCCCGCCACGACGCTCTGCTTGCAGCTGCACCAGCTTACTGCTCCACCATTCAACATATACATATATCCGGTTTGTGACTTAGAGTCATCCAGATCTGTGTCGAAGCTAGCGTCAACGTAACCCTTTACGACGAGCTCTTCGTCACCTCCATAAACGAGAAACATGTCCTTTGTCCTTTTCAGGTACTTCAGGATATTCTTGACCACTGTCTAGTGTTCCTTGCCGGGATTACTTTGGTACCTTCCTATCAAACTTACGGCAAGGTTTACATCAGGTCTGGTACACAGCATGGCATACATAATAGATCCTATGGCTGAGGCATAGGGGATGACTCTCATCTCTTCTTTATCTTTTGTCGTGGTCGGGCATTGAGCCGAGCTCAATCTCACACCTTGCAGTACAGGCAAGAACCCTTTCTTGGACTGATCCATTTTGAACTTCTTCAAAATCTTATCAAGGTATGTGCTTTGTGAAAGACCTATGAGGCGCCTCGATCTATCTCTATAGATCTTGATGCCTAATATATAAGCAGCTTCTCCAAGGTCCTTCATTGAAAAACTTTTATTCAAGTAGGCCTTAATGCTGTCCAAGAGTTCTATATCATTTCCCATCAAAAGTATGTCATCTACATATAATATGAGAAATGCTACAGAGCTCCCACTCACTTTCTTGTAAACGCAGGCTTCTCCATAAGTCTGCATAAACCCAAACGCTTTGATCATCTCATCAAAGCGAATGTTCCAACTCCGAGATGCTTGCACCAGCCCATAAATGGATCGCTGGAGCTTGCATACCTTGTTAGCATTCTTAGGGTCGACAAAACCTTCCGGCTGCATCATATACAGCTCTTCCTTAAGATAACCGTTAAGGAATGCCGTTTTGACGTCCATCTGCCATATCTCATAATCATAGTATACGGCAATTGCTAACATGATTCGGACGGACTTAAGCTTCGCTACGGGAGAGAAAGTCTCATCGTAGTCAATCCCTTGAACTTGCCGATAACCCTTAGCGACAAGTCGAGCTTTATAGATGGTGACATTACCATCCACGTCCGTCTTCTTCTTAAAGATCCATTTGTTTTCTATCGCTCGCCGATCATCGGGCAAGTCTGTCAAAGTCCATACTTTGTTTTCATACATGGATCCTATCTCGGATTGCATGGCTTCAAGCCATTTGTTGGAATCTGGGCCCGCCATCGCTTCTTCATAGTTCGAAGGTTCACCGTTGTCTAACAACATGATTTCCAGGACAGGGTTGCCATACCACTCTGGTGTGGAACGTGTCCTTGTGGACCTACGAAGTTCAGTAGCAACTTGATCCGAAGTACCTTGATCATCATCATTAATTTCCTCTCCAGTAGGTGTAGGCACCACATGAACATTTTCCTGAGCTGCACTACTTTCCGGTTCAAGAGGTAGTACTTCATCGAGTTCTACTTTCCTCCCACTTACTCCTTTCGAGAGAAACTCTTTTTCCAGAAAGGATCCGTTCTGGGCAACAAAGATGTTGCCTTCGGATCTAAGGTAGAAGGTATACCCAATGGTTTCCTTAGGGTATCCTATGAAGACACATTTTTCCGACTTGGGTTCGAGCTTTTCAGGTTGAAGTTTCTTGACATAAGCATCGCATCCCCAAACTTTTAGAAACGACAGCTTAGGTTTCTTTCCAAACCATAATTCATACGGTGTCGTCTCAACGGATTTAGACGGTGTCCTATTTAAAGTGAATGTAGCTGTCTCTAGTGCGTATCCCCAAAATGATAGCGGTAAATCGGTAAGGAACATCATAGATCGCACCATATCCAATAGAGTGCGATTACGACGTTCGGACACACCGTTGCGCTGAGGTGTTCCAGGCGGCGTGAGTTGTGAAACGATTCCACATTTCCTTAAGTGTGTACCAAATTCGTGACTTAAATATTCTCCTCCACGATCTGATCGTAAGAACTTTATTTTCCGGTCACGTTGATTCTCTACCTCATTCTGAAATTCTTTGAACTTTTCAAAGGTCTCAGACTTGTGTTTCATCAAGTAGACATACCCATATCTACTTAAGTCGTCTGTGAGAGTGAGAACATAACGATATCCTCCGCGAGCCTCAACGCTCATTGGACCGCACACATCGGTATGTATGATTTCCAGTAAGTTGGTTGCTCGCTCCATTGTTTCGGAGAACGGAGTCTTGGTCATTTTGCCCATGAGGCATGGTTCGCATGTGTCAAATGATTCATAATCGAGAGACTCTAAAAGTCCATCATAATGGAGCTTCTTCATGCGCTTGACACCAATGTGACCAAGGCGGCAGTGCCACAAGTATGTGGGACTATCGTTATCAACTTTACATCTTTTGGTATTCACACTATGAATATGTGTAATATTACGCTCGAGATTCATTAAGAATAAACCATTGACCATCGGAGCATGACCATAAAACATATCTCTCATATAAATAGAACAACCATTATTCTCAGATTTAAATGAGTAGCCATCTCGCATTAAACGAGATCCTGATACAATGTTCATGCTCAAACTTGGCACTAAATAACAATTATTGAGGTTCAAAACTAATCCCGTAGGTAAATGTAGAGGTAGCGTGCCGACGGCGATCACATCAACCTTGGAACCATTCTCGACGCACATCGTCACCTCGTCCTTCACCAGTCTCCATTTATTCCGCAGCTCCTGCTGTGAGTTACAAATATGAGCAACGGCACCGGTATCAAATACCCAGGAGTTACTACGAGTACTGGTAAGGTACACATCAATTACATGTATATCAAATATACCTTTAGTGTTGCCGGCCTTCTTGTCCGCTAAGTATTTGGGGCAGTTCCGCTTCCAGTGGCCCTTCCCTTTGCAATAAAAGCACTCTGTCTCAGGCTTGGGTCCATTCTTTGACTTCTTCCCGGCAACTTGCTTACCGGGCGCGGCAACATCCTTGCCGTCCTTCTTGAAGTTCTTCTTACCCTTGCCCTTTTTGAACTTAGTGGTTTTATTGACCATCAACACTTGATGTTCTTTCTTGATTTCAACCTCTGCTGACTTCAGCATTGAGAATACTTCAGGAATGGTCTTCACCATCCCTTGCATATTGAAGTTCATCACAAAGCTCTTGTAGCTTGGTGGGAGCGACTGAAGGATTCTGTCAATGACCGCCTCGTCCGGGAGGTTAATGTCCAGCTGGGACAGGCGGTTGTGCAACCCAGACATTTTGAGTATTTGCTCACTGACAGAACTGTTTTCCTCCATCTTACAACTATAGAATTTGTCGGAGACTTCATATCTCTCGACCCGGGCATGAGCTTGGAAAACCATTTTCAGCTCCTCGAACATCTCATATGCTCTGTGTTGCTCAAAACGCTTTTGGAGCCCCGGTTCTAAGCTGTAAAGCATGCCGCACTGAACGAGGGAGTAATCATCAACACGAGACTGCCAAGCATTCATAATGTCTTGGTTCTTCGATGGGTGCATCACCTAGCGGTGCTTCTAGGACATATTGTTTCTTGGCTGCTATGAGGATGATCCTCATGTTCGGACCCAGTCCGAATAGTTGCTGCCATCGTCTTTCAGCTTGGTTTTCTAGGAACGCGTGAAGTTCATGGTGACATGAGCGTTGGCCATTTGATCTACAAGACATTTTGCAAAGATTTTAGACTAATGTTCATGATAATTAAGTTCATCTAATCAAATTATTTAATGAACTCCCACTCAGATTTGACATCCCTCTAGTCATCTAAGTGTTACACGATCCGAGTCGACTAGGCCGTGTCCGATCATCACGTGAGACGGACTAGTCATCATCGGTGAACATCTCCATGTTGATCGTATCTTCCATACGAGTCATGTTCGACCTTTCGGTCTCTTGTGTTCCGAGGCAATGTCTATACATGCTAGGCTCGTCAAGTTAACCCTAAGTGTTCTGCATGTGTAAATCTGTCTTACACCTGTTGTATGTGAACGTAAGGATCTATCACACCCTATCATCACGTGGTGCTTCGAAACGACGAACTTTAGCAACGGTGCACAGTTAGGGGGAACACTTTCTTGAAATTTATTATGAGGGATCATCTTATTTACTACCGTCGTTCTAAGTAAACAAGATGCAAAACATGATAAACATCACATGCAATCAAATAATAATAGTGACATGATATGGCCAATATCATATAGCTCCTTTGATCTCCATCTTGGGGCTCCATGATCATCTTGTCACCGGCATGACACCATGATCTCCATCATCATGATCTCCATCATCATGTCTCCATGAAGTTGCTCGCCAACTATTACTTCTACTACTATGGCTAACACGTATAGCAATAAAGTAAAGTAATTTACATGGCGTTTCCATTGACACGTAGGTCATAAAAAATAATGACAACTCCTATGGCTCCTGCCGGTTGTCATACTCATCGACATGCAAGTCGTGATTCCTATTACATGAACATGATCTCATACATCACATATATATCATTCATCATTCATCACAACTTTGGCCATATCATATCACAAAGCACTTGCTGCAAAAACAAGTTAGACGTCCTCTAATTGTAGTTGCAAGTTTTACGTGGCTGCAATAGGGTTCTAGCAAGAATGTTTTCTTACCTATGTGAAAGCCACAACGTGATTTTTCAACTTCTATTTACCCTTCATAAGGACCCTTTTCGTCAAATCCGCTCCAACTAAAGTGGGAGAGATAGACACCCGCCAGCCACCTTATGCAACTAGTGCATGTCAGTCAGTGGAACCGGTCTCACGTAAGCGTACGTGTAAGGTTGGTCCGGGCCGCTTCATCCCACAATACCGCTGAAGCAAGAAAAGACTAGTAGCGGCAAGCAAGTTGACAAGATCTACGCCCACAACAAAATTGTGTTCTACTCGTGCAATAGAGAACTACGCATAGACCTAGCTCATGATGCCACTGTTGGGGAACGTTGCAGAAAATTAAAAATTTTCCTACGGTTTCACCAAGATCCATCTATGAGTTCATCTAAGCAACGAGTCATGAGAGAGATTGCATCTACATACCACTTGTAGATCGCGTGCGGAAGCGTTCGAGGGAACGGTGATGATGGAGTCGTACTCGCCGTGATTCAGATCACCGATGACCAAGTGCCGAACGGACAGCACCTCCGCGTTCAACACACGTACGGAACGGACGATGTCTCCTCCTTCTTGATCCAGCAAGGGGGAAGGAGAGGTTGAGGAAGAAGGCTCCAACAGCAGCACGACGGCGTGGTGGTGATGGAGTGACAGTTCTCCGGCAGGGCTTCGCCAAGCACACGCGGAGGAGGAGAGGTGTTGGGGAGGGGAGGGGCTGCGCCTTGGAAGTGTTTTGCAGCCCTCCCCTCACCCATCTATTTATAGGGAAGGGGCAGGGGCGGCCCTCTAGATGAGATCTAGAGGGGGCGGCGGCCTGGGAGGGGGGCTTGCCCCCAAGCAAAGGGGGCGCCCCACTAGGGTTCCCCCCAACCCTAGGCGCATGGGCCCAAGGAGGGGGCGCCCAGCCCTCCAGGGGCTGGTTCCCTGCCCCTTGTGGCCCATGAGGCCCTCCGAGAGGGGTGGCCCCTCCCGGTGGACCCCCGGAACCTCTCCGGTGGCCCCGGTACAATACCGATATGACCCTGAAACTTTCCGGTGTCCGTTTGACAACTTCCCATATATAAATCTTTACCTCCGGACCATTCCGGAACTCCTCGTGACATCCGGGATCTCATCCGGGACTCCAAACAACATTCGGTAATCACATACAAGTCTTCCTAATAACCCTAGCGTCACCGAACCTTAAGTGTGTAGACCCTATGGGTTCGGGAGACATGCAGACATGACCGAGACGACTCTCCGGTCAATAACCAACAGCGGGATCTGGATACCCATGTTGGCTCCCACATGCTCCTCGATGATGTCATCGGATGAACCACGATGTCGAGGATTCAATCAATCCCGTATAATATTCCCTTTGTCAGACGGTATGGTACTTGCCCGAGATTCGATCGTCGGTATCCCAATACCTCGTTCAATCTCGTTACTGGCAAGTCACTTAACTCGTACCATAATGCATGATCCCGTGACCAGACACTTGGTCACTTTGAGCTCATTATGATGATGCACTACCGAGTGGGCCCAGTGATACCTCTCCGTAACACGGAGTGACAATTCCAGCCTCGATCCGTGTCAACCCAATGACACTTTCGGAGATACCTGTAGTGCACCTTTATAGTCACCCGATTCGTTGTGACATTTGGTACACCCAAAGCACTCCTATGGTATCCGGGAGTTACACGATCTCATGGTCTAAGGAAGAGATACTTGACATTGGAAAAGCTCTAGCAAAACGAACTACACAATCTTGTGCTATGCTTAGAATTGGGTCTTGTCCATCACATCATTCTCCTAATGATGTGATCCCGTTATCAATGACATCCAATGTCCATAGTCAGGAAACCATCACTATCTATTGATCAACGAGCTAGTCAACTAGAGGCTCACTAGGGACATATTGTGGTCTATGTATTCACACGTGTATTACGATTTCCGGATAATACAATTATAGCATGAATAAAAGACAATTATCATGAACAAGGAAATATAATAATAATCCTTTTATTATTGCCTCTAGGGCATATTTCCAACACCGGCATGGTGCTGGAAAAGGTCCCTAGATTGGATCTCACGGGTACAGAAGGTTGCGGTGGTGGAAAAATGTTTTCGTGGATGCCTATATTGGTTTGGGGATATATGGATGTATATATATAGGCGAAAGAATTAGGTCAGGAAGTGCACGAGGGGCCCACAAGAGTGGGGGCGTGCCCTACCCCCTGGGCGCGCCCTCCTTCCTTGAGGCCGCCTCGTGGCTCCTCCGACTTCATCTCCAAGTCTCCTGGTTTGCTTCTATTCCAAGAAAAATCATCGCGAAAGTTTTATTCCGTTTGGACTCCGTTTGGTATTCCTTTTTGTGAAACTCAAAAACAAGGAAAGACAGGAACTGGCACTGGGCTCTAGGTTAATAGGTTAGTCCCAAAAATAATATAAAATAGCATATTAATGCATATAAAACGTCCAAAACAGATAATATAATAGCATGGAACAATAAAAAATTATAGATACATTGGAGACGTATCAAGCATCCACAACTGGAATCAAGATCTTTGCCGTCAGCCAGTTCTTTGCCGTTAGCTAGGAGGTATTTGCCATCAGCATACAGAAAGCTTACGGCAAAGAAAAGCGGACGACAAAGATGGTGTTTGCCGTCAGCCAGTTCTTTGTCGTCCGCTAGTGGACGGCAGAGCTTCTATGCCGTCTGCGTACCAGCGAGGGCCTCCTAACGGCCACTTTCTTCACCGTCGGCTAGCGGACGGCAAAGAAAGTGGCCAACTAACATCCGTTAGCTAGGCTCTTCGCCGTCGGCTAGCAGACGACAAAGAGCTGTGACCTAAACTAAAAGCCGCCAGCCCCACGTCCCTCTCTCTGTCCCCTCTCTCTCCCTCCCTCATCACACCCACGCCGCCGTCCCATGCCCGAGCTGCCCCCGCCGCTTCGCCGCCCCCGCCGCCTCGCCCTGCCCCGCCCCATCAGCCAGATCACTGTCTTTGCTCCAACCGTCTGAACTTGAAGTAAAAAATAATGACGTCGATAACGCCCACACGTGTGGTGGGAGCAACACCCGCCCACACACCATGTGGGGTGTGAGCAGGAGACAACCACACGTGCCATGTGTGGGCGAACATTAGAACCGCCACACGTGTGGCAGGAGGAGCATCCTACCACACACCCTGTTTCAACGTACACGTTCTGTGCGGAATCGATCCCAGACCGAATGATTTCCTGTTGGCCCAACATGACGCTGAACTAGCCAGCCCAATAACAAAAATAAGCACGTACAGCACAGTTACCTATTGCTTCACTAAAACAAGCCAAAAAACAGCACCAAGAACATGTGTTTATAAAAATTATAAATAATACAGTTGCCGTATAGTACGTAGGTGCCAACAAAAACAATTTGACATGCGTCGTAAATTTTTTGCCATGGAAACAAGTTTGCAAAGTGTATATGGAAAAGTATTGTACAAAATGATATATATATATATATATATATATATATATATATATATATATATATATATATATATATATATATATATATATATATATATATATATATATATATATATATATAATGCCATGGCGCAACAAGTTTGATAGAGTTGTTGTATACGAATGATTTCTATTAAAATTGCTATTATTGATCTGATTATGAAAATTATATGGTCTAAAAGTACTGGAATTACCATGGTCTAAGTAGTAAACAATACCAAAGCAAAAACTGCATAGGGAATATACCCAAGGTAAAAAAATTGGTTGAAAATTTGCCATGACACCTCTACTGCTATATGATGGCAAATTGTATGAATTTGCCATGGAAAATATTGTTGTTTCCCAAGCTAAAAACATGACAAGTTTTCCAGCGGGGGTGCATATCAACTTGCCATGTTTTCAAAAAACAAAACAAAAAATCATGGTCGTCATCACGGAGGATGACCTCTCGGTCGGCATCTTAGTCGACGTCTAGGCCGGGAGAGGAGCTACATTGCCATGGTCAAATGAAAAGTAGCTTTGTCGTGTTGCTAAAGGAAAAGAATATTGCCATGATCCTTAAACTACATTTGCCATGCTTGAACTTAATTTGCCATGGGGCTAATAAAATTACGATGGTATCTATTTTTGAAACATGACTAAATCTAATGTTGCCATGGTCCCGTCAAATTTGCCATGGTCCCTTCAAAGAAGAAAATTCGCAATGTTGCAAAAAAAGGAAAGAAAAATTACCATGATCCTTAAAATTGTAAATTGCCATGCTCCGAAAATTGCATTTGACATGATACACACACTAAGTTTGCCATGGTCCTGTTCGAAAACAAAATTTGCAAGGTTGTAAAAGAAGGAAGAAAATTTGTCATGCTCCATAAACTACTGTTGCCATGAAAGATGCACTGAGATTGCCATGGTCCCATTAAAAAAGAAAATTTGCCATGTTGCAAAAAAGAAAAAATTCCATGGTTCATACAATTAAAATTTTGCCATGCCGCGTGAACTACATTTGCCATGATCATACACTAAGTTTGCCATGGTCCCATTCAAAAAGAAAATTTGCCATGTTGCAAAGAAGGACTAAACATTGCCATGCTCCACGAACTGGCATGAAAGAAAATTTGCCATGGTCCCTTTCAAAAATAGAAAATTTGTATGAGGCATAGACTAAAAAATGCCATGATCCATAAACTATAATTCCCATGATGCATGCACTAAAAAATTGCCATGGTCCTGTTCAAAAAGAAATTGCCATGTTGTAAAAAAAGGAAGAATTGTTGTGGCCCCGTTTACAGAGTTCAAATCAAATATGAACAAGAAAAATTGCCATGGCAGATTTGTATCAAGAATTGCCGTGTTTTGTATGATGAATTTAGCCCGTGTAAAAAACACAAAAAGTTGGAATCAAGTATGAACGAAAAAACTTGCCATGGCAGATTCATATCAAAAATTGCCGTGTTTTTTTAATTAAATTTTACATGAAATTTGCCAAGAATGTGAAGTAATAAAAATTTGATCAAATGTTTCCATGGCAAATGCATGTTTGGTAGTTTCAACGGAAATGCCATCTTTTGCGTAATAAAATTGTCGTGTATGTGAAAATAACACACAAAATGATCAAAAACAAATTTTCATGGAAAGGGCAAAGTCAAGATGCCATGGCACATGGAGTAATAATGTTGTGGTACATGAAAAAAAAGATAGATTTGCCATGTTATATGAATTTCCATGATAGTAACATTGAAATTGCCATGTAGTTAGTGAGTAGCATGCCAAATTGTTAAGTAAGAAAATGTACATACATCTGGGTGAGTTGCCATCTACCATGAAACCAACATGCCAAAATGAGGCTGATTGAACATGGGGGAGTTGCCATGTCTATATTTAGTACCATTACAGAATGATGGGTTGTGGTTGGCATGAAGATGGCAAACATGGCAAAAAAAAACAGTTCAGCCATGGCAATTGATGGGTTATGGATCTGATGAAGTTGCCGAGCATTTGGTACAGTAGCATACCAATTGTTGGTACCTGTTAACAGGCATAACAAACATGAAACGTGGCAAATTTCAGGCTTTTATAGAGAGGGATTTGCCATGTATTTACTCTGAAATTTGAATAAAAAAGGATGTGTTGTGGTTCGAAAAACATGGCAAACAACGCAAGTTTTTACAGTTCCACACATAGGGCAGGTTGTCATCTATTTATTCAGTAGAATGGCAAAATGATGAGAGGGCAAATGTAAATGCATTAACTGCCGTATCGTATGGCATATCAGAACACATGGCAATTTTCAGCGCCAAACAGTAGGATAGTTGCCATGTATTTATTTAGAAGCATGGCAAATTGATAAGATGTGGAATTGTAGACACATTAACATCCGTATGAAATGGCAGATCACACAAAAACTCATTTTTCAGCTACAATGTTTTGTGAGCATGCATACATATGAAAGATAATGAGTAGAATTAGCCATTTTTATAATAAAATTTGCCATGGAAACAACCATTCACACACCGGGGCAGGAAATTAAAACATTCAGTAGGAAAATGGTAAGCAAAAAGGGGAAATCAAAAACGCACGGGGCACTACAAAAAAAATACACTTCCGTGATGATACGTGTTTGTCATAGTAGGTCGCGTTTTTTGTCATGCATGTACATCCATAACAAATTTATGGCAGAATCAAGATAGTCATACATGTGCTGTCATAGAAGTGTGCCATGACATTACGAAAATTATCATCACGGAAGTGTCCACTTCCATGACGATAAATCGCGCGTCAAAGAAGTGCTTTCGTCAAGGGTGACTGACACGTGTCATCCACCATAATGGAACGCCGTTAAGCTATCGGGTCGGGTTTTGGATCCGATAACCCGTTAATAGCGCCGACCAATGGGGATTTTCCATGTGTAAAATCATCATTGGCTGGAGGAAACACGTGTCAGCTCATCGTTGGGACAGATGTCATCCACTCATTGGACAGAAGGCGCCTATGATACGTCGACACGTGGCACGGCCCATCAAGTTTAAATGGGCGGCCCAACTAAAACCCCACAAGATTTTGCGGACCATAATGGGCGGCCCAGCTAAAGGCCCACGAGATTTTGCGGACCATAATGGGCTGGCCCAGCTAAAGGCCCACAAGATTTCATGGGCCATAATAGGCCGGCCCAGTAAAGGCCCACAAGATTTTTGTGTGCCATAATGGGCGGCCTGTAAAGGCCCACAAAATTCTTATGGATCATAATGGGCGGCCCACTAAAGGCCCACGAGATTTCGCCGACATTAATGGGCCGGCCCAGCTGTAGGCCCACAAGATTTTGAGGACCCTAGTAGGCCGGCCCATTAACTGGCTGTTGATGACCCACAAGTATATGGGATCTATCGTAGTCCTTTCGATAAGTAAGAGTGTCGACCCAACGAGGAGCAGAAGGAAATGATAAGAGGTTTTCAGCAAGGTATTCTCTGCAAGTACTGAAATAGGTGGCAACAGATAGTTTTGTGATAAGATAAATTTAACGAGCAACAAGTAACAAGAGTAAATAAAGTGCAGCAAGGTGGCCCAATCCTTTTTGTAGCAAAGGACAAGCCTGGACAAACTCTTATAATAGGAAAAGCGCTCCGGAGGACACATGGGAATATCGTCAAGCTAGTTTTCATCACGTTCATATGATTCGCGTTCGGTACTTTGATAATTTGATATGTGGGTGGACCGGTGCTTGGGTGCTGTTCTTACTTGAACAAGCATCCCACTTATGATTAACCTCTATTGCAAGCATCCGCAACTACAACAAAAGTCTTAAGGTAAACCTAACCATAGCATGAAACATATGGATCCAAATCAGCCCCTTACGAAGCAACACATAAACTAGGGTTTAAGCTTCTGTCACTCTAGCAACCCATCATCTACTTATTACTTCTCAATGCCTTCCTCTAGGCCCAAATAATGGTGAAGTGTTATGTAGTCGACATTCACATAACACCACTAGAGGCTAGACAACATACATCTCATCAAAATATCGAACGAATACCAAATTCACATGACTACTAATAGCAAGACTTCTCCCTTGTCCTCAGGAACAAACGTAACTACTCACAAAGCATATTCATGTTCATAATCAGAGGGGTAATAATATGCATAAAGGATCTGAACATATGATCTTCCACCAAGTAAACCAACAAGCATCAACTACAAGGAGTAATCAACACTACTAGCAACCTACTAGCACCAATCCCGGACTTGGAGACAAGAATTGGATACAAGAGATGAACTAGGGTTTGGAGATGAGATGGTGCTGGTGAAGATGTTGATGGAGATTGCCCTCTCCCGATGAGAGGAGCGTTGGTGATGATGATGACGATGATTTCCCCCTCCCGGAGGGAAGTGTCCCCGGCAGAACAGCTCCGCCGGAGCCCTAGATTGGTTCCGCCAAGGTTCCGCCTCGTGGTGACGTAGTCTCGTCCCGAAAGTTTGTGTAATGTTTTTTTCTCATCGAAAGACTTCATATAGGAGAAGATGGGCATCGGAGAGCCACCAGGGGGCCCACGAGGTAGGGGGCGCGCCCCCCACCCTCATGAGCAGGGTGTGGGCCCCCCTGGCCTTCATCTTTGGCGACGATTTTTCTTTATTTATTTTAAGATATTCTGTGGAGTTTCAGGACTTTTGGAGTTGCAAAGAATTGGTCTCCAATATTTGCTCCTTTTCCAGCCCAGAATTCCAGCTGCCGGCATTCTCCCTCTTCATGTAAACCTTGTAAAATAAGAGAGAATAGCCATAAGTATTGTGACATAACGTGAAATAATAGCCCACAAAGCGATAAATATCGATATAAAAGCATGATGCAAAATGGACGTATCAACTCCCCCAAGCTTAGACCTCGCTTGTCCTCAAGTGAAAAGCCGATAACAATAAATATGTCCTCGTGTTTAAAGGTAGAGGCGTCGATAAAAATAAAATACGGACATGAAGGCATCATGATTAATCTCATAACAGCAACATATATAGATTTTTGTCATATGATTACTTATGTTCAAGTGATGATCTTTTCACAATGCAAAAGTATGAATCAGAAACCTTATTGGGCACCAAAAAATTATAACCTCAGTCATTGAAGCAATTGCAATTTATCATAACATCGGAAAGAGTCTATGTCCGAGCTTAAAAGCAAGTCCACATACTCAACTATCATTTAGTCCTTCATAATTGCTAGCACTCACGCAATACTAGTGGTTACGGAGTTTTAATCGGACACAGAGAAAGATAGGGGCTTATAGTTTTGCCCCACAACTTTTTACCTCAAGGGTAATCTCAACAATAATAATTCATGCTCCCCTACATCCAATTAGATATGTATATCATGTTCTTTCCAACATACTGGGCTTGCCAAAGGATAAAATGAAAAAGGAAAGGTGAAGATCACCGTGACTCTTGCATAAGGTTGAAGATAATAATAAAAGATAGGCCCTTCGCAGAGGGAAGTAGAGGTTGCCATGCACTTTTATGGTTGGATGCACAAAATCTTATTGCAAAAGAACGTCACTTTATATTGCCCCTTGTATGTGGAACTTTATTATGCAGTCTGTCGCTTTTATTACTTCCACAACAAGTTCGTACAAAGCTTATTTTCTCTGCACTAATAAGTCATGCATATTTAGAGAGCAATTTTTATTGCTTGCACCGATGACAACTTACTTGAAGGATCTTACTCAATCCATAGGTAGATATGGTGGACTCTCATGGCTAAACTGGTTTAAGGGTATTTGGAAGCACAAGTAGTATCTCTACTTGGTGCTGAGAATTTGACTAGCATGAGGGGGAAAGGCAAGCTCAACATGTTAGATGATCCATGACAACATACTTTATCTCAGATACAAGAAAACATAACTCATTATGTTGTCTTCCTTGTCCAACATCAACTCTTTAGCATATTGTATTTTAATGAGTGCTCCTAATCATAAAAGATGACAATGATAATATATCTATATGTGAAACCTCTCTTTCTTTATTACTTCCTATTAATTGCAACGATGACCAAAGCTATATTTGCCAACTCCCAACAACTTTTAATCATCATACTCTTTCTATGTGAAGTCATTACTTTCAATAAGATCAATATGAACTCTTTGTTTCTTTTTATTCTTTTTCTTTTATTCACCCCAGATCATGGCAAAACAATCAAGCCCTTGACTCAACGCTAAACTTTATTATATATAGCTCACGGACTCGATTACATAGAGGGATTATAAAGCAAAACTCAAAACTAGATCATGCCATAAACTTTATTCTACTAGATCAAGATACTACTAATAGGATCAAACTAAGAAAAACGGTAAAGATAGGAGTTGTGATGGTGATACGATACCGGGGCACCTCCCCCAAGCTTGGCAATTGCCAAGGGGAGTGCCCATACCCATGTGATTATGTCTCCTTCTTTGTCGGTGATGGTGGAGGTGTTGTTGATGATGCAGGCTTGTCGTCCACCTTCCATGGCATAGGCTCACCATCATATAAGGATGATCGAGTCTCTGGAATCCTCAAATCTGCAGCCAAACTCATCCTTTTGAATATATATTCATACTCACAGTTTTGATTTTGCAGATCATAGATTTGGGCTTGGAGGTGCTCGATCTTCTCATGTAGCTTGAAGATGGCCTTCTCGGTGTTCTTGGCATCCGGCTCATAGTTGTTGGCGAACTCCGCGAGCATCTCGTGGCTAGCGTTAATTCCACGCTCCACCATCCCCTGGCACTTGAAAATTTGTTGCTCCATTTCTTCGAGCCTCGCCTCCATGCTTCCGGTTCCCTTTGGTCCCTCAGCATCACGGATGTGCAGCAACCCATCACTCATCTCAATGGTTGGAGGGTGTCGCAGCACCTCCGCGAGGTAAGCGTTGATCACCTTCTCGAAGAACTTGTCCTTGGAAGCTCTTGGGGACGTCATGATGATCTAGATCAGTCAGAAAAACAGCTCGAAACAAGAACAGGAGATATTGGCGTGATACGAGAGTCAAAACCTTCGGGAGAATATATAATGAATTTTTACCGACCAAAATACGTATCGTGCAAGAAAACGGAGTCCGGAGGGCACACGAGGTGCTCACGAGGTAGGGGGCGCGCCTAGGGGGGTAGAGCGCGCCCACCACCCTCGTGGGGGCCTCGTGTCCTTCCCGGACTGCCACTTATTTTTCTATTTTTCTAAATATTCCAAAACGGAGAAATATTGCCTTAAAAATTGTTTTGGAGTCGGTTTACTTACCGTACCACATACCTATTCCTTTTCAGAGTCTGAAACGGTATGGAAAGTGTCCCTTATGTATTCCTCCGGGGTTACGGTTTCAATAATATTGGTTTCAACATTTATGGGATTACCTGAGATATAATGTTTGATTCTTCGACCGTTTACCACCTTCAGATTTGTGCCTTCGAAG
Organism: Aegilops longissima; assembly: GCA_021605205.1. Taxonomy (NCBI): domain Eukaryota; kingdom Viridiplantae; phylum Streptophyta; class Magnoliopsida; order Poales; family Poaceae; genus Aegilops; species Aegilops longissima. The sequence goes on along the minus strand of CM038681.1, from coordinate 54,963,495 downwards.
TTGTTGATTCTTATGGCACCGAAACGATAGACCTCCTCGATAACGTAGGGACCTTCCCATTTAGGGAGAAGTTTTCCTGCAAAAAATCTTAAATGAGAGTTGTATAGCAATACATAATCACCTACATTAAACTCACGCTTTTGTATCCTTTTGTCATGCCATCTTTTAACTTTTTCTTTAAATAACTTGGCATTTTCATAAGCTTGGGTTCTCCATTCATAAAGTGAGCTAATATCAAATAACCTCTTCTCACCGGCAAGTTTGAAATCATAGTTGAGCTCTTTAATAGCCCAATATGCCTTATGTTCTAGTTCGAGAGGTAAATGAGATGCTTTTCCATAAACCATTTTATACGGAGACATACCCATAGGATTCTTATATGCAGTTCTATAGGCCCATAATGCATCATCAAGTTTCTTGGACCAATTCTTTCTAGACCTATTAATAGTCTTTTGCAAAATTAATTTGAGCTCTCGATTACTCAATTCTACTTGACCACTAGACTGCGGGTGATAAGGAGATGCAATTCTATGATTAACGTCATATTTAGCAAGCATTTTACGGAAAGCACCATGAATAAAGTGTGAACCACCATCAGTCATTAAATATCTAGGGACTCCAAACCTCGGAAAAATAACTTCCTTAAGCATTTTAATAGAGGTATTGTGATCAGCACTACTAGTTGGAATAGCTTCTACCCACTTAGTAACGTAATCAACAGCAACTAAAATATGTGTATATCCATTAGAGGCAGGAAAAGGTCCCATATAATCAAAGCCCCAAACATCAAATGGTTCAATAACAAGTGAATAATTCATAGGCATTTCTTGATGTCTACTAATATTACCAATTCTTTAACATTCATCCCAAGACAAAATAAACTTATGGGCATCTTTGAAGAGAGTGGGCCAATAAAACCCGGATTGTAATACCTTATGTGCAGTTCTATCTCCAGCGTGGTGTCCTCCATAAGCTTGGGAGTGACACTTGTGTAGGATCTGTTCCTGTTCATGCTCAGGCACACAACGTCTAATAACACCATCTACTCCTTCTTTATAAAGATGTGGGTCATCCCAAAAGTAATGTCGCAAATCATAGAAGAACTTTTTCTTTTGTTGGTATGTGAAGCTAGGTGGTATAAATTTAGCAACAATATAATTAGCATAATCAGCATACCATGGAGTGCTACGAGAAGTGCTTATGACATTTAACTGTTCATCTGGAAAGCTATCATCAATAGGTAGTAGGTCATCAAGAACATTCTCTAACCTAGATAAGTTGTCTGCAACAGGGTTCTCAGCTCCTTTTCTATCAACAATATGCAAATCAAATTCTTGTAGCAAGAGAACCCATCTAATAAGTCCAGGTTTAGCATCTTTCTTTTCCATAAGATATTTAATAACAGCATGATCAGTGTGAATAGTTATTTTAGAATCAACAATATAGGGTCTGAATTTATCACAAGCAAATACAACTGCTAAAAGTTCCTTTTCGGTAGTAGCATAATTTCTTTGAGCATTGTCTAGAGTCTTACTAGCATACTGGCTAACATTTAATTTCTTATCAACTCTTTGCCCTAGAACAGCACCTACAGCATAATCACTAGCATCACACATAATTTCAAAGGGTAAATTCCAATCAGGTGGCTAAACAACAGGTGCAGAGACTAATGTTTTCTTAAGTATTTCAAATGCTTCTACATAATCATCATCAAATACAAATGGTACATCTTTTTGTAATAAATTAGTCAGAGGCCGAGAAATTTTTAGAAGTCCTTAATGAACCTCCTATAAAATCCGGCGTGACCAAGGAAACTTGTTATACCTTTGATGTCCTTGGGACATGGCATCTTTTCAATAGCATCAACTTTGGCTTTATCAACTTCAATACCTCTTTCAGAAACTTTGTGCCCCAAGACAATACCTTCTTTAACCATAAAGTGGCACTTTTCCCAATTCAAGACAAGATTAGTTTCTTCACATCTCTGCAAAACTTGATCAAGATTTCTCAAGCAATCATCAAAAGAGGAACCATAGACGGAAAAGTCGTCAATGAAAACCTCACAAATCTTTTCACAAAAATCAGAGAATATAGCCATCATGCATCTTTGAAAGGTAGCAGGTGCATTACATAAACCAAAAGGCATACGTCTATAAGCAAAAGTACCAAAAGGGCATGTAAAAGTAGTCTTTGATTGATCTTTAGCCGACACAGGTATTTGAGAGAAACCATAATAACCATCTAGAAACAATGATGTGTATGTTTGCATAATCTTTCTAGCATTTGATCAATAAAAGGTAAGGGGTAATGATCTTTCTTAGTAGCTTTATTTAATTTGCGGAAATCAATTACCATCGTATAACCTGTGATAATTCTTTGCGGAATCAATTCATCTTTATCATTAGGGACAACAGTAATACCTCCTTCTTAGGGACACAATGGACAGGACTTACCCAATGACTATCAACAGCGGGATAAATTATACCTGCCTCCGAAGCTTGAGTATTTCTTTTCTTACCACTTCTTTCATTTTAGGATTCAAGCGTCGTTGAGGATCACGAACTGGTTTGACATCCGCTTCAAATTATTTTATGTTGACATAGAGTGGGACTAATGCCCTTAAGATCATCAAGAGTATATCCAATAGCGGCACGGTGCTTCTTGAGTTTTCAATAATCTTTCTTCTTCATGCTCTGAAAGGTTAGCACTAATAATAACAGGATATATTTTCTTTTCATCAAGATAAGCATATTTAAGATTATCAGCAGCGGTTTAAGCTGAAACACAGGATCACCCTTGGGTGGAGGAGGATCCCTAAGTTTCAACAGGCAGATTGTGTTCTGAGAATAGGTTCTGTTTAAAGAATACTTCATCTATTTCCTTCTTTCATTCATGAACACATCATTTTCATGGTCTAGCAAATAGTGTTCTAAAGGATCACTAGGAGGTACGACAATAGAAGCAGGACCAATAATTTCATCCTTACTAGGCAATTCTTCCTCACGATGTTGTTTACTAAATTTAGAGAAATTAAACTCATGAACCATATCATCCAAGCCAATAGTAACAACATTCTTTTTGCAGTCTATCTTAGCATTAACAGTATTCAAGAAGGATCTACCAAATATAATGGGAAAAAAGCTATCTTGTGGAGAACCAAGAACAAGAAAATCAGCGGGATATTTGGTTTTTCCACACAAGACTTCAACAACTCTCACAATTCCCATTGCAGATATAGTATCTCTATTGGCAAGTTTAATTGTAACATCAATATCTTCTAACTCAGCAGGTGCAATATCATGCATAATTTCTTTATATAAGTTAATGGGTATAACACTAGCACTAGCACCCATATCACATAAGCCATGATAACAATGATCTCCTATTTTAACAGAAATAACAGGCACGCCTACCACGGGTCTATGTTTATCTTTAGCACAAGGTTTAGCAATTCTAGCAGTTTCACCACAGAATTGAATAACATGCCCATCAATATTATCAGACAACAGATCTTTAACAATAGCAATATTAGGTTCTACTTTGACTTGCTCAGGAGGTGTACAAGTTCTAATATTGCTTTTATGAACAACAGTTGAAGCTTTATCATGATCCTTTACTCTAACAGGGAAAGGTGGTTTCTCAACATAAGAGGTAGGAACAATAGGATCATTATAAGTGACAGTCTTTTCTTCAACTTTAATAGATGCAGCTACTTTTACTTCTATGGGAGGATGATATTTAACCCACTTCTCCTTAGGGAGATCAACATAAGTAGCAAAAGATTCACAGAAAGAAGCTACTATCTCAGAGTCAAGTCCATATTTAGTGCTAAACTTACGGAAAATATTGGTATCCATAAAAGATTTAACACAATCAAACTTAGGCGTCATACCTGACTCCTTACCTTCGTCGAGGTCCCAATCTTCAGAGTTGCGTTTAATTCTATCCAATAAATTCCATTTAAATTCAATAGTCTTCATCATAAAAGAGCCAGCACAAGAAGTATCGAGCATGGTGCGATTGTTATCAGAAAGCCGAGCATAAAAACTCTGAAGAATTGTCATTCTTGAGAGCTCATGATTGGGGCATGAATATAGCATTGATTTAAGCCTCCCCCAAGCTTGAGCGATGCTTTCTCCTTCGCGAGGCCAAAAATTATATATATAATTGCGATCACGATGAACAAGATGCATAGGGTAATACTTTTGATGAAATTCCAATTTCAGTCTTTTATAGTTCCATGATCTCGTACCATCACATAGCCTATATCATGTCAATGCGTCTTCCTTCAAAGATAAAGTGAAGACCTTCTTCTTAACATAATCATCGGGTATACCTGCAAGCTTAAATAATCCACAAACTTCATCCACATAGAGTAGGTGTTCATCAGGATGCTTTGTTACATCTCCTGTAAAAGTATTAGCCAGCAGTTTTTCCATCAAACTCGAAGGAACTTCACAAGGACTTTCATTTTAAATAGGTTCAGTAGGTTGAGGAGCAACTCTTTGCTCTACTGGACGGGGTGAAGATACCCCGAACAAGCACCTCAGAGAATTACTTTCCATAGTAACAAGTGACAGAAAATTTCAGCACACTATATACATTTTTCCTTACCAAAGGCGCTACACTCCCCGGCAACGGCGCCAGAAAAGAGTCTTGATGACCCACAAGTATAGGGGATCTATCGTAGTCCTTTCGATAAGTAAGAGTGTCGAACCCAACGAGGAGCAGAAGGAAATGATAAGCGGTTTTCAGCAAGGTATTCTCTGCAAGTACTGAAATAAGTGGTAACAGATAGTTTTATGATAAGATAAATTGTAACGAGCAACAAGTAACAAGAGTAAATAAAGTGCAGCAAGGTGGCCCAATCCTTTTTGTAGAAAAGGACAAGCGCTCCCGAGGACACATGGGAATATTTTCAAGCTAGTTTTCATCACGTTCATATGATTCGCGTTCGGTACTTTGATAATTTGATATGTGGGTGGACCGGTGCTTGGGTGCTGTTCTTACTTGAACAAGCATCCCACTTATGATTAACCTCTATTGCAAGCATCCGCAACTACAACAAAAGTATTAAGGTAAACCTAACCATAGCATGAAACATATGGATCCAAATCAGCCCTTACGAAACAACGCATAAACTAGGGTTTAAGCTTCATCACTCTAGCAACCCATCATCTACTTATTACTTGCCTTCCTCTAGGCCCAAATAATGGTGAAGTGTTATGTAGTCGACGTTCACATAACACCACTAGAGGCTAGACAACATACATCTCATCAAAATATCGAACGAATACCAAATTCACATGACTACTAATAGCAAGACTTCTCCCTTGTCCTCAGAAACAAACGTAACTACTCACAAAGCATATTCATGTTCATAATCAGAGAGGTAATAATATGCATAAAGGATCTGAACATATGATCTTCCACCAAGTAAACCAACTAGCATCAACTACAAGGAGTAATCAACACTACTAGCAACCTACTAGCACCAATCCCGGACTTGGAGACAAGAATTGGATACAAGAGATGAACTAGGGTTTGGAGATGAGATGGTGCTGGTGAAGATGTTGATGGAGATTTCCCTCTCCCGATGAGAGGAGTGTTGGTGATGATGATGATGATGTCCCCCTCACGGAGGGAAGTGTCCCCGACAGAATAGCTCCGCCGGAGCCCTAGATTGGTTCCGCCTCGTGGCGGCGGAGTCTTGTCTCGAAAGGTTGCTTAATGTTTTTTCTCATCGAAAGACTTCATATAGGAGAAGATGGGCATCGGAGAGCCACCAGGGGGCCCACGAGGTAGGGGGCGCGCCACAGGGGGGGCGCCCCAGGAGGGGCGCGCCGCCCACCCTCGTTAGCAGGGTGTTGGCCCCCTGGCCTTCTTCTTTGGCGATGATTTTTCTTTATTTATTTTAAGATATTCTGTGTAGTTTCAGGACTTTTGGAGTTGCACAGAATAGGTCTCCAATATTTGCTCCTTTTCCAACCCAGAATTCCAGCTGTCGGCATTCTCCCTTTTCATGTAAACCTTCTAAAATAAGAGAGAATAGCCATAAGTATTGTGACATAACGTGAAATAACAGCCCATAAAGCGATAAATATCGATATAAAAGCATGATGCAAAATGAACATATCAGCTGCCATGTTTTGGGCCAAATGTCGGCCCATATTTGATCCTGCAGCAGCACGCCGGCCGAGAGAGCGCCACCCGCGTGGCATCCCGGTGCAAGCGACTGCTCCGCGTTAATGACACCACGGCTGCCGACGAACATACTCCGCTGCCAGCCGTCCATCCGTCTTCCGCGGCTCATTGCCATTCGCTCACTATATTAACTTGAGCCCCAGCTCCCAGCCATAGCCAAAGACCCACACGCATTCTCCTCCGGTCCCTTCCTTTTGTTGGCACCACTCCAACCATGGCCTCCGGGCACTCCAAAGATCTCTTGGACGTACTATCGCAGGAGCAGACGAAGGACATCGGTGGCTCCGCTCCGGGTGCGCTCCAAAGCTCTCTTGGACGTACTCTCGGGTTCATGGCCGGACATGGTGGTCGGGGCCCGGCGATCGTTTAGATTAGGTTTACAGTAGGTTTTAGTATGGTTTGTGCGAAATATGTAATGAATTTCATCCATTTTATAGGAGAAGTTCTCGAAATGTAATGAATTTCATCCGGTCAATTTGAAATTTGCTTTGTTTGCACGAATTTCGTCCGGTTAGTTCATATAGTTGTCGAAAGGTATGCGGGCAGCATCGGATGGCATCCATCAGTGTCCTCGGACAGATGCCGGTGTAAATTTGTGGGCCAGCGCTGGAGATGCCCTAACTATCATGCTATAATCGCTAACAATCCTCCATTATTTGGCAGGGAACAGTTATCCCTCGATCAAAATCAGATCCGCGGTGTTTCGCACTCCTCCCGCGTAAGAGTGTAAACTCTTGCTTACATAAAAATGGAGCAAGTGGACGGCACTGTAGCACGTCATATCACTCGAACTAGCCCGCCTAACGAGCGGGAAAGCACCGCCCTCGTCATTTTGTTCTGGATTTCTATCGATCGATCGCGCGAAAATGTTATGCTTCGCAAGTTCGAAAGGAAAAGGCGGCACACTTACGACTCGTACGCGTCGCGACCCCGACAGTCTGGCTCGCACGCAGCTCACCAGAGGGGACACGCGTTGTCTTGAAATTTCACTGACATGTGGGACCGTAATTGAATAAACCGTCGATAGCCGAAATCTAATCGCTCGGCGGGCGTCGGCTGAGAAGAGAGAAATGGGGGAGGGAGAAGAGATCGCCAGCCCGCCACGCACGGACTCCAAGAAATATATGGTGATAATGTGAGGTGGGCCATGCTGGAGTCCGGACCGCTTCCGGAGCACGCTCTCACCGCCCTGGCCCCTCAAGACGCCAGCTGCCTGCCGCATGCATGCATAGCAAGTACTCCCTCCATTCCCAAATATTTGTCTTTCTAGAGATTTCAACAAGTGACTACATACGAAGCAAAATGAGTGAACCTACACTCTAAAATATTTCTACATACATTCGTATGTTGTAACCATTTGAAATGTCTAGAAAGACAAATATTTGGGAACGGAGGGAGTAGTACTCCTTATGTGGAGGAGAGAGAGGCATTGACAAAGTCAAGGAGTGGGCTCTGCAAGAGCCCGTCTCTGCACGTGCTCCTAGGTATAAAAAAATAATTCTAAAAAAGGCATATAAAACAATTGTGTCTTAAAAAAAGAAAGGTAAAAACATCTGAGAGGAAATAGATAGAGAGAAAGTGAGAAAAAGCTGTAACTTGGGCATTACATGAGGAAGGAGGGAGTGGTGCACATGCCAAGTTCCTCCGTCGTAACAGTGGAGACAATAGCTTTCATCAAAACTAAACAATGAATACTCGTTGCTCGTCCTCTATATCGGAAAGAATACTTTCATTCGCCGACATGTGGGACGTCGACCATCCTGGTCCACCTGCCATGCACAAAATTATTCTGGTCTACCCCGGTCGTATCGCAATCCCAACCTTTCCCACTTTAAGTTGTTCGGACGAAGGAACCATCATGACTTCGTTGAATTCCGCTTCTTCAAGAAAACTTACTGTACCCGCAATACTGCTACCACACGCGAAGACTGGATGGCACTTTACCATGATAACCCACAAGTATAGGGGATCGCAACAGTTTTCGATAAGTAAGAGCGTCGAACCCAATGAGGAGCTAAAGGTAGAACAAATATTCCCTCAAGTTCTATCGACCACCGATACAACTCTACGCACTCTTGACGTTCGCTTTACCTAGAACAAGTATGAAACTAGAAGTACTTTGTAGGTGTTTTCGGGTAAGCTTGCAAGAAAGTAAAGAGCACGAAAATAAAACTAGGGGCTGTTTAAGTAAAGACACAACTAAAGTAAATATAGCGAGTGTGGAAGAGTGATGGTAGGTGTGGCGAAATTGTCCATTAAGCAATTGACTACTTTACTAGACCGATAGAAAGTATTATGTGGGAGAGGCCACTGCTAGCATGTTATCCCTTACTTGGAATTCTATGCACTTATGATTGGAACTATTAGCAAGCATCCGCAACTACTAACGTTCATTAAGGTAAAACCCAACCATAGCATTAAGATATATTGGTCCCCCTTCAATCCCGTATGCATCAATTTCTATGCTAGGTTGAAGCTTCTGTCACTCTTGCCCTCCAATACATAGTCCTATCAACATACAACTAACCCTATGGTGTGATCCACGCGAGCGCTCATATGATGGGCACCAAAGGAAAGCAACATAACCACAAGCAAATTAAATCAATCATACCAATTCATCAACCACCAATAGGACAACGAAAATCTACTCGGACATCATAGGATGGCAACACATCATTGGATAATAATATGAAGCATAAAGCACCATGTTCAAGTAGAGGGTACAGCGGGTTGCGGGAGAGTGGACCTCTGTAGATAGAGGGGGGAAGGTGATGGAGATGTTGGTGAAGATGGCGGTGGTGTTGGTGTAGATCACGGTGATGATGATGGCCCCCGGCGGTGTTCCGGAGCCACCGGAAGAGAGGGCGAGAGATCCCCCCTCCTTCTTCTTCTTCCTTGACCTTCTCCCTAGATGGGAGAAGGTTTTCCCCTCTGGTCCTTGGCTACCATGGCTTGGGAGGGGTGAGAGACCCTCCGAGATTGGATCTATCTCTCTGTTTCTGCGTTCTGTTCTGGCTTTGTTTCACCGTTTCGCGTATATATGGAGATCCGTAACTCTGATTGGCCTGAAACCTTCGCCGTGATTTTTTTCCGAATATTAGCTTTCTTGCTGCAAAAGAAGAGCGTCAACCGCCTTACGGTGGCCTCACGAGGGTAGGGGGCGCACACAAGGGGATCAGGCGCGCCCTCCCACCTCGTGACCACCTCGGGCACCATCTCGCGTGGATTTTTCTTCCGGAATTTTCCATATTTTCCAAAAATAAGCTCCGTCCGTTTTTATCCCGTTTGGACTCCGTTTGATATGGATATTCTGCGAAACATAAAACATGCAACAGACATGAACTGGCACTGGGCACTTGATCAATATGTTAGTCCCAAAAATAATATAAAAAGTTGCCAAAAAGTATATGAAAGTGAATAATATTGGCATGGAACAATCAAAATTATAGATCTGACGGAGCGTATCAGCATCTAAGCTTAATTCCTGCTCGTCCTCGAGTAGGTAAATGATAAAAAATAATTTTGATGTGGAATGCTACCTAGCATAATCTTGATCATATGTCTAATCATGGCATGAATATTAAGACACGAGTGATCCAAAGCAATAGTCTATCCTTTGACATAAAAACAGTAATACTTCAAGCATACCAACCAAGCAATTATGTCTTATTGAAATAACATAGCCAAAGAAAGCTCATCCCTACAAAATCATATAGTCTAGCTATGCTCCATCTTCACCACACAAAATATTCACATCATGCACAACCCCGATGACAAGCCAAGCAATTGTTTCATACTTTTGACGTTCTCAAACCTTTTCAACTTTCACGCAATACATGAGCGTGAGCCATGGAAATAGCACTATAGGTGGAATAGAATATGATGGTGGGGGTTATGTGGAGAAGACAAAAATGGAGAAAGTCTCACATCGACGCGGCTAATCAACGAGCTATGGAGATGCCCATCAATTGATGTCAATGCGAGGAGTAGGGATTGCCATGCAACGGATGCACTAGAGCTATAAGTATATGAAAGCTCAAACTGAAACTAAGTGGGTGTGCATCCAACTTGCTTGCTCATGAAGACCTAGGGCATTTGAGGAAGCCCATCGTTGGAATATACAAGCCAAGTTCTATAATGAAAATTCCCACTAGTATATGAAAGTGATAACTCAAGAGACTCTCTATATGAATAACATGGTGCTACTTTGAAGCACAAGTGTGGTAAAAGGATAGTAACATTGCCCCTTCTCTCTTTTTCTCTCATTTTTTTGGCCTTCTCTATTTTTTGGCCTTTCTCTTTCTTTCTTTTTTTTCGTTCGGAGTCTCATCCCGACTTGTGGGGGAATCATAGTCTCCATCATCCTTTCCTCACTGGGGCAATGCTCTAATAATGATGGTCATCACACTTTTATTTACTTACAACTCAATATTACAACTCGATATCTAGAACAAAGATATGACTCTATATGAATGCCTCTGGCGGTGTACCGGGATGTGCAATGATCTAGCGTAGCAATGACATCAAAAAACGGACAAGCCATGAAAACATCATGCTAGCTATCTTACGATCATGCAAAGCAATATGACAATGAATGCTCAAGTCATGTATATGATGATGATGGAAGTTGCATGGCAATATATCTCGGAATGGCTATGGAAATGCCATGATAGGTAGGTATGGTGGCTGTTTTGAGGAAGATATAATGAGGCTTATGTGTGACAGAGTGTATCGTATCACGGGGTTTGGATGCACCGGTGAAGTTTGCACCAACTCTCGAGGTGAGAAAGGGCAATGCACGGTACAGAAGAGGCTAGCAATGATGGAAGGGTGAGAGTGCGTATAATCCATGGACTCAACATTAGTCATAAAGAACTCACATACTTATTGCAAAAATCTATTAGTCATCGAAACAAAGTACTACGCGCATGCTCCTAGGGGGATAGATTGGTAGGAAAAGACCATCGCTCGTCCCCGACCGCCACTCATAAGGAAGGTAATCAATAAACACCTCATGCTCCGACTTCGTTACATAACGGTTCACCATACGTGCATGCTACGAGACTTGCAAACCTCAACACAAGTACTTCTAAATTTCACAATTACTCAACTATCATGACTCTAATATCACCATCTTCATATCGCAAAACTATTGCAAGGAATCAAACATATCATATTCAGTGATCTACAAGTTTATGTAGGATTTTATGACTAACCATGTGAATGACCAGTTCCTGTCATCTCTCTAAATAGATATAAGTGAAGCAAGAGAGTTTAATTCTTTCTACAAAAGATATGCCCAAACTCTAACAAATATAAGTGAAGCAATAGAGCATTCCACAAATGGCGGTTGTCTATGTAAAGGGAAACATGCAATCCAAACTTCAAATGATATAAGTGAAGCACATGAAGCTTTCTATAAAGCCATACCCAAAAGATATAAGTGAAGTGCATAGAGAATTCTATAAATAAACCAAGGATCATCACATACCAGCATGGTGCATAAAATAAAAATATAAACCTAATTGCAAAAGACGCTCCAAGATTTGCACATATCACATGAATGAAACGAATCCGAAAACATACCGATATTTGTTGAAGAAAGAGGGGATGCCTCCCCAGCATCCCCAAGCTTAGATGCTTGAGCCTCCTTGAATATTTACTTGGGGTGCCTCGGGCATCCCCAAGCTTGAGCTCTTGCCTCTCTTCCTTCTTTTCACATCGAGATCTTCTCGATCATCGAACACTTCATCCACACAAAACTCCAACAGAAAACTCGGTAAGATCCGTTAGTATAATAAAGCAAATCACCACTCTAAGTACTATTGAAAACCAATTCATATTTTGTTTTTTCATTGTGTCTACTGTAATATAACTTTTTCATGCCTTAATCCACTGATATAAATTGATAGTTTCAACAAAACAAGAAAACTATGCATCAAAAACAGAATCTGTCTAAAACAGAACAGTCTGTAGAAATCTGAACATTCACCATACTTATGATACTTGACAAATTCTTCCAAAATTAGGAAATATAAACAATTTGTACAGCAATACAGTGCAAAAAGAATCAGAACCATTTCACGTTCCAGTAAAAAATTAAAAATCGCGCACTACAGCCAAAGTTTCTGTCCTGCACCGCACAAACCAACAAGCATTGTAAACATCCTAAAGGCAAACCTTGGCACATTATTTTTATAATACAATGAAATTGTACAAGGGGATAATTATTTTTATTGAAAAGTTTCTGTAATTAAGATTCACAAAGTTCCCATGGGCATGAACAAAGTTCAAGGACGTCCCCCACTTTCACAATGCTCGTCTCTCTCACTTTCACTTTTCTTTTGAAAAGTTTTGGGTTCCCCTCTTTATTTTGTTGTTTTTAAACTATGAAAGCACTCAACAGAAATAAATGACTCTCTAAAACTTCCGGGTTGTCTCCCTGGCAGCGCTTTCTTTAAATCCATTAAGGTAGGCATATAGTGCTCAAGTAATGGATCCACCCGGATCCCAAGGTATATCAAAGCCAATTTTAATTAGCAATGATTTGTAATTCAGTAGTGAGCACAAAGTAACATATATCATGTAATTAAGAAGTCTAACTCTCTTCCTATACATCGGCATGTCATAAAAGAACAATTCATGCACACATAGTAAAGGCCAGTGCATAGTATAAACAGTTTCTTGCAATTTTATCGTGTTGGAAACTTAGAGAGGTGGAGATGTGGTTCCTCTCTCATAATAATTGCAAGTAGGAGCGGCAAGCACATGCATATTATATCTATCAAAATCATCATGTGCAACGGTAAAAGGCAACCCATCAATATAATCCTTAATAAGTGCAAGCTTCTCCGATATAGTGTAGTCGGGAGAATTCAAAAAGATAATAGGACTATCATGCGTGGGTGCAATAGCAACAATTTCATTCATAACATAAGGAACTATAGAAAGTTCATCTCCATAAGCATAATTCATATTGGCATCTTGGCCACAAGCATAGCAAGCATCATCAAAAAGGGATATTTCAAAAGAATCAACGGGATCATAACAATCATCATAGCAATGATCATAGTAATCATCATATCAATCATCATAGCAATCATCCTTCGGTAAGCACGAAGGGAAGTTAAAAAATGTATGAGTTGAAGAGTTACTCTCATTAGGAGGTGGGCACGGGTAGCTAACCTGCTCTTCCTCCTTTTGTTCTTCGCTCTCGTCATCATCTTTTTCAACCAATGAGCTCACAGTTTCATCAATTTCTTCTTCCATAACTTCCTGCAAAATATAAGTCTCTTCTTGGACAGCGGAGTAGTTCTCAATATATGGTTTAACATAAGGATTAGAAGCATAATTATCATAGCAATATTTAAGTATGGCAAAATTTTCAGATTCGTAAAGAGTAGCACCATACTTTTCAATCAAAGAAGCAATTTCGTAAGAACCCTTAAGAGCAACAAATTCTTCAAATTGTTGAACATCATAGTAATTATAAACACCCTTAGCATACGAGGATAAGATTCCATTATCAATAAACTCGCATTGGTAGGGAAGGTGTTTCTTCGGGTTTTCAGAACAACAAGTAAAATCATAATAATAGCATAAATTCCAAGCATAGCATTGCAAACGTTGAATTTGATCCCATAATAGTTTCCCTTTTTCAGATATACGGTGTCGCACATAACAAGCATGCTCATCTAAATATTTTCCCTCAACTAAGCTAGTTGGGGTTTCAGCATGAGCACAAAGGGATCGAAGATGATCCAAGTAAAAAGCTTCAGTAGTGTGATAGATTTTGATTGGTTCTTCAACCATTGGAGCAGTAGGTACAACTAATTTTTTTGGTATTTTGCATTTCCTACCCATAACTAAAGATAGAAAAAAACTAAGAACAACAAATAAAAATTACTTAGTGATAAAGCAAACAAGCACACACGAGAATATTCACCCCACGCTATTGCTCCCCGGCAACGGCGCTAGAAAAAGGTCTTGATAACCCACAAGTATAGGGGATCGCAACAGTTTTCGATAAGTAAGAGTGTCGAACCCAATGAGGAGCTAAAGGTAGAACAAATATTCCCTCAAGTTCTATCGACCACCGATACAACTCTACGCACGCTTGACGTTCGCTTTACCTAGAACATGTATGAAACTAGAAGTACTTTGTAGGTGTTTTCGGGTAAGCTTGCAAGAAAGTAAAGAGAACGAAAGTAAAACTAGGGGCTGTTTAACTAAAGACACAACTAAAGTAAATATAGCGAGTGTGTAAGAGCGATGGTAGGTATGGCGAAATTGTCCATTAAGCAATTGACTACTTTACTAGACCGATGGCAAGTATTATGTGGGAGAGGCCACTGCTAGCATGTTATCCCTTACTTGGAATTCTATGCACTTATGATTGGAACTATTAGCAAGCATCCGCAACTACTAACGTTCATTAAGGTAAAACCCAACCATAGCATTAAGATATATTGGTCCCCTTCAATCCCGTATGCATCAATTTCTATGCTAGGTTGAAGCTTCATCACTCTTGCCCTCCAATACATAGTCCTATCAACATACAACTAACCCTATGGTGTGATCCACGCAGCTCATATGATGGGCACCAAGAACAGCAACATAACCACAAGCAAATTAAATCAATCATAGCAATTCATCAACCACCAATAGGACAACAAAAATCTACTCGGACATCATAGGATGGCAACACATCATTGGATAATAATATGAAGCGAAAAGCACCATGTTCAAGTAGAGGTACAGTGGGTTGTGGGAGAGTGGACCGCTGTAGATAGAGGGGGAAGGTGATGGAGATGTTGGTGAAGATGGCGGTGGTGTTGGTGTAGATCATGCGGTGATGATGATGGCCCCGGCGTTCGGCGCCACCGAAGCGAGGGAGAGAGCCCCTCCTTCTTATTCTTCCTTGACCTTCTCCTAGATGGGAGAAGGGTTTCCCTCGGTCCTTGGCTCCCATGGCTTGGGAGGGGCGGAGCCCCTCCGATATTGGATCTATCTCTCTGTTTCTGCGTTCTGTTCTCGCTTTGTTTCACCGTTTCGCGTATATATGGAGATCCGTAACTCCGATTGGCCTGAAACCTTCGCCGTGATTTTTTCCGAATATTAGCTTTGTTGCGGTAAAAGAAGAGCGTCAACTGCCTTACGGTGGGCTCACGAGGGTAGGGGCGCGCCCAGGGGGTCAGGCGCGGCCCCCTACCTCGTGACCACCTCGGGCACCGTCTTGCGTGGATTTTTCTTCCGGAATTTTTCATATTTTCCAAAAATAAGTTCCGTCCGTTTTTATCCCGTTTGGACTCCGTTTGATATGGATATTCTACGAAACATAAAACATGCAACAGACAGGAACTGGCACTAGGCACTGGATCAATATGTTAGTCCCAAAAATAATATAAAAAGTTGCCAAAAGTATATGAAAGTGAATAATATTGGCATGGAACAATCAAAAATTATAGATACGATGGAGACGTATCATACCACGTCATATCACTGAAACCCACTAGGCCAAACTAGCCCGCCTAGGTCATCTATTTTGGAACGGAGGGAGTACGTCTCTGCACTGCTATGATTTTGTGTTGCACGTTCTCTATACTTTTGCTATAATTTTCCTACCCTATGAACCAAATGAGGCATGAATGTATGTCGACTATTGTCTGATCGATCCCCAAGCCTACAATTTTAGGAGCTAGGGCTATTGGTCGATCGACGAGGGATAAGTATAAGCGTACCACGAGCTCATCAGCCCCAACGTTTCTCTTCGGTGAGTGTTTTGCAAGTACTATAGCTCGCACAGTAGCTAGCCTGCTAACTCCAAGAATCATCAAACAAGCCCTGCTGATATGATAAATAGTTCAAACTTACATCTAAGCATGCCATATATTACATCAAAAGCTGGTGAGGATACATCTGTTTCCATAACCCGGAGAGGGTTCGCATGATTCACTATCAAACAAAAGTGGCAAGATCCGCCCACACAAGACAGTGGACTAGCCCTAAGATGCTTTCATAACACGCATCGTTCTGGTAATTAAACACTGGGCAATGCAAACTACCCTGAAGGATTAGCGCGACCAAGTATTTCTTGTCATCGATCTCTCGGGCAATGACCACAGCACGGACAGCGGCATGAGAATCGATTTACAGGCGATGTCCGCGGGACTGATCGCGACATCGAATCGATCTGCAGGCGATGTCCACAGGATGGACAGCGGCATCGGAATCGATCTCGGGCGATGCCAACAGGACGAGCCATGACATCGGAATCATCAAGGGCGTCCACGGCACTGCACAACCCTAACATATTAGCAAGCACATTGCAAATAATCAAAAACCACAACTATGGTAATAAGCCATTATTTTTACCTTGTGCAGCTCACGAGGATCTCATCCCTCCGGGCCATCTCCTCGTCCTCGATGGGGGCCATCACCTTGCCGGGGAATATCGCTTCTCAACAGCGACTATCTCCTCAAACTCGGTCTTGAGCCTCACATAGGTGGAAATCAGAGTTCCTGGGGTAGGCATGGTGGGGCCCTTGCTGTTCTTCCAACTTTCTTTGAGGAGTTCGTCCGCCAACGTCCTCAACTCTTGGGCGAGTGCTTGTTTCTTGGAGTTCTTCGTCTCCATGGGTTGGCCCGCCAACATATTCAACTCGTTGGTCGGTGCTCGCTTCACGGAGATCGCTGTCTCCGATGGGTTGTCCGCCGTAACTCTTTGCCTAGTGCTCCGGATCCATCAATGAATTGACAAACAAAAAGCAAGCGAAAGGAAACCACAATCGCAATGAAAATGGGAAAAGAATAGGATGTGAGAATCGGTCGATTGCTTCGCAAAAGAAGATTCTTGGAATGAAAATATAGCAGCATAACTGATTAGCCCACCTTTCCTTCGTCGGTATAGAAGTAAAATGGCAGAAGTGAGTAGCACAGGTGAGGTTTTCTTCAAGAATGGGAAGAAAGGGCTTGAGCAGCGTTCTAGTGAAATGGTGGTTGCTTCGTCCAGTCCAACTGGAGGCCACCTTACCACTTCTTTGGTAAAGGTGTGGGTTTTGTGATATAATGGTCATGACGGCCACACCGGGGTGACAGTGAGTCTCATTGTAGCACCTCGCTGTGATTTGGTGGAAGGCATGCGGGCCGGATGCTTTGAAATGTCCCGCATGTAGATAGAGCGGCTAGTCATATAGGAGTGCTCAATATTGTGCACCGCGACCAAGGTGGAGAGGAAAACGAGAGAACTACGTAATTAATGCATGAGTTTAATTTGGGTAGCTTTGTAAAGTACGATATACATTCGTCCAATCGCAAAATGCCTTGGTTCATGAGATTTGAGATTTGAGCCCTATAAACCGGAAGGGAGGGGGTACTGCACACGGTGTAGTCTAGTCACTTGTTGAAATCTCTAGAAAGGCAAATACTCCTTTCCGGTTTACAGGTCTATACTACTCCCTCCGTCTAAGGTGTGTAAGTCATCTTACAAAAACCAAGTAGTCCCAAAACACTTAGGCGCGGTGCATTAACTTCTACCTTGTTTCTTGTTTCTTGACATATCAACCAATAAGAGATGAGAGGTGTGCATGCTTTTAATGACTTGCAATGGCTAGTTCATTGCATGCAATGCTATAAATTAGAAAATAAACATTGGTGACCCCAGGAGGAAACGGTGCTAAGCGTGTGAACCTATGCAGAATGAGTATCAACCAATGGATAATGGAGTTTAATTGTTAAACAATACTCCCTCCTTTCCGGTTTATAGAGCTTATCTCAAAATTTTATGTTTTCCATTTTATAAGGCTCAATTTGGTTGTTTTCGATCACATTTTCAGATTCCAAGGTGCATTAAATCATTGCATGCAAGTATTAAGAGAAATTTGACCAACGCATGTACTTTATGCATGCATGCATTGCAATTAATATGCATTGCAATTAATATGCATTGATGAACATAATTTTTTGAGGAAAACAACAGCATTAATTAGGTGCTTTTGCAAAACTACAAACTGTATTCCACCACTCACCATCTACATTGATTGGTGTGATTTTTGAATTGAGCACTATAAACCGGAAAGGAGGGAGTAGCAATTTTGTCTCATGCAAGAGCCTGGCTAGTATATGTGTGCTCCAAGGAACCGCACCACGCGAGTGTTCGCAACTGCCACGTTCGGTTTGCGCTTGGCTCTTCGCCTCTTCGAGAAGACGAACGATGATGCTACTCCTACTTCTACAGTATCGAATCCACTGCTGCATGTCCGTCCACCTCGTGCGGGAGGGATAGCGTGTAGCGAAAGCTTCTACTTACTACTACTGCCTTTGCGTCTATTACAGGTGGGCCCAACAGGTGGTTGGCCCTCCTGTCATGCAACCAAAGGCAGGTGCGGTTAAGGCACCGGAACTCAGTCCGCGAGGGAGAGGGCGTCGTAGTAATCAAATTTCTCGGTCTTGTACAAGTTGACGCGACACATCAAAGCACTGCACTCGATAGAAGTCTTTTTACACATTTCAAATGGGCTACTTCGTATGTAGGAGTAGACATATTCTACTTCGTATGTAGTCACTTGTTGCAATCTCTAGAAAGACTTATATTTGGAAACGGAGGGAGTACAATGCATGCATGCATGCCGTGACTTTCCTTTTAATACTTGCATGTGTTGATTTGATGCACCTTGCCAAATTTTGACTATAAATTTAACTAACCAAATTTTCATGCATGTCACAAAAATTACGGGCTGTTTGGATTGTGACTATGTTTGTCTTATGTTGCCACATTATTTTTCCCACACTTGCCACACTTGCCTAACCTGAGTTGCTCAAATTGTTAGACACACTTTGGCTTGCCTAAGGGAATCTTGCCACAATTTTTGTGTCTATGACATGTGGGTTTCACTGCTAATAAAAAAATTCTTGTCTTAGGTGTGGCTAATAAAAAATACTTATATTTAGGAATGGAGGGAGTAGAAAATATAAATAATAATGCATGTTGGGGCAACCCATGTTTCCTCTAATTTTAGCCATGGGCTTGTTCACAATTTCTACGAGGGGGTGGTTGTTCATTTAATGGAGGGACTTGTAGTACCAGACTTGAACGATACAAAGTGCGACCTGGCATACCGTAACACCACTTGGAACAAGCGGGTAGCTATCTCAAAAAACAATCAACAACTAAAAAAACCGCGACCTGGCATGTAGTAGTACACAATTTTAAACGATTGTTTTGATGGAGTGAAAAAGGAAAACTACCCCACTACTTAGATATAGGCTGGAGCCTTCGCGCTTTCTTTCTAGGGTTGCTCTATTCACATACTCTCATCCTCTCCAGATCTAAACAAGATAGGGGTAGTAACACTGTCTTTCTCCCTTCAAAGAACACTGGCTTTCTATCCTCACCACTGGTTGCACATCCGGACGTATCCCCCTCCGCCGGTGAAGGGGAGGAGGGGCAGTGTTTAGGCCGTCGTCGACAGCGAGGGAGGAGACACACTGCCGGCCGCACCGTTATCTCTGGCCGAGCGCCGGCGCGGGAGGACCTCCGATCCCTTCGTCGTTGCCTGTGGGCGGATCCGGCCTCCCGCCGCCCACCTATCCACATCCCGACGACCTTCAGGTATATCTTCATTCGAAACCGCTTTAGCTCTACTTCCCCTGCTCGCTACGTCGCTGCATGTGCATCATTTCCTACCTCTCAGCCCCTCTCGATCGGATGGTTCAACGTCACCTTTTTTTCTTCTATTGTTAGAGGTAAAGCTACTTCATGGAGTCGAATCTTGTACTCCCTCCGTCCGAAAATACTTGGCATTGAAATGGATGTATCTATATGTATTTTAGTTCTAGACACATTCATTTTGATGACAAGTAATTCCATACGGAGGGAGTACTTGGTTCAAACAAGAAATAAAGTGGGGGTGGGGGAATTTAGTATGTACATCGGACTTGGTACAAACAGGAAGGAAAGGGGGTGAAAGTAGTATAGACTGGTCATCCAACCGGTCTCTTGGTCGAAAAGGGAAATATAGGGTTAACGCTGCACACAGTGGTATGACCAAGACTAGATTTTCTATCCACACATAGGAGTAGGTGGCTAGAGTGAAAAAAATGGGACCAACCCAGATATGTTTCTTGGATGTTTGTTTCTCGGGGCAACAAACTATGAATCACCATTTTATGCCCCTGTTTACGTACATGGTGTTGTACTGCTGGTGCACCCACTGTCCCATGCCCTTATACCAAATATTTAGGCTTCGGTCGGAATAAAGGGGCAGAAAACATAGATCTTGATGAAAATAGAGGAATAGGAAAGGAATGTAGGTATAAAACTATGGAACAGCGAACCGGAGGAAACTCTCAAGAGAATGTGTTCGGATGGACTATGAAATGTACAGATTTGTTTTTTTAGAGTACCATGCTTGGCAGTATGAGATGCTATTTGTTTATTCAGCTGCACAGTGACTACTCTTGTCCTCACCTCACGTACCACACATAGGTTTATTTTTTTATTCCGGCAAACACAGCACAGCAACCTGTCTAACACATGGCAGCGAGCGCCTGCCTTGGGCTTCTGTTCAAAAAATGAGCAGCGCGTGGATGTTTCTAATCCTATGGAATCAGTACTACCAGACCAGCTTTCCTATGAAACACTATTCACCTTTCCCGTGTTTCAAACGGTTGGAAGGGAAATAATACCGTAGGAATTGTGTTCCTACGAAAATCCTGCACCAAACCTGTGAACCGAACGCAGCCTTAGCTGTTCTTAACATAATGTCCCTGGTAAAAATGAAGCCATGCCACTGTTTTTGCCTGTAATTGTTTGAGACTCTGACAAGTTTAGCCAAATGTTTTGCCTGTAATTGTTTGAGACTGACTGTTTCCTTTGTGCCTTTTTGTGCAAACAGGGATATCCAATTCACCTGGTTGCTGTTGTGACCTTTTGGTGCACTGCACAAAACTCTTCTTAAAACAAGTGACTTTTGTGATGTTTAACTGGAATGTCAGAATGGAACAGTTGGT
The DNA here is from genome assembly GCA_021605205.1 of Aegilops longissima. Classification (NCBI taxonomy): domain Eukaryota; kingdom Viridiplantae; phylum Streptophyta; class Magnoliopsida; order Poales; family Poaceae; genus Aegilops; species Aegilops longissima. Next base: position 54,942,282 of record CM038681.1, on the reverse strand, counting down.
TCATTTTGGTGGAACTGCAAAAAGGGAGATCTGTGTTCCAATCCTTATCATCCATATTGGCGCCATAACCTTCCATTAGGTAAGAATGATATTTAATGCATGTGTTCATCTCTATTTTCCGACTGCCATGAGAAAATAATGTTGTTTTTTACTAGTACACTTGTACTCCCTCACTGACAAAACCAATTCTGAATTAGAAGGCCAATCATGTACTTGGTTTCACCAACTGGTGAGGAGAAAGAGAAACAGAGCATGAAGAGGAAGAAGAAGAAGAAGAATAAACAATGCCAAGGCGATCTTGCTGAAGCCAGAGGCCTCAGTCGAGGCCATTCAAGGGCTCCGGCAACGACTACCTTACATGTGAGATGATAATCCAGGGAGCCCTTCCACTTCTGATGTATCACTTAATTAATTAGGAGTACTTAAGTACCACTAATTTATTACTGCCTAATTTTCCTGTTGGAGTTAAACAAATCTTTAGTAGGACCCTATGCTGAATCATGTACATGTGAATGTTTGTCTATGGAGGTGAATCATGTGGTGGAGCAGGGAGGGAATATTATTAGTGTCATGACATAATAGTGCTATTGTTTTGCATGTCAATTTATTGCCATTGGTTCAATGAGGCAATGTTTTGGGTATTGTCCATCATGAATTTGATGCTACTGTTTGAGTAATATGTTAATGTCTTCCTATCCTTTCTCACTGAGCTAATGAAGGTTTCACTTGTTCCTACTTGTGCAAACAGGGATCATGTTGTGCCAATCATACATTTTAGTGGAACTACACAAGACAATACAATGAACTGTATCCCAGCCAGTGCTTTAACTCTGCTGGAAGTTCTTGATAATCTTTCGATATAATCTCAGCACTGGTAAACAAGAGTGATTTCAACCATACTCCCTCTCTAAACTAATATAAGAGTGTTTAGATCACTATTTTAGTATTCTAAACGCTCTTATATTAGTTTACGGAGGGAGTACATTTGAAGTGCACAAAAATATATACTATTGTGTGATTCCAGTAAGTGCCTTATCATCTCTTATATGGGACTACATGAATAAGCTTTTTTTCTCAGGTTGGTACGGGCCTAAGGCCTTCATCCGTATTAGTCTGCTGTCATCTCTATTTGTATCGTGCTACTATCATGAGAAACTCCTTTATCTTTGCACTTTTAAGTTTTGCAATCTATGATAAATGGCAATGCTTTGAGTGTTGAGTTGAGCTAATTGGCACTGATTAAATAAACTAATATCTCTCTTTAAGCAAGACTACTATGTTGCTAACTTTACCCATTAAGATAATGAGGGTGCTTCTATTTGTTCGTGTATGTTTCATCAACTAGTCCCACTATGAAAGTAATATCACTCTCTCAATATATGTGCCAACAGGGATAATCGATTTTGGTGGAACTGCACAAAAACTTTGGGTGCTTCATTGCCTCGACAGCTTCCGTCCTTTCCTGTCAGTCGCTAATCTCCGCTTGCTTTCTTCCTTTGCTGTTAGTCGCTTGGCTTATCTCGGCTTCTAGTCAAAGGAAATAGTAATTGATATGCTACCTCACATAGGTTGGTACTGGTCTTTATCCTGATTATTGTGCATGTCATATGTATTGGTAATTTGGTATTGTGCTATTGTTTGCCGATTTCATAAAGGAGTAATTTGGAGCCTGAACTCGCAAGCAAATCATTACATCGGGTGATTTCAGTAGAACTGCACAAAATGATCAGATGGACAGGTACTTATGCTGCTGCTATGTACTCCAAAGTTCACTCAGACAAGCATCGATGTTGACAAGAAGTGCCTATATTCATTTGAGTATCAACCGGCGTCAACCAATTGTCAAACTCCAAGTATTAGGAGAGTGAACGCCAAAAATATTGCTTGGTGCATAGCCCAGAAAAACGCAGTCTAGTCTTTGGCCCCAACTTGTGCCTTTTGGTTATCGGCACATATGGTAGCGAACTATATGGCATGGAGTCTGAAGATTCCAGAAAAGTTGGTTGACGTGTATATTCATCTGGCACTTAATCAGTCTGCACGCCAAGGATGCTCCATTTCAGTTGAACTGCACAAAAAATTTGGGTGGTTCATTTTCTCAACCGCCTCCTTTCTCGTCTGCAATCTAGAATTTTGGCGAGATACAGGACCAAGATGAGCCAGTAAACTAGTTGGATGAAAGTAGTGGCCAAGTTGCTCAAACCTCCCTCGGCACGAGGCCACTATTTGAGGATAAACCTACAAGCAAAGTTCAGATTGTCTGTGCTGTCTCTTATGTACTCGAAAGTTTACTCGTACAAGAACTAATTTTAGCAAGAAGTACCTCCTATTGAACACCATTTACCAGTCTGTACCCTACGTAATTAAAGTTCGGCCATGGATCATATTGGCTGTGATCTCAATCATTTGGATGCATAAACATACTGAACATGTGTATATCTGAATCTTTTTGTGAATTATGTATGAAAATTGTCGTGTGATCTATCAATCATTTGGATGCATAGATATGCTGAGCTTGTGTATATATTAATATTTTGAGTTGTTGATAGTGAATGTTGGCTATGAATATGAACGTGTCCTGTGAACCTGAGTTTGATATGAATGTTTACCTTTTCTCTTGTATTTGTGTGTGAACTTGTTAGTATGCCTACTGTGGGGTATAAAACGCAGGTCTCTTATAAAAGTAATGTTGTGTCCAATTTATGTTTTTCCTTCTAACCACATATATATTTATATTATTACAATTATTGTATATTTTATAGAGACTTATATATACATTATAAAAACATCACACGTGTTATTAACTTATAAAAATAAATGTTTAACGGAATCCTGGTTGTTTTCGACTCACAGGCAAGGAAAATCCTGATGATTGCGTACAAAAGCTTGCGAAGATTTTGAAGAACCAATTTAATAATAACGCGCTCAATTTTATTTTGAGCAATAACTCGCTAATTTCTTAATTATATATATATATATATATATATATATATATATATATATATATATATATATATATATATATATATATATATATAATGTGCCTCTCTGGTTTATTCTTTGATATTAATTGCTCCTTCTAACATAACATTATATATATAACGAGCCCACCTAATACGTGTATTTCAAGGAAGTGCAAATGGGCTGGGATTTCTTAGAAAATATAAATGGGCCTGATTGACGCGAAATTATTTGTTCACTCAGTCCAGCAAATGGACTGTACATTCTAGAAAACATGGGTTAAATATATGCCACATTTTTGCAGGCTGACATGTGGGCCAATAGGTCGAAGCCTACGTAGGGCGTTGTCAACTTGGTCAACAAATGATTGTGTCCTCCACAACCATTGGATTTATATCCAACGGCCGGCATGCACCTTCAATCTCTCGTCATCTTCCTCCAGCATCGCCGGGACCGCCTGGTCCGGCCTCCGGCGGCTAGCGGCTCTGCTTAGCACGCATCGCTGCGAAGCGCTACCCCACCGCCGGCCAGGCTATCCCTCCACCCCTCGACACCTCCAGTTATTGTCCACAGACTACAGCCCCACGCCGCAACAGAACCAGTTATAACCCTTTTCCTGCTCTCAATCTGCGACTCCACTGCCGCGTTTTCCCATCTCCGAGTCGTTCCCGTCCGGGGCCTCGCCGTCGTCCACCGCCTCGCTGTGTTCGGTGCGGCATGGTCAACAAACGAGAGTCATCGGAAGAGGACTGTACGTGGAGAGCCTGACGGCTGGGACCCACAAGGTCCATGGTCGCATGCATGAAAAGTTCCTCCTTATTAAGCTGAAAGAAAATGTTTCCTCCACCTGACAGCTGGGACCCGCCGGCTGTATCTTCGCACGGAAGGAAGTGCCTCCTTGTTTTGCAAAAAAAATATTCATCCCGTTGACAGCTGGGACCCGTCAGATTTGGTGACTGACTTGTGGGCCTACTAAGCGGACGTGTACGCACGGCTTTGTCAACTTAATCAACAAATGATTTTAGCAGCTGGACCGTTGGATGTTAATCCAACAGCCGTGCTCCTTCTTCAACCTCTATTCTTGCTCCTGTCTCCTGTGGGCGGCACCGCGGCTGTGCTGCCGCGCACCCGAACCAGTGAAGTTTCCCACTCCTCTCCATCTGCGACTCCACTGCCCCGTCTTCCCCATCTCCGGGTCGTTCCAGTCTGGGTGCGCTCGGCACGGTGTGGTCAACATGGTCAACAACCGAGAGTCATCGGAAGATGACTGTACGTGAGAGGCTGACAGTGGGGACGCACCACGCCCATGGACACATGCATGCAACGGGACGGGGCGAGGTCAACGTGATCAAAGAACGACTTCCATCGGAAGTATACTGTACGTGGAGAGTCTCAGCTGGGTCCACGGCCGCAGCAAGTAAGTGCCTCCTTATTACGCGGAAAATAATGATTCCTCCAACTGACAGCAGGGACCCACTGGACGGGCCACCGTATTTTGCGAAAAAACGTTTGCCCCCTGACTGCTGGGACCCACCTGACGGGCCACCGTATTTCGCGAAAAAACGTTCCCCCCGCTGTCAGCTCGGACCCACCGGAAGTGCCTCCTTATTACGCTGTTCGACGAGTTTTTGTGCGCTATTACCTAACTTTTTTTAAAAAAACGAGTTTTTGATGCAGGATATATATTCAAAGGCACAGTTCATTTAGCATGGCACAAGCATGCATGGATGGCTGCCTACGTTCTTGCACATGCATGTGCATGAAATCTTGGTGCAAGTAATACGTGTCCATGCACACGTCCTGGTCACTTGCACGTAGGCTAGGTGTAGTAGTCAAGCTTTGTACGTATACGTATTTCAAATGTCTCGGCTGGCCGGCAAGCTCGCGTGTGTACATTACCCGAATACCGGCGCAATGCTTAGTCAACCTGTATTTGTCAAACTAAACCATAATGACACGTTCGGCCAGGGAGCTTGTCCGCCAGCAGCCAGCTAGGTAAGTATGTTACGCTTTGTTTTGTAGTCGTGCAGGGCAAGAAGAACAATCATATGGAACGGAAATTTCAGAAGGAAAGCTTTGATCTTCTTGTCAGTGAAGAAATCACGTCGCATGTTGCCTGCCTAATTAGTGGCCGACCCCAGCCTATATAAAGCTAGCGGAGGGACAGAGGAAACGGGGGGAAGCAGAAGACGCGCCCTGGCGGCAGCGTCGAGAACATCAGGAAGAGAAACCCACGCAGCTCCGTAGGCAGGAGGCGCACAGGGAGGAACGCAGCACCGGAGGCGACGGCCCGCCTGTGGCCGCGCGTTCGCAACACACGAAGCCCAGGAGAAGCTTGCCACGGCGAGCATGCAGGCGCTGAGGAGATGAAGAAACAGGAGAGCTCCGCTGACTAATTATTTTGTTACTATGTCTTTCAGTGCTACGTGAGAAGAACAGCTGACTGGAGGAAAGGAGGGGAGGCCTCACGTACGCAGCAGAGGAGAGAGACAGAGAAGACGGAGACGCGCCGAGCCGGCTGCGTCGAGCAAGGGGCACCGCAGCCAAACTCACGCATGTAGCCAGCGGAGACGAGGCGCGCACCAGGACAAACACAACGCAGGAGGCGACGGCACGCCCGTGACCGCGCGTTTGATAACACACAAAGCCCGAGGGGAAGAAGCCGGCTACGGCGACGCCGAGGAGATGAGACTAATTTTATTTTGTTACTATGTTTTCGGTGCTACGTGAGAAGAACAAGGGGAAATATCCAATGCTACCAAGGTTTAGGTGCTACCATGATACAAGCTTCTGGGCCGTCGGATTCTCAGATCAGACGGTTCTCAACAACTCTGAAACATTTGCAAAAAAGCCTACGAGGAGTTCAAAAATTGTGCATAGGTCCAACAGATCCAACATCTCACAGATGCCGTCCAATCTAAGAATCCGACGGTCCAAATGCCCGTATCACGGTAGCATTTAAACCTTAGTAGCACCAGATACTCTCCCAGAAGAACAATACACCAAGGAGGCAGAAGACGCGCCGTGGCGGCAGCGTGAGAACAACAGGAAGGCCGCGCCCACGGCGGCGGCATGCTCGCCGGGCAACGGCGGCAGTGGATGCGACGCACATCTATATCTCTTTTATGTATGCAGGGAGCAACCACACGTATCACGGACGGAGGACCTCACGCAAGAACACAGCTTGCGAGGGAGACAGAAGGCACGCAACGCACTAAGAAGAGGCAGCCGGCGAGGCAACAGCACCTCCCATAGGCTCCTGCACGCCCAGAGAAGACGAGGAGACGCGCCCCTGGTGGCAACGTCCAGGAGATCGGGGAGCGCGCCCATGCAGTGGCGCGTGCGTCAAGGGAACACGACGACGACACCCTCACACGGAAAAAGAGCAGCGGCGAGCAGATGAACGCGCCCACAGGAGGATTTCCGGCGGTAAAATAATCTTGTTCTATGTGTGTAGGTCTCACGCACCCGGATGCGGCAGACAAAGCTGCGGCCGATGTGGCGCTCTTGTTGGAAATATGCCCTAGAGGCAATAATAAAAGCATTATTATTATATTTCCTTGTTCATGATAATTGTCTTTTATTCATGCTATAACTGTGTCATCCGGAAATCGTGATACACGTGTGAATACATAGACCACAATACATCCCTAGTGAGCCTCTAGTTGACTAGCTCGTTGGTCGACAGATAGTCATGGTTTCCTGACTATGGACATAAGATGTCATTGACAACGGGATCACGTCATTAGGAGAATGACGTGATGGACAAGACCCAATCCTAAGCATAGCACAAGATCGTGTAGTTCGTTTTGCTAGAGCTTTCTCAATGTCAAGTATCTATTCCTTAGACCATGAGATCGTGTAACTCCGGATACCGTAGGAATGCTTTGGGTGTACCAAACGTCACAACGTGGCGGGTGACTATAAAGGTGCATTACGGTATCTCCGAAAGTGTCTTGGGTTGACACGGATCGAGGCGAGGATTTGTCACTCCGTATTACGGAGAGGTATCACTGGGCCCACTCGGTAGTGCATCATCATAATGAGCTCAAAGTGATCAAGTGTCCGGTCACGGGATCATGCATTACGATGCGAGTAAAGTGACTTGCGATAACGAGACTGAACGAGGTATTGGAATATCGACGATCGAGTCTCGGGCAAGTAACACACCGTCTGACAAAGGGAATACTATACGGGGTTGCTTGAATCCTTGACATCGTGGTTCATCCGATGACATCATCGAGGAGCATGTGGGAGCCAACATGGGTATCCAGATCCCGCTGTTGGTTATTGACCTGAGAGCGTCTCGGTCATGTCGCATGTCTCCCGAACCCGTAGGGTCTACACATAAGGTTCGGTGATGCTAGGGTTATTAGGAAGACTTGTATGTGATTACGAATGTTGTTGAGTCCGGATGAGATCCCGGACGTCACGAGGAGTTCCGGAGGTAAAGATTTATATATGGGAAGTTGTCAAGCGGACACCGGAAAAGTTTGGGTCATATCGGTATTATGGAGGGCCACGGAAAGGTTCGGAGGACCACGGGAGGGCCACCCCTTCGGGGGCCACTTGGGCTGCGTGGGAGGCAGCCAGCCTGTTGGGCTGGGCGCACCCCTCCCTTGGGCCCATGCGCCTAGGGTTGAGGGGAACCCTAAGGCGCCCCTTGCTTGGGGGCAAGCCCCTCCCTTGGCCCCCCCTCTAGATGCATCTAGAGGGGCCGCCCTCCTCCCTTCCCTATAAATAGAGGGGTGAGGGGAGGGCTGCAACACACAATTGAAGGCGCAGCCCCTCCCCTCCCCAACACCTCTCCTTCTCCGCGTGCGCTTGGCGAAGCCCTGCCAGAGAACTGTCACTCCTTCATCATCACGCCGTCGTGCTGCTGTTGGAGCCATCTTCCTCAACCTCTCCTTCCTCCTTGCTGGATCAAGACGGAGGAGACCTTGCCCGTATCATACGTGTGTTGAACGCGGAGGTGCTGTCCGTTCAGCGCTTTGGTCATCGGTGATCCGAGTACGACTCCATCATCACTCCCTTGACTCGTTGCTTAGATGAACTCGAAAGCTTCCGCACGCGATCTACAAGTGGTATGTAGATGCAAACTCACTCCCTTGACTCGTTGCTTAGATGAACTCATAGATGGATCTTGGTGAAACCGTAGGAAAAATTTTAATTTTCTGCAACGTTCCCCAACAGTGGCATCATGAGCTAGGTCTATGCGTAGTTCTCTATTGCACGAGTAGAACACAATTTTGTTGTGGGCGTGGATCTTGTCAACTTACTTGCCGTTACTAGTCTTATCTTGCTTCCGCGGTATTGTGGGATGAAGCGGCCTGGACCAACCTTACACGTACGCTTACGTGAGACCTTATTCACCGACTAACATGCACTAGTTGCATAAGGTGGCTAGCGGGTGTCTGTCTCTCCCACTTTAGTTGGAGCGGATTCGATGAAAAAGGGTCCTTATGAAGGGTAAATAGAAGTTGACAAGATCACGTTGTGGTTATTCGTAGGTAAGAAAACGTTCTTGCTAGAACCCAATTGTAGCCACGTAAAAGATGCAACAACAATTAGAGGACGTCTAACTTGTTTTTGCAGCAATTGTCATGTGATGTGATATGGCCAAGTTGTGATGAATGATGAATGACATATTGTGATGTATGAGATCATGTTCTTGTAATAGGAATCACGACTTGCATGTCGATGAGTATGACAACGGCAGGAGCCATAGGAGTTGTCTTTATTTTGTATGACCTGCGTGTCATTGAAGAGCGCCATGTAAACTACTTTACTTTATTACTAAACACGTTAGTCATAGAAGTAGAAGTAGTCGTTGGCGTGACAACTTCATGAAGACACGATGATGGAGATCATGGTGTCATGCGGTGACAAGATGATCATGGAGCCCGAAGATGAAGATCAAAGGAGCTATATGATATTGGCCATATCATGTCACTACTTTATATAATTGCATGTGATGTTTATTATGTTTTATGCATCTTCTTTACTTAGAACGACGGTAGTAAATAAGATGATCCTTACAACAATTTCAAGAAGTGTTCTCCCTAACGTGCACCGTTGCTAAAGTTCGTCGTTTGAAGCACCACGTGATGATCGGTGTGATAGATCCTTACGTTCACATACAACGGTGTAAGACAGTTTTACACATGCAAAACACTTAGGGTTAACTTGCGAGCCTAGCATGTACAGACATGGCCTCGAATACGGAGACCGAAAGGTCGAACACGAGTCGTATAGAAGATCGATCAACATGAGAATGTTCACCGACGATGACTAGTCCGTCCCACGTGATGATCGGACACGGCCTAGTCGACTCGGATCGTGTAACACTTAGATGACTAGAGGGATGTCAAATCTGAGTGGGAGTTCATTCAATAATTTGATTAAGATGAACTTAATTATCATGAACTGAGTCTAAAACTTTTTGCGAAATATGTCTTGTAGATCAAATGGCCAACGCTCATGTCAACATGAACTTCAACGCGTTCCTAGAGAAAACCAAGCTGAAAGATGATGGCAGCAACTATACGGACTGGGTCCGGAACCTGAGGATCATCCTCATAGCTGCCAAGAAGGCATATGTCCTAGAAGCACCATTAGGTGACCCATCTGCTCTCCCAGCACTGCAAGACGATTTGAACGTTTGGCAGGCATGTACTGATGATTACTCCCTCGTTCAGTGCGGCATGCTTTACAGCTTAGAACCGGGGCTCCAAAAGCGTTTTGAGCAACACAGAGCATATGAGATGTTCGAAGAGCTGAAACTAGTTTTCCAAGCTCATGCCCGGGTCGAGAGATATGAAGTCTCGACAAGTTCTATAGTTGTAAGATGGAGGAAAACAGTTCATCGGTGAGCACATACTCAAAATGTGCAGGTTGCGAGCCGCCTGTCCCAGTGGAGATTAACCTCCCGGACGAGGCGGTCATTGACAGAATCCTTGATCGCTCCCACCAAGCTACAAGAGCTTCGTGATGAACTACAACATGCAGGGGATGGTGAAGACCATTCTGAAGTATTTTCAATGCTGAAGTCAGCAGAGGTTGAAATCAAGAAAGAACATCAAGTGTTGATGGTCAATAAGACCACTAAGTTTAAGAAGGGCAAGGGTAAGAAGAACTTCAAGAAGGACGGCAAGGAGGTTGCCGCGCCCGTAAGCCGATTGCGGGAAGAAGTCAAAGAATGGACCCAAACCCGAGACCGAGTGCTTTTATTGCAAGGGAGGGTCCTTTGAAGCGGAACTACCCCAAATACTTAGCGGACAAGAAGGCCGGCAACACCAAAGGTATATTTGATATACATGTAATTGATGTGTACCTTACCGAGACTCGTAGTAACTCCCGGTATTTGATACGGTGCCGTTGCTCATATTTGTAACTCACAGCAGGAGCTGCGGAATAAGCGGAGGCTGGCGAAGGGCGAGGTGACGATCGGCGTCGAGAATGGTTCCAGAGTCGATGTGATCGCCGTCGACACGCTACCTCTACATTTACCTACGGGATTAGTTTTGAACCTTAATAATTGTTATTTGGTGCCAAGTTTGAGCATGAACATTGTTTCGGATCTCGTTTAATGCGAAATGGCTACTCATCTAAATCCGAGAATAATGGTTGTTCTATTTATATGAGAGATATGTTTTATGGTCATGCTCCAATGGTCAATGGTTTATTCCTAATGAATCTCGGCGTAATGTTACACATATTCATAGCGTGAATACCAAAAGATGTAAAGTTGATAACGATAGTCCCACATATTTGTGGCACTGCCGCCTTGGTCACATTGGTGTCAAGCGCATGAAGAAGCTCCATGCTGATGGACTTTTGGAGTCTCTAGATTATGAATCATTTGACACATGCGAACCATGCCTCATGGGCAAGATGACCAAGACTCCGTTCTCGAAACAATGGGCGAGCAACCAACTTGTTGGAAATCATACATACCGATGTAAAAGCGGTCCAATGAGCGTTGGCTCGCGGAGGATATCGTTATGTTCTCACTCTCACAGATGACTTGAGTAGATATGGGTATGTCTACTTGATGAAACACAAGTCTGAGACCTTTGAAAAGTTCAAGGAGTTTCAGAATGAAGTAGAGAATCAACGTGACCGAAAGATAAAATTCTTAAGATCGGATCGTGGAGGAGAATATTTAAGTCACGAATTTGGTACACACTTAAGAAAATGTGGAATCGTTTCACAACTCACGCCGCTGGAACACCTCAGCGTAACGGTGTGTCCGAGCGTCGAATCGCACTCTATTGGATATGGTGCGGTCTATGATGTCTCTTACCGATTTACGCTATCATTTTGGGGATACGCTCTAGAGATAGCTACATTCACTTTAAATAGGGCACCGTCTAAATCCGTTGAGGCGACACCGTATGAATTATGGTTTGGGAAGAAACCTAAGCTATCGTTTCTAAAAGTTTGGGGATGCGATGCTTATGTCAAGAAACTTCAACCTGAAAAGCTCGAACCCAAGTCGGAAAAATCGTCTTCATAGGATACCCTAAGGAAACCATAGGGTATACCTTCTACTTAAGATCCGAGGGCAAGATCTTTGTTGCCAAGAACGGATCCTTTCTGGAAAAAGAGTTTCTCTCGAAAGAAGTAAGTGGGAGGAAAGTAGAACTCGATGAAGTGCTACCTCTTGAACAGGATAGTAGTGCAGCTCAGGAAAATGTTCCTGTGATGCCTACACCAACTGAAGAGGAAATTAATGATGATGATCAAGGTACTTCGGATCAAGTTGCTCTTGAACTTCAGAGGGTCCACAAGGACACGTTCCACACCGTGAGTGGTGCGGCAACCCTGTCCCGGAAATCATGTTGTTAGACAACGGTGAACCTTCAACTATGAAGAAGCAATGGCGGGCCCAGATTCCAACAAATGGCTAGAAGCCATGAAATCCGAGATAGAATCCATGTATGAAAACAAAGTATGGACTTTGACCGACTTTCCGATGATCGTGAGCGATAGAAAACAAATGGATCTTTAAGAAGAAGACGGACGCAGATGGTAATGTCACCATCTATAAAGCTCGACTTGTCGCTAAGGGTTATCGGCAAGTTCAAGGGATTGACTACGATGAGACTTTCTCTCCCGTAGCGAAGCTTAAGTCCGTCCGAATCATGTTAGCAATTGCCGCATACTATGATTATGAGATATGGCAGATGGACGTCAAAACAGCATTCCTTAATGGTTATCTTAAGGAAGAGATGTATATGATACAGCCGGAAGGTTTTGTCGATCCTAAGAATGCTGACAAAGTGTGCAAGCTCCAGCGATCCATTTATGGGCTGGTGCAAGCATCTCGGAGTTGGAACATTCGCTTTGATGAGATGATCAAAGCGTTTGGGTTTATGCAGACTTATGGAGAAGCCTGCGTTTACAAGAAAGTGAGTGGGAGCTCAGGCATTTCTCATATTATATGTAGATGACATACTTTTGATGGGAAATGATATAGAATTCTTGGACAGCATTAAGGCCTACTTGAATAAGTGTTTTTCAATGAAGGACCTTGGAGAAGCTGCTTATATATTAGGCATCAAGATCTATAAAGATAGATCGAGGGCGCCTCATAGGTCTTTCACAAAGCACATACCTTGATAAGATTTTGAAGAAGTTCAAAATGGATCAGTCCAAGAAAGGGTTCTTGCCTGTATTGCAAGGTGTGAGATTGAGCTCGGCTCAATGCCCGACCACGACAAAAGATAAAGAAGAGATGAGTGTCATCCCCTATGCCTCAGCCATAGGATCTATTATGTATGCCATGCTGTGTACCAGACCTGATGTAAACCTTGCCGTAAGTTTGGTAGGAAGGTACCAAAGTAATCCCGCAAGGAACACCGGACAGCGGTCAAGAATATCCTAAAGTACCTAAAAGGACAAAGGACATGTTTCGCTTATGGAGGTGACGAAGAGCTCGTCAGAAGGGTTACGTCGGCGCTAGCTTCGACACGATCTGGATGACTCTAAGTTACAAACCGGATACATGTATATGTTGAATGGTGGAGCGATGGCTGGTGCAGCTGCAAGCAAAGCGTCGTGGCGGGATCTACATGTGAAGCGGAGTACATGGCAGCCTCGGAGGCAGCGCATGAAGCAATTTGGGTGAAGGAGTTCATCACCGACCTAGGAGTCATACCCAATGCGTCGGGGCCAATCAAACTCTTCTCGTGACAACACCGGAGCTATTGCACTTGCCAAGGAGCCCAGGTTTCACAAGAAGACCAGAGCACATCAAGCGTCGCTTCAACTCCATCCGTGAAAATGTTCAGGATGGAGACATAGAAATTTTCAAAGTGCATACGGATCTGAATGTCGCAGATCCGTTGACTAAACCTCTTCCATGGGCAAAACATGATCAACACCGAACTCTATGGGTGTTCGATTCATCACAATGTAACTAGATTATTGACTCTAGTGCAAGTGGGAGACTGTTGGAAATATGCCCTAGAGGCAATAATAAAAGCATTATTATTATATTTCCTTGTTCATGATAATTGTCTTTTATTCATGCTATAACTGTGTCATCCGGAAATCGTGATACGTGTGAATACATAGACCACAATCGTCCCTAGTGAGCCTCTAGTTGACTAGCTCGTTGGTCGACAGATAGTCATGGTTTCCTGACTATGGACATAAGATGTCATTGACAACGGGATCACGTCATTAGGAGAATGACGTGATGGACAAGACCCAATCCTAAGCATAGCACAAGATCGTGTAGTTCGTTTTGCTAGAGCTTTCTCAATGTCAAGTATCTATTCCTTAGACCATGAGATCGTGTAACTCCCGGATACCGTAGGAATGCTTTGGGTGTACCAAACGTCACAACGTAACTGGGTGACTATAAAGGTGCATTACAGGTATCTCCGAAAGTGTCTGCGGGTTGACACGGATCGAGACAGGATTTGTCACTCCGTATTACGGAGAGGTATCACCGGCCCACTCGGTAGTGCATCATCATAATGAGCTCAAAGTGATCAAGTGTCCGGTCACGGGATCATGCATTACAAGATCTGAGTAAAGTGACTTGCCGTAACGAGACTGAACGAGGTATTGGGATACCGACGATCGAGTCTCGGGCAAGTAACACACCGTCTGACAAAGGGAATAGTATACGGGGTTGCTTGAATCCTCGACATCGTGGTTCATCCGATGACATCATCGAGGAGCATGTGGGAGCCAACATGGGTATCCAGATCCCGCTGTTGGTTATTGACCTGAGAGCGTCTCGGTCATGTCTGCATGTCTCCGGAACCCGTAGGGTCTACACACTTAAGGTTCGGTGACGCTAGGGTTATTAGGAAGATTTGTATGTGATTACCGAATGTTGTTCGGAGTCCCGGATGAGATCCCGGACGTCACGAGGAGTTCCGGAATGGTCCGGAGATAAAGATTTATATATGGGAAGTTGTCAAACGGACACCGGAAAAGTTTCAGGTCATATCGGTATTATGGAGGGGCCACCGGAAAGGTTCCGGAGGACCACCGGGAGGGGCCACCCCTTTCGGGGGGCCACTTGGGCTGCGTGGGAGGCAGCCAGCCCCTGTTGGGCTGGGCGCACCCCTCCCCTTGGGCTCATGTGCCTAGGGTTGAGGGGGGAACCCTAAGGGCGCGCCTTGCTTGGGGGAAGCCCCTCCCTTGGCCGCCCCCCTCTAGATGCATCTAGCGGGGGCCGGCCCCCCCTCCTCCCTTCCCCTATAAATAGAGGGGTGAGGGGAGGGCTGCAACACACAATTGAAGGCGCAGCCCTCCCTCCCAACACCTCTCCTTCTCCGCGGCGCTTGGCGAAGCCCTGCCGGAGAACTCACTCCTTCATCATCACGCCGTCGTCTCGCTGTTGGAGCCATCTTCCTCAACCTCTCCTTCCTCCTTGCTGGATCAAGACGGAGGAGACGCCCGCACTGCACGTGTGTTGAACGCGAGGTGCTGTCCGTTCAGCGCTTTGGTCATCGGTGATCCGAGTACGACTCCATCATCACCATCCTCGAAAGCTTCCATAGCGATCTACAAGTGGTATGTAGATGTAAACTCACTCCCTTGACTCGTTGCTTAGATGAACTCATAGATGGATCTTGGTGAAACCGTAGGAAAAATTTTAATTTTCTGCAACGTTCCCAAACAGCTCTGACACATGGCTGCACACTCACCCATGGACGCACATAGCAAGGAGGAGGCGTCGAGCCTGCTGGGTGGCCGATCGCCATCTACTTCGTCAAGCCAGCGCCATAGAGGACGAAGACGTGGAGCTCGCCCAGATGACGCCCTCGACTTCGTCATCAAGCCGGCGCCATGGAGGATGGTGGCGTGGAGCTCGCCAAGACGACGCCCAATGTCAACATCATCAACCAGGTGCCGCAAGGATCGTGACGTGGAGCTCGCGAGGATGCCGCCGATGTGTCGCGGTGGATCGCGGCGCGGAGTTCACCAAGATGATGCCAATGTCAACTTCATCAAGTCGGCGCCATGGAGGATGAAGGCGTGGAGGCTCGGGAGGATGTCGCCGACGTACCGCAGTGGATTGCACCACGGAGTTCGCCAAGATGACGCCAATGTCGACATCATCAACCTGGTGCCGCAAGGATCATGATGGGGAGCTCACAAGAAGGACGCAGCCATCCACTTCGTCATGTTGGAGCTAGAGGACGGAGGCGTGGCGCCCATTGAGGATGCCGCCGACATCTACTTCGTCAAGCTGGAGCCCGAAGGTGCGGAGCTCGCAGGGATGGTGTCGCGTGCTGTGGAGGATGGCGAGACGGAGCTTGCTAGGACGACGCCCGTCCTCTTCTTCATCAAGTCGGCACCATGGAGGACAAAGGCGTGGAGGCTCGCAAGGATGCCGTTGCCGTGCCGCGGTGGATGGTGGCGCGGAGATCGCCAAGACGACGCCCATCGCCAACATCAACCCGGTACCACGGAGGATCATGGCGTGGAGCTCGCAAGGAGAACACCACCGACGTCTACCTCGCCAAGATGGAGCCTGCAATCTGGAGACATGAAGATAACACACGCCCTCGGTGCTGCCCGCAACACGGAGCCCGCAATGAGAAGAAGATGGCGCTACACAACGACGTGACTTCACCAACCCTTACCACTACATGGTGCTATTTGCGACACGAAGCCCATGAAGACGAGGCGTGATGGTGAGGAGGCGACGCGACTTCACCAACGCTAACTCCTGATGGCCCCGTGAGGCGGTGCCTTTGTCTTGGCGGACCGCCGTAAACTCGGTGTCCAGTCGAGACGAGGTGCCAACCACACCGGTATTGCTGATATGAGCGAGCGTTGGTTTTACACCGACGCCGGTCTCCGTTAAAATACTCCCGCGAGGCGAACCCCTTGCGTACCCCGAAGAAGCCGCTACATCGTCAAGAAGTCCGAGCAGAGCAAGACCCATGCAACTTCAACACCGACTACATCAACGTTGTCAAGACCGACGATGCGCGACGGCGAGGGCGAACGTGGTCAGCACAAAGCCATGTTTTGAGCGGCACGTGTACCGACGAGGACACGGGCTTTGCCGGCGCCCATACACACACACACACCAGCATCATCATGCATGGAGAATGCAAAGCGAAGACGACGAAGACGACCACACGGCTTAATCGGAGGTATCTCGCGGAGCAACCCGCGGGAGTAATTAACCGGGAGTTTTTCGAGGCCCCGAGGAACCAGGAAACCGCACATCACCATAGTCAGGCAAGCCGCGCTAGTAGGCCACGGAGCGCAACCCTTTTTTTATGGGATCTTGTAATTTTGTTCATCCAAAGAGATAAATGAAATACTCATTTCCCATATCACTTTTCTTTGTGTACTATGGTACACTGGCACGCCCGCATTTTCTTTTCCCCGGCGCATGAGAGAAATCAAACTCCTCCTCTTCTATTCTAACGGAGTGCATAATAAGATTTTTCTCGTGTCAAACAAATTGGCACGCCCGGTGGGACATGGTTCTCCTCCCATCTTTGTTGTGCAACAATGGTCGTCGATTTCATCTTTAAGTCTTCTCCAACAATATGAGATGGCATCAATCCTTGGGTGCAATTTTAGTTTGCCTCATCATCCTCCGTAATTGGAGGCCAAGTGTGTGTCAATGAGATGTTGCTTTTGTCTATGGGCATTCGTTGCTCCAAGGACACGAAGGTGACCACTATACATGAAGGCGGGTCTATTGAGCAGGGGGCACACCCTATGCCCTAAGTTCCTCACTAAAAGGGAAGCCTGCGGTGCGGGCATAGTCGCTCGGGAGCATACGTGCCCTAGCTCCATCCCCAAAAATCATGCAACGGGGAGACAACATGTGCCGACAGTGTCTGTGTGGCACATGGAGAAGTTGCGCACTTAGGGATCGGCACCCAAGGTGGTGGTGTCACACCGTCCACAAGAAGGTGGTATTATGTCTGGCTCGGCAGACACGCCGACGGCGGCAACGCCATGCTGCAAGAGGCATAACAATGTGTTTTTTCCTCTCCTTTATCTTCTTTCTTGTAGAAGGGCATGCATCCAGCAGAAGTTCGTCTACATGGGATCAATTCGCATCTGGCGGAGACTCACTGAAGGTAGGTAACCCAGCCAGGAGGAGACATTGCCCGATGCCCGTGATGGCAGCATTGAGGAGGGCGCACCCGATAGAGGCTAGCTCACAGCGGCGCCACACAGGTGGTGGTGCGAACTACGTCCGAGCTTGAAGATGCACCAATGGTGGAGACCGGGGGCAGTCGCGGAAGAAGCCCGGACGTACCATTGGGTGCGCGCTCCCATGGTGACCGCGTACAACACTAGAAGAGGAAGCGACACTGATGTAGGCATCGCGCCAAGGAGGATGATGTACAGGGTACACTCGTAGCCGAGGCAGACGCGGATGACGCACCAGCGGTCGCGGCAGCGATGCCGGACGCACGCCGGAGAACCAGCCAGCGGTGCCTCCTCTACTCAAACACGCTACATCAACCCATATGGCATGTACGACGGTGGTAAGCACACGCATCGGCGGAGGCCGCAGACAATGCGTCCAGTGGAGGGAAAAGGCCGAGGCGGCAACGACGCTCCCACGGAGGCGGCATCGTGTAGATCGCGCTCATCGGAGACGGCACACCCTGACCTCGGATGCGCGTGCGCTGGAAGGGACCAGGCCAAAGGAGACACGTGAGGTCGCGGACGCGTTCGCCCGCGGCGTCGTGCTAGCACCGGTGCCCTTGCCCACACATCTTGTGTGATGGATTTGGAGGTCACGCCATGGAGAAGAACATGCCATGCATGTTACGGTATGTTTGTGCTGTTTTCTATCTTGCAGATGGCCTACCAATGAATATGGGTGAAGCACGGCTCCATGTGTGAACATTCATGTGTACACAAGGTCGTGAAGAAATTTCAGCGGCCACACATGCTACTAGTGTTGGCAGGAGAGTACCCCGGTCAACCCTCAAGACGCCTATGCTGGAGCCAAGGAGATGGACAGAGGGGAGCCGCAGACACATAGTACGCCCCACACGCAGAAGAAATAAAGGCACGGCAACTGCAAGCTCGCAGACGGAGTCCGTGGGCACCGCGTCGAGGAGGACCACATGCTGGGTGCACTCATAGCCGGGATTGTCATGGATGACACGCCGGCGACCGACGATGACAGATGTCCGCCGGCGAGGCCAACAAAGACTTCTTTCATATAGGCCGCCACATGCTATATCAACACAAAGTATGCTACGATGGAGGATGCACACACAACCGGAGGCAGCGACACATGAACCAATGGATGTCACGACGAGGAGGGTCCTGCACAGGGCATACCCGAAGCCAGCATGGAAGTTGCAGATGATGTAACAGCGGCTGCAGATCCATGGATGCCGATGCCTGGCGTGCGCCATGGAACAGGTCGACGGTGCCTCCTTCTGCGGGTGCCCACACATGACATCGATTACACGCGCCAACGGAGGCTGTGGACGACACAACATATGTCGTGGAGCCATGGATGCTGATGCCGGACACATGTCGGGGAAGAGGCTGGTGGTTCCTTCTTCCACATACACCACAACGACACGGCGTCGCAATCTTCATCAACTCTTCATTGTGCGGGGACTGCATCGACACGCCTCCATTCTTTTACACCAATTGTCAAAACCGAGCGGAGGTCGTCCCCCGTAACTGTGATGCCACAAGGTCTACATCAATGAGCTAGTATTGTCGTCATCGTTAAGCACCGATGTCATGCGGCAACACTCAAGTCTACTCCAACTTCTAGATCAACACACTTCCCCGAAATCGTCTTAGCGCCGGCAAGGCAAAGCTATACTCCATCGACATGTCTTTTTACGATGAAGCAATCCATATCTTGCCAGGCACCGACGAGGCGAAGGCAAGTTATCCAGTCTGGCACCGACAAGGCGGACACCACCCGGCCGGGCACCGACAAGGCGAAGGCCGCCCACTTCATCATCGGAAAATCGACAAAGACAGATGGATATGTCTAAGCATGGCCGGAGCGATGGGCGTACCGCTCTCCCCTTCACTTCATCACCACATCCCCACCATCTACACCAATCCAACGGCGCGATCAAAGCCTTCCACAAGACTCTCGGCAAGATACTCAAAAATACGGTGACAAGGAACATGAGAGACTAGCATGACCATCTCTTCAAGTCCTTGTGGGCATACCGCGACACGATCCATACCCCAACACAGGCAACCCCGTTTTCTCTCTTTTACGGGAGTGAGGCGGTCCTTCAACTAGAGGTCTATCTAACCTCTTTGCGGGTGGATATCCAAGATGAGATCACCCAAGACGAATAGGTGCAACTGGGGTTTCAGGAGCTCGAAGCCCTTGAAGAGGGGCGACTTCATGGCCTACAGAAGTTGGAGCTTTACTGCCAGAATTTGGTGAGACCCTACGACAAGCTCATCAAGCAACATGTCTTCTGAAAAGGCGAGTTGGTCCTTGTGCTTAGGCGCCCTAGCGTCGTGACTCACAAGACGAAGGGCAAGTTCGAGCCAGAGTGGGAAGGACCATACATCATCGAGCAATAATGTGTACTAGAATAATTATCTATGGACACTATGATATCATGCAACTCCCGAAGGTATATTGAGTTTTAAAGAAGGCAGATAATTGGATAGGTGTAAATTCTAGTACAAATATTGAAGGATGTTGATTTCATATGTGTACTAGCCAGCTGTATAAGATTTTAAAGTTAGTGTGTTGTCCAGATCGTTCCCCTCTTCATTAAATGAAGTTGGTGTGTTGTCCAGATCGTTCCCCTATTCATTAAATGGATGCGCTCTTGTCGTATGGCCATACCACTCCTTCTCCCTCACATCTTCTTCCTATGACCCCCCCTCCCCCAAGCCTACTACATCATCTCCGTCCTATCTAGCTCTTATTAAGTCCACATTGTCGTTAGTTCCGACTCCATCTCTTCCTTCTCATCTACCAAACACACATCCGCGGAGCTCTATCGATCTCATGGGTCAAACAGACCGCTAAACTACACCAAGAAGTATAATATGATCTGCGGAGCTAGGCAAATATCAAGTGCCTCCCAGGCTTATGTGATACCGTGATATGAGCTCTTGAACATTTTTGCAATATAGTCATCTGAGTCTTAAAATTGCGCGCAGGCACAATAGATCCTCAGATGTCATATGAGACACAACGGCACAGAAGCCCGTATCACGGTATCACCTGATGCTTTCCCGTATGGAACTCTATCGGCCTCACGGTTCAGGTCGACAGCTAAACAATACCTAGATATAGAAGTAGTATATATAATGCGATATGTGGAGCTCTATGAGCCTCGTGGATCAGCTACTACCAAAATCCCACATAACTCTGTGCCAGCGGCCGCGGTAAGACAGATGGTGCATAAATTCGGGAGAAGGGGTGCCCCCTCACAAAGGGGGTCGCCGTGACTAGGCCGGGCGATTGTTTATTTACAAAAGAAAAGATCAGATGCCCAAATCCCACTAACTGAATGATTGTTCGGACGAGAATCAAAGACGAATCATACTCACGTTTTCTGCAGCCATGTTTGTGACACACGCAGGGGCGGAGCCAGGATTTTGGTATAGGGGGGGCCAAGGCAAGTTGATAATTTTTTTTATAGACTGAGAAAGTAACTATGATAACACTACAATCTTGTGTCACTTTGACGCAAGTATTAAACATAATTACTTTGTATTTACCTCTATGATTGCCAATAAAATTGAAATTTTTAACAATTTCATCGGAAGAGAACTTAGCGGCTAATATTTCTGCAACATAGATTATCATGCAGTACTGAAGTAAGTCATTTCCCATTTGACGGCGCTTAAAAAGGGTTAATATTTAGAGTGTTTGGGATGGTTTCCTATTCATAACTGTTGATCTACATGTTTCAGAACTAGCATCACACAACAACCGGAATCCGGAAGTACTAAAATTTGACATGTATATTCATGCCACGGACAAGAACTAAGATCCCTTTCAGAATCACATCACAACGGAAAAATTGAGAGATCAATACAGTAATTGATAGTGTTACTGCTAACCTCGGCTAGTTCATTTTGGGCAGATCGGAGAATTGACGAGTACAGCCAGAAGATTTCAATCTAATCGCTTCTACGGAGGACCGGAGGCGGCCGCAGGGGCGCAGCGGCTCCGCGATGATGACACTCGTTAATGACAGGAGAAGTTAATCACCCCTGAGCCTTTTTTTTTTTTTGGAAGATGAGGAGACTGAACGCGGAGGACTCATCTGGCCACGTGTGGGCCGTTTCATGGGCCTTTACCTTTTTGTCTGGCATGGGTTTTGTACGCTTGAGAACTACGTGCAATTTACAATAGTTATCGCTAATTATGTATTCCTGAACAATCCTTCGATCGTTGGGGGTGGCTGGCCCCTGCTCGTCCCCCCGGCTCCGCCACTGGACACACGGTCGGTGCTCCGCGTGGCGAGAAGCGATTGGCGCCCGACCAGGCACGCAAACAGTAAAATACTCGCTGCGGTCGCTCGTGCAAGTGTCAACTCGGACAGTGAAAAGTGTGCACGCACAACGGCTGGCTGGCCACTCTCAACGTCTGGCTGTCAAAATGTGCACGCACACGTACGTACGTACAAAGGAACAAACAAATAGTTTCTGGGCGAGAACATTCTCTCATCTCACAAATCATATCAGGAATAACATGACACGACATGACGCAGATTAATTAGATCCTAGATTAGATTAGAGAGGTGTGCCGTTAATCATGGATTAGCACTACTGCTGCTCATCGATTGGTTCAAGGCCAGCTTGCCATACTAGTATATGATTGATAGGCCGTGGCCAGATGGATGCATGATTGCCCACATGTGGCTTTTCCTACTCGCGGGATCATCCACGGGCACAGGCATCGAAAGGCGCTGTTTACTTACCGCCTAAATTTGTGCAGGGTCATAGTAATTTTTCATGGTTAAAATATGCAGTGATTGATAAAGCAAACGCACGATGCTCTCGATGAAAAGGCGGGTGTTTTACAGCTGAAATTCTTACTGGGAACGGACGCAAAGCAGCGCGGCGAAAAGCAAAGCGGAGAGGCGGTGAAATCATTTGAGGATGGCCGAGGTAAAAAGAAACGGTGGGTGAAGGAAGGAGATGATTTGGAGGCAGCCAAAGTTCTTATCACCCGCTACCGTCCACATACTACCCCACTCACGCGTCTGCCTGCCTTACGCTACGTTGTTATCCACCCAGGAATTCCTCAGCAGCCACGTACCCTCCCCACCCTTGCCGACCCGCCCATGCCAGACAACACGCCCGACAAGTGTTCGGTCAAATGTTTTTTTCAAGAATACGCAAATTGCGTACCATAGCTTCATAGGAGAAAAGAATTGTAAGTACATGACTACTACTCACTGCGAACAACGAGCGTAGCACCCACTCCACAACCGGCTAGTTCAAAGATGACCATCAACGACAACACAACTTTGACGCAAAATACCCTACCCTGATTCAAAAACCTCGTCGTGTCCCGACCGACGTCAGTAACCTCCGAAGAACAGTATCTCCCACCAAGCTTCCTTCGTCAACGCACCACCATCCCCTTGATGCCTAAGGAGGTGGCAAGAGGATGGCAGGACTCGATCCGACCCGAGAAAGGCACCGTCTTGGATTCACCACCGACGACCATATATTGCGTCGGAGAAGAACGAACAAGGGCAGCGGCGAACACCGGTGGAGCGCAACATAGGACCTCAAATCCATGTCTCCTCGCACAATGCTTCCAACAAAGGGACGACATCAAATACCCCGCCATCGTGTCGATCCCACACCGAATCAAGGCTTTCGCCCGGAGACAACTGCCAACACCAAGAAGACAAGGGAAATGGCGACACACTCGACGACGCCTCCAGGGAGGGGAATGACACCCGCATGTGCCATAGTTGCCGGCCCGGCCAAAATCGGGCAGGATTTTCATTTGTGATGTCACTCATCTCCACACCTCAAGGTTTGGGGAAGCACTATCCATGAATCCTCGCACCGCCGTCATCGCAGCAAATTGTCGATGAAGCTGCACAACCATGGTCCTCCCAGACCTGCACTGCCGATTGAACACGCCACCATCAATCCATACAAGGAGTCGCCGCTTCCTACCACGCCGTGCAAGGGTCTGCTCCACCACGTGGGCCTTCACCCGCACTAGGGGTCTGTCAGGCAATGGAAACACCTCAAAGACCCAGATCAAATCTGGGACGATTCAGATCCGGCTCGCACCTCCATCCACAAATACAACGCCCACCATCGCAAGCCCCTCACGCGGAGGCAGCCGGCCGCCCATGGCGCGCCAAGATTTCCTTCCTGGCTAGGCCTTCTCGACGTTGCCGCCTCCATGGCTGAGCTCGCGTCGTCGCCACCATCAGCGCCCGCACACCACCAACCTCCACCACTCCGCAACAACTCTCATAGATCCAGCTCTCCATCGTGCGCTGGCGACCAGCGCCGCGAATCGTGCCGCCAGCCACCCAACACCATGGCCGCCCCGGAGACGTCCTCACTAGTAGAAAACAGGGCAATGGTCCAGGCCCGGCCAGCCCATTAGTCCCGGTTCAATCCAGAACCGGGACCAATGGGGGCATTGGACCCGGTACGTGAGCCCCGGGGGCCGGCCGGGCCACGTGGGCCATTGGTCGCGGTTCGTCTGGACCTTTTGGTCCCGGTTGGTGGGACGAACCGAGACCAATGGGCCTCGCTCCTGGCCCACCACCATTGGTCCCGGGTGGTGGGACAAACCGGGACCAAAGGCTGCCCTTTAGTCCCGGTTCAAGTCACCAACCGGGACCAATTAGTTGTCTATATATACCCCTCGCCCGCGAGCAGAGCACTCCCAGTGCTCTTTTTTTCGTGGCCGGTGAGTGAAGAGCTTTGTGGTGCTCTAGCTCACCTCCTATGCACACGAGGTGTTCGATGGAATGCCCGAGCCACACTACTTAAGCTTTCTCCTCTCCAAGCTCAACCTCCAAGCTCCATTTTCCTTAATATTTGTCTAGGTTTAGCGGTCCGTCACATCCGTCCCGCCTTCAACGCCGCCGATCGCCTCGCGCCGATCTCGCCGCCGCACCACCGTGGTGAGCCTCTTGTTCTTATCTTCTTTCTGAAAGGAAAAAAGGCTTACTTGTATGTTTATATAGATACTTGTATAATTTTCTTACTTTTATTATTGCATCTTATATAGTGCGATGGTTTTGGTATCCGCCCGCTGGCCCTCGTCCCTGTCTATGATTCAACGTGGTATATATTATCTTTTCATAATTATTGGTTCATTTATTGTTTATGACAATTATGCCGACCAACGTGACATAGATTTTATTTATCTAGGAGGTTGTTGAACCGAAATTCCAACCGACCCTATTGTCGAGAGGTTAAATTTAGTTGAAGAAGAAAACAATTTGTTGAAGGAAAAATTAGAAAAATTGAGGAGGAGAAGATGATATTGGAGTTGCATGTTGCGGATGTCGTCGATGATCACAAGATCAAGATGGATGCAATGCGCTTGAAGATTAGAAAGATTAGAAAATATGCCATTCATACCGAGGCTTGGTATCATTATGCCGTTGGATCAGTTGTTACATTGGTTGCGATTATGATCGCATTTGTTTTCGCATTGAAATGTTTTACATAGTTTCAGTGTATGGTTTAATTAATTTAGATGCTCATGGAGCTTTATGTTGTTAGATGAGAACTATGTATGTACTTTGGTTTTAATGTGATGATGAACTTCTATTAATTTGGTCACTTAATTATCTATTCATGATGTTCTGTAATGATTTTTGACACACTTAATTATATATAATGCACGCAGATGAACCGGGAATGGATGTACGGTTCAAGACACACCTCCGAGTACATTAAGGGCGTGCATGATTTTCTCGAAGTGGCTGAGGAAAACAAGCAGAATGGTTTTATGTGTTGTCCATGCCCTATATGTGGGAATACGAAGTCTTACTCTGACTGAAAAATCCTCCACACCCACCTGCTTTACAAAGGTTTCATGCCACACTATAATGTTTGGACGAGGCACGGAGAAATAGGGGTTATGATGGAAGACGGCGAAGAAAAAGAGTACGATGACAACTATGTGCCCCCTGAATACAGTGATGCTACTGAACATCAAGAGGAAACAGACGATGTGCACGATGATGCTGCAACGGGCGAAGCTGCTGAAGATCAAGAGGAACCAGACGATGTGCCCGATGATGATGATCTCCGCAGGGTCATTGTCGATGCAAGGACGCAATGCGAAAGTCAAAAGGAGAAGCTGAAGTTCGATCGCATGTTAGAGGACCACAAAAAGGGTTGTACCCCAATTGCGAAGATGGCAACACAAAGCTCGGTACCGTCTTCGGAATTGCTGCGATGGAAGGCGAGAATGCTGTGCTCGACAAAGGATTTGAGAAGCTACTGAAGATATTGAAGAAGAAGCTTCCAAAGGATAACGAATTGCCCGACAGTACATACGCAGCAAAGAAGGTCGTATGCCCTCTAGGATTGGAGGTGCAGAAGATACATGTATTGAAGATATATTAACGAATCGATCTTTCTTCTTTCAGCCCTCCGGATCGAGCAAATCTGCTTCTACAGACAGCAAGACAAAGCGAGGACCGGGAAGATTGTTGAAGGATGGTGTAAAGTACCACATCGAATCCACCAAACTTAGTGGCGAACCCCTCACGCCTAAGAACATTGCGGACAAGTGGACTCGTCAGTGCGGAGTTCTTGTGAAGGACAAACTCCCGATCTCCATTCAAGAATGGAAAGAGCCAAAGACTAAACGTCCAGGTGTTACTTGGGTCGATGCCAGAGCCAAAGAAGACCTGGTGAAATCTCTGATGGAACATTTCACCCTACCAGATCATTTCACTAAAGCAGATGTGGAGAAAGTCATGGCCGCTGCTCTTAAGAAGATGGCAATTGCATTCAACGCCCACAAGAAAACTGTATGGGCCAACTACCTCGCTAATGAAAGGAAGACTCTAGATTTCAAGGGAACACTGGAGAAGCAAAGAGAACACTGGGACGATTTCGTGACCTTCAAGGATTCAGAATTATCTAAGGAACGGTCGATGAAAAACAAGGCAAATGCCGCAAGAAAGACGCAGTTCCATAGGCTGGGTCCAGGTGGCTACGCGGTGAGATTGCCTAAGTGGGATAAGTCTGAGCAAGAGATGGAGGGTGCAGGGTCACTCCGACATTAGGAGCTGGCCCCAGTGCGTAACTTGGTTCTATGTGCATGGGGGGCGTTGGACCCGAAGACAGGCCTGGTTTTGAAGAAGGCAAGTCTAAAAGGAGACGAACAAAAGATACTTGACGCAATAGAAGAAGCTCGAGCGGGGGTGTTCATGCCCAACAGAGAGAACGACGAGCTTACGCTACTGGTATCTCAACACCCGGAAGAACACGAGGCATGGGTGTTATTCCCTGGTATGAGGGCTTTTCGGACTGGAATGACGACTACAGGTCCCGTGCAAGAAAGAAGATGGCGGAGGAGAAGAAGAGGAAGCTGGAGGAGGAGCAGAGGAAGCTGGACGCAGAACGTCTTCAAGGCCTAGAAGCAAGGCACGCGGACCTGGCACTCAAATTCCAGCAGCAGCAGCAGCAGATCGACTCACTTAGCCAGGAAAGGGGGTCTCAGCAACGACAACAACAAGCGGATGATCATCCATCATTGGATAGCACCGTCCCATCCATGCCGAGAAGCAGTGTTGGTTCTGCCCCGGGCGACACACTGCTGGATACATACCCTGTGGATGACATCATAGAGAACACTAACTGTGAGCTACACTCCAAAATGAAGAACATATCCATGAAGGTGGCGGATGGCGTTGCTTTTCCAGTGACCCCCGAAGCAACCTACCATTGCATCCCGATTGCAGAGGGCTATGCTCGTGTCATGGTTGATGAAGTGGTGGACCCATATTCGGGGCTAACGCTTGACATTCCTGGAGGTGAAGACGAGCGCACACTGGGACAGGCCATACATCGTATCATCCTATGGAGAAAGGATTGTATCATCTTTCGAAGTCCACCGACACTGCGTCGTCTGCCGACTCCTCGAAGTCCGCCACCGAGTCACCAGACTCCCGCTCCTCCAAGTCCACGAACGCGTGAGACGACTCCTCCTCGAAGTCCGCCACCTCCTCCAAGTCCCCGAACGCATGAGCTGACTCCTCCAGTATCAAGTCCGGCACAGCGTCATGCCACTTCTCCGGCTTCAAGTCCGGCACATTGTCAGGCCACTTCTCCTGGTCCAACTCCACGTCAGCCATCTCCGCCGTCTCAGCAATCGCAGAAGAGACATGCCGCAGCTTTGGTGCGTAGCGGTACGAGTCGAGGTAGTTCAGGAAGTACAGGCAGAGACAAGCGATATAAATATGGTCCAAGCCTCGCTCCTGTTCCTCAGAGGCCTTATGACATGATCGAGGAGCAAAACGCAACCATAGTGCAGGCCCAAGTGGACGCCCATTTTGGACCGAAACCGGCACCGCCGCCAAAGGAGAAAGTGCCTGAGAAAACGATTGACCACTTCATTCATATGGCTAGAGCACCAGCTCCCAAGCCTGTTGACTCAGACTATGAGCGTCAAATCAGGAAGCTACATCGAGCACGGCTACGGAAGGAAGCGAGCTCGAGATCGAGCCAACAAGCAGCTGGCAAAAAATAAGGGAAAACCGTTCCCCAGCTGGGAGAACAAGCGGCGCAAGAGATCCCCCCGCTTGTTGTGCCAACACATGAGAGGAGTACGCGCGCCAAATATTATTGTGGGCAAACCGTTAGCGTTCCCCAGCAGGGCGATGTGGTAATAACGGAGGAGCATATAATGCAGGCTGAAATGCTCAAGATCTCTATTGGACAACTCCTCGAAATCGAGCCCATGTCTCCGCTTAAAGAATCGGAAATAAAATGAAAATATGCCTGGGGCCAACCTTTGGTCCATCCAGACAAGGTCAAGGACCTCCCAACGAGAATGTATGAATTGCATCAATGGTACATGAACATGACCAAGATTTCCAATCGAGTGTCCCTCATGGTGAATGTCAAGAAGGATCATTATTACCATGAGAAAGCTCTGTCCATTGAGTATTCAGAACTATATCAGTTATTCAATCAAGACGCACTCGACAAGTCTATCGTCAGTTGCTATTGTTTGTAAGTGATTTCTTTCTGTAATTTAAGTCTCAAGCTAATTATGTAGTGATAATTTTGATCAATCATTACATGTAATTATCCTCACTATATTCTTTTTTGTGGTATTATATGCAGGATGAAGATGTATGAAATGAAAAAATCTGGACGCTATGGCATTGGGTTCATTGACCCAAATACCATTAATGAGGACATATGGAAGTATCCATTTTATCAAGCAGGTGTAGAGGAAAGCATGGTAGAGTTCTTGAAGCGCCTCAATAGCAATGAAGATATACTACTTCCTTACAACTTCCCGTGAGTCACACTGTCTTGTACTACAAATTCTGTTTTTGCTTACTAGCTAGCTAGATGTTAATAATTAAGTGTATACGGTTTACGGTAGTTGATTAATTTTATGCACATGCCCGCTTATTTAAGACATGCAAACGTGTGCGCATGCAGTTGACACTGGGTCTTGATAGACATTAAAGTTGAGGAAGGAAAAGTTGAATTACTGGACTCGCTAACTAAAGAAGAAAGTGACTTCACCTTCGTGAAGGGGATAGTCAACAGGTAATTTCAATCATTATTAACTATATATATCTCGGCCTATTATTAGTTCGTCATTTTTTGATATGAACTATTTAATAACCCCTTTATTAATTTTCTTTGCTGGCGGGCAGGGCATGGGCAAAGTTCATCGCGGTGACTCCAGGCGAATGGAAACAAAAGTTGTTTTGGCATCGACCAAAGGTAAGTAATTAAGTAGTACTAGCTAGCTACCATCTCTTTAATTCTTGTTTCAATATCATTAATTAATTATCATGCTTGATTAATCATTATTTGATTCAATTCCATTCTCGTAAAGGCCCTGAAGCACGCGTCGGGGAATAATCTGTGTGCATTCTACGTTTGCGAGAACATTCGCATGATGACGTCCGAAAGGAGCAGATCTGATAGACAGGACTGGGTACGTTTGTCAGAATACTATTCACACCATTATCGATATCTAGTCACACAACTAACACACATGTATATTGATCTCCTTCTTAACAGTTCAGAGAGGTGCGGGATAAGCTCCTACCATCGGACCGCATACTAGTACTTCAAGAGGAAATAGCCGGATTTTTGCTCGACCAGGTCATAAATCCCGAAGGAGAATACTATTACCCGCTACCGCCCCATGAACCACTTGTCATCGTGCTCCGGAGGCACCAAGGCAACATATGTAGGAGAAATTGTATATGTATACATGTGTATGTGTGAATTATGGTGTTGGTTGTGAGACATTCGATGATATATATATATATATATATATATATATATATATATATATATATATATATATATATATATATATATATATACACGGTTCTATACGCATTTGAGAAAATCTATTTATATATATGCATAACGTACAATTTGTAGTATTGTGAAATACCAGCAAACAAAAAATGTAATGGAAAATAAAAACACCCAAACATTTAGTACCGGTTGGTGTTACCAACCGTACTAAAGCCCTATGTGCACCGGGCCTGGCTCGTACACGTGTTCAAGATTTTAGTGCCGGTTCGTGACGAACCGGTACTAAAGGGGGGGCTTTAGTCCCCACTCTTTAGTGCCGGTTGTAGAACCGGCACTAAAACACGTTCTATTTAACCGGGCGCTAAAGGCCGGTTCTGCACTAGTGCCTAGAGCGCTACTGCTACCGTGTTATTAGTTATGCGGTTTCCTCAAGCTCGCTACTGCTAATTAGCAGTAGCGGTTGTTTTTAAACCGCGTTGCTGCTAAGATTCTGTGTATAAGGTTTTCCCTAGTAGTGCAAGCTTGCTCTACCAGATATCATTTCAAAAGAGCAATTAGCTTTTGTGCCAGGTACTCCCTCCATTCCAAATTACTCGTGGTTTTAGTTCAAATTTGAACTAAAACCACGACGAGTAATTTGGAACGGAGGGAGTAGATTAATGACAGATAATATTATCTGTTCTTATGAATGTTTACATTTTATGAGGAGAAATAGGTCAACAAATAATAGCTATTGTGCTCTGAAGCTCAATATGATGAAAACCTATGATAGGCTGGAGTGGTCTTACTCGAGGGCTATTATGGAGAAACTAGTCGTCAACCCGTGCATGCGCATGGGCTAGCCTATTTTAGGTAGATGTATGTACCTTGAACTTCTATTAATATTTTGCTGCATGCAATATTCACTTGAAGTTAGCAACTTCTCCCTGAAGAGGGGCTATAAAGAGCACATGTAAATATAATTTTCAAAATTACTCTTCAAAATAAATTATAGCGCACCATAATTCATCTCTACCTACTAATAAACCCGCGATTGCTTCTGGTCGTCTGTCACGCTTTTTTACAAAAAAATTTATGTATTGTTTAGTAATTGAACCCGCAGTACATCATTAATCTATCATGCAAAAGAAAAAACGGTTCGCTGGAAAAAAACAAGTCACCCGTACGCATCTGCCTCCTCGACCCCTCACCTGTGCCCAAGCCGAGCCATCCTTACGCCGCCGCCGCCACACCTCCGCCAGCTCGCCCCGTGGCCGCCGCCGTCACCGCACCTCCGCCATCTCGCCGCCAAGAGTCAAGCACTCTACCAGCTCTCGCCGCCGCGGCCTCAACCCAACCACTTCGGTCCTCCCCTCCCCCCCCCCTACTTGTGAGGAGAGGCAAACCGGCAGCGGCCTTGCAGGGGCTTGCGGTCGCGCGGTCGGTGAGAACCTGCCGGATCCGGTGGGAAATGGCGCTCAGGCGGTGGATCTGGAAGGAAGGCGGCCGGAGCTCGGAGCACATCAGTAGGTGGGCGCGGCATGGCGTCGGGTAACTGTGAGAGAAGAGAGAGATGAGCGGGAGAGAAAAGGGAGCACGTGAGGAAGGAGATGGGAGGCCGAAAGGAAAGAGAAGGGAGCGTTGAGGTGCGGTGGTCCTGCTGCTACTCGTCGGTCGCTCGCCGGCCATCTGCGAGCCGGAATTGCGGCCCCATGCGAGGTAAAGATCAGCGTTGCTGCAACCACGGCAGGATGCCCACCATGAGCGTACCTTACAAGAAGCAGCAGCCTCACTTCGCCAAGGACGGCATGACGATTCTGAAATATTCAGTCATCCTCTTGCGCCTTCCTGTTGGATACTTGCACCTGCTCATGTGTTTGAGGCAATTCTTAAATAAAATAGCTATGCAAATTGTTATTTCTGTTCAGATGAATGTCAAGATTTGGTAATGCTTAAAGAAAAGATCTACTCTATGGTTGTTTCTCTGCAGATTATTGTGCAGAAAAGTTATAAACGGATATAATTCTATGCTAGAGATAACCGCTAAAGGTAGTTAATTTTGGTCTCAAGTAATGATAGTTAATGTTGTGTGCAGATTTCTTTCTACAGGATGTTGGGTGTAAATTCTTATTGTTGCAATGATACAATAGCAGTAGCGCACGGTCGATAATTTTTACTTACATATATTCAGTCCTTGCATGCATTTTCTGAGTATGTTCTTGATTAGTATGCAGGTTATTTGTTTCCCCAGTATGGACCAAGACATAGGGAAAGATTAGCATGGCAAGACACCCACCATACGTGCGCCTTACAAGTTGCAGCAGCTTCACTTGGTTTTCAACGACATGTCGAATATGAAATAGATAGCCAGCTGCAAGCATTGCTCCTCCCCGCCCACTATATCTTTTGGAGGGTCTTCATGCTAAGGTGTTCAGCTAGCGCACTAACGATTCTGCCACTATGTGCCATTTTTTTTAGAAAAGAAGGATGACCCCCGGCCTCTGCATCTGGGAGATGCATGCGGCCACTTTATTGATTATTCTCGAGAACCTTACAAAGTATTACAACAATAGGCCTGAATCCACCATCTTGGCATCATATGCCACTACTCCTATTCATATGATGAAGGGGCGTTAGCTGGGCCAAATACCCAGTCCACTCACATAAGCCTATCATCAAAAGCCAGAAGCCCTAGCCGAGCCACATACCGGGTCTGGGGCATGAACTGGTCTGACGCACTCACATGTGTCATCGCCGCCATCTTCCACTGGTCCGTCTTCAGAGCAGATATTGAGGCTTCTACCTTGTCAGGCCACTCTGCCATCGACGTCATCATGACGCCAGACAACTACCCCCTCCTGCGCGAGTCCAGCATCGCGATCGGGCGCCGAAGTCTCCATCGCACCACGCCGCCGAGATCCGCCATCATCAATGTGCAGGATGAAGCACCGCTCCACCAAAAAGCCGCCACTGGTCCTCAAACCGTACGCCCAAAATGACGCCCCAAGGAGGAAACGACACCAACGCCGCCGCCATCGATCTACTGATCTAGGGTTTCCCCCGAAGGTAGCGGATAGAGGTCTGGAGCTTCTCCACGGCGAGGCCTTCAAGAAGGTAATGACACAAAAGAGTGCCGCTAACGCCGGTCTTGGCATCAAGCCGAGAACTAGGTTTTCACCCGGATCCGCTGAAAGAACCTCCATCAAGCATGTCTGCCGCCGCCGATCTGAGCCGCCGCACATTGAGGTCGCACCGGCCAGATCAGATCTGTCCGGAGGGCAAACCAAACATGGCGCCGACCCAACCACCAGGCCCTCCATGCCGCCAAGGGCCGAGGCGCCAGGCCTCCACCACGCGCAGCCGCTTCGCCACCCACGCTGCCCAGACGGCCAGCACCGCCAAGATCCGCCGACGGCGCGCGCCCACTAGATCCGAGCAAAAACGCCCCGATCCGCCGCCAAAACGGTCAGCCGCCGCTCCTCCACTGCGAGGAAGAGAGGAGGGGGCCGCCGCTCCATGCATGCCCTAATGACTGCATCCTCTTCCGCGGTGCGTACAAGGATCTCAACGCATGCCCGGTATGCGGTGCATTACGGTATAAGATCGACGAGATAACCCTAGTGATGTTGACGGCGAGCCCCCGGAAGAGGTTCTGCGAAGGTGATGTGGTATGCTCCTATAATACCACGGTTGAAACGTCTGTTCAGAAACGGAGAGCATGCTAAGTTGATGCGATGGCACAATGAGGACCGTAAGAAAGACGGAAGTTGAGAGCACCCGCCGACGGGTCGCATGGACAAAAATCGAGAGAAAGTATCGATGAGTTTGCAAGTGAGCCAAGGAACGATGGTTTGCTTTAAGCGCGGATGGCATTAATCCTTTCGGGAGCAGAGCAGCAATCACAGCACCTGGCCCGTGACTCTATGTATGTATAACCTTCCTCCTTGGATGTGCATGAAGCGGAAGTTCATTATGATGCCAGTTCTCATCCAAGGCCCTAAGCAACCCGGCAACGACATTGATGTGTACCTAATGCCATTAGTTGAAGAACTTTTGCAGCTGTGGAATGGAAACGGTGTACGTACGTGGGATGAGCACAAACAGGAGGAATTTAACCTAAAGGCGTTGCTGTTCGTGACCATCAACGATTGGCCCGCTCTCAGTAACCTTTCAGGACAGACAAACAAGGGATACCACGCATGCACGCACTGTTTACTTGACACCGATAGTATATACCGCAAGCTGCGGGAAGAATGTGTACCTGGCCATCGCCGATTTCTTCCGACCAACCATCACTTTGTCGAAAGAAAGGCAAGCATTTCAAAGCGAGGCAGATCACCGGAAGAAGCCCGCCATGCGCATCGGTGATCACGCATTTGCTATCGTCAATGATTTACACGTAATCTTTGGAAAGGGTCCCGGCGGACTAGCTGTTCCGAATGACGTTGAGAATCACGCACCCATGTGGAAGAAGAAATCTATATTTTGGGACATACCCTACTGGAAAGACCTAGAGGTCCGCTCTTCGATCGACGTGATGCACGTGATGAAGAACCTTTGCGTGAACCTGCTAGGCTTCTTGGGCGTGTATGGGAAGACAAAAGATACACTGAGGCACGAGAGGACCTGCAACACTTGCACGAAAAAGAGGGCATGCCTCAAAGCAAGATGAAGGTCCTGCCAGCTACGCTCTTCGAAAGAATAGAAAGAAATCTTCTTTGAATGCCTGCTCAAGATGAAGGTCCCGACGGCTTCTCGTCGAATATAAAGGGAATAATAAATATGCCGAGAAAAAGTTCCGAACCTAAAGTCTCATGACTGCCACGTGATTATGACGCAACTCGCTTCCGGTTGCATTGAGGGGCTTCTACCGAAAACGTCCGATTAGCCATTGTGAAGCTATGTGCATTCCTCAATGCAATCTCTCAGAAGGTGATCGATCCAGAAATCATACCAAGGCTAAGGAGTGATGTGGTGCAATGTCTTGTCAGTTTTCAGCTGGTGTTCCCACCATCCTTCTTCAATATCATGACGCACGTCCTAGTTCATCTAGTTGACGAGATTGTCATTCGGGCCCCGTATTTCTACACAATATGTACCCCTTTGAGAGGTTCATGGGAGTCCTAAAGAAATATGTCCGTAATCGCTTAGGCCGAAGGAAGCATCTCCATGGGGCATCAAATGAGGATGTCATCGGGTTTTGTGTTGACTTCATTCATGGCCTTAAGAAGATAGGTCTCCCTAAATCGCGGTATGAGGGGAGACTGACTGGAAAAGGCACGCTTGGAAGGGACTCATTAATATGCAGGGACGGATATTCTTGGTCTCAAGCACACTACACGGTTCTACGAACTCTACCTTGGTGACCCGTATGTCGATGAACACAAGAACAGTCTGCGCCCAAACACCCGAGCAAAGGCGACGATCGGATTACATGTGAACACATCAGGACTTTCAGCAGTTGGTTGGAAGCACGTATCAGAGGTGACAACACTGTTTGTGATGAGCTGTACTTGTTGTCCAGGGAACCATCTTTGACTGTATTGATTTGGAAAGGATATGAGATAAATGGGAATACATTTTACACGATTGACCAAGATCAAAAGAGCACCAAGCAAAACAACGGTGTCCGCTTTGATGCAACGACCGAGAGGGGAAAGGACACATATTATGGTCACATAGTGGACATATGGGAACTTGACTACGGACATGATTTTAAGGTCCCTTTGTTTAAGTGCAAATGGGTCAATCTGTCGAGGCGGGTATGCAGTAGACCCACAAAGACGGAATGACAACAGTGGATATGAAAATCTTGGGTACACCGACGAACCGCTCGTCCTAGCCAATGATGTGGCACAGGTTATCTATGTGAAGGACATGTCTACCAGACCGAGAAAGAGAAAAGATAAGGAAGCGAATACATCATACGATGAGCCAAAGTGCCACATAGTTCTTTCAGGAAAAAGGGACATCATGAGAGTGGAGGACAAGACAGACATGTCTGAAGATTATGAAAAGTTTCATGAAATTCCTCTCTCCAAAGTCAAGGCTGACCCCAGCATCCTGATAAATGATGAAGATTATCCATGGTTACGGCGCAATAAGGAAATGACACAAGCGAAGAAAAAGTGAAGACTTTCTCCCGCAACTATTATGATGATACCATGCCAACTTTGTAACGATTTAGTATGATACCATGCCAACTTTCAACTTTTTCAGAGTTCATTTGAAATGCTTTAATGGCACTAACAGAAAGTTTATAATTTTCCTAAAACTAAAAGCAAAAAGAATTGAAAAATTAAGCAAAAAACAAAATAAAATAAATAATGCAGAATTCAAAACAAAAAACAAAAATAAGTATTTTGTTGTAAGTAGAAACAAAATAAAATAAATAAAGCAAGAAAGAAAACAAAAAAACAAAAAAGTGTTTTCAAATTTGAAAAGTAATGGCACTAACAGAAAGTTTATAATTTTCCTAAAACTAAAAGCAAAAAGAATTAAAAAATAAAGCAAAAAACAAAAGAAAATAAATAATGCAGAAAACAAAACAAAAAACTGGAAAAAAATAAAAATAGCAACAATAAGTAAAGAAAACAAAAAACAAAAAAATGCCTCCTACTGGGCCCCCACGGCCTGAATACGACATGAAACCCTACTATGGGCCAGGATTCAGGCCGCAGAGGCCTGTAGGCCCATCGAGCACAGCAATAGCAAGTAGGC
Source organism: Aegilops longissima (assembly GCA_021605205.1). Classification (NCBI taxonomy): domain Eukaryota; kingdom Viridiplantae; phylum Streptophyta; class Magnoliopsida; order Poales; family Poaceae; genus Aegilops; species Aegilops longissima. Next base: position 54,905,667 of record CM038681.1, on the reverse strand, counting down.
CCGAAAGCCTGCGGTGGAGAGGAGCTCGAGAGGGGTGCGGTAGTGGGGCTTATAAACCACTGCGCGCCCCTCTCAACTAGCGAGGTGGGACTAAACTTTGGCCCCGACGCGTGCAGCACAGGGGCCTTTGGTCCCGGTTGGTGGCACCAACCGGGACTAAAGGGGGGGCATTGGTACGGTTCGTGGCACCAACCGTACCAAAGGCCGCCGCTTCCCACTTTAGGCTGCCAAAAGAGGTTTGGTCCCGTTGGTGGCACCAACCGGGACTAAAAGTGCATTAGTCCCGTTGGTATCACGAACCGGGACCAATGGCTTTGCTATATAAGCAAACACTTTGCAAAATTTCAGAATCTCATCGCCATGATTGCCCGACGACGCCGACCCTCCTCGACGCCGCCAGTTGCTCCACCTCGCCGTCGCCGCCGCCGCCGCCAATGTCGCCGCCCCAACCCGCGCCATCCTCGTCAGCTGCCTCCCGAGCCAGCGCTGTCCTCGTCGCCGCCTCTCGAGCCCGTGCCCGTCCCCGCCTCGAGCCCCTGCCCGTCGTCCGCCCACACAGGCTGCGCCTCGCCGCCCCCACCGCCGCCATCGTCATATAGCCGCCCCATGTGAACTGCCACACCAAGACCGGCTCTGTTTTTTCATTTTATTACTTTAATTTTTTGTTCATATATATATATATATATATAATGTATATGTGTATGTATGTGGCTACGTGTATGTAGATGTTCAAAATGTATAAAAAATTGTTCAGAGCATGTTTTTCTTCATATATGTATTTTTGTTCATATGTGTATTAATGTTTTCATATATGCAAAAGATAGATTTTTAGAAAAGTTAGGTTTTTTCTGTTCATAGATTTTTTGATGATATTAATTATTGTAGAAGTATGCAAATGTTTGTATATTCATATGAACAATGCATTAGGCAAAACCTTTGTTTTTTCGAAATTTTCTATTTGAACATTTTTTTTAAACAAGCAATACTAAAAGAATGAGAGGAAAAAGGAAAATAAGAAGAGGAAGAAAGGAGAAGAAGAGGAGAGGAAGAAGAGGAGAGGAAGAAGAGGAGAAATAAATAAGAAGAGGAAATAAGAAGAAAAAGAAGAGGAGAAGAAGAAAGGAATAGAGGAGAAGAAGAAAAATAGAATTTTTCTTCTTCTCCTCTTTTTTCTTCTTCTTTTTTTTCTTCTTCCTTCTTCCTCTTTTCTTCCTTTTCCTTATTTTCCTTTCTCGCGAGAAGAAGAAAAAGAAGAGTAGTAGAAGAAGAAAGGAATAGAGGAGAAAGAAGAAACTTCAACACGAGGGGGGGGGGTACCGATACCCCTCCCCGATAACATTATTTTTTCATGTATATGTATGTCGCGTCGTTGTCGATATAACCCCCTCGAGATAAATTCGACATGAGGGGCGGTCGATATATATACCCCCTCTCGACCGTGATAACTTATACAACGGCAGCACCCCTCGGCCCTCTCGCCGACCAAAACTCTCGAGGACACCCAAACCCTAGAGAGAAAACGATGTTGGTCTCCTACCCCCCGCCGCCCCTACCCGACAAATTAACTCTCTCGAGGCCACCCAAATTAACCCTTGAAGCGTTGTGTCGAGGCGACCCCAAACCCTAGAGAGAAAACGATGTTGGTCTCCTACCCCCTCCCGCCACGCCCCTACCCGACAAATTAACTCTCTCGAGGCCACCCAAATTAACCCTTGAAGCGTCGAGGCGGCCCCAAACCCTAGAGAGAAAAAGATGTTGGTCTCCTACCCCCCCCCGCCCCTACCCGACAAATTAACTCTCTCGAGGCCACCCAAATTAACCCTTGAAGCGTTGTGTCGAGGCGACCCCAAACCCTAGAGAAGCAGCGTCGAGGCCACTAACATGATTCCTTATATATATATATATATATATATATATATATATATATATATATATATATATATATATATATATATATATATATATATATATATCTGTACCATGTTTGAATAATAATTGACATGTTGTAAATATTTGCGAAACTATGGAGCACTCCCGAGACGAAGAAATGAAGCGATGTTGGGGCACATAATCGCACAAGGAAGTGATGAAGTTGCGTCATTTCTCAACGACACCGGACTGGGTGAAGAAGAGGGCTATGTTCATGATGGCTTCGACCCATTAATGCCGGTACAAGAAGAGGACAATGTTCATGATGGCTCCGGTGACACAATGGAGGTACAAGCGAAGGAGACCGTGCTGATCGCTCCGGTGACCGAACCGAGTCCGCCAGGTATATATATATTAGTTAAGCCCGTGCTGACTAGTTAATTGATGCATCCATTGTTTTGGTATATGTACACATATTAGTTACTCTCGTCTTTCTTCCTTATAATTCCTAGCCCTCGGATCGAGCACAACTTCGTAAGGAGACGAGGCCCAAGAAAAGTTGAGCTCGGATGAAAAGTTTGAGATCATAGAAATCGCGCCCGACGGCGAACCGATTGAACCCATGCGGACAAGGAAGGCATTTTCTGCTCAGTGGGGTTCTTATTAGGACAAGATCCCATCAGCATCCATCAATGGTATAAGCCTAAGGAGGAAGACCCGAGGTGTCTTATGTCAATGATATGCGAAAGAAGACCTTTGACCGAGCTGAAGGCAAATTTCACCCTACCGCCAGAGGAGGATCCGAGAAGCCAGTTAAAGAGCAATTAATCAAGTCTTGTGCTCTTAAGAAGATGGCAACCCTAATGAGGAGGTGGAGGAAAGAGCTGAACCAGTTTGTCGAGAAAGATAAGACACCAGAATTCATCGGCAAATATGAGAAGATCAGAGATCACTGGCCCGCATTTGTGGCCCACAAGACATCGGAAAAGAGTAAGAAGATGTAGGCGACAAACAAGCAAAATGCTGCGAAGAAGAAGTTTCACCATTGCACGGTGTCGTGGCTACCTCAAAGCCCGCCTAAGTGGTCCAAGGCTGAGCATGATCTGCTTGAAAAGGGATGGAACCGAGACAATGTATCGCCGCACCGCTGCGGACTTGGTTCTTCGTGGCTGGCGGAACCTTGGACCTATAATGGGAAGTGCCGTGGGACGGACGAGCAACTGCAAATACTAGTCGAAGCTTCGACACTATATCGATGCAACGCAATGAGGGACGCCTTCCAAACAGGAGAAGGACGAGCTCACAATGGCCCTTGGGATTCCCGAGCACCCCGGACGGACACGAGGCACGCCAGCTCCCTTTCGTGGAAGGTTGGTTTTCCGGACGCAGGGGTTACAAAACCCACGAGAGGAGGAAGAAACTGGAGCAGGACCAACTGCAGGCGCTGCACGAAAGGGTAATGGGGCTAGAGGAACGAGAAGAGGAACGAGAAGCAGCAGATCGCAGCAAACGACCTGCCGATGCTTCCCCCCAAGCTACCCCGCCATCTCAGCGGAGAAGCAGCGTGGCTTCCACCGAGCTGCTTCAGCCGGAGCATGTTTTGACGGCTCCTGTCGGCTATCCCGTGGATGGTATCACGGAGTTTCAAAGTTGCCACATTATGGCGCGATGGATGACTTTGAAGGTCATAGCGACTGTTGGCCAAGTTTATCCTAGTGGACCCGGCACAACTTATCACTGCCAGCCGATTCCAGAAGGATATGCTAAGGTGATGGTGGACGAAATAATGGAGGGATTTGAGGACCTCCTGCTTGACCACCCTACCGGTGAAGGGGAGACTAGGCTGGGTTCTGCTCTGAAGACTCCATGCCTATGGCGGAAGGAGCTCATCAACCTTCCGAACTGGACGCCTCCGCCTCCTCCTCCTCCTCCAGCGAGTCAGGGCACTCTGCCTCCTCCACCGCCTCCTCCTCCGGCGAGTGACGATCAGGGCACGCGTGGCGGCACTCCGCCTCCTTCTCCGGCGCGTGGCGGCACTCCGCCTCCTTCTCCGCCTGCGCCGCGCTGAGCAGCCAGCCTCCTCCTTCTCCGCCTCGTCGGCAAGGGCGGAAGAGACCCGCCGCCCGCTCCGGCTGCTCCGGCGCGTCGTAGTCCTTCTCCTCCGCCTCGTAAGCAAGCAAAAAAGACATCCGCTCCGCTCGCTCTGCCGGTGTCTAGCAGTACAGCCAAAGGCGGAGGAATACTGATACGGTCCTTCTCAAGACTCGGAGAAGTTACCGTCACGAGAGGACCGAGGAGGAAAACGCGAAGATCGCGCAGACCAAGTGGATGACTGGTTTGCAGGGTTGAAAGCAAAGAGACGCCCACCTCGGAGGAGAAGGTAGATCCGTGAAAGCGAAGCGCACTCCGGCTGCCCGAGGAAACCGCAAAGTCTCCGCCGAGAACCAACTATGAGCGACATCTGAACAGACATATCTCCAAGCGGAGCAGTCGGGAAGTACTGTCAGACATCAAAGAGCAAAAGAACGAGCAGCTAAGAAAAAAATTGACCAGCTCGGCGAACAAGCAAACCAAACGTGCCCCCGCTCAATGTTTCTAGCGGCAACATCGTCGCTAATGTTCCGGGGATGGTGGCCGGTTATGGCAATCTACAAGATTACCTACCTAACGATGCACTTCCTGAATACATGAAGGTGGAAGAACACAGATACGAGTACGGGAAGCCTCTCGTCAAAGATGAAAAATCTCTAACAACGATGATGCGAAGATTCCATACTTGGTACATGAAAACCTGCAGAGAGTCTGGGGGGACGAATTGTTTGTATCTGAACATTAAAGAGGAGCACGACCTCGTTGGAACCGATCTGTTGTGTGTTCCATTTGAGGAGTTCTTCGAGTTCTTCAATCAAAAGGCCCTCGATAAATTAACGGTCTTTTGCTACTGCCTGTAAGTACTATTTCTGTCATTAAGTCCCTATATATAGCTCGGCTCTTTCATTGCATGTATTTATAATTAATTATCCTCAATATATTATGCAGATTGAAGATCGTCGAGTGCAAAAAAATGAAATCTATGATATTGGGTTCATTAACACAAATATCATAGATGTATTTCTGGTTGAAAAGCACGTCAAAGAGGCCGAGGACAACTTGCTACAATCGTTGATGAAAAATCAAAACAAAGATACCATACTCTTTCCTTATAACGGCAAGTGAGTGTTACTGATCGCTTGCATATTCGGTTTCCTTATTACTCGAGCGAGGTTATAGTAATGTAATTGATGAGTTATGCATGCGTGCGCAGGTTCCACTATATTCTTCTGGAGATTAAGCTTGAGCGTGGACTAGTAACCGTCTTAGACTCGAGACGGAAAGATCCCAGCACCTATGCGGACATGACTGAAATGCTCAGCAAGTAAGTTCAATTAACCGATCATTATCGCACCATAGCGGCAACTTTTTGTTCATTTCCTGATATCTCAAGTAATAATAATTATTTTCTTTGTCTTGCAGGGTTTGGTAACAGTTCACCGCAAAAGCTCCGGGACTGCCGAAGGAGCTGCGATATACATACCCGAAAGTAAGTACTACTGGCTAGCTAGTTGTGCGCATCTCCCGTTGATTCTATAGCTATACTTTCATCAATGGCATTTATAATGCTTCATTATTAGTTTGATTGACACCTCTATTTCTCGTAAAGTGCTTGTGGCAGGAACAAGGGAATAATTTATGTGGATACTACGTGTGCGAGTTCATCTACAACGCGACTTTGAAAAACAAGCGGGGCTACTCTCCAAGACAATATGAAGTGCGTAAGCAATTAATAATATTCACAATTTCATTTTATTACACCATCATTTATGTTGAGTTTCATTCATATATATATATATATTAATTAACCCCCTTCTTCAAATTAGACGTGGCAGATGCGGAATGAACTCCTAGAACCAGATCGCATTAAAGCAATTCAAGAGGAATTGGCGGGATTCTTTCTTGACCACGTCATCAATAAAGCCGGAGAATACCATGTGGAAGTTGATTTCAAATGCTAGGGGGCTGTAATTGAGAGATCTTATATATTGTACATGTATGTAGCGAGTAGCGTTGGACGACATGATACTTAAAACTTGTTGTTCACCAATCTCGGAGAAGGAGAGGTCGATCGATCATTTCTCTCGGTATGCATGACGAACTTCTGTACTCGATGGTTCCTTCATTTTCTTACTAGCTAGCGTGTCGAGGACTATATGTATATAGTACGAAGCGCCGACCAAGCACGGACATAAGAGAGGACACTTCTCTTTATTAATTAGCTAGCTAACACAATATATGAAACACCTAAATTAACCCCAAAACCCCCAACCCCCCTTCAAAAAAAAAATAAAACCCCAGCCATCGAATGTTGACGCTGGATGCTGTTGGTCCCGGTTGGTGCCACCAACCGGGACCAAAGGCCCCTGCTGGGCTCGGCGCACCGCCACGTGGAGGATTGATCTGTCCCGTTCGTGTTAGAACCGGACTAAAGGTGGAGGTATTAGTAACGACCCATTAGTCCCGGTTCATGAACCGGGACTAAAGGCCCTTACGAACCGGGACTAATAGGTGTTTTTCTACTAGTGCCTGCTCCGCGCGAAGGGGATCCATCAGGGGGGCAGCACCCGTCGCCTTCGGTGGCCGGAGAAGGCGATCTGAGGGCCTATCTGTTCTAGGGTTGGGGCGCCTCTGGAGCCGCACGCGCGTCTTTTGGTCAAATGTCATTGATTTTTTTTTCTTGAACTTCTTGCTTGTTTTCTAAGGAAGCACAATGCCGGGGTGCTTGGTGATCAAGAGTGGGTTGATGTGCGACGTGTGGTTTGCTATTTCTTCGGACTTTGTAGGATGAACAAGGGCCCGGCCTTTTGGCAAACCTTGACGTGGTTTGACGTTTCATAAGCGACAGAACTTTGTGCCCTATGACATGCACGTCATACACGAACGCAATGTGAAATCGGTAACATATTAGTGGTACACCATATGCAACTTTGTCATGAAGTTTTGCGGTGTGATTCACTAAGTGGAGACAAGGTGGCCATTGGGCTCGACAATCATGGAGATGTTACTCTACATGTTGGTTAATTCATCCATTCACTCAATGTTGCTTTGCACGTTGTATACCTTGCACACGCTGCCATGATGTACTACAGGACCGAGGGCAGGTCATTCACTCAATGTTACTCTACACGTTGTATATCTTTGCACAGGCTGCCATGATGTACTATAGGACCGAGGGCAGGTCATTCATGAACATACATTGTTGGATGAAGCTCAACCAGTTCCGACTCTAGCATCATTGAGTTTTGAATATACGATTCCAAAAAATCTATTGAATACTTGGTATCTTGTTGAATTTGAACTATTGGTGTACTAGAGATATTTGAGTGCTATTCATGAACTGACAACAACCTCCAAACAGAAGGGGGCAAGATATTGCACCAACAAGGAGATTTTTACTATTGTCAGGTACTATCATGCATACTAGCTAGACATTTTTTGTGAGGTGATACTTAATTATATGAGAAAAGAGATGATTGAGTATCATGATATGATACCATACCATATTGAATGATGTAGCAGTATGTGTCATGCATGACAATGGATATGATCACTATGATACCAGCGTATGATACTATGCATTAGAGTTTATAGAATGATGTGTTAGCATCTAATTGCAGATTAAAGAGCCCCACGTCCTGAAATTCGGGAGGTAGACTAATGAGGATTGGACTAGTCGTCCCTTAGCTCAGTCCGTAGGGAATATTGCCCGTAAGTGTAGCAGTTCTTATGGATGTCGTATCATGTACAAAAATTTGGTTCTTGGGTGTATATACACCCTGTATGAAAAAAATAGTAATTACAAAAGAGTTAAATACTTTGGTTTGTTTTTTCTCCCTAAAGTCAACAAGATTTTTACTTCATGAAATTCTATATACTAGCGCAAAATAGAGCGATGTTTAATGCAAAAAAATGTTCAGGAATTTTTTGACTTTCTGTAAGTACTAGCATTGTATTTATATGCATGATACTAGTACACTAGTGGTTGGGGCCGCCGTTGCGGGTCTCTTAAGAGGAAGTTGTGTGCGTATTTATACCTCTTAAAGAAAAAAAAGAAAAAACAGCATCTTCATCTCAAAGGAAAACTTTCTCACAACACGTGGACATCACATCCATCTCAAAAATAAAAGAGAAAAGCCTAAAAAAATCTCAAAAAGAAAAAGGAAACAGTATCACTGTCATGTTACAAAAATAATCTTCAAAAGAACTTTTCTCAAAAGAATAAAAAATTCTCACTTTCACCTTCCAAAAATAATCTTAAACCAAATCAAAAAGTATCTCACCACGGCCAACCAACATGCGCCATGTGGCCATAATGGTTAGCCGCTCTTCCCCCGCATATTAATGTGTTTGATGATACTGCCTCTGTAAATTTTCACATGGGAGTACTTTTTAGTAGGAGTTCACGCTCAGGAGCAAAGTTGTCAGAATCAAGATTATGAATCGGATCGGAGCTCCATAGGTAGGATTGTGAATCGTAGAATCATAACTACCAGGATTAGAATCTTAGATTCTATGAGCAAAATCATAGAATCGGAGGGGCTAGATTGGATCGTAAAGTCGTAAGATTCTAAGACTTGAGTCGCGATTCTGACAACTTTGCTCAGGAGTATCTTGCATAAAAAAGATTTTGTTAAAAGTTTTTTCTATTTTATTTGATTTTACTGTTCATCTCCTGGCTCATCTACTCGGGTTCCGAAACACCGTGTCCCAAGTAATAAGGGGAGGGCGTTTTGGCTCCGGGTGCATTTGCTCCAGCATGAACAACAAAGTAAAAATATATAGTATTTAAAAACACTGAATTTTTTTGTACATGTTCGTCTTAGTTTCGCAAGTATGCTTGACAACGGTCATGCGAAACGGAGCAGCAGCGTTTCGTCGGTGAACAAAACAAATTTAGGCGCAACATTTGGTGTTCAATTTGTTTCTTTTGTGCAGGCCAACATGCTTGACCTTTCTACCTACAAAAGTTGCAGATGCTAGCATTTAGATGTGACTATGATCACATAAAAATTTGTTGGTATTTTTTTTTCATATTTCGAAAAGCAAACTCGTGCACCCGGGAGCCGAATCGAATTTCCTCTGTAAGCTCGTCTCTGTCTCTCGCACGCACAACAAAAACAGGCGGGCATTTCCGCCTCTGCTGCCGCTTTCAGGGGATGGAGTGGAGGGATGGATTGATGCAGACAACCTTTTGTGCCTTTTGTTCTTTCTTTAGCAACAAGGGGTCTGTATTTACCTGCTTATAAACAAAACAAAATTTGCTTAAACACGTAGTACATCAGGCCCCTTTCCCTTCCTTCATTGGGGATGAAGGTCCAAATGCTTTGCTTTTGCTTGGGTTGCGTAAAGGGGTGAGGGATTGTTCCCTCCCACGAGGACACACCAACACCACACAACACACAACACAGGAGGTTGGATGGGACGGGATGGGATAGCCTGGGTTGCATGCAATGGAATATATACTCCTGCCCACCAAGAAGCAAAAAGATTCACCAGGACCTTAGGGCATTTCCAGCGGTGTAACCCGTAAATTTCCTTCAGCATCCGTCCGTGGATAGGGAGGACCAGTCCACGAACACGAATACGGGAGGACGCCATCCAATCATAGCCGCGTATATTTCAAACTCTTTTTCAATAAACCGGATGAAATTCGTGCAAACACGGCTAGATTTCATATAAACATGATGGATTTCATACAAACACGACGGATTTTTATTACATTTCGAACAAACAAAAGACCCGGCGTCCAAGCACATGTCTTCCTCCATCCACTGTCGAGGAAGAGTAGAACACGAAAGACGGACCGACCCACACGGGACATAAGACACTACCGCCTCACGTGGCCAACTCATCCTCGGAGGAGTTCGCGACATGTCCGTTGCCGGAAAACGTGAGGTCCACGATGAAAATTGTGGCCCCGGCGCTGTCATCGTCCCACCGGGTCGCCTGATGGTCCGTCCGCGGCGCGTAGGAGGCGCATCTGGCGTTGTTCTCCTCTGCGGCTGCCACTTTCTGGTGACTGTCGGCTTGAGCGCAGACGACATCATAAGTGACACGCTGCTCTGTGACAAAGGTGGAGTTCGCCACGACCTCCTCGCTCGCACACTCGTTGTAGATCTGGCCCTCCGCCAGCCGGTGTTGCTCCAGGAGGAACAGGTCGTATCACTCCATCATGGTGTCATCCTCGTCGTCTGAGACCTCGTGCGAGCTAGCCGGCAAACCGGACTCGATCCGCCTGGCATGGCGGCTCTACCAGGCGACGGCAAGGACGGCCATGGCATGCTTCATCCCCATGGAAAGGCTTTCCCACAGGGCTTCACCGCCCGCTGTCATGGCGGATGCAGGAGGATTGGGAGCGGCTTGTGTTGTGGTGTGGAGTTAGCTGGGTGTGGCCGCCTTTTATATAGCGGATTCCGGTGAGGCGATGCGTCTGGGTGCGTCAATGCGCAGCACCCGAGTGGGTTTCTCGGCCGACAAGCCTGCTTAATGGCGGCATACAGATGTACGGGGCATTGAACGGGAGTGGTGGATATCCGTCCAGCACAGTCACGCGTCTCCGACATTGAACATGCGCGGACATCGAAGATGCGTCGCGGGCAGAGCCCTCTGGCCTCGGCCGACGTGCCACTTTAGTGGCGGAGGCAGTGAGACCATGTCCGCCCTGAAACATCTTCAATGTGGAGCCGCGTGCTCTACAGCAACTTGAATGCGGGTAGCTGGCGCCGGACTGGACGCGCGCGAATGAGGGAGGTGTGGTTTGGGTGGGCCAGGATGGTCAGAAGCGGGCTTGAGAGCGGTCCGGACTCCCGCAAAGCCCCTACGTTTGTCTTGGTTTGCATGAGAAAGTATATCTGAATCGCGCCGCGGATCGATACATGACCGCGTTGGATGGCTTACGCGGTTCGGACTTCCGCAAAACCCCACGTCTGTCTCTGATTTGCAGAAGAAAATACATCGAAATCGCGTGACGGATCGATATAGGACCGTGTTTTATGGCTTAGAGGTCCAGATGCATGCGAGAGAGCCAGCATTGGAGATGCTCTTAAAGCAAAGCAGGCCCCAAAGCCTCCTCCCTCCAGTGAGTATCTAGTGTAGTACTGGTGCACAGCACATCACATCCAGTACTCACTCACTCACCACCGTCCTGTGACTCTGAGCGTAGTGAGATAAGAGCAACTCCAACGGGCCGATTCAAACGGACAGCAATTTCATTCGCTTTTTGTCCGTTTGGGTCGGCCAGACGGATACAGACGTCCAGTTTCGTGTTTGGGTCGGCGTATGTGCCCAACACGCGCCCGACCCATTTTGACGGCGTCGACAAAAAAAAACTATGCATGCATATTTCAACAGAAAACAACTTAATTAAACATTAAAGCCGGCCAGGAAGGCCGGCGAGAGTCCACGCGTCCACATTAGCATTAAAAAGAAATTAAAAACAATCTAACTACGAGGGGGCGGGCTACCCAGCGCACCCTAGGCGTCGTCGTCGTCCTCGGGGTCGGTGAGTTCGATGAGCGTTGGCGCAGGGCCGGCCCAGGGGAATGTCGTGGCCCATGCGGCGGTGATGTAGTCCGGGGGCAGCTGTTCCGGCGGGGGCAGTGCCTGCGCGGGGGGCTGTTCTGGCGCGGGGGGCTGTGCCGTTGCCTGTGCAGCCGTGGCCTGGCGCGCCTCCTCCTCGAGGTCGCGCTCGAGCATCTCCTCGTACTCGCCGCTTCTCGGCCAGCCGTAGCTGGCGCCAGTGCTCGAGGTACATCGCCTCCTGCGCCGGGGTCGCCCCCATCCAAACCGGTGGCGCGGACACCCACTCGTGCACCACTCCCGTCCAGGAGAAGCTCGTGATGGAGCCCGGCTGCGGCTGCGGCTCCGGGTCGGCCTTGACGAGGCATCGGGGAGGGGACAGCTGGGCCACCGGCGGCACCACGTAGTCGCCGGCCACGCAGAGGGCCATGGCCTGCGCCATGGCCGCCTCGTACCGAGCTTCTTCTTCTTCTTTAGCCGCCTCCGCCCTGCGCCGCTCGTCCTCCTAGCTCTCTCGGTAGACGGCCGCAAGGGCCGCCTGGTCTTCTTCCCTGACGATGAGCGGCGGCGGCGGCACGCTGCGGTCGACCTCCCGCACGCCGCGCCGCCTCGCCTCCTCGTGCTCGAAGGCGAACCAGCGCACCCAGTTGGGCGAGTCGAAGACGTAGGCCTCGTCGCGGCGCTGCTCCGGCGTCAGGAGCGTCCGCCGGCGGCGCACCTCCTCCGCATGCGCCCTAGCCGACCGCGGCGCCGCCGGCACTGGGATCCTTTCCGGATCCAGATGCAAGTTGTGCGGCAGCGTCACCTCGGGGTACGGCAGCGGCACGCGATGGTGTTTAATTTGTTTCTTTTGTGCAGGCCAACATGCTTAACCTTTTTTACCTAAAAATTTGCAGATGCTAGCATTTAGATGTGACTATGAACACATAAAAAATTGTTTGTATTTCTGTTCGTTTCCAGAAAATCATATTCATGCACCGGGGAGCCGAATTGGATTTCCTCTATAAGCTCATATATTTGTTTCACGCACGCACAACAAAAAACAGGCAGCAGCAGGGACGCACGCATGGGCGCTCCGCCTTTTTCCTCTCCGCTGCTGCTTTTAGGCCAACTCCACCGCGCGACCCCATCCTGTCCGGCCCTGTCCGTTTGGGGTAAAAGAGACAAAGCAGGCGGCCCAGCGCGCGACGGTCCGGACCCATCCTGTCCGTTTTGTGTCCAGGCCGACCCATTTCGAGCGCAAACTTGCGCCGCGTTTGGGTCGCGGCGGACACCAAACGGACGCGCGCTTCGTCCGCTTCGCGACCGCGTGGCAGGTGGCCACCTACCTCCCACCCGCCCACATCAATGCGCACAAGCGGGCGGCCCCACCTGTCATCCGCACGTCGAGCGGTCGCCGTCCTTCTTTAAGTGGGAAGCGTGGACGGGTCGTCGTCCCACACTGCCCCACGCCACCCAGCCGCCTCCTCGAACCCGACAGCGCGAAACCCTAGCCCGCCTCCTCCTCGAGCTCACCGCCGCCCGCCGCCATGGGCTTCGAACGGCAAGGGCAAGCACGACCGCGAGGCCTCCTCCTCGGGCGCCGCCGCGCCTGCGGAAGAAGGAGGAGCCAGCGTCCGCCGCGCTTCGTCCGCCGAGCCCGTGTCTCCGCCGCGGCCTCCTCCGCCGAGCGCCGCCCCTTCACCATTGCCCCTCGGCCCTCGAAGCGCGACCGCAAGACATCTGCGCGGACGTGCCGGAGGTATCGGGAGACGAGGACGCCGTCCCGTGGAGCGACGCCCACCTCCCCAACGGGTGGCACCTCTCCGCGACCGATTCCCCATCTTGCCAGTGTCGGCGACCGGCCGTGCACGGCGTGATGAGATCAACCGCCGCCTCCTCCCCGACGACCTGTACTACGACCACGGTATGCCCCGACTTCGCCGCTCGGGACACGTGGCTCCGGGGCGAGCACGACGCGGCGGCGCGCCCTACTTCGCCGGCACCGTGTCGGGCCGCGGAGGCCACGTCTTGAGCCGCTGGGCGACGCTGGTGCACGGCTCGACGCCCACGCCGCCGCTTTCCCGTCTCCGTCGCCGCTTCCCCCTCCTCGCATGATGCAGCGGCGGAGGAGGCCTGTCTCTGCAGCGTGTCATGGATTTACTCCATGAACACGCACGACGAAGCGGCGGTGGGGCGGCTCGGAGGAGGCCATGGCCCTCTCGCCGCCGGGCACGCCGCCTTCCGGAGCTGTAGATGGCGGCCGTCAGCGAGGAGGACCCGCTGCCGCGTTCCGGCAGCTTCTTGGGCGAGGTGGGGCTGGTCCCGCATCGCCCGGAGATGGCTGCCGACGTGGCGTGAATCGGTGCCCGCTCCCGCGGTCACCGGAGCGGGGGCGCCGCCACGGAGGAGGTCGTGCAGCACCTCCGGCCGTCCCAGCCGCCACGCACCACCGCCCACTGTGGACGCCGCCACCCTCGCCGACCTCGTCGGCGACAGCAGCGACACCGGCGGCCAGTGAAGACGGCGACGGCCACGGCACCGACGGGCGCGGCAGGAGCGCGCGGGAGGAGTTTTTTTTATTTTCTTATTATGTTAATTATGAATCTGGGCCTTTTAAGTGGCCGTTGAAACTGGGCCGTTTTGTGGCCAACCCATATATATGTTTTATGTTTTTTAAATGCGTTTATTTGCTTTTTTAGTTATTTAATTATTATTTTTAATCCCGTCCACCCCGAACACGATTTGGGGTGCGGCCACGCGGTGGGCGCACACACGACCCAATGGACACAGCCGGACACGGGCGTATCCATCGGCGCCCCAAAAGGACAGATTCGGCCTAATCCGGACGTCCGTTTGGGGTCGCGCGGTGGAGTTGGCCTCAGGGGATGGAGGGATGCAGACATCCTTTTGTGCCTTTTGTTCTTTCTTTAGCAGCAACGGCTCCGTATCTATCTGCTTATGCTTAAACAAAACAAAATTTGCTTAAACAGGTAGTACATACATCAGCCCCGTTTCCCTTCCTTCATTGGGGATGACGGCCCAAATGCTCTGCTTGGGTTGCGTAAAGTGTGATGGACGGTTCCCTGCCACTGCGACACACCTACACCACACGACACACAACACACAACACAGGAAGGAGGTTGGATGGGATGGGATGGGATGGGATGGGCCTGGGTTGCATGCCTGCAATATATACTCCTTCCTACAAACAAGCAAAAAGATTCAGGGCCAGTTTGGATGGCATCCTCGGGTCCGTGCCTGGGAAAATTCGGTGCCTGGCATCGGCCTGGTAAGTGACATTTTTCTGCCTGTCTAGGCTAGCCTGGCAGGGCCTTGTTTGGATTTTACTACTGCTGGCCTGCCTAGTACGTTGCCTGCTGCTGTGTTAACTCGTGAATAAAAAATGCTAATTAAAGGCCAGGCGTGTTGCAGCATGTCCAGTCACTTGCAACTGGACGCCTGGGCCAGGCTAAGCCTACTGCCTGGGCAAAACACCTTCTTTTTCTTCTGCTTTTTTTAATTTGTCCAGGCTAATCAAACCGATGGGCCAGCCAGGCCAGGCATGCAATTTCTTCGTGTGGATGCGAACAAAACAGCCACTAGGCAGAGTCCAGGGACCTGTCCAGGCCAGGCATGAAGTGGCATGGATACGAACCAAACACGCCCTCAGTAGTGCTACCCTAAAGCAAAGCAGGCCCTCTTTTCCCAAAGCCTCCTCCTCTGCATTGAGTATTCAATAAGAGCACAGCTAGTGCTACTCACTCACTTACCCATCTGCTGTGAGTGTGAGTGTGAGTGTGTGGTGACATGCATGATTGGCTGCGGCCACTGGTTAATCTCGCTCGGTACTCCTACGCTGCAGCACAAGATTTCCTACTGTATCTGAAGGAAGCAAGAGAGATGCAGCAGCCGGCAGAAGCAGATGCCAAGATCCAACTAGATTTGGTCTTTGGTGCGAGCCAGCAAGCCATATCCATCTGGCCTCCTCATCCTGCTGCCCCTGCTCTTGCACTACCTGCTGCAGCAGCAAACCTGAGCAAGTGAGCGAGGAAAGAAAGGCTCGCTCCCTCCCTCGGACATGAAGTACTTGATCCCGAGCTCATATGCACCCGCATGAACAGTAAAATCCAAAAGTAAAAATATTCAAAAAATCTTATTTTTTTTGTGATGAACATTGATGAATTTTCTAACTGCGTGCAAAATTTCATATTGAAATGACATTCGTGGTGGCCTGGGCAAAAAAAAGAATAAAATTGATGGTCCAGAAAGACTATTGTTAGAAGCAGTTTGGAGCATCGATTTTGTTATTTTTGTCCAGACCTCCATGAATGTCATTCCGACCTGAAATTTTCCACGCACTTAGAACATTCATCACAAAAGAAAATTCAAATTTTTTACTATTTTTTCGATTTTACTGTTCATGCGGGAGCATATGAGCTCAGGATCAAAAGTGCACTTTCGCGCTCGCCTAGGCTATCTGCATGCATGCTCCAGGTGGCACGTGGCCGCCTTAGCTAGGGATAGGGATAGGATGGATGATGATCGTGGATGTGGAGATGCATGATGAGATGGACGACGGCTTTCTTGCTGCCTTTTGTGACTTTTAACCCTACCACGCATGCATGATGGATGAGCCAACATGCACCGTCAAGTAATTAAATATGGTGTTGATCCTGCACAAATACTACGTGTTTTCATACTGGCCACGTCGCACGGTAACACGCTCGCTCGCTCGTGCAAGTGAAAAGTGTCAACTTGAATAGCGTGCTAGTGCAGTGCTTGCTTCTGCGCGGAGCTCATGCGCGAATTAATAAGTTACTACGTACTGTAGCTTTTTTTTTCTTTTTCTTTTTTCCTTTTGATAGAAAAAAGTTACTACGTACTACTGCTCCGTTTGAAAATCTAGATACATCTCCTTTTATTCATTTTGATGACAAGTATTTTCGGACGGAGGGAGTACTAGCTAGCTGGTGTATATTCGTTTCACCCTTTTACCTTTTTCACTGGGCATGCACTGCACTTTGAATGGATAGATAGATTCCCGTCGAAACAAAGCTGACGAGGCTGGCTGTCAAAGCACCAAAAGGAACAAACAAATAGTCCCTGAGTGACTGAGAACATTCTTTCTTCTCGCAAATCACATCAAGCATGACTTGACACGACGCAAGTTGATTAGCAGTACGAGCACTAATCATCTTGGATTATATTAGCTATATATATGTGCCATTAAACGTAGGCTATCGTCCTGATTAGTTAAAGGCCAGCTTGTCGTCAGATTGATTGATGGCCGTGGCCAGATATGATGGATGATTGCTCACCCGTGAGTTTCTTTTCCAGCTCTCTCTAAACTGTCATTCGCTCCACTATATAGTTATATAAAAACCCACACGGTTGAGCGGTACAACGTGCTGAAGAAATCCTCATACAAATTGATCAACGAATACATGACAAACGAAGCAAAAAAAGAGAAGAAGCACATAAGTGGTCGAAAAACGCCCCAAAAAAGAGACAATAAGACCTAATGACCCTGCCACGTGTAAAATAGAGGATGTCAACAAAAGCGCCCCATCGCTGACACCAAGGAGCTCCGAGTGACGATCCGAGCAAACACAATAACAGACGCAAAGCAGACAAATTTGAGCAAGATAATAAATTAATAGTAGCCTTTTCTGGTTCAAAAATACAGTAATAAAGCGGATATGCATGCTCTCAATGAAAAGTTGGGGTTTTACTGCTGCAAATTTTACCAAGAACAGACGCAAAGCAAAGCGGAGGTGTCCGAAATGATTGAGTAAAAAGAAGAGGGTGCACTTAATTGAAATGCAACAAGCCTGGTGGTGCTTCAGTCATCGGTAACACACAAACATTTGCAGTGGAGGAGATGCTTTGGAGGCAAAGCGACCAAAGTTTTTGGTTCTCTCGTCCCATCCTACCATCCCCTGTTGCACCGTCCATCATAATCAGCACCACGTTCCACTCCCCACCCCCAACTCAAAATCATCTACCCCACGTTCAACTACTATTCAACATTTAGCATCTCAAGGATGGCTCATCAGTTACTAGCTAGATTCCCGAGGGTAACCAACATAAATTAGAAATGCAGCGAGTATAGAAATACTTTTCCGAGTTTATTGGGCCTCATTATTTTTTGTACAACTTTTACTATAGATTTAACTAGTCAAACATAAATTATATGCCACAAATGTTATATTGTTCATGGTTAATTTAAGGCATTGTTGTGAATCTGATGAAGCATCTAGAAAAATTGCTCAAACATTTCCACCTCATGGCGTGGAAGCTGGACAGTTTCATCCATTAGTTCAAAATCCAAAATATTGTGAATCTGTCTCACATTTATCCTCCAAATTATGTTGTGTATGATGACAACATATCATCATCTTCCACATTGTCTCTAGATCCCATGGCTGGAGGGGTGGAGGGTATCGGGGCGGCGGACAAATACGGGAGGTGCGGCGGCGCCATCGGGCTTCGCAAAGAGGCAGCTGGGTAGAGTGGCAGAGGTCCAGCAAGGCCTGGCGGCGTCGGGGAGGGTGCGATGGCTTCGTCGGACTTCGGGAGCGAGTACAGTCAGTGGAGGAGGAGGGGCGCCGTCTAAAAAAGAGAGGCCCGAGAGGTGTTTTAGGTTGGGTCTAGACTATTAGAGTCTGGACTCCCCTGCTCCATCCCTCGATTAGGACCAGTTTGGGAGACTTCGGATGCCCATCCATGTATAGCACAATTGCAAAATATGGGCGTCCGCACCTAAATTTATCCGGGCCGAATAGGGGTCCATGTTGGAGATGCACTAAGGGCATGTACAATGATTCTATCTTAGCAGGATAAATGCTAAGGTGGAGGAAAGAGAAGCCAGAAAAAAGTCTTTGCCTTCTCTTGTTTAAGAGATGACCTCTTAACAACAAATCTCTCACCACATTTTTAGGAATAACTAGTTACTAGAGATAAAATCAAGAGAGAATCCATTGTACATCATATTTTCTGTTATCTCTAGATTACATGGCCAAATTAAGATAAAACCGCTTTATTAACCACTGTACATGCCCTAACAATCCACCCCAAAAAAGGATGAGCACAAAGCAACCGTAATAAAGTAGTACACCATCCATCCATCAATTAGTTACAGAGAGACACCAGAGGACCGATCTATTTATCAGAGTACTCCTCCGTCCTGAAATACTTGTCGGAGAAATGGAGGTATCTAGATGTATTTTAGTTCTAAATACATCCAATTTTATCTATTTTGTGACAACTAATTCCAGACGGAGGGAGTAGTTAATTCTCTCTTAGGAGTGGGATACTCCACTATTGATTAGCAGTGGTACCGGATGGAGTCATAAGTAATCTGATCCACTTTTGTGCTCGGCTGCTTGCTTCAATTCGCATACAGGAGGATGAAGGATTCAATTGCTACTAGCAAATTACTAAGCTTGATTTAAGCGCGGTAGAGGCAAAACCATCCCGCACTGCACGAATCGCTTATCCCTGCAGGCAAGACTGCAACTGTTAGGCGTTACAAGGACTCTATATGTCTCTTTGTATTTCGCCTTTGTATTTTTTTATTTTGTGAATGAACCTTATTTGGCTGTGTGCATCTTAGTTATGCAGAGGCCGGGTGTAATGCTTAAAAAATTTAAGTAATAAAGCGCCCCTTTTCAAAAAAAGACTGCAACTGTTGTTACGGACAGACGCGTAATTACTTGTAGCAGTGGCGCTATAAATAATAAAAAGGCATGTTAGGTGCAGTGCAGTTGAGGAAGGAGTGTGACCCAATGAAGCAGTACACGTCTGCAAGCTGCTGCCTCCAAGAAGAAGAAGAAGAAGAAGAAGGATGGAGCCATGTCCTATCCATGGAAAATTCGAATCTGAGCCCGAGCTCATCTGCACCTGCGCTCACGAAAAAAATCAAAATAAATACTAGAAAAATTCAAAAATTCCAAAAATATTTTGGATGGTGGACAATTTGATGCGTGAGTGCGCTCCAATTTTCAAAACATTTGGACTTCTGTGCAACTCTCAGCAAAAAGACAAATCGGAGGTCTGTAAAATGTGTACTGTTGATATACTGTTCTAGTCTGATTTGTCTTTTTTGCTGAGAGCTGCACAGAAGTCCAAATGTTTTGAAAATTGGAGCGTACCTCACGCATCAAATTGTCTACCACCCAATTTTCTTTTGGAATTTTTTGAATTTTTCTGAATTTTTTACGAATTTTTTTTGACCGGGTGCAGATGCACCCGGGCACCGAAACGCCGTTGAAAATTCAAATCTGAGCCCGAGCTCATCTGCACCTGCGCTAACGAAAAAAATCAAAATAAATACTAGAAACATTCAAAAAATTCCAAATTTTTTTTGGGTGGTGGACAATTTGATGCGTGAGCTACGCTCCAATTTTCAAAACATTTGGACTTCTGTGCAGCTCTCAGCAAAAAAGACAAATCGGAGGTCTGTAAAAATGTGTACTGTTCATATACTGTTCTGGTCTGATTTGTCTTTTTTCCTGAGAGCTGGACAGAAGTCCAAATATTTTGAAAATTGGAGCTTACCTCACGCATCAAATTGTCTACCACCCAATTTTTTTTGGAATTTTATGAATTTTTCTGAATTTTTTACGAATTTTTTTTTGACCGAGTGCAGATGCACCCGGGCACCGAAACGCCGTTCTTTTTGCTCAATCTTTATCAGCAAATGAACCTATGCATGCGTCTGTGTGTTCTTGTGGCAAATAAAGCTTGTTTAAACACAAAGCAAACCCCCTTCTTTAGCCAATGCTTGCTTTTGCTTTGCATCAATACATAAAGCAAGAGGGATACAGTAGTTAGAGAGATTGTTCCCTCACACTGTGACACACCGGGATGGGAGTACCAACAAAAAGCAGGCCATCTTTTTCCCAAAAGCCCTACTCCTTCCCATCCATCGTCCAGTGAGCCCTTGCAGTTCTTTTTGCTTCCCTCTTTTCCCTTTCTTTTTTTCAGCAGGTTTGACGGACGTCAAATTTCGTTAAGTTTGACCAAGTTTGAGGAAAAAATATAAACATTTACCATAGCAAATCTATATGATGTGAAAGTACATTCAAAATAAATCTAATGGTATTGATTTGTTATTATATATGTTAATATTTTTGTTTATAAAATTTGTTAAAATTTACAAAGCTTGACTTTGACCAAAGTTAATACGCGGACTAAATTAAAACTGGGGGAGTACTTTCCAGCTTAGGTGTATCCGTCATTTTTCTATTTAAAAGCATTATTTTCATTATTTCAGGGTAAAAAGATAAAATAAAATTCCCGAGAGGCCCGAGAGGTGTTTTAGGTTGGGTCTAGACTATTAGAGTCTGGACTCCCCTGCTCCATCCCTCGATTAGGACCAGTTTGGGAGACTTCGGATGCCCATCCATGTATAGCACAATTGCAAAATATGGGCGTCCGCACCTAAATTTATCCGGGCCGAATAGGGGTCCATGTTGGAGATGCACTAAGGGCATGTACAATGATTCTATCTTAGCAGGATAAATGCTAAGGTGGAGGAAAGAGAAGCCAGAAAAAAGTCTTTGCCTTCTCTTGTTTAAGAGATGACCTCTTAACAACAAATCTCTCACCACATTTTTAGGAATAACTAGTTACTAGAGATAAAATCAAGAGAGAATCCATTGTACATCATATTTTCTGTTATCTCTAGATTACATGGCCAAATTAAGATAAAACCGCTTTATTAACCACTGTACATGCCCTAACAATCCACCCCAAAAAAGGATGAGCACAAAGCAACCGTAATAAAGTAGTACACCATCCATCCATCAATTAGTTACAGAGAGACACCAGAGGACCGATCTATTTACCGTAGTACTCCCTCCGTCCTGAAATACTTGTCGGAGAAATGGAGGTATCTAGATGTATTTTAGTTCTAAATACATCCAATTTTATCTATTTTTGTGACAACTAATTCCAGACGGAGGGAGTAGTTAATTCTCTCTTAGGAGTGGGATACTCCACTATTGATTAGCAGTGGTACCGGATGGAGTCATAAGTAATCTGATCCACTTTTGTGCTCGGCTGCTTGCTTCAATTCGCATACAGGAGGATGAAGGATTCAATTGCTACTAGCAAATTACTAAGCTTGATTTAAGCGCGGTAGAGGCAAAACCATCCCGCACTGCACGAATCGCTTATCCCTGCAGGCAAGACTGCAACTGTTAGGCGTTACAAGGACTCTATATGTCTCTTTGTATTTCGCCTTTGTATTTTTTATTTTGTGAATGAACCTTATTTGGCTATGTGCATCTCAGTTCTGCAAAGGCCGGTGCAATGCTTAAAAATTTAAGTAATAAAGCGCCTTTTCAAAAAAAGACTGCAACTGTTGTTACGGACAGACGCGTAATTACTTGTAGCAGTGGCGCTATAAATAATAAAAAGGCATGTTAGATGCAGTGCAGTTGAGGAAGGAGTGTGACCCAATGAAGCAGTACACGTCTGCAAGCTGCTGCCTCCAAGAAGAAGAAGAAGAAGAAGAAGGATGGAGCCATGTCCTATCCATGGAAAATTCGAATCTGAGCCCGAGCTCATCTGCACCTGCGCTCACGAAAAAAATCAAAATAAATACTAGAAAAATTCAAAAATTCCAAAAATATTTTGGATGGTGGACAATTTGATGCGTGAGGTACGCTCCAATTTTCAAAACATTTGGACTTCTGTGCAACTCTCAGCAAAAAAGACAAATCGGAGGTCTGTAAAAATGTGTACTGTTGATATACTGTTCTAGTCTGATTTGTCTTTTTTGCTGAGAGCTGCACAGAAGTCCAAATGTTTTGAAAATTGGAGCGTACCTCACGCATCAAATTGTCTACCACCCAATTTTCTTTTGGAATTTTTTGAATTTTTCTGAATTTTTTACGAATTTTTTTTGACCGGGTGCAGATGCACCCGGGCACCGAAACGCCGTTGAAAATTCAAATCTGAGCCCGAGCTCATCTGCACCTGCGCTAACGAAAAAAATCAAAATAAATACTAGAAACATTCAAAAAATTCCAAATTTTTTTGGGTGGTGGACAATTTGATGCGTGAGCTACGCTCCAATTTTCAAAACATTTGGACTTCTGTGCAGCTCTCAGCAAAAAAGACAAATCGGAGGTCTGTAAAAATGTGTACTGTTCATATACTGTTCTGGTCTGATTTGTCTTTTTTCCTGAGAGCTGGACAGAAGTCCAAATATTTTGAAAATTGGAGCTTACCTCACGCATCAAATTGTCTACCACCCAATTTTTTTTGGAATTTTATGAATTTTTCTGAATTTTTTACGAATTTTTTTTTGACCGAGTGCAGATGCACCCGGGCACCGAAACGCCGTTCTTTTTGCTCAATCTTTATCAGCAAATGAACCTATGCATGCGTCTGTGTGTTCTTGTGGCAAATAAAGCTTGTTTAAACACAAAGCAAACCCCCTTCTTTAGCCAATGCTTGCTTTTGCTTTGCATCAATACATAAAGCAAGAGGGATACAGTAGTTAGAGAGATTGTTCCCTCACACTGTGACACACCGGGATGGGAGTACCAACAAAAAGCAGGCCATCTTTTTCCCAAAAGCCCTACTCCTTCCCATCCATCGTCCAGTGAGCCCTTGCAGTTCTTTTTGCTTCCCTCTTTTCCCTTTCTTTTTTTCAGCAGGTTTGACGGACGTCAAATTTCGTTAAGTTTGACCAAGTTTGAGGAAAAAATATAAACATTTACCATAGCAAATCTATATGATGTGAAAGTACATTCAAAATAAATCTAATGGTATTGATTTGTTATTATATATGTTAATATTTTTGTTTATAAAATTTGTTAAAATTTACAAAGCTTGACTTTGACCAAAGTTAATACGCGGACTAAATTAAAACTGGGGGAGTACTTTCCAGCTTAGGTGTATCCGTCATTTTTCTATTTAAAAGCATTATTTTCATTATTTCAGGGTAAAAAGATAAAATAAAATTCCCGCGAAATTAAATTAAATTAGTATACCAACGTTTCTATTTAAATTCTAGTTTTTAGGCATTTTAGGCTTTGGGGGCCTTCAGGCCGTAATTTGGAGCCCAAGCTTGGCCGAACCATCGAGTATCGGGGTTAGGCTCACCATGCTCCAGGCTAGTGGAAAGATGAAAACCTTGTGTGAAAAGCGAACGATGGGTATCAATACGGTACGACTTTAAAGTTGGCGAGCCGTTTGACTTGTTTTCCCCTCAACCTCAGATGGATG
Source organism: Aegilops longissima (assembly GCA_021605205.1). Lineage (NCBI taxonomy): Eukaryota > Viridiplantae > Streptophyta > Magnoliopsida > Poales > Poaceae > Aegilops > Aegilops longissima. The sequence continues at coordinate 54,881,961 of CM038681.1, read as the reverse complement.
TCCCTTCTCGCCCAAACCTCTCTTCAGCCGGATATATCAAGCAAAAATAGATGCTCCCCCGCCTCTTCTTCTCTCGAAACCCCATACCCCAACCTTACTGAATCACCCCCATCCTACCTAGCTCATAACTCTGCACTCGTCGGCTCTAGCTCGCCTCTCTCACATAACACATTATTATTATTTTTTATTTCCAAAAAACAAAGAAATAATACCGATGTTTATTAGGACCTTAATTTTTGAGGCATTTCATACGTTTGGGGCTTTTAGGCCAGGCCTTCAGGTATTAATCTAGAGCCCGAGCTTGTGGTGGGACCTATCCAGCCGGGTTCAAGTCCCATATTTGGCATATGGTGCTCATATTTTATTTATTCATTTCCAAATTCCTCGTGATGTTACTACGAGATTTATAAGTCGGACACATGGTTTTAGGTTTTTGATTTGACTAATAAAACATGTATAATGTTTCGCAAAAGTTGCATGTTAAGAAACTACATTTGAAAATAAATCTAAAGAGGTCGGTTTTTTTTTAATAAAATGTAATACACATTTCACTACTTAAATTGAAGACCTAAAAATTTGTGCCCGACTTATAACTCCAATTGAAGGGAGTAGTGAGCCAATGATCCAGTCAGTCAGTGCAGTTCTTTCCTTCTGTTGAGCTCATGTGAAAATGAAAAAGCTACTCATTTCACCCTTTTCATTGTCACTGCACTTTGAATGGTTGTCATTCATTCTTTCGGTCGAGCTCAACTGAAGGGAGTAGTGTGCATATGGTGCGATTGGGGTGTCCGACGTGTGCGTGGCAGCAGCCCTAATGCCGGCAAAGGCTCCCAATTTACTTCTGGTTTGCAAGGAAAACGGGCATTTGAATCAGTTTGTGGACAAATAAGATATCAAGCTGTATAGCAAAACACGTCCAGACTGTGTGGTCAAGACGGATGTGTGCGATTTGAGGGCCCGCGTTGAAGATGACTTTATGGTGCTCCAGTCAGTCAGTACAGCCCTTTTCCTCTATCGAGGTCATATGAAAAATAAAATAACAAACAAATAGTCCCTGGGGCAGAACATTCTCCTATCTCACAAATCACATCAGGTGGTATGACACGACACGACGCGACGCAAGTTAATATTGATCAGGTCAAGAACAGCTCGATGTAGTACCAGTACGATTGATGGCCGTGGGTAGATGGATGACTTATATGGACCTAAGGGGAGGATGAGGCCCAACCCCTGAAAATCACGGGGCAGAGATAATTAGCGAGAAGGATTTACGTAGAACTTCCGTAACTTCACGTAGGTGTAGAATTATTGGTAGCAGTACTACTTGCTTGACATGACTGACACCGTAACATCATCATCTGAAACTAAACAGTAGGCAAATGCTATGGAGCAACAAGGCGTATGCACAGTGGCATGACAGTTAACAGGTGGTGGCGCCGGCGAGCCTTCCAGAGATTAAACACCAACGGATCAATGGCCGGCTCCATTGGTCTCAGCCAGGTTTGCTCTCACTTTTGCTGCTGCTGCACGCACGAACACTACTGTGCACTCACTCACTCACTGAGAGTAATAAGTGATTGTTATCACAGCATCCATGTACCACTAGCAGCCGGCAACAGTGCCTTAACGATGAATGGGGTCTCTCCGAGAAAAGGAGTCTGAGTTGGAGCCAGGTAGGCAGCCACAGAACAGGAGGGTTTGATGGAGTTAAATTACCAGTAGTAATTATCTCTCAGGGCAGATACTGCCCTATTGAGTAACGGTTGCACTAGTGGGTACTAGTAACTGGAAAGCTTGTCAAATGCAGTGCAGTGCAGTGTAGTTGAGGTAAGGTAACTCGTAAAACTAGCCTGTAAAAAATGAAGAGAAGAACCTATTGTTAATAGTTTGACGCGCGCTCACACAAGACGCACGCACGCACGCATGCCCGCTCTACCGCCGGTGCTTTGCTTCTGCCATACCCTTTTGCTCTTTACCAGCAGCAACAGCACAAGTGTTTGTGTGTGCGTGTGCCAAAAATAACTCATCAAGATCCTTTCTTTTCTTTTGCCCAATGCTTGCTTTGCTTTTGTTTTTGCAGGCAGAGAGAGAGAGAGAGAGAGAGAGAGAGAGAGAGAGAGAGAGAGAGAGAAATGATATATGAGGCAAATTTAACACTGAACCTGCTCAACAAATCTGCCCAGCACCATGAGCCTGCTCAACAAATCTGCCACGGTAGTTTGGGACTTGTAACACAAACTCTATTCTCTTCTTAATTAATATATGAGGCAACTTTCACACCAAGATTTGTTGGAAATGTCAGACATTTTTCTAAAAAAATGCAATTCTTAATTTGTGAACAAAATATGATATTGATTTTTAAAATCCTAAACAATTTTTAAAAGCACAGACCTTTTTCTGAAATTTCTGAACATTTTTCAAAAACACAAACATTTTTTTAGTATGTGAGAGAAAAATGATAACGGGAACATGTTTTTACATTTTGAACATTTCAAAAAATATCTGAAATTCCCTACTATTAAAAAGTATGTTTTTTTAATTTATGAACAAAATTGGAAATACAAACATTTTTTGAAAATTTGAAAAAGGAAAATAAACTTGAAGATAGAAAACAAACGAAAAAAAGGAAAAAAGAAAGAGAAAGACAAAAACAAAACAAAAAAAAGAAAAAATATGAAATCCGGTAAAAGAAAGAAAAACCGGTCTGGGTAGTACCTGCACTATCTACACAAATGGGTTGGCCGCTCACATGTGCGAAACGCCGACAGTTTGATGCAACGCGCGTCAAATTGGTTTTTCCGCCACAGACCTCATCCTTGATCAGCAACTCCGAAATGGCCTTCCAGATCACCATCTTGGCAGTTATGTCCCTAACATCGTGGCAGGTGTCCCGGTCCCCTTCTTTTAGAAGAGAGGATACAAATGACCCTGGATCACAGAAAAGTGTTCCCAGGCCACGATAGTAGGGCCATGCTCCACCAAGCTGGCGCCCACCATGAGGATCCACTTCGCATTGTTGCACACGGTGGACGACTCCGTTGTGATGGGTCCATGTCGAACCAAGGAGAGCTTGATCATGTCCACTTCCCTCGTGAACCGCCTTCTCCATCCCATAGATACCATGTATATTTGAGCTAGATCTATGCTCGAGTCGTTGCCAAGGTTTTGGCTACTTGAATTCAGAAAAATACCAGGGGGACGAGAAATGCGATTACCATGAATACTAAAATAATGTCGTTTAAATTTTAAATGAATTTTGAATTCAAATTTATTTGAGCTAGATATAGATTTCCGAGTGTCACAAAACTTTTTACAATATAATTTTTGTCACTACAGAGCCTATGAAGGTATCGTTCGACGTGGCTGGTGGCTCCGAGACCCCATTGTCCTTAGGGGGTGTGGGTGGCATGGGAAATATTTGGTGCACCGGAGCTTGTGGTGCTACCGGTGCACCGAACTCATATTGTGCATTTAAAATGTTTAAAAAATTCTGATTTTTTTAGCAAACTCACCCAACATCAATGTAGGTTGTCACAAAATTTCAAGTCAAAATTCAAAACATAACTCAAAAAACAAAAATGACAAATTTAACATTGAATAGTACATAACATAACTTGGGCTTTAGATTCGGCCATTATCACACTGATGTCAAATTTATCATTTTCGTATCTCAAATTGTTTTTCAAATTTTTATTCGAAGTTTTGTGACATCATACATTGATGTTGTGTTAACGTGCTAGATTTTTTTTAGATTTTTATTCGAAGTTTTGTGACATCACACTTTTTTTTTGCAAGAACTTGATCATAGTTGTTACCACTCCATTGTTGATAAAACATACGCGATGACCGTTGTCGGACACAGGGTCAAGCATGGTGTACTTACTGTCGTTGTTCGGATCAAGGGTTCTCCTAAAACAACTGCCAATTCAAGTTAAAATTTTGACAACAACATTTATTTATCAACATTCATTCTATATGCATATACTCCATTAATATAGTACTAACTAAAGAAAAAAATATAATCAACTAATATCAACAACATTCAATGATGAAATATCAAGAACATTCATTCATCATCAACACCATTTATCAACATTAAAATATGCATTCTTCATTCTTCATTCATTAATCAAATATGCATATATGCTTATGAATCATTTATCAACATTGGAATATCCATCAAATTCAAATGTTCTAAATAAAGCTATAATCAACATTGGAATAAGCTATAACCATCATATTTATCCAACATCAGTCATATTTTATCAAACATCAATGATTAATTCTAAAAATAGCTACAATATGAACTAGGGTTCATCTTCAAACTAGATAAAATCAACAAAACTAGAAACTACAATACTCTACTCTCTTCTTATAGTTATGAAATGACACGATTGAACGATGCAACATGCTAAAAAAATACTACAAATTGACCAAAGATTACACACGACGAAGAAAGCCAGCCACACATGAGTGATGCCCTCCTGGAGCCGTCAACGTGCCGGCGAACAGAAGCACATAAGTGATCGAATGGCCACAAACAAGACATAACAACTGGCAAAATTGAAGTTTCGAGTAGCGGTGACACCAAGGAGCTACGGTGATGATTCGAGCCAACCCAAGAACAGAAGCAAAGTGGATAAATTTACGCCTAAATTTGTGCGAGATAATAATAGCCTTTTAGATTAAAAAATGCAGTAATAAAGCGACACATGCTCTCGATGAAAAGGAGGGGTTTTGCAGCTGCAAATTTGACTGAGAATAGACGCAAAGCAAAGCAGAGGTGTGTGAAATGATTGAGTAAAAAGAAGAGGATGCACTTAATTGAAATGCAACAAGCCAGGTAAGTAGTGGTACTTGAGTAACTTGAGTCATTGGTAACACACAAACATTGCAGTGGAGAAGATGATTTGGAGGCAAGGCGACCAAAGTTTTTGGTTCTCCCGTCCCAACCTACCACGTCCTCGTGCACCATCCATCATAATCAGCACCACATTCCACTCCCACCCCAGCTCAAGTATTATTCTACATTTAGCATCTCAAGGAAGGTTTATCAGTTACAGTAGTAGCTAGCTTCCCGAGGGTAAGTAACAGAAATTAGAAATGCAATGAGTATAGAAATACTTTTCCGGGTTTATTGCACTTTTTGTTAAAATTTTACTATAGATTTAACTTGTAAAACATAAATTATATGCCACAAGAGTTATATTGTTCAAGGATAATTTAGGGCATTGTTATGAAGCCTCTAGAAAAATTGCTCAAACATTTCCACCCCCTGGCATGGAAGCTTGGACAGTTTCATCCATTAGTTCAAAATCCAAAACATGGTGAACAGTCTCACCCTTATCCTCCAAATTATGTTGTGTATAATCACACAACATATTATCATCTCCTGCAATGTCTCTAGATCCCATGGCTGAAGGGATGGAAGGTGTCGGGGCAGCAGCGGCAGCATCGGGCTTCACGGAGAGGCAGCTGGGTGGAGAGGCAGAGGTCTGCAAGGCCTAGGCACGGTCCGGGAGGGTGCGGTGGCTTCGTCGGGCTCCGGGAGCGAGTATAGTTAGTGGAGGAGGAGGGGCACCGTCTTGACTCTCCTGCTCCGTCCCTTGATTTGGACCGGTATGGAGGACTTCGGATGCCCATTCATGTATAGCACAATAGGGGTCGAGCATACGAGGACCGAATATGGGTCCATGTTGAAGATGCGCTAACAATGGCTCCCAAAAAAAAGGCTGAGCACAAAGCAACTGTAATAAAGTAGTAGTACACCATCCACCCATCAATTAGTTACAGAGAGACACCAGAGGATCGATCTATTTACCGTAGTAGTTAATGCTCTCTAAGGAGTGGGATACTCCACTATTGATTAGCAGTGGTACCTGACGGACCAACTTTTGTGCACGGCTGCTTGCCTCAGCTCGCATACAGCACGATAAGGATTCAGTTAGCAAATTACTAAGCCTGATTTAAGCGCGGTAGAGACAAAACCAGCCCTGCACTGCTCCAGTCTGAATGTACTACCAAGCACGATTCTCTTATCTCTGCAAGACTGCAGCTGTTGTTACTGACAGATGTCTACTAGTAGCAGTGGCGCTATAAACAAAGCTTGTCAAGTGACGTGCAGTTTAACCAAGCCGCTTTAATATTTGCAAATCAAGTACTCACTCTGTCGAAAAAATACTTTTCAGAGAAATAAATGCATCTAGACGTATTTTAGTTTTAATACATCCATTTTTATTTAACCTCTCCTATAAATATTTTCGGACGTAGGGAGTACTTTCTGTGATCCAACATAATCAGCCATAACTAATATGGATAAGAGGAGTCATATCCATATCCTTTTGCTCTTTCTTTATCAGCAATGAACCTATGCGCGCGTCTGTGTTCGTGTGGCAAACAAAACTGCTGTTGTTTAAACACAAAGCAGCCAATGCTTGCTTTTGCTTTGCATCCATACGCAAAGCAAGACGGATAAAGTAGTTTGACAGATTGTTCCCTGGCACTGTGACACACCGGGATGGGATGGGAGTATCAACAAAAAGCAGGCTATCTTTTTTTTTCTTCCAAAAAGCACTCCTCCTAGCAGGCCATCGTGTAGTGAGCCCTTGCAGTTTTTTTTCCTCCTCTCTTTTCCCTTTTTTAATAAAATTTCCCGCAATAATAATAATAATAATAACAATATTGAATTCCCAAAAATAAAAATAAAACAAAATAAATTATTATACCAACATTTCTATCGAAACTCTAGTTTTTGGGGCTGTTTGGATTGTGCCCCATCTAGCCCTACCAAATTATTGGCATGACCAACTCAGGGGCATGACCAAAAAATTGGCAAATTTTGGCTGTTTGGATTGTAGCCCACAACACTTGCCAACTTTTTGGCAAAACCATTGGCTATCGTTTGGCTTGAAGCCAAATATTTGGCAACCTTGACTGGACCATGTTTGGTTTAGTTTCAAAATTTGGAATTTGCATCCCAGTCAATAAATAAACACATATGTATATTACCACTCACATAGATCACACGATGTAAATACAAATTTTCAATTTACAAACTCACAAAGAGACACAAATTGTATGCATGCATTTCCAGAAATTGACAATGACATGGTTCAACTAATGCATTAGATAGCTCACATAATTGTTCGATACATCAGATTAATCAAGGAGGCAAAAATAAATTTCACATAGTAACAAGCCCTTTACCAGACAATGTAAGGGATAATAGTCAGACATGCATCAAACCTGCTCCATATAAACAAAATATGATGCACCCAGCCCGCTCCATATATAGACAAAATATGCATGATGTATGTTACCCATGCTCCTAGCGATATAAGCAAAAGGAAGACACAAACTCCATCTAATCATGTGGAAAGTCAGTGAGCAGTTGCAGATCCACCATTGGCACCATCTAGTCACCAGGATTGGAGTCCTCCTCAGTCTTGACACTGAGCTTTTGCTTCCCCATGACCTGCAGATAGGTCACCAACATAAACCATTTGAAATGATTAAACAAGTGCACTGGAAGCAGTCTAGATCAGCATACAAACATCCATCTTCGGCAACACATGAAGCGTAACTACTAAAACAATTATGAACCTGAGATAAGTCGAACAATCTTACAAGGATAAAATAAGTTACATAAATTCATCAAAATAATACACTACATCTCTGTTTCTAAACCAGAGAGCCAAGAGAAGAACTATAACAGGTGTAGTTCTCTGCCTCAACATGCTGTAATAATATTATCTCTGTTGATCCATGTCCATCTGGGTTAATATGAAATGTAAAAAAATTGAATGAGCCAACTTGGTACATCATTACAAATGATTACTTGCTAAGAGAAACAAGTCAGAAAACAAAGCTGCATATAACCACCTAAATGTACAAAAAAAAAAAAACTGCAAGCATGTCCCAGTAGTTAACTACATATATCCAGCTTCAAAGAAATTTGTGGGCAGCAACGTTCTAAAAACAGAGATTGTATGGCATAAAAGGGGAACAGACCATACTATTTTCAGAACCATAGTTGGTTCATTGACTAATTACCATGATTAGTCTCATGTGATTTTACTAGGGTCAAACAAAGAACATGGATGAGTCTCATGCGTTTTTACTTGTAGCAAACCAAGAACAGATACGGGAGTCACATGCATTTCACTTGTAGCAAACAAAGAAGAGAGATTTAGCAAGCAATATCTCAGTTCTAGCATCTAGTACCTTCGTACAATACATCTCTAATGAAAAAGGGTCTCAGATTTGACAATATCAAGCTGTAGAAAAGGGGATCAGAATAGGGTTGATGGGAATAAACTGCAGACCTTTGACCGTGGGGTGATTGAAAGGGGAGGACGAGAGGTGAAGCTGCGTCGCCGACAGCCGGAGCTACGTCGCCGGCCACCGGAACACGGCCGCCTGGCCATTGTAGATCGAGGGCGCTCGTTTCTCTGTGTGGAGCTGAGAAGAGAGAAAGGGGAAAGTGGCGGACAGGCGAGAAAAAATCGCTTCTTCCTTTTATATCTCAGTGCCCGGTTCGCGCCAGATTTGGCAGCCAAATTTTTGGCGGACGATTTCCGCGCCGCTGTTTCGCCACGATTTGGCGGAAACGGCACGCGGGCGCGGGCAAATCGACGATGGCGAGCCAAAATTGATAGTATACCAAACACTAGCCAAATATCGTGGGCATGACCAATTTTTGGTAAGGCTAGATTTGGTCACCATCCAAACAGCCTCTTTAGGTATTTCGGGCTTTCGGGGCCTTCGGGCCGTAATTTGGAGCCCAAGCTTTGCCCAACTGCCGAGTTTCAGGGTTGGGTTGGCCATGTTCAAGGCTAGTGGAAAGATCAAAACCTTGTGTGGAAAGCAAACGGTGGGTATCCATATGGTACTGTACGACTTTAAAGTTGGTGAGCCGTTCGACTCTTTTTCCCCTCGCCCTCGGATGGATGTCCCCTCTCGCCCAAACCTCTCTTTCTTTGTATGTGCGACATTAAGTCTTCGGCCTTGCGTGACGGCGTAGTTAAGTTCTACCGTCAGAGACCTCGACGGTAGGCAGTTATACTCTACCATCATCCACCCTGACAGTAAAAAAGGACCAGATCCCAAAATATTTTCGAATGAGGGTTAAATCCAGCTAAACTTTTTGCAAAAGGTCAAACCACCAAATTCGGCAGCGGCAATGGTCTAGCAAGGCCTAGGCAGCATCCGCCAGGGTGCAGTGGTTTCGTTGGAATAAAGTAGTACACCATACATCCATCGATTAGTTACAGAGAGACAGCTAGTGGATCGAACTACTTACCGTACTTCCTTCATTCCAAAATATAGTACGCTCGTGTTTTCCGAGGCCAACTTTAGCCATAAATTTAACCAACGAGACCGACTGCGGCGGGAAAAGAAATTATATAATAGAAAACTTATTTCAAATACGAATTTAGTGATATAATTTTTGCTCCCGCTGCAATTGGTTTTGTTGGTTAAATTTATGGTCAAAGTTAAAGTATAAGAATAGAGGAAGCACTATATTTTGGAACCGAGGGAGTAGTAGTTAATTCTATGTGACGAGTGAGATACTCCACTATTGATTAGTAGTGGTATGCTGGACGCAGTCATAAGTAATCTGACTCACTTTTGTGCACGGCTGCTTGCTTCAATTCGCATACATGAGGATGAAGGATTCAATTACTAGCTGTTAGAATTTTGTTAGTAGGCCTTTGACCCAAAGCCCAACTAAAATTTTAAAATTCTCTTGGTCCATTCATACACACATGTGAGTGGAGTGAGTGAGACTAAAGTTTAGTCCCACCCTGGAAGTTGAGAGAGAGTTGCACCTCTTTATAAGGTGAGCTCTTCTACCACTTGTATGAGCATGAAAAAAGGAGACCTACACGCGCGCTCCTCCTCCTCGCTCGCGGCGCCGAGCCGCGCCGCGTCGCGTCGCGCCGCGGGTTGCGTACTGCTCGGGAAAAACTAATGAGTCATTAATTAATAATTAACGGACGCGTTAATTACTGAACCGTTTCTGATTCTTTTGGATCGTGACGACTCGGACGTGGGGTTTACTCCCACGACCTACCTGGCCCGCACTATATAGTCAGGCAGATCTCTAACCTAGCCGCCCCCGCTTCGTATGGTTTCTCACCACCGTTCCACATCATTGCGCCGCCAAGCAAGTCTTCTCCACCCCTCCTTCCGGCGTGCACCGGGAGAAGGGACAGCAGGCCTCCAGAACCCCGCCTCTCGTGATCCTGTATGGGAGAGGGGCTATCAGGTTTTTGGGGAGCGCTTTTCATGCGATCGCTGGCAGCGACGACTTCATGAACGATTTACTTCTTCCCTGACCTCGGCAACCTCATCCTCGACGACATGGGCGACAACGTCAACACCGGCGGTGCTGCACCGTATGTGATTCTATCCTTCTTGTTTGAGATCATGGTAGAATTCATGTTTCTAGTTCGTGCCCTAGATGTGATCTGTTCATCTACTATGCTAGTTCACATGATTAGTTTAATCTCTGCTATTGCTGTCATGATCTATTTCCTATTTATTCAGATTAAATATCGTAGTAATTTGCTCATATTTCCAACAATCCAAAATCCTGATTATAGGCAATTTACTGAGTGGTTTTGCTGCGCATCTGAAGCCGCCTGCCTTTAACGGGGCGCAATATAAGAGGTGGCGCACGAGAGCAGTCTACTGGTTTCAGACCATGGGCTGCTATGACGCCACCAAGGGCAAGCCTGAGGGCGATCTTAATCCAGCATAGCTGGAAGCTTTTGAGAAGATCGATACCCTCTTTAAAGGCGCTCTTTTGAGTGTTCTTGATGACTCCATTGTGGATTCGCATATGTCGTTTGACAATGGCAAGGACATGTGGGCTGCGCTCGAGGCCAAGTTTGGTGCCTCGGACGCCGGCAGCGACTTGTACGTCATGGAGCAATTCTATGACTACAAGATGACTGATGAGCGCCCTGTTGTACAGCAGGCTCATGAGATACAGTCACTCGCAAAAGAACTTGAGTACTTCAAGTGTGTGTTGCCGGACAAATTTGTTGCCGGAGGCATCATTGCCAAGCTTCCACCTTCGTGGGACAATTTTGCTACTTCCCTGAAACACAAGAGACAGGAGTTTTCCGTTGCGGATCTCATTGGTACTCTTGATGTTGAAGAGAAGGCGAGAGCAAAGGACACATGTGCTCGAGTTGTTGAGGGAGGTTCTAGTGCCCACATGGTACAGAAGAAGAACTTCCAGCCCAACAAGTTCAAAAACAACAAGAACAAAACTCAGGGCAAAGGCAAGTTTGATACAAAGAACAAGCCATCACATTCTACCAACTTCAAGAAGAATTCTCATAAGAAGGGGAAGGGACTTTGCCATGTCTGCGGTGATCCTAATCACTGGGCTCCGAAGTGTCCTAACCGCTTTGAGGAGCGCAAACATGAGAAGAGCGGCAAGTCCGCTAATGTTGTCATCGGTGATACTGATATGAAGGAATCAGGGTACGGTATTTTTCATACCATCCTTTCAGTATTCCAAACCCCTGATTGGTTAATTGACACCGGTGCCAATGTACATGTTTGTGCCGACGCCTCCATGTTTCTTCTTACCAGGCCACTGGGACTTCTCCCGTGCTGATGGGGAACGGGTCACATGCCATCGTTCGAGGTGTTGGTTAGGTCGATCTGAAGTTTACTTCGGGGAAGACCGTGCGTCTGAAGAATGTTCATCATGTGTCGTCCATCAATAAAAATCTCGTTAGCGGTTCCCGTTTATGTCGAGATGGTTTTAAGTTGGTTTTTGAATCCAATAAAGTTGTAATTTCTAAGTATGGACAATTTGTTGGAAAAGGCTACGAGAGCGGAGGCTTGTTCCGCCTGTCTTTGTCACGTATTTGCACTAAAGTTATTAATAATGTTTGCCACAACAATGAGTCTGATATTTGGCATTCATGACTTTGTCACATTAACTTTGGTTGCATGACGCGGCTAGCCAATATGAATTTAATTCCGAAAATCTCTACTGTCAAAGGCTCTAAGTGCCAAGTATGTGTGCAAGCTAAGCAACCTCGCAAGTCCCATAAGACTGCAGAGGCAAGAGACTTGCGCCACTAGAGCTTATACATTCTGATCTTTGTGAGATGAATGGCGTGTTGACAAAAGGTGGAAAGAGATACTTCATGACGTTGATTGATGACTCCACTAGATATTGTTATGTGTATCTTCCAAGTCAAAAGATGAGGCTTTGACTTTCTTCAAAACTATAAAGCTGAGGCAGAGAACCAACTTGATCGAAAAATTAAACGGCTTAGGTCCGATCGTGGTGGAAGTATTTTCCAATGAATTTGATCTGTTTTGTGCGGAACATGGTATAATCCATGAGAGGACGCCTCCCTACTCACCCCAGTCAAATGGGGTAGCCGAAAGAAAGAACCAAACTCTAACTGATATGGTTAACACCATGTTAGACACTTCGGGTCTATCCAAGGAATGGTGGGGGGAGACGCTAATGACTGCGTGTCATGTCCTAAACCGAGTTCCCACAAAGCATAAGACCATGACTCCATTTGAGGAATGGGAAAGGAAAAGGTTGAAACTCTCTTACCTACGTGCTTGGGGTTGTTTGGCAAAAGTCAATATACCAATTCTCAAGAAGCGCAAGCTTGGACCAAAAACCGTGGATTGTGTTCTTCTGGGCTATGCTTTTCATAGCATCAGCTATAGATTTTTGATAATAAAATCTGAGGTATCCGACATGCATGTTGGTACGATTATGGAGTCGAATGATGCAACTTTCTTTGAGGACATATTTCCTATGAAGGATATGTTGAGTTCATCAAATCAGGTGATACCTACTCCATCTAGTGAGGAATTCGCTGTAATTCTTGAACCCACCATTGCGATGGAACACGTTGAGAATCCTGTTGAGGGTGACAATGGAACTCCTGTGAGGAGTAAGAGATAGAGGACTGTAAAGTCCTTTGGTGATGATTTCATTGTGTACCTCGTGGATGACACACCTAGGACTATTTGAGAAGCCTATGCATCTCCTGATGCTGACTACTGGAAGGAAGCTGTACGTAGCGAGATGGATTCCATCTTAGCTAACGGTACCTGGGAGATCACTGACCGTCCTTATGGGTGCAAACCTGTAGGATGTAAGTGGGTGTTCAAGAAGAAGCTTAGACCTGATGGTACGATTGAAAAGTACAAGGCACAGCTTGTGGCCAAGGGTTATACCCAGAAAGAAGGTGAAGACTTCTTTGATACGTACTCACCTATGGCTAGACTGACCATAATTCGGGTGCTACTATCACCGGCTGCCTCACATGGTCTTCTCGTTCATCAAATGGACGTTAAGACATCTTTCCTCAATGAAGAGTTGAAGGAGGAAATTTATGTTGGAAATATGCCCTAGAGGCAATAATAAAAGCATTATTATTATATTTCCTTGTTCATGATAATTGTCTTTTATTCATGCTATAACTGTATTATCCGGAAATCGTGATACACGTGTGAATACATAGACTAAAATACGTCCCTAGTAAGCCTCTAGGGGTGTGTTTGCTTCCTGTCACCAACCGGAATGTCATGGGTTGGACCCGTTCCTGGGCCTCGTTCCAGCGTTTAGTTCGTACCCAGGATGGAACCCACTCGTTCCCTGCGACCGAATATTCGGCTGAGATCCGGAACCGAGCGGTACCTCCAAATCGAAGGAATTACAAGGAACCAGTCGTTCTCTCCCTTTCCTCTCCCGTAGCCCGGCCATATCCCCTCCCTCTCTGTGCGCTGCCGCTCTCTCGTCTCGCCCCTCCCTCTCAGGTGCGCCGCCGCTCCCTCTTCGCCCCTCCCTCTCCGGTGCGCCGCCGCTCCCTCTTCGCCCCTCCCTCTCCGGTGCGCCGCCGCTCCCTCTTCGCCCCTCCCTCTCCGGTGCGCTGCCTGTCCCTCATCTCTCTTCCTCCCTTAGATCTGCACCACCACTCTGTCGATCTGCAGCACAAATAGGGAAGAAAATGGGGTGCTAGGAAGAAGAGGAGTACGTGCGGACGGCGAGCAGCTGTGTGGCTGCTGTTGCAGCTGGGCTACAACAACGATAGAGGCTACAGCGGCGGCTGCAATCTTCCTCCTTGAATATGCTTTGGCTCTACAGATTTTACTGCACAGTAGCTACGAGAGAGATGGAGAGGATATTGAGATGACACTCGTGGTTGCTTTTTGATTAAAATTTGATGTTCTATGCTGTTCAAACTAGTGCCATATCCTTTGCACGGATTGTTAGTTTCTCTGAAGTAAAATAGGCACACTCAAATTGCTATTGTCTGCTACTCCTACATCCTTGTAATAATTAGTGGAGCCATTGTTTTTTAAAAGGATGTTGTTTTCTTTGCAAATATAAACAAAATGCTGCTGAAAGTTTGTATTTTTGTTATTCCGTTCTTCATTCCGTGCTTCCGAACCGAACACATGAACTGAACCATTCCATTCTACTTTTTGCTCGTACCGAACATAGGGCTGGAACCAACCCATTCCTCTGGAATGGAACCATTCCATTCCATGACAGTTGGTTCCTGAACCAAACACACCCTAGTTGACTAGCTCGTTGGTCAACAGATAGTCATGGTTTCCTGACTATGGACATCAGATGTCATTGACAACGGGATCACGTCATTAGGAGAATGACGTGATGGACAAGACCCAATCCTAAGCATAGCACAAAGATCGTGTAGTTCGTTTTGCTAGAGCTTTTCCAAATGTCAAGTATCTCTTCCTTAGACCGTGAGATCGTGTAACTCCGGATACCGTAGGAATGCTTTGGGTGTACCAAACGTCACAACGTAATCGGGTGACTATAAAGGTGCATTACGGTATCTCCGAAAGTGTCTGTTGGGTTGACACGGATCGAGACAGGATTTGTCACTCCGTATGACGGAGAGGTATCACTGGGCCCACTTGGTAGTGCATCATCATAATGAGCTCAAAGTGATCAAGTGTCCGTCACGGGATCATGCATTACGGATGCGAGTAAAGTGACTTGCCGGTAACGAGACTAAGCGAGGTATTGGGATACCGACGATCGAGTCTCGGGCAAGTAACATACCGTCGACAAAGGGAATAGCATACGGGTTGCTTGAACCCTCGACATCGTGGTTCATCCGATGACAACATCGAGGCGTGTGGGAACCAACATGGGTATCCAGATCCGCTGTTGGTTATTGACCGAGAGCGTCTCGGTCATGTCTACATGTCTCCCGAACCCGTAGGGTCTACACACTAAGGTTCGGTGGCGCTAGGGTTAATAGGAAGACTTGTATGTGATTACGAATGTTGTTGAGTCCGGATGAGATCCCGGACGTCACGAGGAGTTCGGAATGGTCCGGAGGTAAAGATTTATATATGGGAAGTCGTCAAGCGGACACGGAAAAGTTTCGGGTCATATCGGTTTTATGGAGGGTCCACCGGAAAGGTTCCGGAGGACCAACGGGAGGACCACCCTTTTGGGGGCCACTTGGGCTGCGTGGGAGGCAGCCAGCCTGGTGGGCTGGGCGCACCTCCCTTGGCCCATGCGCCTAGGGTTGAGGGAACCCTAAGGGCGCCCCTTGCTTGGGGGCAAGCCCCTCCCTGGTCGCCCCCCTCTAGATGCATCTAGAGGGGCCGCCCTCCTCCTTTCCCCTATAAATAGAGGGTAGAGGGAGGCTGCACACACCATTGAAGGCGCAGCCCTCCCTCCCAACACCTCTCCTCCTCCGCGTGAGCTTGGCGAAGCCTGCCGGAGAACAGTCCCTCCATCCGCATCACGCCGTCGTGCTGCCATTGGAGTGATCTTCCTCAACCTCTCCTTCCTCCTTGCTGGATCAAGGCGAAGGAGACGTCGTCCCCGTGCGTGTGTTGAACGCGGAGGTGCTGTCCGTTCAGCACTTGGTCATCGGTGATCGGAATCACGTTGGGAACGTCTTCATCATCACCACTCCCTCGAACGCTTCCGTACTCGATCTACAAGTGGTATGTAGATGCAAACTCTCTCATGACTCGTTGCTTAGTAGAACTCATAGATGGATCTTGGTTAAACCGTAGAAAAATTTTAATTTTCTGCAACGTTCCCCAACAAAGGCATCATGAGCTAGGTCTATCGTAGTTCTCTATTGCACGAGTAGAACACAATTTGGTTGTGGGCGTGGATCTTGTCAATTTACTTGCCGCTACTAGTCTTATCTTGCTTCCGCGGTATTGTGGGATGAAGCGGCCCGGACCAACCTTACACGTACGCTTACGTGAGACCGGTTCCACCGACTAACATGCACTAGTTGCATAAGGTGGCTGGCGGGTGTCTGTCTCTCCTACTTTAGTTGGAGCGGATTCGATGAAAAGGGTCCTTATTAAGGGTAAATAGAAGTTGACAAGATCACGTTGTGGTTATTCGTAGGTAAGAAAATGTTCTTGCTAGAACCCAATTGCAGCCACGTAAAAGATGCAACAACAATTAGAGGACGTCTAACTTGTTTTTGCAGCAATTGTCATGTGATGTGATATGGCCAAGTTGTGATGAATGATGAATGACATATTGTGATGTATGAGATCATGTTCTTGTAATAGGAATCACGACTTGCATGTCGATGAGTATGACAACCGGCAGGAGCCATAGGAGTTGTCTTTATTTTTGTATGACCTGCGTGTCATTGAAGAACGCCATGTAACTTACTTTACTTTATTGCTAAACGCGTTAGCCATAGAAGTAGAAGTAGTCGTTGGCGTGACAACTTCATGGAGGCACAATGATGGAGATCATGATGATGGAGATCATGGTGTCATGCCGGTGACAAGATGATCATGGAGCCTCGAAGATGGAGATCAATGGAGCTTTATGATATTGGCCATATCATGTCACTACTATATAATTGCATGTGATGTTTATTATGTTTATACATCTTGTTTACTTAGAACGACGGTAGTAAATAAGATGATCCCTTACAACAATTTCAAGAAGTGTCTCCCCTAACTGTGCACCGTTGCTAAAGTTCGTCGCTTCTAAGCACCACGTGATGATCGGGTGTGATGGATTCTTACGTTCACATACAACGGGTGTAAGACAGATTTACACACGCGAAAACACTTAGGGTTACTTGACGAGCCTAGCATGTACAGACATGGCCTCGGAACACGGAGACCGAAAGGTCGAACACGAGTCGTATGGAAGATACGATCAACATGAGAATGTTCACCGACGAGACTAGTCTGTCTCACGTGATGATCGGACACGGCCTAGTCGACTCGGATCGTGTAACACTTAGATGACTAGAGGGATGTCTAATCTAAGTGGGAGTTCATTGAAATAATTTGATTAGATGAACTTAATTATCATGAACTTAGTCTAAAACTTTTGAATGATATGTCTTGTAGATCAAATGGCCAACGCTCATGTCAACTTGAACTTCAAAGCGTTCCTAGAAAACCAAGCTGAAAGATGACGGCAGCAACTATACGGACTGGGTCCGAACTTGAGATCATCCTCATAGCTGCCAGAAACAATATGTCCTAGAAGGACCGCTAGGTGATGCTCCGTCCCGAGAACCAAGACATTATGAATGCTTGGCAGTCTCGTGCCGATGATTACTCCCTCGTTCGGTGCGGCATGCTTTACAGCTTAGAACCGGGCTCCAAAAGCGTTTTGAGCATCACGGAGCATATGAGATGTTCGAGGAGCTGAAACTTGTTTTCCAAGCTCACGCCGGGTCGAGAGATATGAAATCTCCGACAAGTTCTATAGTTGTAAGATGGAGGAAAACAGTTACTGTCGGTGAGCACATTCGAAGATGTCCAGGTTGCACAACCGTATGACCCAGCTGAATATTAACCTCCCCGATGAGGCGGTCATTGACAGAATCCTCGATCGCTCCCACCAAGCTACAAGAGCTTTGTGATGAACTACAACATGCAGGGGATGGAAAAGACCATTCCTGAAGTGTTCTCTATGCTGAAGTCAGCCGAGGTTGAAATCAAGAAAGAACATCAAGTGTTGATGGTCAATAAGACCACTAAGTTCAAGAAGGGCAAGGGGAAGAAGAACTTCAAGAAGGACGGCAAGGAGGTTGCCGCGCCCGGTAAGCAAGTTGCCGGGAAGAAGTCAAAGAATGGACCCAAGCCCGAGACTGAGTGCTTTTATTGCAAGGGAAGGGGTCACTGGAAGCGGAACTGCCCCAAATACTTAGCGGACAAGAAGGCCGGCAACACCAAAGGTATATTTGATATACATGTAATTGATGTGTACTTTGCCAGTACTCGTAGTAACTCCTGGGTATTTGATATCGGTGCCGTTGCTCATATTTGTAACTCACAGCAGGAGCTGCGGAATAAGCGGAGACTGGACAAGGACGAGGTGACGATGCGCGTCGGGAATGGTTCCAGAGTCGATGTGATCGCCGTCGGCACGCTACCTCTTCATTTACCCACGGGATTAGTTATGAACCTTAATAATTGTTATTTGGTGCCAAGTTTGAGCATGAATATTGTATCTGGATCTCGTTTAATGCGATATGGCTACTCATTTAAATCCGAGAATAATGGTTGTTCTATTTATATGAGAGATATGTTTTATGGTCATGCTCCGATGGTCAATGGTTTATTCTTAATGAATCTCGAGCGTAGTATTACACATGTTTATAGCGTGAATATCAAAAGATGTAAAGTTGATAACGATAGTCCCACATACTTGTGGCACTGCCGCCTTGGTCACATTGGTGTCAAGCGCATGAAGAAGCTCCATGCTGATGGACTTTTGGAGTCTTTAGATTATGAATCATTTGACACATGCGAACCATGCCTCATGGGCAAGATGACCAAGACTCCGTTCTCCGGAACAATGGAGCGAGCAACCAACTTGTTGGAAATCATACATACCGATGTGTGCGATCCAATGAGCGTTGAGGCTCGCGGAGGATATCGTTATGTTCTCACTCTCACAGATGACCCTTGTAGATATGGGTATGTCTACTTGATGAAACACAAGTCTGAGACCTTTGAAAAGTTCAAGGAATTTCAGAATGAAGTAGAGAATCAACGTGACCGAAAGATAAAATTCTTACGATCAGATCGTGGAGGAGAATATTTAAGTCACGAATTTGGTACACACTTAAGAAAATGTGGAATCGTTTCACAACTAACGCCGCCTGGAACACCTCAGCGTAATGGTGTGTCCGAACGTCGTAATCGCACTCTATTGGATATGGTGCGGTCTATGATGTCTCTTACTGATTTACCGCTATCATTTTGGAGATACGCTCTAGAGACAACTACATTCACTTTAAATAGGGCACCGTCTAAGTCCGTTGAGACGACACCGTATGAATTATGGTTTGGAAAGAAACCTAAGCTGTCGTTTCTAAAAGTTTGGGGATGCGAAGCTTATGTCAAGAAACTACAACCTGAAAAGCTCGAACCCAAGTCGGAAAAATGCGTCTTCATAGGATACCCTAAAGAAACCATTGGGTATACCTTCTACTTAAGATCCGAGGGCAAGATCTTTGTTGCCAAGAACGGAACCTTTCTGGAAAAGAGTTTCTCTCGAAAGAAGTAAGTGGGAGGAAAGTAGAACTCGATGAAGTACTACCTCTTGAACAGGATAGTAGTGCAGCTCAGGAAAGTGTTCCTGTGATGCCTACACCAACTGAAGAGGAAATTAATGATGATGATCAAGGTACTTCGGATCAAGTTGCTACTGAACCTCGTAGGTCCACAAGGACACGTTCCGCACTAGAGTGGTACGGCAACCCTGTCCTGGAAATCATGTTGTTAGACAACGGTGAACCTTCGAACTATGAAGAAGCGATGGCGGGCCCAGCTTCCAACAAATGGCTAGAAGCCATGAAATCCGAGATAGAATCCATGTATGAAAACAAAGTGTGGACTTTGGTGACTTGCCCGATGATCGGCGGCGATAGAAAACAAATGGATCTTTAAGAAGAAGACGGACGCGGATGGTAATGTCACCATCTATAAAGCTCGACTTGTCGCTAAGGGTTATCGGCAAGTTCAAGGGATTGACTACGATGAGACTTTCTCTCCGTGGCGAAGCTTAAGTCCGTCCGAATCATGTTAGCAATTGTCGCATACTATGATTATGAGATATGGCAGATGGACGTCAAAACAGCGTTCCTTAACGGATATCTTAAGGAAGAGCTGTATATGATGCAGCCGGAGGGTTTTTTCGATCCTAAGAATGCTGACAAAGTATGCAAGCTCCAGCGATCCATTTATGGACTGGTGCAAGCATCTCGGAGTTGGAACATTCGCTTTGATGAAATGATCAAAGCGTTTGGGTTTATGCAGACTTATGGAGAAGCCTGCGTTTACAAGAAAGTGAGTGGGAGCTCTGTAGCATTTCTCATATTGTATGTAGATGACATACTTTTGATGGGAAATGATATAGAATTCTTGGACAGCATTAAGGCCTACTTGAACAAGTGTTTTTCAATGAAGGACCTTGGAGAAGCTGCTTATATATTAGGCATCAAGATCTATAGAGATAGATCGAGGCGCCCATAGGTCTTTCACAAAGCACATACCTTGATAAGATTTTGAAGAAGTTCAAAATGGATCAGTCCAAGAAAGGGTTCTTGCCTGTATTGCAAGGTGTGAGATTGAGCTCAGCTCAATGCCCGACCACGGCAAAAGATAAAGAAGAGATGAGTGTCATCCCCTATGCCTCAGCCATAGGATCTATTATGTATGCCATGCTGTGTACCAGACCTGATGTAAACCTTGCCGTAAGTTTGGTAGGAAGGTACCAAAGTAATCCCGGCAAGGAACACTGGACAGCGGTCAAGAATATCCTGAAGTACCTGAAAAGGACAAAGGACATGTTTCTCGTTTATGGAGGTGACGAAGAGCTCGTCGTAAAGGGTTACGTCGACGCTAGCTTCGACACAGATCTGGATGACTCAAAGTCACAAACCGGATACGTGTATATGTTGAATGGTGGAGCAGTAAGTTGGTGCAGCTGCAAGCAGAGCGTCGTGGCGGGATTTACATGTGAAGCGGAGTACATGGCAGCCTCGGAGGCAGCGCATGAAGCAATTTGGGTGAAGGAGTTCATCACCGACCTAGGAGTCATACCCAATGCGTCGGGGCCGATCAAACTATTCTGTGACAACACTGGGGCTATTGCCCTTGCCAAGGAGCCCAGGTTTCACAAGAAGACCAGGCACATCAAGCGTCGCTTCAACTCCATCCGTGAAAATGTTCAGGATGGAGACATAGAAATTTGTAAAGTGCATACGGATCTGAATGTCGCAGATCCGTTGACTAAACCTCTTCATGGGCAAAACATGATCAACACCGAGAACTCTATGGGTGTTCGATTCATCACAATGTAAACTAGATTATTGACTCTAGTGCAAGTGGGAGACTGTTGGAAATATGCCCTAGAGGCAATAATAAAAGCATTATTATTATATTTCCTTGTTCATGATAATTGTCTTTTATTCATGCTATAACTGTATTATCCGGAAATCGTGATACACGTGAATACATAGACTAAAATACGTCCCTAGTAAGCCTCTAGTTGACTAGCTCGTTGGTCAACAGATAGTCATGGTTTCGACTATGGACATCGATGTCATTGACAACGGGATCACGTCATTAGGAGAATGACGTGATGGACAAGACCCAATCCTAAGCATAGCACAAAGATTGTGTAGTTCGTTTTGCTAGAGCTTTTCCAAATGTCAAGTATCTCTTCCTTATACCGTGAGATCGTGTAACTCCCGGATACCGTAGGAATGCTTTGGGTGTACCAAACGTCACAACGCGTATCGGGTGACTATAAAGGTGCATTACAGGTATCTCCGAAAGTGTCTGCTGGGTTGACACGGATCGAGACAGGATTTGTCACTCCGTATGACGGAGAGGTATCACTGGGCCCACTCGGTAGTGCATCATCATAATGAGCTCAAAGTGATCAAGTGTCCGGTCACGGGATCATGCATTACGGATGCGAGTAAAGTGACTTGCGGTAACGAGACTAAGCGAGGTATTGGGATACCGACGATCGAGTCTCGGGCAAGTAACATACCGTCCGACAAAGGAATAGCATACTTGGGTTGCTTGAACCCTCGACATCGTGGTTCATCCGATGACAACATCGAGGAGCGTGTAGGAACCAAGATGGGTATCCAGATCCGCTGTTGGTTATTGACCGAGAGCGTCTCGGTCATGTCTACATGTCTCCCGAACCCGTAGGGTCTACACTTAAGGTTCGGTGGCGCTAGGGTTAATAGGAAGACTTGTATGTGATTACGAATGTTGTTGAGTCCGGATGAGATCCCGGACGTCACGAGGAGTTCCGGAATGGTCCGGAGGTAAAGATTTATATATGGGAAGTCGTCAAACGGACACCGGAAAAGTTTCGGGTCATATCGGTTTTATGGAGGGTCCACCGGAAAGGTTCCGGAGGACCAACGGGAGGGACCACCCCTTTTGGGGGGCCACTTGGGCTGCGTGGGAGGCAGCCAGCCCCTGGTGGGCTGGGCGCACCCCCTCCCCTTGGCCCATGCGCCTAGGGTTGAGGGGGGAACCCTAAGGGGGGCGCCCCCCTTGCTTGGGGGGCAAGCCCCTCCCTGGCCACCCCCCCTCTAGATGCATCTAGAGGGGCCGCCCTCCTCCTTTCCCTATAAATAGAGGGGTAGAGGGAGGCTGCACACACCATTGAAGGCGCAGCCCTTCCCCTCCCCAACACCTCTCCTCCTCCGCGTGAGCTTGGCGAAGCCCTGTCGGAGAACAGTCCCTCCATCTGCATCACGCCGTCGTGCTGCCATTGGAGTGATCTTCCTCAACCTCTCCTTCCTCCTTGCTGGATCAAGACGAAGGAGACGCCGTCGTCCCGTACGTGTGTTGAGCGCGGAGGTGCTGTCCGTTCAGCACTTGGTCATCGGTGATCGGAATCACGTTGGGAACGTCTTCATCATCACCACTCCCTCGAACGCTTCCGTACTCGATCTACAAGTGGTATGTAGATGCAAACTCTCTCTCATGACTCGTTGCTTAGTAGAACTCATAGATGGATCTTGGTTAAACCGTAGAAATTTTTTTAATTTTCTGCAACGTTCCCCAACAATTTACATGGATCAGCCAGATGGTTTTGTAGTACCTGGTCAGGAAGGAAAGGTGTGCAAGTTATTAAAGTCTTTATATGGCCTTAAACAAGCTCCTAAAGAGTGGCATGAGAAGTTCAAAAGAACATTAACTGCTGCCGGCTTTGTAGTAAACGATGGCGACAAGTGCGTGTACCATCGCTATGGTGGGGGCGAAGGAGTTATTCTTTGTCTGTATGTCGACGACATATTGATTTTTGGAACCAAACTTGATTTAATCAAGGAGGTTAAGGATTTTTTATCTCGCTGTTTTGAGATGAAGGATCTAGGAGTAGCTGATGTTATCTTAAACATCAAGCTGTTGAGAGATGAGAATGGTGGGATCACACCGCTTGGCCTCACTATGTGGAAAAGGTCTTGAGTCGTTTTGGGTATAGCGACTGCACACCTTCTCCAACTCCATATGATGCTAGTGTGTTGCTTCGAAAGAATCGACGGATTGCTAGAGATCAACTGAGGAATTCTCAGATTATTGGCTCGCTTATGTATTTGGCAAGTGCCACGAGGCCTGACATCTCGTTCGCTGTTAGCAAGCTGAGTCGGTTTGTGTCAAAACTGGGAGATGATCATTGGCATGCACTTGAGAGAGTTATGCGCTATTTGAAAGGCACCGCGAGCTATGGGATTCACTACACCTGATATCCAAGGGTACTAGAGGGTTATAGTGACTCAAACTGGATATCTGATGCTGATGAGATTAAGGCCACAAGTGGTTATGTTTTTACACTTGGTGGTGGCGCTGTTTCTTGGAAGTCTTGCAAGCAGACCATCTTATCGAGGTCAACTATGAAGCAGAACTCACATCATTAGACACTACTGCTGTTGAAGCAGAGTGGCTTCGTGAGCTCTTGATGGACTTACCTATGGTTGAAAAACCAATACCCCCTATCCTGATGAACTGTGGTAATCAAACTGTGATCGTCAAGATAAATAGTTCTAAGGAAAATATGAAGTCCTCAAGGCATGTAAAGAGGAGACTGAAATCTGTCAGAAAATTGAGGAACTCCGGAGTTATTACGTTGGATTATATCCAAACGTCGAAAAATTTGGCAGATCCCTTCACAAAGGGTCTATCACGTAATGTGACAGATAATGCATCGATGGAGATGGGTCTGAGACCCACCGCATGAGTTGTCCATGGTGGTAACCCACTCTATGTGATCGGAGATCCCGTGAAGTAGAAGTAGGAGACAAGCTATTGGTCAGCTGGGAGGAGAGTATCCCTATATTACCTATCCCACTCCGTGAAGATGCAATAGTCTCCTGATATGCATGGCACGTTGATACTTATCTTAATATGTCCCAAGTGGCTTATTCGGGTAAGCAGAGATGTTGTCCTGCAGAACATCTTCTGAGAAACACACCTATGTGAATTTGACTATTAATGTCGCAGTCTGTGAGAATTGGGTGTTCTCTAATAAATTCATGAAAAGGCCCTGGAGTATGACGTATACGCTCCACCCGCGGGGAAGCCTTGCGGCAGCCCAGTATCGGTCAAGAATTTGTGTGAAACTAGTCTCGTAGAAAACTTGTAGTTCAAGGCATAGTCCACTATTCAAGTTGTGATCTAGTGTAGCATAAATCTCTAAGTGGAAGTTCAACTTCACAGTCTCCACTAAGCACCGGTATATAAACAATGTTTTGGAACTAAATGATGAGATGTGCTAATAAGACTTTGTGGGGGATTGTTGGAATTTTGCTAGTAGGCCTTTGGCCCAAAGCCCAACTAAAATTATGAAATTCTCTTGGCCCATTCATGCACACATGTGGGTGGAGTGAGTCAGACTAAAGTTTAGTCCCACCCCGGAAGTTGAGAGAGAGTTGCACCTCTTTATAAGGTGAGCTCTTCTACCACTTGTATGAGCATGAGAAGAGGAGACCTACTCGCTCGCCACGCCTCGTCACGCCGCGCCGCGCCGCGCCGCGGGTTGCGGGATTGAGCCGAGCCGAGGACAGAGCTATGCACGTTGTCTATATTTTTACTGCTCGGGAAAAATTAATGAGTCATTAATTAATAATTAACAGACGCGTTAATTACTGAACCGTTTATGATTCTTTTGGATCGTGACGACCCGGACGTGGGTTTACTCCCACGGCCTACCTGGCCCGCACTATATAGTCAGGAAAATGTCTATCCTAGCCGCCGCCGCTTCGTATGATTTCTCACCACCGTTCCAGATCATTGCGCCGCCAAGCAAGTCTTCTCCATCCCTCCTTCCGGCGTGCACCGGGAGAAGGGACAGCAGGCCTCCGGAACCCCGCCTCTCGTGATCCTGTACGAGAGAGGGGCGATCAGGTTTTTTGGAGCGCTTTTCGCGCTCTCGCTGGCGACGACGACTTCACGAACGACGACTTCTTCCCCGACCTCGGCAACCTCATCCTCGACGACATGGGCGACAACGTCAACGCCGGCAGTGCTGCACCCGCTGCACCGTATGTGATTCTATACTTCTTGTTCGAGATCGTGGTAGAATTCATGTTTCTAGTTCGTGCCCTAGATGTGATCTGTTCATCTACTATGCTAGTTCGCATGATTAGTTTAATCTCTACTGTTGCTGTCATGATCTATTTCCTATTTATTCAGATTAAATCTCGTAGTAATTTGCTCATATTTCCAACACTAGCAAGTCTGCAAGTAATGAGATACATGAAGGATTCGCACGTCTGCAAGCTGCTGCCTCCAAGAAGAAGAAGAAGAAGAATAACGATAGATCAACGAACCTAATGCATACGTCTGTGTGTTCGTGCGGCAAATAAAAACTTCCCTTGTTTAAACACAACAGCGCTGCTATACACACACCATAAAAATGCGCCCGATTCCTGCCCGATCCTACATGGCAGCGCTAGCGCGAGCGTGCATGCATTGGATTTGAACGCGAAGGGAGTGTTGTTCACAGATCGTGCGTTAAAGTATCGTCTGTCAAGCAATTTCGTAAACACAAAGCAAACCCCTTTCTTCTTTAGCCAATGCTTGCTTTTGCTTTGCATCCATGCATAAAGCAAGAGGGATACAATAGTTTGAGAGATTGTTCCCTTACACTGTGACACACCGGAATGGGAGTATGAACAAAAAAGCCGGCAATTTTTTTTCTTCCAAAAAGCCCTCCTCCTAACATCCATCGTCCAGTGAGCCCTCACATTTTTATTTCTCCTTTCTTTTCCCTTTCTTTTTTAGGCAAACAGGCTAATTGTACTTTCCAACTTAGGTGTAGCCAATCATTTTTCTAGAGTAAATAGCATAAAACTATTAGTTTACAGGCTAGGGGTCCAAAAAATTACCACTTTTTAAATTTTTTCAGAAAGCTACCAAACGAGCGGTCCGCTGTTTCAAAAAACCCAAACCCGCGGTGACTAGCGATTTAGCCGTTTTCCTGATGGATTGGGCCCATCTGTCAGCCCACGTGGCCACGCGCGCTCACAGCGCGGCCGTTAGCCAGGCCGGTTCGGTCGGAACCAAAGTAGGCGGTCAGGACACACACTCTCTCAGTCCCCCTCCTCTCCCCCTCCTCTCCCCCGCAGTGACCTAGGTGGGCGATGGCGGCGGCGCAGCCAAATGCCGTCGGCGGCGAGCTATTGAGCCAAGGCGGCACCGCCCAGGAGGGCGGTGGACACTCAGAGGTGGACAAATGGCTAGGCAACTCGAGCTTCCCGGCGCAGCGGTCGCAGCAGCCATCACCGCCCCGCGGCTCAGGTGGATCCGCCGAGCTCAGATCCGGCAGTCCGTGCGGCTAGGGCAGCGGCGAAGTGCATCCATGCTGATCCAGCATGCGGCCACAGTTGGGCGTCATCCTTTGGTGGAGTGAGGTAAGCACTGGGCAATGTTTCTGGGTCCTTTAGTTAAAATATCTGGGTCCTTTAGTTCAAATTAGAACTAGGGTTAGTAATTGCTTGTTCTTGGCATGCTACTGTAGTTTATTGGTTATGTCACTGCAGAAGAAAGTGTATTTGATTAGTTCATTTGGTCAGTGCATTTGGTCAGTGCATTCACTGTAATTAGAAGAAAGTTCAGTAATGTTCAGTGCATTTGGTCATTGTTTTAAGTCTTAGTGACTTCAAAAATAATTGTCTGTCAATTTAATCATACAGCTTAGATGATGAGATTTGGGACTTGAGGCTACATTTTCAAGGAACAGATAATATGGAGAAAAAGTATTCAGTTTTCTCAGATATCAGTTATCTGGCCATATTAGCATTGGTTGAGTTGGAGGGCTTTGGAATAGATGCTTTTCTGACTTATGTAAAGGAAGAGGGAAAGGGGCTGGAGGGGGTGGAGGCCCTGGATAGTGAGGAGGCATTAGAGGAAATGCTTGACTTATTTGTTGATAAGAAGGTACTGAACATCACTGTCAGAAAAGCTACTGATCCAAGCCCAACAGATGTTAATATGGATCACATCATGCTTGAGGAACAGAGCCCCATTGATCATGTTGGTGAACCTGTTGTTTACAGAGTTTCACAAGAAGGTGTTCTGTACCCTGCCTCTAATGCTAGTTTGCCAGCTGTAACCCCTGATGAGCCCTACATGAACAGACAACAAAGCAGCAATTTGAACAAGGGGAAAACAGTTGTGGAAGAAGCAGATGAAGAAGAAGAAGCAGCTGAAGAAGAAGAAGATGAAGATGTACCAAAGGAAGAAGATGAAGTTGAAGATGACAAATCATCTTTAGATCTTGAGTTCTTTAGGGGTGATTACAGAGGGGAGAAAATTTCTTACAAAGCTTGGTGTAGGGGTGAAGATGAGGCTGGCACTGATACTGCAGAGCACTTTTGTGCAGCTAACTCAGAACCTTCTGAGTTTTGGCAGGAAGAACCAATTGTTTCTGAAGATGAGCAAGTAGAGAATCCTGCTGCTGTAACTAAAAAAGCAGCCAAAAAGCTTAAGCCAGTTAGAAAACCTGGCCCAACTAGCAAGTCTCACAGTGAGCCTGAGCACATCAAGTTTGAAGATTATGTCCCTAAACTTAACATCTTCTAAACTCCGGGACCTACTTACTTCTGAAGTCTGTATGGAATCACTTTAGGAGATGCTACTAAACTCCTAGATAACATTATGGTTAATTATTCTCAATGGCATACTGAAAGATCTACTAATAAAAAGGTGCATGCGGTAGAAGAAATCAATGTTTTGAGTGGAAAGATGGATGAACTTATGAAATTATTTGCTACTAAGAGTGTTTCTTCTGATCCTAATGATATGCCTTTGTCTACTTTGATTGAGAATAATAATGAATCTATGGATGTGAATTTTGTTGGTAGGATAATTTTGGTAACAACACGTATAGAGGGAATTTTAATCCCCTTATCCTAGTAATCCTTCTAATAATTATGGAAATTCCTACAACAACTCTTATGGAAATTTTAATAAGATTCCCTCTGAATTTGAGAGTAGTGTTAAAGAGTTTATGAATTCACAAAAGAATTTTAATGCTTTGCTTGAAGAGAAATTGCTTAAAGTTGATGATTTGGCTAGGAACGTTGATAGAATTTCTCTTGAGGTTGATTCTTTAAAGCTTAGATCTATACCTCCTAAGCATGATATCAAGGAGTCTCTCAAAGCTATGAGAATTTCCATTGATGAGTGCAAAGAAAGAACCGCTAGGATGCGTGCTTCTAAAGATGCCTTTATTAAAGCGTGTTCTTCTAATTCCTATGAAAATCAAGATGAAGATCTAAAAGTTATTGATGTGTCCCCTATTAAATCTTTGTTTTGCAATATGAATATTTATGAAACTGAATATGATCTTCCTTTACCTAGAAGGCGTTCTAAGAATTCAGAGTTTTTAGATCTTGATGATGAAATTGATAAAAGTGGGATTGAAAGAAATAAAAATCTAGATGTTGCTAAACCCACTATTTTGGATCTCAAGGAATTTAATAATGAAAATTGCTCCTTAATTTATTGTATTTCCTTGTTGCAATCCGTGCTAAATTCCCCTCATGCTTATAGTAAAAATAAGGCCTTTACCGAACACATTGTTGATGCCTTGATGCAATCTTATGAAGAAAAACTTGAGTTGAAAGTTTCTATCCCTAGAAAACTCTATGATGAGTGGGAACCTACTATCAAAATTAAAATTAAAGATCATGAGTTTAATGCTTTGTGTGATTTGGGTGCTAGTGTCTCTACTATTCCCAAAACTTTGTGTGATTTGCTAGATTTCTGTAACTTTGATGATTGCTCTCTAAACTTGCATCTTGCGGATTCCACTATTAAAAAGCCTATGGGAAGAATTAATGATGTTCTTATTGTTGCAAATAGGAATTATGTGCCCGTAGATTTTATCGTTCTTGATATAGATTGCAATCCTTCATGTCCTATTATTCTTGGTAGACCTTTCCTTAGAACGATTGGTGCAATTATTGATATGAAGGAAGGGAATATTAGATTCCAATTTACATTAAAGAAAGGCATGGAACACTTTCCTAGAAAGAAAATAAAATTACCATATGAATCTATTATGAGAGCCACTTATGGATTGCCTACCAAAGATGGCAATACCTAGATCTATCCTTGCTTTTATGCCTAGCTAGGGGCGTTAAATGATAGCGCTTGTTGGGAGGCAACCCAATTTTCTTTTTAGTTTTTTTGTTTTTGCTTCTGTTTAGGAATAAATAATCCATATAGCCTCTGTTTATATGTGGTTTTATCTTTTAATTAGTGTTTGTGCCAAGTTAAACTATTGGATCTTCTTGGATGATAGTTATTTGATCTTGCTGTAATTTCCAGAAGCTTTGCGCTCAGTGCCCGAATTGTGAAAAATCACCAGAACGTGATAAAATATTGATTCCAATTGCTTCTGATAAATAAACAAATTATCCAGGTCTTCTAATTTTTGTAGAATTTTTTGAGTTCCAGAAGTTTGCGTTAGTTACATATTACTACAGACTGTTCTGTTTTTGACAGATTCTGTTTTGCGTGTGTTGTTTGCTTATTTTGATGAATCTGTGGCTAGTAAAATAGTTTATGATCCATATAGAAGTTGGAATACAGTAGGTTTAACACCAATATAAATAAATAATGAGTTCATTATAGTACCTTAAAGTAGTATTTTGTTTTCTTTCTCTAACGGGGCTCACGAGATTTCTATTGAGTTTTGTGTTGTGAAGTTTTCAAGTTTTGGGTGAATTCTTTTGATGGATTATGGAACAAGGAGTGGCAAGAGCCTAAGCTTGGGGATGACCATGGCACCCCCAAGATAATCCAAGGACACCAAAAAGTCAAAGCTTGGGGATGCCCCGGAAGGCATCCCCTCTTTCGTCCACTTCCATCGGTAATTTACTTGGAGCTATATTTTTATTCACCACATGATATGTGATTTACTTGGAGCGTCTTGTATTATTTGCGTCTTTGCTTGTTAGTTTACCACAATCATCCTTGATGTACACACCTTTTGAGAGAGCCATACATGAACTGGAATTTGATAGAATACTCTATGTGCTTCACTTATATCTTTTGAGCTTGATAGTTTTGCTCATAGTGCTTCACTTATATCTTTTGAGCTTGATAGTTTTGCTCATAGTGCTTCACTTATATCTTTTGAGCGTGATAATTTTTGCTCTAGTGCTTCACTTAGATCTTTTAGAGCACGATGGTGGATTTGTTTTAAAGAAACTTGATCTCTCATGCTTCACTTAGATTATTTTGAGAGTCGTAAATAGCATGGTAATTTGCTTAATGTTAATATACTTGGTATTCAAGATATGTGAAACTTTCTTTTGAGTGCGTTGAATACTAAGATAAGTTTGATGCTTGATAATTGTTTTGAGGTATGAAGATGATGATATTAGAGTCATGCTAGTTGAGTAGTTGTGAATTTAAAGAATACTTGTGTTGAAGTTTGTGATTCCCGTAGCATGCACGTATGGTGAACCGTTATGTGATGAACTCGGAGCATGATTTATTTATTGATTGTCTTACTTATGAATGGCGGTCGGGGATGAGTGATGGTCTTTTCCTACCAATCTATCCCCCTAGGAGCATGCGCGTAATACTTTGCTTTGATAACTTCTAGATTTTTGCAATAAGTATATGAGTTCTTTATGACTAATGTTGAGTCCATGGATTATACGCACTTTTTCCAATCCTTCCACTATTGCTAGCCTCTCTAATACCGCGCACCTTTTGCCGGTATCATACACCCACCATATATCTTCCTCAAAACAGCCACCATACCTACCTATCATGGCATTTCCATAGCCATTCCGAGATATATTGCCATGCAACTTTCCACCGTTCCGTTTATTATGACACGCTCCATCATTGTCATATTGCTAGCATGATCCTGTAGTTGAGATCGTATTTGTGGCAAAGCCACCGTTCATAATTATTTCATACATGTCACTCATGAATCATTGCATATCCCGGTACACCGCCGGAGGCATTCATATAGAGTCATATTTTGTTCTAAGTATCGAGTTGTAATTGTTGAGTTGTAAGAAAAATAAAAGTGTGATGATCATCATTATTAGAGCATTGTCCCAAGTGAGGAAAGGATGATGGAGACTATGATTCCCCCACAAGTCAGGATGAGACTCCGGACGAAAAAAAAGAGGCCATAAAAAAGAGAAAAGGCCCAAATAAAATAAATGAGAGAAAAAGAGAGAAGGGACAATGTTACTATCCTTTTACCACACTTGTGCTTCAAAGTAGCACCATGATCTTCATGATAGAGAGTCTCTCATTTTGTCACTTTCATATACTAGTGGGAATTTTTCATTATAGAACTTGGCTTGTATATTCCAATGATGGGCTTCCTCAAATGCCCCAGGTCTTCATGAGCAAGCGAGTTGGATGCACACCCACTTAGTTTCTTTTGTTGAGCTTTCATATACTTATAGCTCTAGTGCATCCGTTGCATGGCAATCCCTACTCACTCACATTGATATTTATTGATGGGCATCTCCATAGCCCGTTGATACGCCTAGTTGATGTGAGACTATCTTCCCTCTTTTTGTCTTCTCCACAACCACCATTCTATTCCACATATAGTGCTATATCCATGGCTCACGCTCATGTATTGCGTGAAGATTGAAAAAGTTTTGAAAATGTTAAAGTATGAAACAATTGCTTGGCTTGTCACCGGGGTTGTGCATGATTTAAATACTTTGCGTGGGGAAGATGGAGCATAGCCAGACTATATGATTTTGTAGGGATAACTTTCTTTGGCCATGTTATTTTGAGAAGACATACTTGCTTAGTTAGTATGCTTGAAGTATTATTATTTTTATTTCAATATGAACTTTTGTCTTGAATCTTTCGGATATGAATATTCATACCATGATTAAGAATATTTACATTGAAATTATGCCAAAGTATCACTCCGCATCAAAAATTATCTTTTTTATCATTTACCTACTCGAGGACGAGCAGGAATTAAGCTTGGGGATGCGATCGTCTCCAACGTATCTATAATTTTGATTGCTCCATGCTACTTTATCTATTGTTTTGGACTATATTGGGCTTTATTTTCCACTTTTATATTACTTTTGGGACTAACCTATTAACCGGAGGCCCAGCCTGAATTGCTGTTTTTTGCCTTTTTGAAAGTTTGAAGAAACAGAATATCAAAGAGTCCAAACGGAATGAAACCTTCGGAAACGTGATTTTCTCACCGAACGTGATCCAGGAGACTCGGACCCTACGCCAAGGAACATCGGAGGTGGTCACGAGGGTGGGGGGCGCCCCCCTCTAGGGCGCGCCCCCCTGCCTCATGGGCCCCCTGATGCTCCACCGACGTACTCCTTCCTCCTATATATACCTACGTACCCCCAAACGATCGAACAGGAGCCAAAACCTAATTCCACCGCTGCAACTTCCTGTATCCACGAGATCCCATCTTGGGGCCTGTTAGGAGCTCCGGAGGGGGCATCCACCACGAGGGCTTCTACATCAACACCATAGCCTCTCCGATGAAGTGTGAGTAGTTTACTTCAGACCTTGGTCCATAGCTAGTAGCTAGATGGCTTCTTCTCTCTTTTGGATCTCAATACAATGTTCTCCCCTCTCTCGTGGAGATCTATTCGATGTAATCTTCTTTTTGCGGTGTGTTTGTTGAGACCGATCAATTGTGGGTTTATGATCCAGCTTATCTATGAATAATATTTGAATCTTCTCTGAATTCTTTTATGTATGATTGAGTTATCTTTGCAAGTCTCTTCGAATTATCCGTTTGGTTTGGCCAACTAGATTGGTAGTTCTTGCAATGGGAGAAGTGCATGGCTTTGGGTTCAATCTGCGGTGTCCTTACCCGTGTGAGAAAGGGTTGCAAGGCACGTATTGTATTGTTGCCATCGAGGATAACAAGATGGGGTATTTATCATATTGCATGAATTTATTCCTCTACATCATGTCATCTTGCTTAAGGCGTTACTCTGTTTTTAACTTAATACTCTAGATGCATGCTGGATACCGGTCGATGAGTAGAGTAATAATAGTAGATGCAGAATCGTTTCGATCTACTTGTCACGGACGTGATGCCTATATACATGATCATACCTAGATATACTCATAACTATGCTCAATTCTGTCAATTGCTCAACAACAATTTGTTCACCCACCGTAGAATACTTATGCTCTTGAGAGAAGCCACTAGTGAAACCTATGGCCCCCGGGTCTATTCTCATCATATCAATCTCCATCACTTTTATACTTGCTTTGTTTTTACTTTGCCTTTACTTTTCACTTTGCATCCATATACCAAAAATACCAAAAATATTATCTCTATCAGATCTCACTCTCGTGACCTGAAGGGATTGACAACCCCTAATCGCGTTGGTTGCGAGTAGCTATCGTTTTGTGCAGGTACGAGGGACTTGTGCGTGGCCTCCTACTGGAATGATACCTTGGTTCTCAAAAACTGAGGAAAATACTTACGCTACTGTGCTGCATCATCCTCTCCTCTTCGGGGAAAACCAACGCAAGCTCAAGACGTAGCAACGGTGCATAAATCAGTTGGGCCATTTGTAGTCGGACCTGAATTTTGGCCTTTTAGCGACCCATTTAAGTGTTGGGCCAATTCCCGGCCCTGTGTGCCTTTCGGCCTGTTAACGGACCATAAATGAGTTGGTCCATTTGTAGTCGGACCTTAATTTTGGCCTTTTAATGGCCCATGCCCTTCATGGTCCAATACCAGCCCGGTTTCTCTTTCGGCCTGCTAAAGGCCCACAACACAGTTGGACCGTTTACAATACGACCTGACTTTCAGCCTCTTAGCGGCCCATGCTCTTCACTGCTGTCTCTTTCGGCCTGCTAAAGGCCTACAGTATAGTTGGGTCATATGTAGCCGAAACTTAGTAACGGTCTGTTAATGGCCTATGAAATAAATTGGGGCCACCTGTTGCCCGCTTTGATGTCAGCCTGTTAACAACCCGGGAGGTAAGAGGGCCGACCATTAACTTTCGGCCTAGTAACGGCCCATTAACTTAATGGGCCCACTAAAGTTTGTTCATGTCTTTAGGCCAAATTAGATAATTTGAGCCCATTACGACGAGCGATTATGCACATGACCAAAACCGATCAAGCAAAGGTACGGCATACAGGGAATAACGTTGCACATCCAACATATATTACAAGAAATTACATCCACTGGGCAATCAAAGATTGATTCTAGTGCAAATAAATGAGTAGAACCTAACCATCTACAATGTCACAATCTGCAACCTCAGCACAGGTGACGCCCATAAGCATGTGGGCAAGTTCTTGCTCCTTTGCTACACTGTCTCTGAAAACATTGATCAGTTGTTGTGTCGCACGACTCTACACCTCTTATTCATCCACCATCTCCATCATTGCTTCAGCCATTAATTGGTTCACAAACATACATTTATTGCTTTGCATTCGAGACAGAGGATACTGAACAGGTTCAGATGGCGATTT
This sequence comes from Aegilops longissima, assembly GCA_021605205.1. NCBI lineage: Eukaryota > Viridiplantae > Streptophyta > Magnoliopsida > Poales > Poaceae > Aegilops > Aegilops longissima. The sequence continues at coordinate 54,846,948 of CM038681.1, read as the reverse complement.
TGGCAGGCTTGTATTATTGATAGTGGAGAGTGTCTCGACCACTGCATCATAACATAAATTAGGACGGGAACCAAACAGATTAATCATGAGTTATTGCCATATTACCTGGCCTAGATTTACTGGAAAGAAACAATGGGGTTGCCTTGCTGTTTTCAGAGTTTGTCTTCTTATCTTCAGTAGCCTGCACAAAATTAACACACTAGCATTGCTATCATTGGCCAAGTCAGATAATAGGAAAGCAACATTGACACAACGAACGTTTGGGCAACTAGCCTACACCAAATTAACACAATATGGCACAACTATCATCAGCCAGGTAAGGTAATACGAAAGCAACATTGACACAATGAATGAATGGGCAACCAGAGAAGCACTACAATTCAGTAATGTGCGTGATATGAGATAGTACATTCATGCAGCTCAGTATGCAAAACTACCAGGCAGTTTTCCTTACAAAAATCAACATTGGCGCCTTTAACATTTTGCTACAACTAATTTTAGATCAGATAAATGTTAGATTCACGCTGATTAACAAAATACACGATGATGTAAAAATATAGTGATATACAACAGGTACTTACATCAGCATTGGAGCACAAAGAATTCCCGCAAGATATTTTCCTCGAATACGATCCCAATGGAGGAAGTCTTGTATCGTTTAACCTTATTTTCTAAAAGAGAGATGGGTAAGAAACATGTAGAAAATATGATCAGAGTGCTATAAAATTTCATGATGCGAGGATACGCTTTGCGCTTCTTAGAATGGAGTTGACATTCTTTTGCTGGACTGGAGCGGACTAGTTCTTTGGCCACTGGAATCTCCTTATTATCAGTGGAGTTGGGTTTCTCTGTGCTGGAGCAGTATCTATGAAAAATGGAGTTGGTTTATTATCTCCTGGCGTTTGGATCTTTTGCAAAGACCTGGTTTGTAACCCTTCAGATTCTAACATAGTCGTCTTCCCCTTGCATGCCTTATATAGAAGAATGGTGATTCAGTTATAAAACATGCTACAGCAGAGATGGAATAGGTACTGAAGAATAGAAAGGCATGACATATTGACATGTATTCCCTCCATCCGGAAATAAATGGATGGGTCTAGGCGTATTTCAGTTCTAGATACATCCAGTTTTACCCATTTCTGTGACATTTAATCCGGACGGAGGGAGTATGATGTAAGAGCTAGGGATACGATAGGACAACACAGTAAAAAACACTGAAAAAACCACTGCAAAACGAAAGTATTCAAACCCACTGATATGAGATAGTACACTCATGCAGCTCAGGATGCAAAACTACTAGGCAGTTTTCCTTGCAAAAATCAACATTGTGGCCTTTAATCATACATTTTGCTACAACTAAATTTAGATCAGATAAAGGTTGGATTCACGCCGATTAACAAAATACATGCTGATGTAAAAATATAGTGATATACAATAGGTACTTACATCTACATTGGAGCAAAGAGAATTCCTGCAAGAATCTTTCCTCATAAACGATACCATTGCAGAAATTCTTCTATATGTTAAGCTTATTTTCTAAAAGAGAGATGGGTAAGAAACATGTAGAAAATATGATCAGCATGCTATAAAATTTAATGATTCAAGGATACACACACGCTTCTTAGAATTGAGTTGACATATTTTTGCTGGACTGGAGCGGACTAGTTCTTTGGCCACTGGAATCTGCTTATTATCAGTAGGAGTTGGGTTTCTCTGTGTTGGAGCAGTATCTATAAAAACTGGAGTTGGTTTATTATCTCCTGGCGTTTGGATCTTTTGCAAAGGCCTTGTTTGTAACCCTTCAGATTCTAACATAGTCGTCTTCCCCTTGCATGCCTTGTATAGAAGAATGGTGCTTTAATTATAAAACATGCGAAGCAGAGAGATGGAATAGGTACTGAAGAATAGAAAGGAATGCCATATTGACATGTATTCCCTCCATCCGGAAAAAAATGGATGGGTCTAGGCGTATTCCAGTTCTAGATACATCCTTTTTTATCCATTTCGGCAACATGTAATCCGGACGGAGGGAGTATGGTGTAAGAGCTAGGGATACGACAGGACAACACAACAAAAAAAACACTAGTTGAATGTAAAACTATATGCTAGCGGAATACGTACAGAAATAACTAAGGCAACATACACGTGTATGATTGGGAAAATAAGATGGCATTGCAACAGAGCACTAGAACAACACTTCAATGTAAAAAAGCATGGTATGGTAGACATATGAAGTACATACTGATGAATAACAATGCATAAGATATTCAGAAGCATGATGTCCAAATTAAGCAGATGGTATTGCGATAGAGTAGAATGACAGTACTTGAATTTGAAAACATGTTATCATGAATGGAATAGGTACTGAAAAACAGGAAGGCATGGCATATTTACATACATGATCAACATGCTAAGCACATGGCATTGCAACAGAGTAGATACACTCCAGGACATTATATGCATGTTGTACCCATATCACAGACCAAGTTAGAGCAAGGACCTTGTGGGGTGAAGAGGATTCATCATCTTTCTGCAAGTCTTTTGAAGAACTGCCTTTACATGTTCCATCATATTGGGTATCATTGACATCAAGTTTATTGGCCTTTACATTGCTCCGTGAGGTTCTTGTGGATATATCAGTGTGTGAAATTATATCTGACATGCATGGAAGACAACTAGTAGTTTGATTTATGTAATGAGTGCCTGTAGGAGACGACATAAATAGTAGGACTGGGGTTAACTAGCAGCAACAGGTCTCATAAACTAAAGGGAGAACACAGATGAAAGCTACATAATATGTATCGTTTGTACTCGAGATTAACTAGATGACACACAAAAGTATTAAAGAACAACATAGGTAATACTAGAAGTGGTATAATACTATAATCACCAGCCTGTGGGATAGCATTGGCTGATGGATGATAACTATGGAACAACGTTACCTAAAGAACAAGTATCTTAGCTGAACTATGGAACAACGTTAACTCCTGAACAAGAACTGTTGGGGACATAACTATTTGTGTAAGCCGCCCATGACGGGCCGGGTTACGCGAAGAGGGATTCATCAGAAGAAGCCCAAGAACAAGCGTGAAGATGGCGGTTCAATAAAGGGTCTAAAGGCCACAGGCGACTTAAGGCCCGTAGTGGTAAACCGCCATGATGGCTTGACTTGTATCGTAAGGTAGAATTAACTAGTCATCGAGCCGGACACTGTTTATGAGCAGGCCGGGACCCTATAGGCCGCAGGGCATCAACCCGTGTATATAAGGGGACGACCCGCTGGCGGCTTAGGGCAAGAAACAACTCATCGAGAGCCGGGCATAGCATATCTCGCTCCCTGGTCATCGCAACATCAAGCAATACCAACCCAACTAGACGTAGGCCTTACCTTCACCGTAAGGGGCCGAACTAGTATAAACCTCTCGTGTCCTTTGTCCCGATTAACCCCTTTAAGCTTCCTAGCTGCGATGGCTCCATGACTAAGTCCTTGCAAGAGGACATCTGTCGTGACAATTCCACGACAGTTGGCGCCCACCGTGGGGCTAACGCACGGTGGATTTGAGTTCTTGAAGGGCAGCTTCAAAGGGCTCAAGGGATACGCAGTGGTCCGGATGACCAAGATTCGTCGCGGCAAGATCTACATCGACAATGAAGGCTAAGGGCCCCGACGCCGACTCAATTGAGTCGGGTACCGGGTTCCCTTCGGCGGAATCCACGTCTTCATCGGCGGATTGGCGAGCGGGACTGGCCGGACAAGCGCATCGACCTCGTCGAGGCGGCTCGATCTGCGAGACCCGCCCGAGTTCAATCCAGCATGAAGCGTGCCTTCGTGGGCTGCATCCTGAGAGAGAACTTTCTAAAGGATCGAAGATGGTGGTGAGGCGGCCGTCCTCTCGGCGGTGATTTGTCCGCCGGTTCAACAGATTCGCTGTATCAAGTACAAGAGGGCATGCTTGGGGGCTGTTCCGACGGCTCTAGTATTCCAGACTCCTATGAGCCGCCAAGCTGGGCAGGAGTCTTCATGGCTGGTACTCAACTCGGTCAAAACTCAACGGCTGCACAATAACGTCCGGGTCGGGGCGGCGGGCAGGAGGCCTGTGCGCCCGCCGGCTCAGTCTTGACGGATCTCATGGATAAGGTGGCGGCCTGTTAACGCCACGGTTATTCCTGCAAATCAAGATGAGCATAACGCGGAGGTGGAAAAGGTGCGTGAGGTGATAGCTCGGTCCAAGGAGGCCTTGGCAGCTGAGGACACCAGGTTAGCTACAGAACGGGCGAATTTGGATGCACGGGCGCAACAACTCCAGTCAGAGGCTTTCCAGCTTAATATGAGCTTGAACGCATCTAATGAGGTGATGAGAAGGAGGCACCAGAAAACTCAATCCCGTTTGCCTCCGGTTTACGACCCTCGGAACCTTTTCGCTACACCCGGTGCTGGTCCTAGCAACCCGCCCGAAGGAAATCAGTTTATGACGGCCGGAGTGGGAGGACCGGCTCAGCCTCGAGAGATGGCACCTCCTCATGGGAGTATGGCCCCGCCCCGCTATGTACCAATACCACCGGGTCATTTTTCCAACCCCATGGAGAACTTAATCGCAGCATCGGCGCGTTTGGCAGCTCTCCCAATGGGCGGTGATGATCCGGGCGGTGGAGACCGAAGGATCGAGACCTCGTCGAGACAGCCTAGCTCAGCAAGAGACTTATTCTTACAGCGGGACAGGATTCATTCAACTCCTCCGCCTTGGTTAGCTCCGGCTCGTCAAAACCGAGTCCGAGTTACAGCGAGCACATGGAGTCAGAAGCTTTGTCAAGCAACGCCCAGCGTCGTAACCCGCCCGGTGGGTATAACCCGGTGCAGGACTGGATACGTTAGGAGGACGAGCGGGCGGCTCAGCTAGCGGCTCAACAAACGGCTTATCAGGACCTTCCAGATTATCCCACGACTTCCGTTGAGGCGGGAGTGGCTACGAAACGGCGGTGTTCCTTGCTTAGTGCCGGCTTTACGCAATGTACATTTACCCAAGGACTTCAAGGGACCTCGGAAGGTGCCGAATTACACGGCCGACTTGCAGCCCAGGGCGTGGATCGAAAGTTATGAGATGGCCATGGAGCTGTTGGAGGTCAGTGATGCAGCAATGGCTAAGTACTTCACCATGATGTTAGATGAAACGGCCCGATCTTGGTTAAAGGGCTTGCCACCTAATTCCATTAGCTCATGGGCAGAATTGAAAGCCCGATTCATCCAGAACTTCAAAGACACTTGCAAGCAATTTATGTCGATTGTGGACGACAAATTGTAAGCGGGAGGAAGGTGAATCCACGACTCATTAGATGCGCGGGTCAAGGAGATAATACATTAAATCGACAAGATGGATGCGATTCTGCGATCCTCATGTTGGAGAAGAACTGCGCTTTGAGCGGCTGAGACGAAACTGGGGCGCCTTAAGCGTGATTGCAATGATATGGATGCGCTGATGGCAGCTTTAGTCAAATCGCTAATTACGATAGTACCAAGGATCCGCGTCGATGAGGAAAAGACGGGGAAGGGAAGAAGAACGGCAATGGAAAGGGTCGACAGCATAACACAGCGAATCAAGGAGGCAATAAGCGTAAGGCTGAGGTAACACGGAGTTTGTAGCCAGCGCCAATGCATGTAAGGGCAAGCGGCCCCTCGATGCAGCGGGTCAGGCCCATCTCTTGACGATTACTCAATGAGCCTTGCCGAGACCACGGCACCGGGAGCGACCTGCCACTCACTTATGGAAAGACTGCACGATCATGAAGGCTTTCAAGAATTCCAACATGTTTGATGGCAATCATGGGTCGGGCGGCTCGAGGGCGGCGGCTTTCATAACCGGCGGCGGTTCAAGTTCCGACTTTCAAGGAAATCAAAGCGGCTATAATCAACATCGATCTGGTCAAGGGACAACAGCAGCGGCGGTCGGGTTGTCAAAGCCACGAAGCGGTGAATGGTGGGCGATATCATGTGTTCACCACTAATTTGTGCAAACGTGACCAGAAGGTTCATAAGAGGGCCGTGAATTCTGTTGAGCCGGCGGTTCCCCGTTATTTGAGGTGGTCAGAACAGCCCATTGTATGGAGCAGGGAAGATCACCCCTTCCGGGTTGATAATCCGGGTCAGTTGGCCTTAGTGGTAGCACCTTAGGTTGGTGGATATAAATTTACTAAGGTACTCATGGACGGAGGTAGCAGCATCAATATCCTCTATTATGAGACCTTTCGCCGCATGGGATTGACTGATAAGGACTTGAGGACATCCAACACTGTCTTTCATGGAGTGATGCCTCGTAAGTCGGCTTACCCAGTTGGCAAGATTGAACTGGAAGTGGCCTTTGGAGATAAGTATGATTCTAGAGCTGAGAAATAACTTTTGAGGTGGTTAAAATCAAGAGTCCATATCATGCTCTGTTTGGTCGGCCGGCTTATGCCAAGTTCATGGCACAACCGTGTTATGTTTATCTGCAGCTTAAGATGCCGGGTCACAAGGGCACCATCACCGTGCATGTAAGTCGAAAGGTAGCCACGGAATGTGAGGAAAGCGGCGGCTTATCTTTGAGTCTGTTTGTGCAGCAGAGGAGCTGAAGTTTTATCGAGACAATGTTGACCCGGCGGATATGACCTCTCTAAAGAAGCCAACCACCGAGCATGACCCAGCGATGAAGTTTAAGTCGGCTGCTGAAACAAAGCTTGTTGATTTTACTCTAGGCGATTCATCTAAGCAGTCCAGTATCAGTACCAATTTGGATCCTAAATAGGAAAGCGCACTCATCGAGTTCATCCGTGAGAACCGGGACATCTTCGCATGGAAACCTTTTGACATGCCGGGTGTACCAAGAGAACTCGCTGAGCACACTCTCAATATTGATCCGAAGTATAAGCCGGTCAGGCAGTTTCTTCGATGGTTCAACGAAGAGGCGGAAAGCTATTGGAGAGAAGTCACCCGGCTCTTAGCGGCTGGATTTATTGTGGAAGTTTTTCACAGGTGGTTGGCTAACCCGGTGCTCGTGCTCAAGAAGAACGGCACTGGCGGATGTGTGTGGATTACGGACTTAAATAAGGCTTGTTCGGCTGATCCTTTGCTCTCCCGTATTGATCAAATCATTGATGCTACTGACGGGTTGCGGCGTTTGAGCTTTTGGATGATTACTCTGGTTATCATCAGATCAAAATGGCGATTAGGGACCAGGAGAAGGCGGCGTTCATCACTCCGTTTGGAGCCTTCTGCTATGTATCTATGCCATTTGGGCTCAAGAGTGCTCAAGCGACTTATCAACGATGTGTACAGAACTGTCTCCACGATCAAATTGGGTGCAATGTTCATGCTTATGTGGATGACATCGTGGTGAAGTCGAGAGAAGAAACCTTGATATCTGATTTGAAAGAGACCTTTGATAATCTCGGGTTTATAAGATGATGCTTAACCCGGCAAAGTGTGTATTTGGTGTACTGCGAGGCAAGCTCTTGGGTTTCTGGTTTCAAGCGAAGCATTGAAGCTAATCCGGAGAAGATCAAGGCAATTACCTCTTTGGCTAAACGGCGTGCATCAATGATGTTCAGCGATTGGCGGGTCATGTTGCAGCTTTAAGCGGTTCATAAGTCGGTTAGGTGAGAAGGCCCTACCGCTGTATCGGATGATGAAGAAAATAGACACTTTTATGCGGGTGATGCTGCTAATACTGCCTTTGAAGATTTAAAGAGCGGTTATGCGAGCCGCGGTCCTTGCGGCTCCCATTGATAAAGAGCCGTTGCTGTTATATGTGGCTGCTAACTCACGAGCTGTCAGTGTTGCCATCGTGGTGGAGCGTAAGGTGGCTGGCAAGGAGCATCCGGTTCAACGGCCGGTTTATTACATTAGTGAGGTGCTCATAGAGTCCAAGCAAAGGTATCCGCATTGGCAGAAGCTTGCTTACGTAGTGTTTATGGCAAGCCGGAAGCTGAAAACAGTACTTCCAAGGTCATCCTATAACTGTAGTAAGTTCTGCCCCCTTGGGAGACATCATCCAGAACAGGGAAGCCACAGGACGAATTGCCAAGTGGGCCATTGAGCTTGGGCCTCATGATTTGAAGTACATGCCAGATACTGCTATTAAGTCTCAAGCCTTGGTGGACTTTATTAATGATTGGACGAAGTTACGAGGCACTGAGGAGAAGCGGATAACACATATTGGACTATTCACTTTGATGGGTCCAGGTAGTTGGAAGGCTCGGGGGCTGGAGTCGTTTTAACTTCCCTCGAGGTGACAAATTTTGTTATGTGCTCAGGCTTATGTTTCCTCGTACTAACAATGCAGCTGAGTATGAGGCCTTACTCCATGGTCTCAGGATGGCCAAAGAGATGAATTTGAGCCGGGTAAGGTGTTTGGGTGACTCAAATCTTGTAGCTCAACAAGTATCAGGCAAGTGGGATTCTAAGGATCCCTTAATGGCGGCTTACCATCGTGAAGTTGATGCTGTGGCTGGGCACTTCAAAGGTTATCAAGTGGAGCACATTGATCGAAGGAAGAATGAGGCGGCTGATGCTTTAAGCTGGTTGGGATCTCAGCGTAAGCGGTGCCGCCTAACACCTTTCTCGATGTTTTGCATAATCATACGTCAAGATACCTACGAGAGGAAGAACTAGCGATGCCGGACCGGAGGCACAGCTGGTGGCAGCCCTGCACGTCATCCCGGATTGGACAGTGCCGTATTTGGCCTATATGACCCGGGGAGAGTTGCCTGAGGATGAGACTTTGTCGAGACAAATCATCAGGCGATCCAAATCTATGATGATTGTTCATGGCGAGTTACATCACCGCAGTGTTACTGGGGCGTTTCAACGTTGTGTGTCGCCTACGGAGGGTCAGGAGATACTTCGTGAGATCCATGAAGGATACCATGGTCATCATGTCGGCTCAAAATCTCTTGTTGCCAAAGCTTTCGGTCATGGTTTCTATTGGCTGACGGCTGATGCTGACGCGGAGGATCTGGTTAGCAAATGTGACGGATGTCAGAAATTCTCACGACGAGCTCATGTGCCGGCTCAAGAGTTGAGGATGATTCCAATTACTTGGTGGTTAAATGATGCAGGGGCTTGACATGGTTGGACCTTTCAAGAGGTCTAAGGATAAAAAGACACACCTCCTGGTGGCAGTGGATAAGTTTACAAAGTGGGTTGAGGTGGTCAGTAAGTGTGATGCAGCCACGGTGGTTCAGTTCATGAAAAAGGCGATCTTTCGTTTTGGTTTTCCACACAGCATCATAACTGATAATGGCACTAATCTCTCCAAAGGTGCCATGGAAGATTTCTGTCAACGAGAACCTATCCAGCTTGGTGTTTCGGCTGTTGCTCATCCTCAATCCAATGGTCAAGCAGAGAGAGCTAATCAGGAGACCCTGAACGATATTAAACCCCGGCTTTTAGTCCCCTTACAGCGAACTCCGGGTTGTTGGGCGGAGGAGCTACCCTCTGTACTGTGGAGCATCAACACTACGCCTAACAGATCTACAGGTTATACACCTTTCTTCATGGTGTACGGAGCGGAGGCAGTCCTGCCAAGTGACATCCGGCACGACTCACCCCGCGTGGCGGCTTACGTTGAGGCTGATAACGAAAAAACTCGTCAGGATGCACTTGACTTGTTGGATGAGGAGCGAGACTTGGCAATAGCCCGCTCAGTGATTTACCAGCAAGACCTGCGCCGCTATCACAGCCGCCGGGTTAGAAGCAGAGCCTTTCAGGAAGGCGACTTAGTGCTCCGGCTCATCCAGGATCAGTCTGATATGCACAAGCTATCACCTCCTTGGGAAGGACCCTTCGTGGTCAGCAAGAATCTGAACAACGGGTCATACTACCTCATCGATGTTCGAGAGCACAAAGACTCACGTAAGTCGGAGGAAGAGACCCGCCGGCCGTGTAACATCGCTCATCTTCGGCCTTACTATACTTGAGTCACCGGCTCTCAAGATGTATATATTTTAAAACTGTATTATTATATAAAGCAATAAAGCAGGGCCTCTGTCCTTTTCATCCTCAAAGGTTTATATGTCTTCTTTATCAGGTGGTGGAAACAACCAACAGGGAGCGGATCATATCTGAATCCGGCTTTCCCTTTGGTCCGGCTTATGATCATATCTGAATCTAGCCATGATCACTTCGGGGCTTCCTGTTCAAACATAGGTCGTATTCGAACCAAAGAGAACATAGCTGTCGATACCCACTTGATCGGCATACTGCCAAACCCACTTGGGGGCTTCTTGATTATATTTGAATCATAGATTAATCTCTTTGGGTCTGACGTGGATCGTATTTGAATCAGCGTCATTAAACAACTCTTATGTTCACTTGGAGGCTTCCTGTTCAAACATAGGCCGTATTCGAACCAAAGAGAACATAGCTGTCGATACCCACTTGATCGGCATCGCCAAAGCCACTGGGGGCTATATGATCGTATCCGAATCTTAGCTTAACCCCTTTGGAACGGTTCACTGATCGTATTAGAATCAGAGGCCTTTGAAATTAAGTTTACTATTCATTATACTTTTTAAGTGTAAATATTATTAAGGGCCAGGTGAACATTATATGTGCCAACTTTCAGGAGTTAAACTCACTCTCATGATTTGGGTCACATAAGCCGGCGAGAATACCAAAAAAGATCGCAGGTATGCTATCGTGATTATAATCATAAACCGGCCTTTATATGATGTTTTGGTTCGTACTCCGGGTTATCAATGCTTTATGTGACCCCGGATGCGATAAATCGCCAAGGGAATTCGGTTTGTTTTGTATGCAGGATAAGGCAAGCGAGTTTTTAACATCAAGGAAAGGTCAACATAAGCTGGAAGTATATAGCGATGGCGGCTTACGAAAGTATTAAGCGCCACAAACATGCGCCAAGGCATGACAAAAATTGAGAGGTTTTTTCTACCCTATTACAAGACTCCCCGAGTCTGAATAATGAAGCATTGTTTTCACAAAGTCATAAACGCCTGGTGGTTCACTCCTTTGGTGGGCTTGAAGATTCTGGGTTATCCTTCTCCGCCTCTCAAATCGCTGCCCTGTCACGGAAGGTTGGCGAGGCCCGATCAATGCCGCCTAAGGCTTCAAACTCAGCTTCATCATCTATTAAACCGGCTGGGTCAACTTGAGGGCAAAGGTGTGCTTACGAGTTGGAGGGATCGGTGGCGTCATCATAGTGAGGTGTTGGAATTCTCCAGTTCTCGCTGTCATAGCCCGGCTGATACTTGGTAAGGTCAGTATCGCTCCCAATGATAGTAGCAACAGGACGTACGACTTTCACACAAGCGGTAAAGTCTGTCTCGTCGAATAAAGAGTCGTCTTCCTTCAAGCTGGGATATCCAAGAGCAACGTCTGCCAGGTCTAATTCTGGAAGCAATGCCTTGGCCCGGCTCAAGGCAGCTATAGCCCGGTTACGGCGGATGCCGTCTTAGCTCTTGGATCCGCTGGGGTATACGGCAAGCCGCTTTAGCACATCTTGCAGGAGATGGGGAACATCATTTGATAAAGCCACAGCGGCCAAAACGCGTTGTGACCGGTGTATAGTTGCTCCACGAGTGTAAACCGCCTTGACTTGATCAACATGTTCTGCTTGAGGTTTGTGCTCCTGGGTCCTGCGTTCATAAACATAAGGTGAGCCGGAGATGACAATTAAAATAGTTATCAAAGGAAGGATTGCAATATTCAAGGTTATATATAGTAACTTACCAAAGATTGCTGAGACCATTTGAGATATCTGGCGCTTTAAGCCGGACAGCTCGGCTGCTGCTTCTGCAAGTGACGTTTCTGCTGTCTCGGCTCGGGTCACCAGTGAGGCCTTCTCATCAGCCCAGATTTTCTTCTCCGCATCAAAATTCTTCTTCAACTTCTCTTGTTCAGAGACGCTGAATTCAAATTTGGAGTTGGCCTTTTGCAGTTCAAGTTCTTGAGCTGCCAGGCGGCTCTTCGGGTCAGCAATCTCCGACTCAAATTGACTTGTGGTGACCTGCATTGATGCCGGGTTATAGTCAGAATCATGGTAAGATATCATTAAGTCCCAAGCACTTTGCAAGCAAAGGTACATGACACTTGGGGACTAATGTATGCTGAAGAAATTTAACGTGCAATGCCGGTTCATGGAAATTAAGTCCCAAGCACTTTGCAAGCAAAGATACTTGACACTTGGGGGCTAATGTGTATTGCAAATTCAAGGTATCATGTTACAACCGGGTTAAATATCTTCTTTATAAACCGGACAAAGCAGTGCTAAGCAGGTTTCTAAGTCTACAACATATTTATTCATAAGCAATAGACTTGGGGGCTGATACAGTAAGTATGGTTAAGAAAAGTAACATAAGTTGTACCTCAGATTTTTGCTGTATTTGCTTCACCATATTAACTTCAGTCACGCTTGCTATGTACTTGGTTGATATAGCGGAGACTATATCTCCAATACTTAAATGAGTATAGTCAGCAATATCTAGCTTGGCCTTTCGGCGTTCCAGAAGCTCCTCCTTGGCAGAGCACTTGGCCAGGACAGTGGGTTGCCCTGGCTTAACAAATTGAGTCTTCAGAATCTCAATTTCCCGATCAATTGTCTTGGTCGGGCTAGGAGCTTACGGGTTATCAGAGCTGTTGAGAGTATCTACGGTGGGTGGATCAGAGGCTGGTACTGGAATGTTAGAGGCTGGTTCAGGCGGCGGCTGATGGGTAGAACTGTCAGGAGCAGCTGTGCCAAGCTCCGGTTCAGTCACGACCGGGTCTTGGGACGGCTTGCTCTTTTTTGCCCTCTTACTGGTTTTCACTTGTACGCTGTGGACAAAGGCAGAAGATGAGTACAAAAGCAAGAGTAAAGTAAAGCATAAGGTAAACAAAATTATATTACCCAGGGGCAGTTTTGAAAGACGGCATGTTAGATTGCATAGACTCGCTGGAGGAAGGAGAGGTATCCTGATAATTGAAGTCAGATGAATTGAGAGGTTGACAAATTAAACCCGCCAAAGGGTAAACAGAACGTAAATCGGAGATAACCTCGACTGGCGCTTCACAGTTCGTCGGGTAAGCGGAGGAGAGCTCTATATCCTTGCTAGTCGGGTCGCCTCCGGCTTTCAAATTGTTGTTGCTTCAAAAGAAATTGAGGATCTTGGTAAGCCAAAGGATGTGAAAATCTTACTTTCCGGTTACTCTTGAATTTTCTACGGCGGCGGGGCTCGGTCGGAGGAGATTATAGTTACCTCTTCCTCGACGGCTTGGCTGTTCCCCGTGTCTTCCTGAAAATTTAATGTTAGCAAGGTAATGATAAAGAGTCAAAGGAGTTAAAAAGTTACCTCTTCTTCATCATCATCAGTATCGTCAAGTTTAAACATATCTGAAGTGCTTGGCTTCCTCTTCTTCGAAGTTCCAGTCTTGGCGGCTTTCCTTTCAGCTCTTTTTGCCGCTCTGGCTTGTTTGGCCGCCTCATGGTTATACTTGACCTTCCAGAAGTTATCATCGGCCTGTGAAGAATGATAAGGGGTTATGAATACAAGTAAGGTATAACACAGTAAGGAGTAATTATTGGGGTTGATGACTTACTGCAGGGGCCGAGTTCTTCTTGCAGAAAGGAAGTAAGACAAAGGCATTACTGGTTACCGTGCCCTCTTTCAGCAACGTCTGGGTCGTAGCATCCACTACATCATCTGGTAATTCGTCGGGACTATGATGCAGTGGGTCATTCTTCTCGCCTGAGTAAGTGCACATTAAGCCGGAGCGGCAGCTTAACGGAATCACTCGCCAAGCGACCCAGACTCAGACCAGGTCAATACCATCTAAGCCATTTCCCAAAAGAGCTTTGATTTTACTAATGGTGGGAGCGAGTGGTAGACGTTCAACAGCAGTCAGTTTATCCGGCAGCGGGTGGTTGGAATCAAGGCGCAAGGCGCGGAAGCCGGGCAGAGGATTTTCGTCAGCCGGAGAACTATCCTCGCAATAGAACCATGTCTGATTCCAATCCTTTGGATGACTCGGCAATTCAGCATAAGGAAAAAGGCAGTCTCTCCGCCGCTGAATCGAGATGCCACCAAGTTCCAGGCTGGGCCCGTTGGCGCGTTCGTTCTACCGGTTTAAGTAAAACAATTCTCTGAATAAAAGTAAGCTGGGTTCTTCCCCAAGGTACACCTTGCAGAAGACTTGGAAGTTGCAAATATTTGACACGGAATTGGGCCCGATGTCTTGAGGTCTGAGGTCGAAGAAATGTAAAACATCCTTGAAAATTTTTTAATCGGGTGGAGCGAAGCCCCGGTTCATGTGATCAGTAAACACGATCACCTCCCCTTCCTTGGGTTGAGGCTTCTCCTCTGACGGGTTAGGAGCATGATAAGACATGACCTCTCTCTTGGGCAGATGGCCGGATTTCACAAAGTCGAGACAAAGTGCTTTACGTAATAGTTGATTTGACCCGATTGCAGTTCTGAGGAGCTTTGGGAGCCTTGGGTGCCATTGTATAAATTGAAGCCTATGACAAAATAAGAAGTTCGGTTCAAATTTAACCCAGAGAAAACATTTTAAATCTATTCAAGATGGCGGCTTAGAAGGGCCTAATGACATATGGCTAATTGTGTTTGATATTTAAGCTGCTACGGGTTCGAAGCGCTTAAGTTATCTTAAGTCGCGAGAAGCAAGCAAGGCGGATAATCTGTGTTGTCTTCTTAAACCGGCTACATAGGCTACCGTGGCTAAACAGATCTAACAGATGCAGTTTTTTGGCTAAGTGTGGACCAAACAGGTTTCATAAGTTACAGCTATTATTTTGGATCAAATGGTCGTTCTGAAAAGAAAAATTTCTAGACCTAAAACAAGTGCAGAGAAGTTCATACACTCGAAAGAAGCTTCTGAACAAAGGAAAAGGGATCCGTTTGCATATAAAATGGGGGTGAAACAGCTACCGCAGCAGTTCTATACCATCTGACGATCAAAAAAGGGCGTCGGGGGTGAGATCTATCAAGGGTTTGTAGCGGGCGGCGATGAACACCGACGAACTCGATGAAAATTGTAATGCAGATCTAAGACAGGAAAGAAAAAGGACTTATAGATGCAGGGCTGCGGCGGAGGTTCGTCGCCTTTCTCTGATCAGAATCAGGGTGATGCAGCGGCCTGAGTTGATGAAGACGAGGAATTCGACGGCGGCGGTGGCAGCGGCGGAGCTCGAGCGACAAGGAGAGAGCGAGCGGAGGAAGACGACTGAGGGGAGAAAATGAAGAAGACTTAGGTTGAGCCTATTTGTAAGGAAAGGCCGACTAAGATGGCGCGAGAAACGAGGAGACCGAGCATCATTATCCAGCGACCCTGACGCCTCAGTTTTCGGGATGGTCAGTAAAGGCAAGATCCGTTGAAGATATGACAAAATAAAATAGGGATTTAATTGAAGATGACATCATGGTGGGTTAACAAGGATCCAGAAGATGACGTCACGGCGGGTTATGACCTTTGCACTGACAGAAGACAGAAAGGCTTGTTTTTAAGGTATTTTAAGATTGACATGAACCGGTTCAAATCAATCTGGGGCCTAATGTTGGGGATATAACTATTTGTGTAAGCCGCCCATGAGGGGGCGGGTTACACGAAGAGGGATTCATCAGAAGAAGCCCAAGACCAAGTGTGAAGATGGTGGTTCAATAAAGGGTCTAAAGCCCACAGGCGATTTAAGGCCCGTAGTGGTAAACCGCCATGATGGCATTACTTGTATCGTAAGGTAGAATTAACTAGTCACCGAGCCAGACACTGTTTACGAGCCGGCCGGGACTCTGTAGGCCGCAGGGCGTCAACCCGTGTATATAAGGGGACAACCCGCTGGCGGCTTAGGGCAAGAAACAACTCATCGAGAGCCGGGCATAGCGTATCTCGCTCCCTAGTCATCGAAACATCAAGCAATACCAACCGAACTAGACGTAGGCCTTACCTTCACCGTAAGGTGCCGAACTTGTATAAACCTCTCATGTCATTTGTCCCGATTAACCCCTTTAAGCTTCCTAGCTGCGATGGCTCCACGACTAAGTCCTTGCAAGAGGACATCTGCCGTGACAATTCCACGACAAGACCCGTAAGAGATCAGCATGAATATACAGTGAAATGTGATGATCTATTTTCCATGCTTAGATGAATAACACAGCCATAAATGTTGCACACAAGTAAGATGAGGGTACAACGTATCTGGCTGCCATCCATAGGAGTGAGCATCATGTGCTGACTTGCCGATGGCCCTGCAGTTGTTGTGGCTGTCCATGTCGGACACGCGCATTCGATCTGAACTGTTGAGTGGGGACTATAGCTTCCTTCTGGTGTATGCTTCCCTTGTTGGAGCAGCTGCGGTGAGTCGGAAGGCGGTGTGTCGAAGATGCAGATAACGCATAATGTTAAAACGACATATCTCTTTGATCTGAAGAAATACACTAAGAGATCAACAACAAAGGTACGAGAGTGGTCACACGTCTGTTGATGAAGACTAAATTGGGGTCACACGATTTTATTTTATTTTGGTACTATCTGATCTCGCGGATGGCTGGCTGTCTTATGCCTCTCGGTGACACTGTTGAATCTTCCCGAAGAGCGGTGACCAGCAGCGAGCAGCCTGCCTCCGCCATCCGTGGCCTCGGCCAAAACCCCGCTCCCTGCCCCACCGCACTGCCGTGGTTGCGCCGCCCCCGGGCCAATCCACAATGACTCCCCGTCATCTAGATCCGGCGGCGGAAGTACCTTCAACCCACGCAACTCTAAAAGATAGCCATCTAAGCGCTGCTTCCACGGTGAACTTGCGGCCCCGCACCCTTACATTAGACACCAGCCAACCGGCAGCCTAGGAGCTCCGCCGCCTCGAGGGGTGCTGCTTCCCATTGGGAATCGATTGGCCCAGAATAAAAATTCAGACAACTATTGCCTAAATAAAGTGATTTGAGATGAGGGTGCGACCTATCTGGCGTGATGGTGAAGTAGGCAGGTCCAGCTGTCGAGTCACTGAGGCCGGTGCGGTTGCGGTGGCGACCGGCGGCAGGGAAAGAGCGATGTCGCGACGGTCGACGGCTACGCGGAAGCAGTGCCAGGACTCTGGACGAATCCGAAGTTGGAGCAGCTCCGGTGCCGTGAACAACGGCGAGGGTGAATCGGCTCCGGTACGGTTCACGCGGTCGTCGTCGAGGCAGCACCAGCAGCACGGAGTAAGAGGCACACGGCCCAGTGCAAGACGACAAATGGACAGCATCTCCGGCATTAGAGAGGAGGGCAGCTGTGAAATTGGTGTGGTGGGGGCGCCATGGAGGTGGGGCTGAGGTTTCGCAGCTCGGGAGAAGGGAGCTTCCCGGGGAGAAGGTGATTTGGCGCCCACGAGGTATGAATGGGGGCGGGGGGATTGTGAGGAGTGGAACCATGTCTTCTGAGCGCATTTGTGCGAAATGTGAGGGGAGTTACAGTTCTACCCTTGCCTATAGGCTTCTCGGCTTGGGTCTATGTCTTGAGGTCGGGATAGTAGAGTAACTTTGCTTCTCCCCAAATAGTGGGCGGGGCGATTTGAGGCGAGGAGGGCGTGTTTTGAACTATAGTGGGCGCGAGCAATTTCGGGCGAGGAGAGCGTGTTTTGAAATAGTGGGCGCCAACTATTTGAGGCGAGGAGAGCGTGTTTTGCCGACCATGGTTTATGAATTATCCGGCACATGTCATTTCGGCCGAGGAGAAGGCGCTTGGATGAAGTTCTGAACCTACCCTCGATGTACAACGGGCCAATTGATCGTGTCCCACATAGGGCGGTAATTTCGCGTCTCCCATTTATTTGCTCGGGCGAATTCCACCAAGCAGAGAGGATGTTTAACGGTTCGTTCAAATTTTGGGAGAACGAGCATCCACGTCTACCTTACCAAGTCGATTCGGATCAAATTTTGAAATATTAGCTTGCCACTTCTTTTTAAGATGGAGAGATGATGCTCGGGAGTAATGTGTTTGTACATGCTCGTTGCTAGCGATTTACTATATGAAAATAGTTGACCCACTCAAAAACGCGAATCAAACCCAAAATGAAATATCTCGATTCAATGAAATAGCTCGTTCAGTTGGTCAAAATAGTGAACTAAATCCAAAATTGAACACCTCAATCGAGTAGCATGTTGTACAGTATTATAGTACTCCATGAACATGTTGAAAGTCAAATTAATGAACTTGTTTGATATACGCATATATCCGTTCATGTGTGGATTGCAGACAACATGTTCTCCAATTTAAATATTTGAATGCAAGTTTATATCGAAACATGGTTTATATCAGTCTTTGATGCATAAAACGCGACCTCCCCCTCTCCCGGACTCCTGTTCTCTCTCTCTCTCTCTCTCTCTCTCTCTCTCTCTCTCTCGACAATCTTCAATTCTGTCACACGCATTTGACACAAAAACCTTGTTGGTCCCTCTCCCTTTCTCTCCATCTCTCTCTCTTTCCCTCTCTCTCTCTCTCTCTCTCTCTTTGTGTGTGTGTGTGGGGGGGGGGGGGTCTTTCTAGTTCGCATGCATATATACACCATCTATAGGTCTCTCTCGCACACTATCTATGATACTCTAGCTAGTCCAAGCTAGATATCTTGGGTGCACTCCTCGTACGCACACAAATTCCTTGGATCTTTGCTCGTAACTCTCTCACGCACCACTATGTCCTCTCGGAGCTCTTCCCCCTCCTCTCTCAAACTCTCCATCCACCTGGGTCACACATACACATGCTTATCTCACTCGCACTCGATAGGCCCATCTAAAACTCTATCTCTCCCCCTCGTTCTCTCTCCATCTCACAAGCGCACACGCACAATCTCATTGCCAGCTAGCCAAGTATGATGGTCTCTCACTCAATTGTAGGCACACATAGTCCCCCCTATATGTATATGACTAGCTAATCTTAGTCTCCATCAAAAACATGTGCATGGTCTATCTCGATTTCTCTCGGGGCATCTTTCTATCGTGCACGCACTCCCTCGATCTCCCACCCATATAGTCCCCTCACGATCTCGACGGGATCTCTCTATCACAAACACACCCTCTCTCCCTCCCCATGCGTCCATGCCATCCATGTGTCCCTCTCGACCTTTGTTCCTTGTTGGCCAGACCTCTATTGGACATGTGCTATAGGGGTGTCTCTCTCCATTGCAAACAATCACACACTAGCTATCTTCGTGTATATCCCCGCCTCGATTTTCCATCTCAGAGATGCATGCATGATATGTTCGCATACACTCTCTCTAATTTATCGTTTGTTGTCACTTTCTCTTTCACACACATACTCTTTTTGCACACTTATTCATTCTCCTTCACACACACTTGATCTGTCTCGACTGAGGCACTCTCCTCGGTCCATAGCATATAGATTTATTGAAAAGTCAAACATCACAAAGTTTGACCATGTACGTGGAGAAAAAGAATTACATCTAGTACGATAAACATATACCATTAGATTCACCATGAGATGTAGTTTTGTATGATGTATCTTTGGTATTGTAGATATAAATAACATTTGCGTAAACCTGATCAAAGTTTCCAAAGTTTGACTTCTAAAAAATTTACATGCACTGCATTATCGAGCGGATGGAATATCTCTTTCCCCCTCTCAGCTATCTGACGTACCACTCAGCCTTATCGTGCTCCTCAATCTCTCTCAAACTTTATTGGTCAGTTTGGTTCATGACCTGACCCTCATGCCTTGATGGCCGGTACTGCCTGGTGTGGACTGAGATGTAAAACATTTCTGCCTGGCCAGGCTTGTGTGGTGCTGAAGCGTTTGGTTCATGCCTGGGCCACGCAAAGCATCAACGTCCCATCAATCAATCCATGCATCAATTATTTAATGCTAATATCCATCCATGTTGCTGTTAGCCTCGTGGCCACACGACCAGGCACGGCCAGGCGTTCGAAATCGGTCGCCTGGGCCAGGCTACTTGTAGTGTCTGGAGTTCAGCCAGGCTAATTAAAGTGCAAGGGAACCCAGGCCAGGCGGGCTTTCTTTTTCACAGGGTAGCCACCAAACAATCATGCATGAAATCCAGCCACAACCCCAGGCCAGGCAAAATATGCTCAGGACGCAAGCCAAACTGGCCTTATATCTCCCTGGTTCACACATACACATGTCTCCCTCGCGCTATACATATAGAACCGTCCAACACTCCGCCCTTGTTCTCTCTCCATGTGACACGCACCCCCCTAAGTACCATAATCCCTCACTCCATCATAGGCACAAGCACTCCCCCCTCCTAAGTATGATTATCTCTTACTAGCCATCAGGAACACACGTATTGTCTCCTTCCATCCATACGTCTATCTCGATATCTATCGGGGCATATTCTATCGCGCACACACCTAGTCACTCGATCCCCCACCCATGTAGTCCCATCACGATCTCCAGGGGATCTCTCTATGACAAACATACACTCTCTCCTCCCCATGTCTGCATTTTCTCCGTACGTCTCTCTCGACCTCTCTCCCTTGTTTGTCAGACCCCTCTTGGCCACGTGCTAGGGGTATTGCTCTCTCGGTTCCAAACAACCACACACTATCTCCTCACCTTGCCTCCGTTGTCGAAGATGCATGTGTGATATGTTTGCATAAGACACGCATGCTTTTTCTCTACTTTTATCATGTGTTGTCCATGTCTCTTTCACACACGCACACACACTTTTTTCACTCTCTCTCTCTCTCTCTCTCTCTCTCTCTAGTTAGGGACTCTGTCACGTCCATAAGCATATGGATGTTTTGAAAAGTCAAACCTCGAAAAGTTTGACCAGGTATATGTGGAAAAAAACATTTACATCTGGAACGATCATTAGATTAATCACAACATGTACTTACTTCATACTATCATTTATCTTTGGTATTGTAGATATAAGTAATTTCTTTATAAACTTGGTCAAAGTTTCAAAAGTTTGACTTAAAAAATGTTGGAACTACATTATCGAACGGAGGGAGTAGCTCTTTCTCTCTCTCTGCTATCTCTCATGGGCCTCCCCTCTCACTCGAACTCTCTATACCGACGGATTATACGCTCACTGTGTCAGCGTATAGCTCCGTATATTGTTTAGTTGACCAGTCAACCAATCCACATGCTGCCTTGTCAGCTCGTGTTCTGTATCTTCGTGTGCTGGCCCATGTGGCAGTGGGTGAAAATAAGTAAACTAGAGGCCCATCTGACACGCGGTGAAGTAAACAAAGTTGAAACCACTTGGGGTAGCACCCCGCACGCTAGTAAATTGAGGGCGCATTGAGGACAAACTTCTTGCGTGTGAAGGACGCACTCGCGCACAACTCACCACTACGCGGCGGCATGCACAGAAGGACGCACTCGCGCACACCCAGCACATAACACACACCAGCACACGTGTACTCCGGCATCGCGCCGGTTGAGATGGACGGCGAGGAAGCCAACAAGCGGAGGCGGCTCAAGCCAAAACCACATCCGGCGAGCCTGGACTTCATCAGCAGCCTCCCCGACGACATGCTGCTCGTCATCATCGGCCTCCTCCCCACCAAATCTGTCGTGCGGACCGCCCTGCTCTCCCAGCGGTGGCGCCCCCTCTGGCGCTGCGTCCCCCTCAACCTCGCCGTCGACAGCTGCCTCTGCGACGGGGATTGCAAACGCATGGCCGTAGTCTCCAAGATCCTTACATCGCACCCTGGGCCAGCCAGACGCCTTGACATCCGCATGTTCAGTACCAACTCCAAGGTCCAACCGAAGTTCGACGAGTGGTTCTTATCCCCCGCCCTAGATCAGCTCGAGGAGCTCAGCTTTGAAGCTGGACGATGTCGCTCTCTGCCGACATCCGCGCTCCTCCTCACGCCAACGCTGTGCCGCGCCAGCTTCAGCTCCTACTATCTTCCCCAGATTAATGCCGCGCCCGCCCTTCTTCTCCCTCAACTCAAGCAGCTCGACCTCTTCGACGTTGTCATCTCGAAGAAGGCTATGGAGCACCTGCTCCGCAGCTGTACTGTGCTCAAGTACCTTCGTCTTGAGCAGATCCACGGGTTCATTAGCCTCCACATCGCCTCGACGAATCTCCGATGGATTTATGTGTCTTGCTGGCCCCGCAACAAGACATCAATTGGGAAGAGATCACTCCAGCTGTTCCATGTTATGGTAATTGAGAATGCGCCTTTCCTTGAGAGATTGCTTGTATCGGATCTAGAAGGTCCAACAAAAATCAGGGTCATTGACGCACCAAAATTGACAGTGTTGGTGTACTCGTCTGCCAAATTCTCCGAACTCTTTATTGGATCCGTAATCGTTCAGGTACATCACTCATCTTCTTCTCCGTCTTCTTGAAATTCACATTTTTTAATTTCTTCTTGATGTATTTGCGACCGTCTTCCAGAAAATGATTCCCACAAGCTTGACCCAGTCCATGCGCATAGTGAAGATCTTAGCACTAAAATCTATCGCCCCAATCTGGATCAAGTTGTTGGATTCTTTACATGCTTTCCGTGCGGAGAAGCAACTCATCGAGTGAAACTTCTTTCCTATAAGTAAATGGTAATCACAACGTAGCTCAATTTTTCATAATTTTCCCAAATTACGATGACAAGTGTAGTGTTCAAAACTGCATCTCGCACTTGCACGAAAGAAATGTTTTTAGTATTTTTCTCACGTGATCACCTGCATCATTTTTATGTTGTACTACTATAGTATCCTAGGCTAGTCATAGTGGAAATTAACTTAGACTACTCCAGTAACTCTATGGTTACCCTAAGAGCAAGTACTACCTCCGTCTTGGTTTACTCTTCCAATTTTGTAGTATCAAAATTTGACCATAGATTTAACTGACAAAATGTTAATGCATGTCACTAAGAACTATATCGTTGGATTCGTATTTGAACATAATTTCAAATGGTGTAATTTTTAGTGACATGCATTGGCATTTTCTTAGGTAAATCTATGGTCAAAATTTTATACTAAATACGAGGTAGTATTCCCCCCGTCCCAAAATTCTTGTCTTACATTTATTTAGATAAGGATGTATCTAACACTAAAATGTAACTAGATACATCCGTATTTAGACAAATTTAAGACATGAATTTTGGGACGGAGGGAGTACAAAAGTGGGCTATGTAGGCCAATACATGTGCCAAATTCACTTGTGATGCATTTGGCATCGATTCCCCTCCATTGCTCACCTGGTGCCCCAATCTGGATCACCTACTTTGCTCCGGTGCCAAATTAACTCACGCAATGAAAAAACACTGCGTGGGAGAGAGAGGACTCTGGCAATAAAAAAACACTTGTTTGGGAGAGTGAGAGGCTGGTGTAGTTGGTTTGATTGATTTGTTTATACTTGTGGGTCTGTGTGCACAGCGGTGCCAACTCTCTCACATCGCGAGGCGGTGCCAAAATCTTTGATTTGACATCGATCGTATTATGTGGCATACTTTTGCGAAATATGGCATCAACCACATAGTGGAAGGCAACAAATGCCCAAGCTCTTCACGTGCTCCTAGTTAAATGAGAGGAAACAGAGAGAGAGAGAGAGAGAGAGAGAGAGAGAGAGAGAGAGAGAGAGAGAGAGAGAGAGAAAAAATATCACTAGCCAGCCAACCCTATCATATGAGCGAATGATATTGGTACCTCTTGATGACACGGCAATCTTATGCAGCCAGCTGCTCTAATATATTCTCTTCTTTTGCAGATAAAAAAAGACCCGAAAGTGAAAAATGTGTTGCACTATAGCAATCTCATCGAATGCCTTGATCTCCATCTTACAGAAATTGATTTGATCGACTACTGAGGCATCACATCTGAGATTAAATTGGCCAGGTTCTTTGTTCTGGAGGCAAGTGTGCTCAAGGTAATGAGGTTTGGCGTTCTCTGGCGCAACAATGAATGGCGTGCTGATCACCGCAAGCGTCTAAGCCTAAATGATAAAGTCTTCGCAGAAGCTAAATTTGTTTTTGAAACATCAAGTGGCTAGAGACTCGAAAACTTATTTGCCCATTAGTGACTTGTTAGGGCAGTGGGTTTTAGTTTGTATGATAATGATGCATCCACCTAAAGTAACGAAAGTTCTTACGTAAACTTCCTAGTAATTCCCACTTCGTAGGTGCAGCATTACTCCTAACATTTGTAATATCAGTTTGAAACTTGTAATATTGACGTGTCCTATTCCTGCGTTTTCAAAATCCTGCGAATCAAACAGGTCCTGAGTTGGTGATGATGTTGTGCCTCCCATCTTTCACCAATAGCCGTCGGATCTAGATCTGACGCATACAAACCAAGCTTCTCCATTTTTGCAAAAAGATGCCCGCACTTGTTCCCTATTTACAAACAACTCCTCGTCTCTCACAATGAGCCTTATTGTAACGCCCCGGATTCGATGCGCCAGGTGTCCATCAGTTAATTGCCGTCCTTGCCATGTCATATGCTTGCGTGTTGCACTTTGCCATGTCATCATCTGCATTTCTTATCATGTCATCATGTGCATCGCTTTTGCATACGTGTTCGTCTCATGCATCCGAGCATTTTCCCTGTTGTCCGTTTTCCAAACCGGCACTCCTATGTTCCCCGACGCCCCCTTTTGCCTCTTTTCATGTGCGGGTGTTAAACGGTCTCGGAATGGACCGAGGTTTGTCAAGCGGCCTTGGTATAGCACCGGTAGACCGCCTGTCAAGTTTCGTGCCATTTGGAGTCCGTCTGATACTCCAACGGTTAACCGGGTAACCGTAAAGCCCTCTTTTGTTGCAGCCCTACACCTGTTCCAAGCTGGCCCAAAACCCATCTAAGTCTCTTCCATGCTCTCGGGCGTTCGATCACGATCGTGTGGGCGAAAACCGCACCTCATTTGGACTCTCCTAGCTCCCTCTATCTATAAATAGGTGACCCCCTCCGATTTTTCGCGCAGTCCAACCCTAGCTTTCGTCCACCTCGCGCGCGGACAAAACCCCACCGCGGACAAGTCCGCCGCCACCATCCGGCCAACCGCGCCGCCACTGTCGCCGCCGCCTCCCAGCACCGCGAGCCCGCGCTCCAGATCCGGCCAGCGAGCCAGCGCGCCGCCGCCGCTTCGCCGTCGGGGCCCGCCGCCACGGAGCCGCTCCAGCCCGCCGCCGTCCGCCACCGTGCAGCGCAGCTCCCCGCCAGCGACCTCGGCGCCAGCGCCGCCGCCATCGCCGCCCAACCCGCCGCCGCCGGGCTTCGCGCGCCGCCGCCCGCTTCGGCCGTCACCGCGAGATCCCGAGCCGCCGCGCTCGGCTTCGCCGCCCGCGGACCTCCGCCGCCTCTCCCGTGCCGCCACCTCGGCTTCCGCGACGGGCTGCCGCCCGGAACACGCCGCCCGGAGCCCCGCGCCTCTGACCTCCTCCCCCTCGCGCTCCGGCCTCCTCCTCGCCGCCGACGACCGTCTCCGGCCACCTCCCCGGCCAACTCCGGCGAGGTCCTCCAGATCGGGATCAGATCCACCCGCACGTCGAACCAAACATGGCGCCCCGTCCCGATCCGCTCCGTCCCGGATATCCTCGTCCCACGTTGACTTTCGGAGGGTATATTTTTCTCTAAGTCCCCAGTTCCTTACATTCTGGTGCATACTTGGACATGTCATAACTCTGTCATCGCTGCTCCGTTTTGCGTGCATGATATATCAAAATGTTCGCCATGAGATGCTCTTCATTTCGTTCCATCGAATCATGTTCATTTGAGTCCATCTTGATGCCTGAATCATCGTTGCAAGAGTGCCATATGATGTTAATCTGCTGAAACTGTTATAACTTGATGATTTGTCATTTTTGTTGCATTTGATGTGTGCATCTTATGAGCATTAGCTCTACAGGTTTTTTGTTCTATGCCATGCCGTCTTTACAGAGGTGTTTGCCATTTATTTTTTTGATCAATGTGGTGACTAGCACAAGCATGCTAACTAGGCTTCGTGATGTTGCTGATTTCAGTCCCTGTTATGCTGTTATTTTTATGCCATGTATTCTTGATGCTACAGAGAGATCCATGCATATTTTGAGATACTTCAGTAAGGATGTTTTGGACATGTGGTCATGTTCTATCCATCCATGCCTCTGTTTGCATTTATGGAGCACCCTAGATTGACTCAATCGAGCTCTACTTTTGCTATAAAATGTTCCTGGCAGATTGTTTACATGTTATTCAATTTTGCCAAGGTTGTTGTAGTTGATCATTGCATGCTATGTTGTTGTTCTTGACATTTATAGCTTCTATGCCATGTCTAGTTGCTGGGCATGTGCATAGTTTGTCATGCAATGCCTTGTAGTGAGTGCATCGAGCTCGTTAACATGCCAACTTGTTATCTGTTTATGTCATGCTCCAGTTTTTCACCAAGTCTGGATCTGTTTATGTTTTTGCTATGTTCACATGCTTGCAACCATATCTTCTGATTCTTTTTGGCTCATGGTCAGTAAAAGACTTTTGTTATATGCAATTAGTAGATACATGCCATGCCTTTAGTTGCCATGATAAGTTCCTGTAACATGTTGTTTCATAGCTCTAAACTTGTTAACCTGATGTTATTTCTGCCATGTCCTGAAATTCTGCTAAGTCTGTGAACCTGTTATAATTTTGCATTCTTGCCATGTCCTTTTGAGCATGTTCTAGTTGTTTCTGGAGATAGCTCAGTGTTCATGTTTTTTTAATACTTTACCTGTATATCATGTCCATGCCTTTTTTTTATCATGTTATGGTGCTGTAGCATGTTGCTTTGGTGCTTGCAAGATGCCTAGTTGCTGTTATGGACAGATTGGTGATATATATTGTTTGGAGTGTATGTGTTGCACCGTTGCTCCGTTTTGAGCATGCTCTATATGAAACTTGCTTAGAATTGCATGTAGCTTCATATTATCATGTTGCTTCCTTGTTTTGATGTGTTAGCTTGATGTTTGAATGCATGTTGCATCAATGCCATGCTTATCTTGTTTTGCTCATATCTTCTAGGGCGTAGCTCCGAATTAAATGAACTTTATATGTAACTTGACTAGAATTTCGTGTAGATCATCTTGGTGCATTTTAACTTGCTGTTTAACAACTTGAACATAAGGTTTATTCAGATCTGGACCAATTTCGAAATTTGCATATGAGGACTTACCGGATTTGTTATATGTTGTTTCCGGCCTCATTTAAACTTGCTTTGATGTGTTATTCTTGTTTGCATCATCTCTTGCCATTAGTAGCTTCAAGTAGTCTTGTCATGCATCATGCTTGGTTGTGCATCATGTCTTGTCTATGTGTGGTGTGTTTACCATGTTGTGTGCTTCTTCTCGATAGTTCCCATTTCGTTGCGATCGTGAGGATTCGTTCGTCTACGCTTGGTTCGTCTTCGTGGCTTCATCTTCTTCATGGACTCGTTCTTCTTCCTAGCGGGATTTCAGGCAAGATGACCGTCACCTTGGATCTCATTACTATCATTGCTATGCTAGTTGCTTCGTTCTTTCGCTATGCTGCGCTACCTATCACTTGCTGCTCAAGCCTCCCAATTTGCCATGTCAGCCTCTAACCTTTGTCACCCTTCCTACCAAACCGTTGTTTGGCTATGTTACCGCTTTTGCTCAGCCCCTCTTATAGCGTTTCTAGTTGCAGGTGAAGATGAAGATTGCTCCATGTTGGATTATGTTTATGTTGGGATGTCACAATATCTCTTATATTTTTAATGCATCTATATACTTGGTAAAGGGTGGAAGGCTCGGCCTTATGCCTGGTGTTTTGTTCCACTCTTGCCGCCCCAGTTTCCGTCATATCGGTATTATGTTCCCGAATTTTGCGTCCCTAACGCGGTTGGGTGATTTATGGGACCCCCTTGACAGTTTGCTTTGAATAAGACTCCTCCAGCAAGGCCCAACCATGGTTTTACCATTTGCCTCACCACCACCTACTTTTCCCTTGGGAGTAATTAACCCAAGGGTCATCTTTATTTAGCCCCCCCGGGCCAATGCTTGTCTAAGTGTTGGCCCGAACCGAGCCGCCTGCGGGGCCACCACGGGGAAACTCGAGGTCTGGTTTTACTTGTAGCATGTCTCATCCGGTGTTTCCCTGAGAACGAGATATGTGCAGCTCCTATCGGGATTGTCGGCGCATCGGGCGGCTTTGCTGGTCTTGTTTTATTACTGTCGAAATGTCTTGTAGCCGGATTCGAGACTGATCGGGTCTTCCGGGAGAAGGAATATCCTTCGTTGATCGCGAGAGCTTATCATGGGCTAAGTTGGGACACCCTGCGGGTATAAACTTTCGAGAGCCGTGCCTGCGGTTATGTGGCAGATGGGAATTTGTTAATATCCGGTTGTAGTAAACTTGAAGTAAACTCTTCTAAAATACACCAACCGTAATGCGTAACCATGAGTGTCTCTTTTGGGGTTGATCGAGAGGAGAACACGGTTTCGGGTTATGTCGGCGTAAGTAGGAGTTCAGGATCACTTCTTGATCATTACTAGTTGACGACCGTTCCTTTGTTTCTCTTCTCGCTCTCATTTGCGTATGTTAGCCACCATATATGCTTAGCCGCTGCTGCAACCTCACCACTTTATCCCTTCCTTTCCCATTAAGCTTTGCTAGTCTTGATACCCATGGTAATGGGATTGCTGAGTCATCGTGGCTCACAGTTTACTACACCAACAGTTGCAGGTACAGGTTTGCGATGATCATGACGCGAGAGCGATGTTTGCTTGTTTTGGGGTTCTTCTTCTTCCTCGTCGATCAGGGGATAGGTTCCAGGTCGGCAGCCTGGGCTAGCAGGGTGGATATTGTTTGATTTTCTGTTTATGATTCATCCGTAGTCGGATGTCGATCTTGTATGTTGTATTGTTGTATTCATGTGACATTGTATGTATTGGATGTATCCCCACTATTATGTAATGTTGATGTAATGATATCCACCTTGCAAAAGCGTCTTCAAGATGCGCTTCTATCCTTGGTGGGACCTTCGAGTTCCTTTAGGATAGGGTCCCATCTTGGGCGTGACAAGTTGGTATCGAGCCTCGACCGACCCTAGGGCCCCTTGATTGATCGTGTAGTTTGGCGTTGTTGAGTCTAGAAGAAAACTATTTTCGAAGTCTAGTTATATCGGAGAGTAGGAATTCTTTTTACTCCTCAGCCCCTTCGTCGCTCTGGTGAGGAATCTTGACGTAGGTGTTTTGAATTACTCCTCTTCTCGTTCAAAATTTTCTTTAGGATCACGTGGTTAGTTTCGTGAGTTGTCCATCCTCTTTTGTCCGGTGCGTCTCTCGTCAATCGACTCAAACCTCTTTGGCTTTGGGAGATCAATCCTCAGTTCTTTTCAATCGATGTTGTTTTCCTGTCGGAAGTTGTCCTTGTTTTTTTCCCACCCGCCCACCCTTCTTCTTCTCGAAACCGGAGTCCGTAATCAAGTATCAATCCTACTCGTGTGAAGTCTTTGCTTTCTTTTCTCAACGATTCCAACCGGTGTTTTCTCTTCAAGATATTCGTCGGTTCCCCCTTCCAAGTTGCCTTTGTTTTCCCGCCCTCCCACCCTTTTTCTTTCGAGCATCGGTGTCATTCGTGTGAAACCTCTTCAGTCCTTCGCCAATTATTTGAACCGGTGAATTCTCGTCCCGTTTGACATTCTTCATCTCTTTATCTTCTCCGGTGGATTCAATTCCAATTCTCGGTAGTGATTATATTCTTTTCCCTCGGCTCAAGTATTTCCCCTGCTCGTTCGCCTCTCGCCAGTTTATCTTTTCGGAGTGCTCAAGACATCTCGAGAGATTCGTCTCTGTTTGATTTAATTCGAGGTTGTCACCTCTTCAACAATCCTTTCCAACGGTGTTTTTCTTTTTAGTGGGCCCTAACCCACAGGTCTTTTCCCAGGATCTTAACTGACTCTTCCAATTCCCCCGGAGTTTTTCACAATTCTTTTCATTTGTGACGTAAGAATGGATCCCATCAGTCACATGCCTTTTCAAGATCGATTTCAAATTCTTTTCATCGTTGGTGCAACCTTTCCTCTTTTGCATTCTCCCGGAGTATCTCAGTAATTTTGGTGGTGTTTCTCGTCTTCATTTGAAGACCGAAGTAGAGTTTTCCCTAAATCTTGTCCGTTCTCCCGAAGATTTGTGGTGCTAGCTCGATGTTATCCTATCAATTTGTTTCCAGTTGTGCAATTCTTTTCATCCACCCGAAGTACTTCAGGTGTTGCTTTCGCTCTCGATCATCCGGAGGCCATCTTTTTGGATTATTTCTTCGTTTCAAGTTCTCAGCTCCGTTCGTTCCTATATTTGTACCGGTGCCTAGTTCAGTTCTCTTTTCCCCAAATTCCCTCAAGTATCTTCGTGCTTTTCTAATTCTTTCCGGCGATCCGTTCTCTTCTCTATGTTCATTTTCATTTTTCACGGTGGTTCGTTCAAGATTCCTTTTCTTTGATTATCATATTAATCCATTCGTTCTTTCCAATCCTACCGGTGGTTCATGAAGACTTTCTCAAGTTTTGTGCCATACCCCCTTTAATCCTTTTCAAGAAGGATAAGTAGTATGCAAATCCATTGCTTGTCATCAATTTAATTTGATGAAGGATAAGCATACAATAAATCTTATTCTTATTTCATCCAAGTGAGTAATCCCTTTCTTCGGAGTTTGTTCTTGATGAATAAATTCTATTTCCAAGTGTTTTCATCTTTTCATTTCCGGAGTTCAAAATTTCCTCGGCCATCTTGTCGGAACCTCCATCTAAATCACCGCAAGGCTCATCTTATTCTTTCATCCTTCATTCCTATCTCATCATCTTTTGTCACCGGAGTTCTTCATGGTGGTTCGTCATGATTTAATTCATTCTCCAAGAGTTCATCTATGTTCTTTTGGAGGAGCTCAAGTATCTTTCTTATTGCATATCAAAGTGCAATTAATTCTCCGTATTCCTTGGAAGTGGAGTTTTGCATTTCTTCGTTCCTCTCAGCTATTCTTTCTTTTCCGCCTGTGGTTGGCTATCACCTCATAAATTTTGAGAGGTTATTCGTAAGTCCACAACAAGCAATTCTTTTCCTTGTTGATTTTCTCAACAACCCCGTTCAATCCTTCCTTCTACGGATGCTTTCAATTTCATTCGTGGCACAAGTTGTCATTTTCTTCTCCGATCTTTTCATTAAACTCTTTCAATTTTTTTTCCGGAGGTTTTCTGTCATGTCTTCATTAAGTATCATTTCCAAGCTCGTGTTCTATTCCCCATGTTTCAGCCGAAGTGCTGCTTAAATCCTTTCGGTCTTATTCGTTTCTTATCTCGTTCCAACCGGAGTCGTTTCATGGCCTATCTGATTCCGTCAGCTTTCGATTCTCGTCATTCTCGTCGTTCCTTTCTTCTTCTCGTGTGCTCGCGATTCTTTGTTTTCCTCTCTTGAATTCTTGTTTCACCTCATCCTTTTTCCCTTCCGTCTCGGTCCTAAGATCTCGGGACGAGATCTCTTGTTAGTGGAGGAGAGTTGTAACGCCCCGGATTCGATGCGCCAGGTGTCCGTCAGTTAATTGCCGTCCTTGCCATGTCATGTGCTTGCGTGTTGCACTTTGCCATGTCATCATCTGCATTTCTTATCATGTCATCATGTGCATCGCTTTTGCATACGTGATCGT
This sequence comes from Aegilops longissima, assembly GCA_021605205.1. Classification (NCBI taxonomy): domain Eukaryota; kingdom Viridiplantae; phylum Streptophyta; class Magnoliopsida; order Poales; family Poaceae; genus Aegilops; species Aegilops longissima. The sequence goes on along the minus strand of CM038681.1, from coordinate 54,815,399 downwards.
CTCATGCATCCGAGCATTTTCCCCGTTGTCCGTTTTCCAAACCGGCACTCCTATGTTCCCCGGCGCCCCCTTTTGCCTCTTTTCGTGTGCGGGTGTTAAACGGTCTCGGAATGGACCGAGGTTTCTCAAGCGGCCTTGGTATAGCACCGGTAGACCGCCTGTCAAGTTTCGTGCCATTTGGAGTCCGTTTGATACTCCAACGGTTAACCGAGTAACCGTAAAGCCCTCTTTTGTTGCAGCCCTACACCTCTTCCAAGCTGGCCCAAAACCCATCTAAGTCTCTTCCATGCTCTCGGTCATTCGATCACGATCGTGTGGGCAAAAACCGCACCTCATTTGGACTCTCCTAGCTCCCTCTATCTATAAATAGGTGATCCCCTCCGATTTTTCACGCAGTCCAACCCTAGCTTTCGTCCACCTCGCGCCGCCGGACAAAACCCCCGCGACCGGACATGTCCGCCGCCACCATCCGGCCAACCGGCGCCCGCCACCTGTCGCCGCCGCCTCCCACCACCGCGGGCCCGCGGGGCCCAGATCCGGCCCTTGAGCCCACGCGCCGCCGCCTTCTTCGCCCGTCGGGCCCGCCGCCACGAGCCGCTCCAGCCCGCCGCCGTCCGCCACCCGTGCGGCGCAGCTCCCCGCCAGCGACCTCCCGCGCCGCCACGGCCGCCATCGCCGCCCGACCCGCCGCCCGCGTTCTCCGCCGCCGCCGGAGCTTCGCGCCGCCGCCCGCTTCGGCCGTCACTGCGGGATCCCGAGCCGCCAGCGCTGAGCTTCGCCGCCCGCGGACCTCCGCCGCCTCTCCCGTGCCGCCGCCTCGCTCCAGCGCCCGAACCCGCCGCCCGAACTTCGCCGCCCGGAGCCCCGCACCTCCGACCTCCTCCCCCTCGCGCTCCGGCCTCCTCCTCGCCGCCGACGACCGTCTCCGGCCACCTCCCCGGCCAACTCCGGCGAGGTCCTCCGGATCGGGATCAGATCCACCCGCACGTCGAACCAAACACGGCGCCCCGTCCCGATCCGCTCCGTCCCGGATATCCTCGTCCCGCGTTGACTTTCGGAGGGTATATTTTTCTCTAAGTCCCCAGTTCCTTACATTCTGGTGCATACTTGGACATGCCATAACTCTGTCATCTCTGCTTTGTTTTGCGTGCATGATATATCAAAATGTTCGTCATGAGATGCTCTTAATTTCATTCCATTGAATCATGTTCATTTGAGACCATCTCGATACCTGAATCAGCGTTGCGAGAGTGCCATATGATGTTAATCTGCTGAAACTGTTATAACTTGATTATTTGTCATTTTTGTTGCATTTGATGTGTGCATCTTATGAGCATGAGCTCTACAGGTGTTTTGTTCTATGCCATGCCATCTTTACAGAGGTGTTTGCCATGTATTTTTGTGATCAATGTGGTGACTAGCACAAGCATGCTAACTAGGCTTCGTGATGTTGCTGATTTCAGTCCCTGTTATGCTGTTATTTTTGTGCCATGTATTCTTGATGCTACAGAGAGATCCATGCATATTTTAAGATACTTCATTAAGGATGTTTTGGACATGTGGTCATGCTCTATCCATCCATGCCTCTGTTTGCATTTATGGAGCAACCTAGCTTGACTCAATCGAGCTCTACTTTTGCTATAAAATGTTCCTGGCAGATTGTTTACATGTTATTCAATTTTGCCAAGGTTGTTGTAGTTGATCCTTGCATGCTATGTTGTTGTTCTTGCCATGTATAGCTTCTATGCCATGTCTAGTTGCTGGGCATGTGCATAGTTTGTCATGCAATGCCTCGTAGTGAGTTCATCGAGCTCGTTAACATGCCAACTTGTTATCTGTTTATGTCATGCTCCAGTTTTTCACCAAGTCTGGATTTGTTTATGTTTTTGCTATGTTCACATGCTTGCAACCATATCTTCTGATTCTTTTTGGCTCATGGTCAGTAAAGGACTTTTGTTATATGCAATTAGTAGATTCATTCCATGCCTTTGGTTGCCATGATAAGTTCCTGTAACATGTTGTTTCATACCTCTAAACTTGTTAACCTGATGTTATTTCTGCCATGTCCTGAAATTCTGCCAAGTCTGTGAACCTGTTATAATTTTGCAATCTTGCCATGTCCTTTTGAGCATGTTATATTTGTTTCTGGAGATAGCTTAGTGTTCATGTTTTTTTAATACTTTACCTGTATATCATGTCCATGCCTTTTTTTTATCATGTTATGGTGCTGTAGCATGTTGCTTTGGTGCTTGCAAGATGCCTAGTTGCTGTTATGGACAGATTGGTGATATATATTGTTTGGAGTGTATGTGTTGCACCGTTGCTCCGTTTTGAGCATGCTCTATATGAAACTTGCTTAGAATTGCATGTAGCTTCATATTATCATGTTGCTTCCTTGTTTTGATGTGTTAGCTTGATGTTTGAATGCATGTTGCATCAATGCCATGCTTATCTTGTTTTGCTCATATCTTCTAGGCCGTAGCTCCGAATTAAATGAACTTTATATGTAACTTGACTAGAATTTCGTGTAGATCATCTTGGTGCATTTTAACTTGCTGTTTAACAACTTGAACATAAGGTTTATTCAGATCTGGACCAATTTCGAAATTTGCATATGAGGACTTACCGGATTTGTTATATGTTGTTTCGGCCTCATTTAAACTTGCTTTGATGTGTTATTCTTGTTTGCATCATCTCTTGCCATTAGTAGCTTCAAGTAGTCTTGTCATGCATCATGCTTGGTTGTGCATCATGTCTTGTCTATGTGTGGTGTGTTTACCATGTTGTGTGCTTCTTCTCGATAGTTCCCATTTCGTTGCGATCGTGAGGATTCGTTCGTCTACGCTTGGTTCGTCTTCGTGGCTTCATCTTCTTCATGGACTCGTTCTTCTTCCTAGCGGGATTTCAGGCAAGATGACCGTCACCTTGGATCTCATTACTATCATTGCTATGCTAGTTGCTTCGTTCTTCGCTATGCTGCGCTACCTATCACTTGCTGCTCAAGCCTCCCAATTTGCCATGTCAGCCTCTAACCTTTGTCACCCTTCCTACCAAACCGTTGTTTGGCTATGTTACCGCTTTTGCTCAGCCCCTCTTATAGCGTTTCTAGTTGCAGGTGAAGATGAAGATTGCTCCATGTTGGATTATGTTTATGTTGGGATGTCACAATATCTCTTATATTTTTAATGCATCTATATACTTGGTAAAGGGTGGAAGGCTCGGCCTTATGCCTGGTGTTTTGTTCCACTCTTGCCGCCCCAGTTTCCGTCATATCGGTATTATGTTCCCGAATTTTGCGTCCCTAACGCGGTTGGGTGATTTATGGGACCCCCTTGACAGTTTGCTTTGAATAAGACTCCTCCAGCAAGGCCCAACCATGGTTTTACCATTTGCCTCACCACCACCTACTTTTCCCTTGGGAGTAATTAACCCAAGGGTCATCTTTATTTAGCCCCCCTGGGCCAATGCTTGTCTAAGTGTTGGCCCGAACCGAGCCCGCTCTTGAGAGCCACCACGGGAAACTTCGAGGTCTGGTTTTACTCGTAGCATGTCTCATCCGGTGTTGCCACGAGAGCGAGATATGTGCAGCTCCTATCGGGATTGTCGGCGCATCAGGCGGCTTTGCTGGTCTTGTTTTATTCTTGTCGAAATGTCTTGTAGCGGGATTCGAGACTGATCGGGTCTTCCGGGGAGAAGAATATCCTTCGTTGATCGCGAGAGCTTATCATGGGCTAAGTTGGGACACCCTGCAGGGTATAAACTTTCGAGAGCCGTGCCGCGGTTATGTGGCAGATGGGAATTTGTTAATATCCGGTTGTAGTAAACTTGAAGTAAACTCTTCTAAAATACACCAACCGTGTGCGTAACCGTGAGTGTCTCTTTTCGGGGTTGATCGAGAGGAGAACACGGTTTCTGGGTTATGTCTGACGTAAGTAGGAGTTCAGGATCACTTCTTGATCATTACTAGTTGACGACCATTCCTTTGTTACTCTTCTCGCTCTCATTTGTGTATGTTACCCACCATATATGCTTAGCCCCTGCTGCAACCTCACCACTTTATCCCTTCCTTTCCCATTAAGCTTTGCTAGTCTTGATACCCATGGTAATGGGATTGCTGAGTCCTCGTGGCTCACAGATTACTACACCAACAGTTGCAGGTACAGGTTTGTGATGATCATGACGCGAGAGCGATGTTTGCTTGTTTTGGAGTTCTTCTTCTTCCTCGTCGATCAGGGGATAGGTTCTAGGTCGGCAGCCTGGGCTAGCAGGGTGGATATTGTTTGAGTTTCTGTTTATGATTCATCCGTAGTCGGATGTTGATCTTGTATGTTGTATTGTTGTATTCATGTGACATTGTATGTATTGGATGTATCCCCACTATTATGTAATGTTGATGTAATGATATCCACCTTGCAAAAGCGTCTTCAAGATGCGCTTCTATCCTTGGTGGGACCTTCGAGTTCCTTTAGGATAGGGTCGCATCTTGGGCGTGACACTTATCTCCTCCCCACCACATCTAGAAGGCCGTGGAAAAATCTGGCGCGATGGCCGCTACCGGAGCCGTCCAACCCCAATCTTGGTGTTCCGTGCAATGCACGGGCATCTACGCACGGGAAATTATGTCGAACAGAGCTAGTTGTAAGTAGGCTAGCTCTATAGCCATGATGATAGTGACTGCAGACGGTGAGGCTGACTATGGTATGCCGAACACGGCGCCTATACTCAGGTGTCATCTCCGGCGCAGGGTCTTGTCACTTCACTGTGAGGAGCAGCACGTAATAATTTGACCAACGGGTAGTACAGTGCTAGTACTCCTACTACTACATTGGTAGTACTACTACTAGTACTAGTAGCACCACTGTCTAGATTTAGGAGTAGTACCACGTCCATCTTGATTTTAGTATTTGACTAGCAATATCTAGTAATGCATGTCACAAAAAATGTACTACTCCCTCTGTAAATAAATACATGGTGTTTTATTCCTATCGGCGAGAGAACTTAATGTTTTTTGCTAACTAGAGTACTAATAGGGTTACATGCAATGAACTAAACACTGCATGTCATGTTTGGTAGTCTCAAGTCATTGAAAGCATGCACGGCCCACATCTCTCATTGGTTGATATGCCACGAAATAAGAAACAAGGAGGGAGTTAATGCACCGTGCCTAAGTATTTTGGGATTATTTGATTTTCGTAAGGTGACTTACACAACATTTTTGTTTACATGCATTAACATTTTATTAGTTAAATAAAAGGTCAAAACTTGGCGCAAAATGCAAAGGGGACCAATAAACCAGTAAACATCAACCTCTCTCGTTTGGCCCCAACTAGAGGTCCGGTGAGATGACTATACTGCACCGCACGCGAGGGGACACAGCTTCATTGACTTCGGCAACTGCCTTTGGGTGAATAATCGTGGGCCCAGGGGTGGCTGGCCCACCTATCATACAGCCAAAGGCAGGTGCGAGAGAGGGTCGAGGTAGTGTACGAAATCCTACGCACCTACGCATGCTAACCAAGGGCAAGAGTGATCACTCGAATCGCAAGATCAGTTGACTAGAAGCTAAGCTAGACACATGGAGGCGATGAGCGCGAGCATCAACCCGCTGTGCGGATGGTCCACGACGCCGCCCCTCGGCCCGACACCGAGCGTCTCGGGTAGTATTGCTTGAGGCTGCCGGGCGAGGGCGCTTGGACGGCAACCGTCTCCTTGTTCGGCGAGGTCCTCGTCGGTTTCCTCGACAAGTTCACCGTCGTCAAGAAGCTTGCGTACGACTTTGACGTAAGCCTCCAGCCGACGCGCCCAGGCTCTGCGATGCCCACTACCCTCAACGGCCACTATGGTGACAACCTCTTCGACGCATTGGTGGCCCTGCGACTGCCCGCCATCGCGCCGGAGAATGTCCACCTCGAGGTCGCGCTCTCCGCGCAGCGCCTGGCGCAGCAAGACACCATCGACATAATCATCCACGTCTACGCGCAAATCTTCCACAAGGACTACTACATGCAAGAGGAGGACGATAGGACGCTGGCCTTCTTGGACCGCAGCGCAACCTTGGACGGCACTGTTCAGAAGCACGTTGAGCTTGCCGCCAACGCCGCTGCTCCTCACACGTCGGCTGGTGAACCGGCGCACTAGGGCGTGAGGATGTCATTGATGGATCCGTATGTATTTTCATATTTCCATCAAATCCATGTAGTAGTATATGATACTACAGTAATTGTCTTACCTTTCGCATCAACTTCATAATTTTCGTACGTACTGCATGCATGAATGGCGCCAGAACCAAACTTCTCATTACTCTAGGCAAAATCGTTATTTTCTATCTATCGGTCGCGCCATGGAGCAGAACCAAATTTTACAAGTTACGAGTTCAAAAGGAAAAGCCTGCCGTGTTCGCGTCGCACCCCCACACGGTTGGTCCGGCACGCCGCTCAAGCAGGAATGCATGCGGTGTTGCATTTTCACTTACAAGTGGGACCATAGTTGGGCAAACCGACTATCGGCAAACCCCCACCCCGCCCACCGCGCGATGGCTGAGAAAACAGGAGGGAGAAGAGATGGCTGTAGCACGGACTCCAAGAAAATTGGTGTCGGATGGGACTCGTGTGGGTGGCGTGTGCCATACTGCTAGACGTGAATGCTAGTTATGGCCCATGCCACCCCACTATATCGAGCCTATATCGAGGTACGTAGACCAAATTTCCTGTAGTCCGTGATCAGCCCTCCTCTATCTCTCTTCTCAGCCAGCCAGCGGACGCGCAGAGCCCATCGTCTGTTTGCTCACATGCGGCCCCACATGTCAGTGAAAACGCAAGAGGACCCACTGAACCTGCACATCTTTCACTTCGATGTGCTGGTGATGAAAAACAAATCCAATAAAGATCTTCGGTGGCCTCTTTTGGAGTTACTCAAGAGTAGTAAGATTCTATTTACAGTTTAATCCAAGATGCACATCTCGTGGTTTCAACTACCACTCTATTTTCTTTCATGACACGACCTAGATGCTGGATGTCCCATGTGTCGGCAAAAGGAGGAAGAACCTGACCAAATCTTCGGTTGTGCTCTCGGATTAGACTAGTTGTGCTAACTTAAAAAAAATTATTGTGTACTCCCTCCGTTCCAAAATACTTGACTTCCATTTGTCCAAAAATGGATGTACCTATATACTAAAACATGTCTAGATACATATATATTTTGACAAATAGAAGGCATATATTGTGCAACGCAGGGAGTAGAATGGATGCAAGTTTTTGTATTGGGAAGAAGAGTACATCCATATATTGATAGAGCGCAATTTAGTAGATGTTCTACCACTTTTTAGCTAGCACAGAGGCTAGAGATGACAAATAGAGTGCACTTGTTGATACTCCTACTATAATAGAGGCTAGACATGAGACTAGATGCGAGGAAGCAACGTCTACTTCTTTACACTCGAAGAAGAAAGAAGCACACAAGATCAAGCCTCCGCAGATCAACAATGAATGCATCGAGAAGGCACTAATCCAACTTACAGGAGTAGTAAAATGTATTCTTGTGGTTCTTGTTTTCTTTGGTCTTGCTTTTCTAGTCAAAATTATCGTTTGATTTCGTGCAAAACAGAGGTACGTTTGGGGTCGTGCGTTGGAGTTGGCCTTACAAGTGAGACCGCAGTTAAGGAAACTGACTATCGGCAAACCCCCACCTCGCCCGCCGCACGATGGCTGAAGTTAGAGAAACGGCGAGGTTGAAGAGATTGCTCTAGCACGGACTCCAAGAAATAATATGGTGTCAGATGGATGTCGTGGTGGTGGCGTGTGCCGTACTCCTGGATGTGAATTCTTGTTCTGGCCCATGCCACCCTACTACTCCTACTACTTACTCCTACTATATAGTAATAGTATCGAGGATTCGAGATGCTGGTTACGTACAGCGAACACATTAACATATGGCTACAGTAAAAACACCCGCCCGACGTGCGAAGCATGTGAAGCTAGTACAAATAGTGTACTACTATTGTTGATTGGCCTCATCCGATAACCTGTTGCAATGCACGTACAATTATGTATTCGGAATTTTTTTTTGCCTCATTGCACCACTCACTCAGAGTAGCGACTCGAAAGCCATTCATAAATTTAGTAAGTTTATCACAGGCATATCATTTTATTACATACAACAGGTCATCAACCCACATCGACAACAAGGATACATTATAAATACTGAAGTTTTCACCACACAACAAATAACAAGCAATGAAATGAAATTCAACTCAACCATTCCTCGGCGTTGGAAACACTTGCTTTGAACCACAAGTGATTCTCTGGGACGGGCCATCCATTGTCGATCTGGAGACCAACGCAGGACTGATCATCCAGGCTGAAGCGGCCTACTATATCAGTACCAAGGTAGGGAACCACCCAAATGTCCGAGGTATAGACACAGTTGCTTCTCATAAATGGTACTAGTAACGTTGTGTCAACAGCAGTTGGATCGCCTTTCACCATCATCGGATAGTTTTGTCCAAGGAAGAGCGAGTTTTCTCCAAGACTATCAATTCTATACCAGGGAGAAGGATTTGGCGCTAGCACACTAGTATCCATCCCGAATACCATGCAACGGGTGTTGGAATAGGTCCGGAGAGTGCGACCATGGGAGACTACACCTGCTTCCTTAGCAGTAACATCATCAGTGGGCTGTATACACATAAGAAGAGGTGATCCATCGGAATTAGTTGCCAGGCGCCACAGAGTATATAGGCGATGCTCGTCCTCATGCTCGTGATCATCACCATCGTGTTATAAAAAATTTCAAGTATAGGTGGTGGGATGTTCACAGGACCTTGGAAACACAAGAAGAAGGTTCATTAGTAAAGGGAAACTTGCTAACCTGCATGCATGTGGATGAAACAATTATAATTACGGTGGAAGACAAACATACCGAAACTATGAGGATGCCATGCAAAAATAGTGCCATGAGTGGTGGCAGCAAACACAAGGCCGTCGTATTGAATTGCATCACAGTACTCATCCGTGTGCATAAACTGATTTTTGAGCAATATCCATCGAGTCAAACCACCAAGGACGGCAACAAGCTTGTCGAAGATAGCAACAACTTCATAGTTGTTGTAATTCCAAGAGCGGTTGGGAACTCAACAAATTGCTATCTTCCGTAGAAGACAATCACCATGATTGTATTTGAACATGCGTACAATACCGGTGTGCTCAACCTCTGGGCAGTCTGCTGAGATTTTTGGAAGTGGAACCCGTTCACGAGTGTACACATTCACAAGTTCCCACTCGCAGTTGGACCCAATGTAAACAACTCAATCTCCATTTGCGCCCTCCCAAGCCTTGCCCTCAAGCGATGGCATCTTAACATCATACATATCATTATCAAGCGGCATCAACTTGCACAGGGCGAGGCCTCCGTCGTGCCGGCGCCAGTCATCAGGGTCACGGCGAAGAAGATAGGGGAAATCAAACCGCTCCTTGACTCTTGGGTTCTTTGTAATGATGATATTAGTTGAGTTGAGAATGGGCTTGAACGAACCTGCCATGCTAGCCGAGGTGATGACGTCGCACCGATCAATGAGTTCCTCCACCACGTCATCTTTCAGATCGGGGAAAGAATAACGGGGTCGTTTCCGGCCTGTTCCCTCCATGGAGAAGACGATCGAACAATGGCAGAAGAAAGGGTGAAGGGCTGAAGGAAAATGGAGGAGGAGAGGAAGGCGTGCGATAACAGTTCCAAATCGAAAGGACGAAGCGAAGAGTCGGTGGGCGGTTGCGAGTTTGCCACGGTTCACGAAGAGGCGCCCAGCCTACGTCCGTTCGGAAATACTCCTACTACTCGCCGTCGTCTCACCGATATGTTGGAGCGGGACCACATGTCAGCGAAACATGGTGTGTAATTTCTCGTGCAATGCGATCTGGCGCGTTGGCCCGAGGTGCCGCGTTAGTTATCGACCTTTATTTTTTAATGGCGTGCGATCAGTTTTGAAGCACGACTAAGCTGATGCATACAGAGAAAATATAAACTACTCTACCACTACTCCACCTCGGTACTATTTGTATAAAAAAGATATATAGGCTGGAGCTTGGCGCTTTCTTGCTAAGGGCTGCCCACTTGCTTCTCACACTACCACCCTCTCTCCGGATCTAAAAAGGCGGCCCTCTCTCCTCCTCACGGTGGTCATAGATCCACCGGGAAAAAAGGCGATGCAGCGTTGGCCTTTTCGTCGTCGGCGGCGAGTCACGCCCGGCGACAAGGCCGTCCTCTCAGACCCTAACACCAGCGGGATGGCCTCCGTCCCCAAGATCGCTGCCGTGGTGTGTGCGGAGGGCGGCGACCACGGCGAAGCCACTTCCGCCGACCCTCGGTATGCTACCTCTTTTGAACCATAACCTTGTTCTATTGCCCCATCTGCCACGTCGTTGCATGTGGATCTTTTCCACTCCACCATCTTCCCAATTTGCTATCCTCTCTTTCTGCTGGCCGCAGAGCGAAAACCATAATTTGCACTATTAAAGGAAACCCTACTTCATGCAGACTAATCCATATGCAGGTTGAATAAGGAAAGGAAGGAGACTGTACTGTCCAAGAGAGTAGGCATCGAACCCGCATCTAGGTTGAAAAGGGGAAAAATAAGTAGCTAAGGAACGAGTCTCATGTCTCTTGGTTGAAGAAGGGTACAAAGGCATGACAACGCAATAGAGAATGACCAGGTCGATCGGTTTGTTGTCCTCGCATAGGAAAAAGGTGGCTAAAGAGAACAAAAATGGGACATAATGCACATATGCTGCCTGGATATTTGTTGTTCTGGGCAACCATACCTCCCTCACCACTCTGCGTCCGTGGAGGTACATCGTACTGGTGCGCCCACTGTCTGAATGGGCCTCCCATGCTCTTATTGCCACTTTTCTGCTATTAGTATGACGCCAGCAGTCAAGTCAAGCAATGCTACTGCTAAAGTGATGCCATATTTAACTAATGCCACTCTCAGTCTAAAGCCACCGATAAATTTAAGCAATGCAATTTAATGTCACTGGATTATTTCAGGGTTAGCTGTTGATTGTGGATGTATTAAAGATTTTTCAGCTAAGGCATTCTAATGTTGTTGCATAGCCAGTATACCAACGATGAAACTTGTTACTACCTTCAGATTTTTGCACTGTTAATGCTTATAGATTACGTACCTCACTTTCATGAGATAAGTTAATTTTTTTGTACAGTGTCACCAAAATGCCAAGGTGATGATGTCATTTTATTTTTGTTAAACTGCACAGAGAATTATGAAGACAAGAGGAAAGGTCAAGAGTGGGCACCTCCTCCTCCGGCTGTTCTCTTGATTCGTTCGATCAAGTTTTTATGTTTGATCGATTATCAAGATTGGGATAGCAATTTTTAAGGTCCCCCCGAGTTCGAAATGATATTTACCATGGAGGTACATGGTTTGCAATTTTTTTATACTGTCATTAGTTAATAATGCTAGTTACCTTCAGACTTTTGTATTTGGTTTAATGCTCATGCACAGCTAGTATACCAATGCTGAAACTTGTTACCTTTACATTTTGTATTGTTAATTCTTATAGAAACCTTCCAGTGCTAGAGTTTATTGAAATCTATTCAGTAAAATCATTGTCTTGTACCTGTAATAAACTAACTACTCTCTTGTTGCACTAGCCCTTTGGATTAGTGTATATTTGTAGTATTCGAATGGTGTAGCATTAGCGTATGGACATAAATAAAGTGTGGCAAGCTTTCCCAGATATGTGCTCAAGAAAACTACTACCTGTTTTTCTAAGTACTAGGCGTTTGGGTACTTTAAATTGAACCACAGCGTCTTATATTAAGGAACAAAGGGTGTAGAGTTCACTCAAATTATCCGGTAAAGCTAGTCACACCTTTGTTAAAATTAATGTTCATTATGTTATCGGAGGAGGTCTGTATGTTTGTCTCTAATGCACATCGACTACATACCTGACATCATGATGTAATGTTAAGTCATTTCCTTTTGTACAGTGTCACTGAATTGTCAAGGCGGTGATGGAATTTTATTTTAGTAGAACTGCACAAATGTCGGAGTAAATGACCACGGGTAGCCTAGCTGGCTCCCCCTGGGGCTTCTGAAAAAATTACAAGACGATCAAGCCAATCAAGTCATCCAACTCCCGAGTATTGGGCCGCCTTCCCGACCGGCTGTCATTTAGGCGGCTGTCGGGCGGCCTGGCCCCAAGATCCATAGAAGAAAGCCATGAGAGGCGGCTTCCAAGGAGCCGGCTACCAGAGGGCCGACTCCGTGCAGCCGGCCACGAGAAGGCCGACTCCAAGGAGCCGGCCACCCCATAGGCGGCCAAGGCCGCAACCTCAGAATCTGCACCCACATAACGGTGATGAGGCAGGCGTGGCTACGGTGAAGCCTTCCAACCCGCATCCGGGAGCGGCGTGGCTACGGTCGTCGTGCGTGGCAGCCACCACCCGTCCGTGGCAACCTTTGTTGCCATGTTGATATGGCGTCTCCCGACAGGCTGTCTATACTACCGCGGTGGCGGGTCCCTCGATTAGAGATCTTGTGGCGGCTCGGCCTCCCCCAGTCGGCCCGAGATATGGCCGGCTCCCCATAGCCGGCTTGTTCCCTCCCATGAAGGAAGCGCCTCATTAAGGAGAGAAGACGACGTGGGGCTACAATGATCGCCGCCAAGGCGGCGGCACTGTAGCCATGCTTACCCCGACAAAGCCCTCGTCATCAGGATTGAGGCAATAGTAACCAACACCCGACAAGGCCCTAAACGGTGGGGCCAGCTTGTCGACCAGGAAGCCGGCAGCCGGCGGGACCCACCAAGTCGGCGAGCCCCAGCGGCCGGCGGAGAAGCCGGCGGACGAAGACACTAACGGCCAGGGCCCACACCTAGCCGGATTACCATTGTACCCCAGGGGGGTAGGCCTATATAAACCCCCCAGGGCACCCATGCAAAGGGTTGGACTCTGATAGTTTTAGCCACCACGTAGAGGGAAGAGGAGAGCTAGCCGTGCCCTTCTTCTTCCTCTCACCGAACAGCTCAAGGAGCATCTTGTAGCAACTTGTTCATCTAGTGATCATGCGGAGACCCCGCAGAGCAGCAGTAGGGGTGTTATCTCCACGGAGAGCCCCGAAGATGGATAAGATTCATCGGCGTGCATGTCTTCGCCTCATCCCGTTTCCAGGCACCGGCGACGTCTTATTGGCTCCCACTATGATTAGCCACCCGTTGGCATATGTCTCACCTACCACCCGACATTTGGCGCCCACCGTGGGGCCAGGTGCACCATCGTCCGGAGACCTGTTCTGGACGGGAACCCTCTTCCTACCCCGCGGGCGTAGCCAGCCCGGCACGCCCGATGGCGCTGGCCCCAACGCGCTGCAAGGCGTCGCTGACGCCTGCGCAGCGAGCTGCCTCACCGACCTTCTTGGCGAGACTCGCATCTCCAACGAGCCCGCATCCGACCCGGGCACCGGCTGCCTCGAGAGCCACCTCGTCAGCCTCCTCGACCAGCTCCACGTCTCCAGCGAGCCCGCTGTGGACTTGGAGTCGGTTGGCTCCACCGACCCGATGCTTGTCGACTCCGACACGGCATCGTTCGACGCCTTCCCCACCAGCGTCGTCATCTTGACGACCCGCTTCCCCAAGCCGACAGCTGCGGCAGCTCATCACCGAGTGCTTGTCATCGATCCGGCGGCCCCTCGGGCGAGAACGCCCACGACGCCCCGCCAGCGGCGCCGCATGACCTGTCCGCCCCTCTCCCGGCTGATGCCGACGCCGAGGCACTGGAAGCACGCCGCCTCGCCTTCCACGCGGAGGGCAGGAGGATAGCCTCCCTGAGACGCCTCGCCGAGGCCCACCAGCGCAAAGTCGACCGCGCCGCCTTCGGCACGCCCCCTCCCGAAGGGCCGAGCCGACTCGGCATTGTCAAGAAACACGGCGCAGCCATCGCCGACATGCTGGGCGTGGACCGCCCCGTCTACGCCACGCCCCTCGAGAACCTGCGCGCCGCCTAGGCGGCCGTAGAAGAGCTGAACGGGCTAGGGCCCGACGAGCTTCCCTACATGGCAAGGCGCATTCAGCAACTGATCGGTAGCGGCGCGAGCGGCAAGAAGACAGCGCCGTGCGAAAACCTTCCCCAGCGCCGAAACGCGGCGCAGCGTCACCTGCGCTGATTGCGGGCTACGCTTCGCGCCACGACAGAAAAAGGCGGCTGCCAGCCGCAGCGAACCGGATCTCCATCGGCGCGATGCGGAAGGCCGCCCTCGGCCGATGGGCGGCGAGCAACCAACCCCTCCTCCACCTCGCGGGAAAGATATCCCCACCCGCCGCTGTCACATAACCGACTCTCGGCTGACTAGGCCGCCAGCGAGGGAGTCGTAGCAGCGCCCGCCACGGATCGACCGCTGGCGCGATCCACAGGCGTTGGAAGAAGAAAGCGATGTCGGGCCACCTTGCTTGGCCCCGCATCCGCGACGAGCCCTTCCCCAAAGGGTTCTCGCTCCCGAGAGATACGCCCAAGTATAATGGCTCCGTGAAGCCGGAGGATTGGCTGATCGACTACTCGACCGCAGTCAGCATAGCGAACGGCAACAGGCGCGTTGCTGTGAAATATGTGCCCCTCATGCTTCAGGGCATGGCACGAACCTGGCTCAACAGCCTCAAGCCGTACAGCATCAACAGCTGGCTAGACTTCACCGAAGCTTTCATCCGCAACTTCACCAGCACCTACCAGCGGGCTCCCAAGCCCGGGCAACTTTCCTTGTGCGTGCAAGGAGTCCACCGAATCGACTCGCGACTACCTCACACGTTGGGCCGAGCTCCGCAACTCCTGCGAGGGGGTGCACGAGGTTCAAGCGATAGAGTACTTCACCGCCGGGTGCCGAGAAGGCACCCTCCTCAAGCACAAGCTCCTCTGTGACAAGCCGGCGACCCTCGACGAGCTACTTGTCATTGCCGACAAGTATGCCACCGCCGACTCCTCAATGAAGACCGAGCTCCGGGTAGACGCCGCCGGGAAGGTACTCAACCCGGCTCCCAAAACGCCGGCTGGCGACTCTAGCCGACGCCCGTAACAGCACGACAACAAGCGCACGGGCCCAATGCCGCCTCCAGCCAGTCGGCAGGTGGTCACCGTCGAGCGAGCAACTGAAAGCGGCCCGCGCCCAGAAGCGAAGGCGGCAGGCGGCAACAGCCGGCTTTCTCCTACGAGCAAGCCCTTGACGCCCCCTGCAAGTTCCACAGCAGCGCGAAGCCGTCCAACCATACAACCCAGAAGTGCCACTGGCTCACCCGAATCACCAAGGGCGAAGTGTTGGTGCCGCCTCCACCTGCTGGACAGCCGCCTCCGGCTCCCCAACAGCCGGCCGCTCGACCAGCAGTCGGGACCGTCCAAGACAAGTTCCCCAACGAGCACGCCGCCTACGTCGTCTTCACAAGCCAGCCCGAAGACCGGCGCAGCCGGCGCCGACAGCACCAAGAAGTCAATGCAGTTGCTTCCAACAACCCCGAATTCATGTACTGGTCAGAGAGGCCTATCAGCTGGAGCCGGGCCGACCACCCAGAGGTGATGTCGTCCCCGGGCTCCTATGCCTTGGTTTTGGAAGCGACCCTAGCAATGGACAGGCTTGCTGCCCGATTCTCCCGCGTACTGATAGACGGCGGGAGCAGCATCAACATCCTGTACCAGGATACCATGGAGAAGTTGAACATCAAGGCCAAGCACCTCATGCCAAGCCGGACCGTGTTCCATGGCATTGTACCCGGCCTGTCCTGTTCACCCATCGGCAAGATCAAGATAGATGTTCTCTTGAGACAAGGATCACTTCTGCAGAAGCAATCTGGTTTGAAGTGGTGGACCTCGAGCCCTTACCATGCGCTACTTGGTGGCCTGCTCTGGCCAAGTTCATGGCTGTACCCCACTATGCCTACCTCAAGATGAAGATGCCGAGTACCAAGGGCATCATCACCATAGCCGGCGACTACAAGAAGTCCTCCGAGTGCACTGCGGCCAGCAGCCGGCTGGCCGAGTCCCTCGTAGTCGCCGAAGAGAAGAAGATGTTGGACCGAGTCGTGGCCATGGCCGGCAAGCAACCTGCCCTGTCCCCCGACCCCAAAGAGTGTGATGCCCAAGGTTCCTTCCAGCCGGCCAAGGAAACAAATAAGATACCCCTGGACCCAGAGCACCCAGAAAGGTTTGCCATCATCGGGGCAAACCTGGACAGTAAATAGAAAAGCGAGCTCGTCGATTTTCTCTGTGAGAATCGGGACATCTTCGCATGGTCCCCCAAGGACATGCTGGGTGTTCCGAAGGATTTCGCCGAGCACAAGCTACACGTCCAAGCAGACGCTAAGCCAGTCAAGAAGCCCCTCCGCCGATTGTAAGAAGAGAAGAGAAGGATCGTAGGATAAGAGATAGCCCGGCTCTTGGCGGCCGGCTTCATCATGGAGGTTTTCTTCCCGGAGTGGCTTGCCAACCCGGTCCTCGTGCTGAAGAAGAATAACAAATGGCGCATGTGTATAGATTACATGAGCCTCAACAAAGCCTGCCCCAAAGATCCCTTTGCCTTACCCAGGATTGATCAAGTAATAGACTCCACAACCGGATGCGAGCTGTTGAGTTTCTTGGATGCCTACTCAGGCTACCACCAGATAAAGTTGGACCCGGCCGACCGCCTGAAGACCGCCTTCATCATGCCATTCGGAGCTTTCTGCTACCTGACAATGACATTCGGCTTGAGAAACGCCGGTGCCACCTTTCAGCCTTGCATGCAGAAATGCCTCCTCAAGCAACTCGGCAGAAATGCCCACGTCTATGTAGACGATATTGTGGTGAAGACGGAGAGGCGCAACACCTTGCTAGAAGATCTCAAGGAAACATTTGAGAACCTGCGCCGTTTTCAGATCAAGCTCAACCCGAAAATCGTGTTACGAGTACCAGCGGCCAGCTCCTAGGCTTCCTGGTCTCGAGCGGCATTGAATGCAACCTAGTGAAGATCAAAGCCATTGAGAGAATGGAATTCCCACCAAGCTGCGAGTCGTCCGAAGTTTGCGGGTGCTGGCCTCCACGAACCGCTTCATCGGCCGGCTGGGAGAAAAGGCTCTCCCCTCTGAGACTCATGAAGAAGAGCACTCATTTTGAGTGGAACGACCAAGCCGACTAAGCCTTTCACGAGCTGAAGAAGATGCTTGCCACGCCGCCTGTCTTGGCGGCGCCGACTGAGAAAGAGCCCATGCTCCTTTACATCGCCGCCACCAGCCGGGTGGTCAGCACCGTCATCATGGTCCAATGCCCAGAAGAAGGCCGAGCTCAGCCGGTCCAGAGGCCGGTCTACTACTTAAGCAAAGTACTATCCGCCTCAAAGCAGAACTACCCGCACTACCAGAAGATGTGCTATGGCGTGTACTTCGCCGCCAAGAAGCTGAAGCCCTACTTTCAAGAGCACTCCATCACGGTCGTATGCACCGCCCCGCTCGCCGAGATCATAGGCAGCAGGGGCGCATCTGGCGGGTGGAAAAATAGGCCGTGAGCTGGCCCCTACGATCTTCTACCAGCCTCGCACCGCCATCAAATCGCAAGCATTGGCCGACTTCCTCGTCGGCTGGGCGAGACCCGGTACCTACCGCCGGCTCGACTCCACTCATTGGCGGATGCGCCGGCGGGTCAAGATGCGCGCCCGGCAGGGAGCGGCATCGTCCTCACCTCTCCCAAGGGCGACAAACTCAGATACCGTTGCAGATTCACTTTGCCGCCTCCAACAACGTGGCAGTGCGGGCGCTCATACGGACTCCGGCTAGCCAAAGAGCTCGACATCCGCGGATCACGTGCTATGGCGACTTCGGATTTGGTGGTCCAGCAGTCATTCGGCGGCGGGGCGCCAGGGCGCAAACATGGCGACTACCGCTTCCTCGTTCAGCAAATCAGCGGGTACTTTGAAGGATCACGAGTTCCTCCACGTGCCACGGGCCGACAGCGAACAAGCGGATGCCTGGCGCGGATAGGCTCAACCCGACAAGCTATACCAACCAGCGTCTCTCTCAACGCCTCCTCAAGCCGTCTATCAAGCCGTCTCGAGTGCGACTCCATCTTCGTGCCGCTTAACCCGGCGCGGCGGATCCGGCAGGGAGCCAAGCAGGTGGCCCGGGGACTTCGATAGGCGGCTCGGGGACTGCCATAGTCACACCCGTCCCGGGGGACTTCAGAACCCGGCCCGGGGACTACGGTAGTCGGCCCGGGGACTGCCCCAACACCACAGGCGGTGGCCAGCTCCAGCTCTTCACCACCCAGCCCACCCACCCTGGTTGTAGTAGCCGTATTTGCTATAGAAGAAGTCACAGCTCCATCATGGGCTCAGCCCATCCTCAACTTCCTGATAAACAGAGAGCTGCCGGCTGACGAGATCGCGGCAAGACAAGTCCAACGCCAAGCCGGCGCATATACAATTGCCAGCAGAGGCTCGTCGGCAGCGATGTCCTTTGAGTCTTCGGCGCTCGTCGAGCAAGAGAAGGGCATAGCAATCCTCAAGGACATTCACCAAGGCGAATGCGGCCACCACGCAGCCTCAAGATCCCTCGTTGCCAAAGCCTTCCGCCATGGAATCTTTTGGCCGACTGCCTTGGACGACGCCAAGGAGTTAGTCAAGCATAGCAAAGGCTGCCAAGTCTTCAGCTGTAACACCCCGGATGTAACTTTCCATAATTGTAACTCCAACTCTTGCCTTTACCGGCTATGTGTTATATTATCTCCTCCGTGGTTTGGTTTTTGTCTTTTGTTTTGCATTTTGTTCATGTCTTGCATCTCATCTCATGGCATCATGTGCATTGCATCTGCATGTTTTTCATAAAACTTGCTTCTGCTCGTAGTTGCCGCTTCTTCCTTATCTCTGTTGACGTGTCATATCAACCGGACCGCTCTCTTCTCTCTCTTCTTTGAGCCTGTCAAAACCCCCTTATCTCCATGGCCTTTCGTCAAACCCCTTGTGCGCGTCCGAAAGCTGTCCCGAACCCGACCCAGGCAGTCGTGACCGATGGGTCCGGATCATCCCCAAACATCTATAAAATGTCTCCGTTTTCTTATTTGGCCTTCCCTACCTATTTATTCTCATCCATCGGATTTCGATCGGATGATCCAAACTCCTCTCTTTCTCATATTTATAGTCTAACCCTAGACCCTAGGCTGTCACATCCATCCATCCCCTCACCCACCGCCGCCACCCACTCTTCCTTGTTCTTCGAGAGCTTGTCCCATCGCCGCCACCAACCCACTCTCTCCATCGGGATCCCTCCGGATCGCACCAACCGCCTCCCTCGTTTTCAGCATCGAACCAACCCCAGCCCCCCTCGATACACTCCTCGCCCGAGCCCCGAGCTCCTCCTCGTCCCCGTGTTCGCCCCAGAGCCCAGCAGGACGGCGGCCGCCGACCTCCTTCGTTCCGTCCCGAACCTGCAGCTAGCAAGATGAGCGCCCACCCCTCCCTCCGTTCTTCTCCTTCCTCTGGATTCTCTCTCTCAATCCTCTCTCTGTTCTGTTGCCATTGACAGGAGCTCGTCGCCGTGCTGATCTGTCTCCACCGGCGTTCGAAGTTCCCTTGGAGCCCGGATCTGGCACCCCGGCCCCCGGATTCGCTCCTCCTCCGCCTGGTTCCAGCAAGCACCGGCGTCCTGCCGTTCTCCTTCGACGCCGGAGCTCCCGCAAGCCATCCCCGACGCTGGTCCTCATTGCAGCACCCCAGCCTCGCGCGCCTCCTGCATTTCTCCCGCACGAACCCGGTGAGGCCCTCCTCGTGCCTGTACATGCACGACCGCCTCGATCTGAGGATCTCCACGCCGTGGCCGACGGCCTCCTGAACCTGCCGATGCCCAAGTCCCATCGCGCCGCGCCTGTCCAGCCTCTGCTTCGAGCAGAGGAGGATGATGCCTCGTTCAACGCCCGTTGACCGCGCGAGCATCGTCAGCGCCTCCCTCCTCGTTCGATCCAGCCAAGGCCCAGCTCGCTCGCGCCGCCCCTCAGCCTGCTGCCTTCACCGACTGGGCCTCAGCCTCCCCACAGCCCTCCTCTCTGTCCAGCCCAGCAGTGCTCCAGATTTGGCCCGCATCGTTTTTTTTTCCGTTCTGGACGTATTTGTCTATTATCTAGTGTTCTGCAGTTTTTCAGAAAACCCCTTAATGTTCATGCATCAATAATTCACAAACCATGCATCAGAATTAAATAAACTATATATGAAATATGCTCAGTTTTTCATGTAATTTCATAATATGCCTTTTTCATCCATGTTAAAATGTTTAACTTGTTGTTTGTTTAATTTTGCTTAAATGCCATGCTAAAATGAATTATTTCATAACTAAATAACCGTAGCTCCATTTTAAATAAACTTTATATGTAAATGGGGTGAAAAAATGCCTAGTTTAACATGGTGCAGTTTATTTTCCTGTTTAACAATAATAAAATATGGTTTAGGGCAGAACAGTACCAAATTCGAAATATGCACATGGGGTTTTTCCGGAATTGTTGTTTCTTATTTCCGGCCTCATTTAAACTTGCCTAAATAGTTAGTTTAATTATGCTTCACCTCTTGCCATGTTTAACAACATTTAATATTGTTTGGTAGCTTAAACGAGATTAAACTAAATAATTGATGTGGTGTTTTGTCAATATGCAACTCGTTGCATATTGAGCTCCACTTAACTTGTAGTATTGTTTGTTGCACTTTGCCATGTCATGCCTCTTTAAACCGGACATGCATCATACTTGATTGTGCATCATGCCATGTTTATGCTTGTGTGTTTACTATGTTGTTTGCTTCTTTCCGGTTGTGCTTCTTCTCGATAGTTCCTGTTTTGTTGCGATCGTGAGGATTCGTTCGACTACTTCCGTTCGTCTTCTTCATGGACTCGTTCTTCTTCCTAGCGGGATTTCAGGCAAGATGACCGTCACCTTGGATCTCATTACTATCATTGCTATGCCAGTTGCTTCGCTTCATCCCTATGCTGCGTTACCTACCACTTGCTTATCAAGCCTCCCAAATTGCCATGAACCTCTAACCTTTGTCACCCTTCCTAGCAAACCGTTGTTTGGCTATGTTACCGCTTTTGCTCAGCCCCTCTTATAGCATTGCTAGTTGCAGGTGAAGATGAAGATTGCTCCATGTTGGATTATGTTTATGTTGGGATATCACAAATCTCTTATATTATTAATGCATCTATATACTTGGTAAAGGGTGGAAGGCTCGGCCTTATGCCTGGTGTTTTGTTCCACTCTTGCCGCCCTAGTTTCCGTCATATCGGTATTATATTCCCGGATTTTGCGTCCCTAACGCGGTTGGGTGATTTATGGGACCCCTTGACAGTTCGCTTTGAATAAAACTCCTCCGCCAAGGCCCAACATTGGTTTTACCATTTGCCTCACCTATGCCCTTTTTCCCTTGGGTTTCCGGAGCCCAAGGGTCATCTTTATTTAGCCCCGGGCGGTGCTCCTTCAGTGTTGGTCCGAACCGAGCAACCTCTTGGGGCCACCTCGAAACTTCGAAGCCTGGTTTTACTCGTAGCTTGACTTATCCGGTGTGCCCTAAGAACGAGGTACGTGCGACTCCTATCGGGATTTGTCGGCACATCGGGCGGCTTTGCCGGTCTTGTTTTAACATTGTCAAAATGTCTTGTCAACGGGATTCCGAGACTGATCGGGTCTTCCCGGGAGAAGGAATATCCTTCGTTGATCGCGAGAGCTTATCATGGGCTAAGTTGGGACACCCCTGCAGGTTTTGAACTTCCGAAAGCCGTGCCCGCGATTATGTGGAAGATGGGAATTTGTTAATGTCTGGTTGTAGATAACTTGACACCAGATCCGAATTAAAACGCATCAACCGTGTGTGTAGCCGTGATGGTCTCTTTTCGGCGGAGTCCGGGAAGTGAACACGGCTTTGGGTTATGTTTGACGTAAGTAGGAGTTCAGGATCACTTCTTGATCATTGCTAGCTTCACGACCGTTCCTTTGCTTCTCTTCTCGCTCTTATTTGCGTATGTTAGCCACCATACATGCTTAGCCGCTGCTACAACCTCACCACTTTACCCCTTCCTTACCCATTAAGCTTTGCTAGTCTTGATACCCATGGTAATGGGATTGCTGAGTCCTCGTGGCTCTGAAATTACTACAACAACGAGTTGCGGTATAGGTTATCACGATGATCATGGCCAGAGCGATGTTTGCTTGTTTTGGAGTTCTCCTTCTGCTTCTTCTTCCATCGGGGATAGGTTCGGTCGGCGGCACAGGCTGGCTGGAGTGGATATTGTTTGAGTTTCTGTTTATGATTCATCCGTGGTCGGATGTTGATCTTATATGTTGTATTGTTGTTTTCATGTGACATTGTATGTATTGGATGTATCCCCACTATTATGTAATGTTGATGTAATGATATCCACCTTGCAAAAGCGTCTTCAAGATGCGCTTCTATCCTTGGTGGGACCTTCGAGTTCCTTTAGGATAGGGTCGCATCTTGGGCGTGACATCAGCTCCAAGCAACACCTGCCGGCTTCAGAACTCAAGACCATTCCCCTTTCCTGGCCTTTTGTCGTCTGGGGATTGGACATGGTGGGCCCATTCAAGACGGCTCACGGCGGCATGACACACTTGCTTGTCGCCGTGGATAAATTCACCAAGTGGATCGAAGCAAAGCCGATTAAGAAGCTGAGCAGGCCGACCGTGGCATTCATCGCAGAACATCACAACTTCGATGCGGCGTGCCACACAGCATCATCACCGACAACGGCACGAATTTTGCCAAGGAGCATTAGCGCGTTTTTGTGACGCAGGGCATCCGGCCCGGACCTAGCGTCCGTTGCCCACCATGATCAAGCGGCCAAGTTGAGCGAGCCAATGGCCTCATCCTTTCGGCATCAAGCCCGGCTGAGTGGGTGCATTGGGCGCTGGCGGCTGTTGGCTCGACGAGCTGCCGGCCGTCCTCTGGTCTGCGCACTACCCCAAACAAGTCAACGGCTTCACCTTTCTTCCTTGTATTTTGCGTCGAGGCTGTCATCCCAACCGACGCCGAGTTCGATTCGCCTCGGGTGACCATGTACCGGAAGCTGAGGCCAAAAAGCCGAGAAAGGCGGCGTCGACCTCTTTGGAAGAAAGCGGCTGTTAGCCCTCAACCGGTCTGCCATTTACGGCAGGGTTTGCGCCCTTCCATAGCGGAAGGTCAAGCCAAGATCCTTTCAAGAGGCGACCTTGTGCTCCGGCTGATCCAGCGAACGATCGGCCAGCACAAGCTCTCGGCCCCTGGGAAGGTCCTTAAATCGTCGGCAGAGCATTGGGAAGCGACTCCTACTACCTAATCGATGCCTGAAGCGAAGGCCGCGAAGAGATAGTTCGGCAAAGTGGAGCGACCATGGAAACATCAACCTCCTCCAGAAGATTTTTACAGTTAAAATGCAGTTTGTATCATGCTACCTTTTGTACTAAGTATGAGACAATGGGCCCCCCGAGGAGCACTTTCGAGGGACTGCCACCTTTATCTATGAATGGCGAGTATCATGCCTATGATTTTGTCATTTCACCTTTTAAATCCGGCACGGAGTTGACTAGTCGTCCGAGGTGGCCATATGAGTTATATTTAAAGTTCCACCTGCGGTCGGACAAGTAGTGTGCGGCACCCAAGCCCTCTCTTGTCAAAAGCCACAGCTCGAAGAACCCGGTAATACGGCTGGCAAGAGTCAAAGCGAGGAAAGGATGCCCACGAAAAATGGCTAAGGACTAACGAACTTATATAACAAAAGTCAGCTTCCTCCCATTGCCGACCGGCTACCGAATAACCGGACGGCCGACTTCCATTAAACCCTGCCACAATCCAACAAAGCTCAGTACTTGCCTTCCACAAAATAGCCAGTTCCTCCCGACCCGCAGTTGCTGAGCAGCTCTTGACTAACAATGGCAATCAAGGGAAGGCAGCAAAGCAACGACCTAAGGATAAAGGCAAACTCAAATGGAAGCCAAACACATGCATAATTATATTTACACAAAAGCCTTGAAGGTCGGCATTCAACATAGTATGAATACACCCCGATTGGGTGGAAGCTAGCATAAAGTTAATAAAATTTGTTCAAAAAACAGTGAGAAAAGCAAGCGGACGAGATCAAGCCAGCGAACAACATGCGATCTGGCGGTCGTGACGGCGATGCTGGCGAAGGAGTGGCGGTTGCGAGTCTCGGCCTGATCTTCACCTGGCGGTAGCGGCGCTGGCGTGCCTCATGCTAGAAACGCGATCGGTGGCGGCTGGTCGCCGCCGTCTGGCGGCGTCTCCACCGCCCTCCTCCTCGTCATCTTGGCCTCGCTCGCTGGAGGCAATCTCCTCCGCCCGAATCCTCGCCTTCCGCCGGGTTGAGCCGAATCATTCCTCGGCTGGGCGACTCATTTACATCATTCACTTGAGGAGCAAAGACAACGGTGTCGGTGTACTTTCGGCGATAACCCGGTAGCCTGGATGGTGGCCGGCCGCGCCCACCAGCTCCTCGTCGACCTCCTGCCTCCAAGTGCTCGGTGGCGCAGGTTTAGCCAGGATACCAGGCCGGACGAACTCCGGCGCCCGCCCGGCGCCGGACCGAGCAGCGGAAGCCTTCCGAGGCCTCGGCGGCCAACCGCAGCCTCCGACCATTCGGCGTGATCCGGTGAAGTGCGAGGATCACCTCGCCCGGCGAGGCGGCCAACACTTGCGCGCCGGCGCGCTGAAGCCGGCGGAGCATCTTGGTGAGCGGCTGCACTGAGCTGGATCGCCAAGCGCTGCTCCTCGGCGTCCGGTGGCGTCTGGCGCGATGCAACCCCTACTTGCCGGCGCGTCTCGCGGTGGGCCTCGATAACCAGCTGGCGGCGGCAGATGGCGAGGAAGTAGTCTGCGTGAAGAACAAGAACACGGCACAAAAATTAGAAGATGAACAAGAGGGCAGGGAGCAAGCAAAGAAGTGAGAAGGGAAGGCGGCCTACCGTCGATCAGATCATCCACCCGCCCATAACCCTCGCTCAGCGCCTGCCTTGCTTCAGCCTAGCCCGCCGCCTCGATCTCGAACTCGGCCTTAAGGGCGGCCTCGTAATCCTGCGCCTTCTTCAGGGCCGCCTGGTGGCTCTCCTCCTGGACGGCCAGCCTATTGGCCAGGCGGTCACGTTCCTGGGCCAAGGCGACGATCTCGGCTTCCTAGGCGCGAAGAGCGGTTTGGGCCTCGCCTAGCTGCCCCCTCAAGTCGGCGTTAGCTCCTGCAAGCATGGAGAAAAAGGAAAAAAGCAGTAAGGGAAAATTTGCCAGGGAAGTCCGACCCGGCTGCTCAGCAGCCGGCCCGAATCTCGGGGACTACACCTAGTGGGTGCACTGACGCGCCCCCACTTGAGATAGAAGGAACCAAGTATTTACTCCGGCTGTTCGTCAGATCGGCGGCCTTCTAGCTCAGCTCCTGGGCCTGGGAGTTGAAGGCGGCCGCGCGAAGATTTTGATACTCCTGAAAATCAGATGGAGTGTGCATAAAACAAGATTGCTACCAAAGCTTGCTAAGTTTCAAGCCTTTGCTCGGCGGCCGACTTCGAAACTTCGGGACTACACCGATGGGTGCAGCAGCAGCGCTTACGGAAGAAATCAAAAAGAAATCGATCAAGGCGGAAGACTCACCCGGACGGCCAGCGCGTGCGCGTGAAGGAACTCTGGGTGTATCGTTGCAGCAAGCCGGCTGAGCACGAAGCGGCGTCGGACCTCTGTGCCACCCGTTCATCTCGGCGTCCATGTTGGCGTCCACTCGGAGGTCTTTGGAGCTGGCTGCCTCCAGTCCTGTCCCGTCGAGCTAGCGCCCGCAGCCCTTTGCGGCTCCAGCATCGAGGAAGCCTGTCCCACGCGTTGGCGGGGCACCGACTGCACCACGAGATCCGCCCCCGCCGCCGACTTCGCCCCGGCCGGTTGCCCGACGCGCGCAACAGGTCGGCCGCCTTAGCCCACTCCGATCGGCGCCGACTATGGCGCCTCCCGAGATAAATCCGTCGTCCTCCATCCTCTCCATCACCGGCTGGTGGCGGTCGGGTTCCTCCGCGGAGAATGCAGGGACATTAAAGACCCGCAGCGCGAAGGGAATAGCGGCTGTGGAGGATGATTACATAAACCTCCGCCTCCCTCTCCATGACCACGGCCTCGCACTGGAGCCTTGGCCGCGCGTCGGCTTGCGCCTCGGCGACTTCTCCGCCTCTGGGCGGCCCTCCGCTCCCGCCGCTTCCCGCTCTCGCGAGCCTCCAGCGCGTTCCGCTCCGTTGCCTCCATGAGGTCGGCGGGAGGTCCCTCGGCGGGAACTCGAAGACCCTCCGTCGGCGTGACTATGGGCGGCGTCAACCAGCTCAAGGGAAAGCGGCGCTCTGTTCAACAAACCAAGAAGGCGGCTCAGATGAGCCTCAACCAAAATAGACAACAAAAGTACAAGACACACAACACTTACGCCGGAGACCGCT
The DNA here is from genome assembly GCA_021605205.1 of Aegilops longissima. Lineage (NCBI taxonomy): Eukaryota > Viridiplantae > Streptophyta > Magnoliopsida > Poales > Poaceae > Aegilops > Aegilops longissima. Next base: position 54,788,939 of record CM038681.1, on the reverse strand, counting down.
TGTGGCTGCTTCACCACCTTGCGAGCGGGCGCTTCGCAACCGCCTCGTCTCGCTTGGTGGCGCCAGCGGAGCTCTTGGGTTTCTTCGCCGGCTGCGAAGAGACCAGTGCTTGACCAGGCACCTGCAGCGCCACCACGAGCAGTTAGGCGGCGGAAGGCCCAGCGCCATGGCGATCGGCAACCCGTCCTCCTCCGGCCAGTCCTAAAAGCCGGCGTAAGGTCGAGGCGCGTGCCTCTCCGCCCGGTTGCGACTACGGATGTCGTCCATGGCGGCCGCCCCGAATCGGAGTCGTCGGGATCATCCACGGCGCGATCGGCCGTAAGCTGGCGCTCGGCCTGCGGCCCGGCGCCCGGTCGAAGAAGAGGCTCTGCTCAAAAGGCAAGCGATTAGTCAAAACCCGGCTATCACGTGCACGCAACAAAGAAGAAGAGAATAAGGAAAAACTCACCACGAGTGGCGGGTTGGCGAGAATATGGCGGCTTGCGTACTGCCACTCCACGGTGAGTTTGCGATTGGAATACAATTCACCATGAAGATACCTCATCGAGGCATCTCTACGGTGCTCAGCGGCAACCTTGGTCAGAGCGGCAGCTCATTTGGCGAATCATGTGCGGCCGGCTTTGGGCGGAAGCTTACCGGCGCTCCACAGCGGCGGCCAAGTCGGCCCCACCAAGCCTCCGGCCGGACCATCACCCAGCCGGGTGGCGGCGGCGTTCGGCCAAGGTGAGCAACGGGATCGGAAGGACCAAGGCCCGACCTTGCGGGCGGCGGGCCGACTTCGTAAGCGATGGGTGGAGGTAGTCGCCTTGGCAGCGGCGTTCTTCACGTAGAAATCGACTGCTGCCAAAGCTTCACATTGGATCAGCGGGATAGGCGAAAAAGGTTGTTGTCGATTAGTCCTCTGTTTGGCGATGAAGAGCGCCGCGAGGCGAACGCATCCGCGAGGCAGTGCGAGCTTGCATTGAAGAACTCCCCAGCTCGGGTGGGGAAGAGCGTAAAAAAGCCATAAAGTGTAGCGAAGGCAGAACAGCGATATCACCGTGTTGGGGGGAGGTGATCGCGACTAAAGATGGTAGAAGTGAGAAGGAGGCGGAAGAACCCTTCGCTGGCTGGCGAGCCCGCGGGCAGTCGCGGCGGAAGATGACCCGCTCGCCCTCCTCTGGCGCCGGAGAAATCTCGCCTCGGCGTGGCCGAGTCTTCACGAGTCCTTAACCGACAACCGTCGCGTCCGTGGAGCCAATCAATGTGATCTTCGTGGGCGATGGAGCCATCCACGAGCTCGACAACGCCATGGGAGCGGCGGAAGGAAAGAGCAGCGGCGGCGGAGAAACCGACCACGCATAACGAAGGAACATGGCGAGCCAAGATAACTTCGTGGCGGAGCGGCGGCGATGGCGAGTCTTCTTGCTGCGGCGGAAAAAAGTAGAGGAAGGAGAGGGCGGGCGGCGTGCAAGCCCTGCCGCTCCCCTCCTCCCCTTCTTATAGGCTCGGCAGCGGCGAGGAGGCGAGTGTGAGGCGTGGGATTAAGCGCACCTCCCCCCCGTCCCCGCGATATAGGCGCCCTAAGGTGTCTTTGTAACCGCCCGCGAAGAGCAAGCAGATCCGCAGGGCGCATGAAGAATCCGGCGTGGGCGGCGTAAGCTTGGTAGGCCACTGGCACGTGGCGGCGTCCCGTCCTGCAGCGTGGGGCTGGCGAAGCTTTTACGGCCGCGTGGCGTAAGGTGACAGCGGTCAGCAGCATAAGCCGGCTCCGCGTTCCCCTTTCTAACCACGGAGCTTCCCGAAGACGGCGCACCCGTTCAAGGCCGGCTCCTAGCTACCGGCTTCCCAGGATAGGAAGCTGATCGAGCTCCTCGTCCTCCCTTCAACCTCGAAGCCCAATCAGCTTCGGGGACTACTGTCGGAGTAAATGACCACGGGTAGCCTAGCCGGCTCCCCCTGGGGCTTCTGAAAAAATTACAAGACGATCAAGCCAATCAAGTCATCCAACTCCCAGGACGCTGGGCCGCCTTCCCCTGGCCGGCTATCATTTAGGCCAGCTGTCAAGAGGCGGCCTGGCCCCAAGATCCATAGAAGAAAGCCATGAGAGGGCCGGCTTCCGAGGCCCGGCTACGGGCCAACTCCGTGCAGCCGGCCACGAGAAGGCCGACTCAAGGGCCAGCCACCTGCGGCCAGCCAAAGCCGCACCCTCGAATCTGCACCCACATAGCGGCGATGGGAGCAGGCGTGGCTCTGATGAAGCCTGCCACCCCACATCCCGGGCGCATAGCTCTGATTGCACCGTCAGGGGCAGCCACCACCGTCCGGCGTACCTTTGTTGCCATGTTGGCTGTTGACATCACCCGGCAGTTGTATGCGTACTACCCTTGATGGCGGGTCCCCGGTGGAAGAGATGCCCGAAGGCGGCTCAGCCTCCCCTAGTCGTCCCGAGATATGGCCGACTCCCCATAGCCGGCTTGTTCCCTCCCTTGAAGGAAGCGCCTCATTAAGGAGACAGGAAGACGTGGGGCTACAGTGATTGCCGCCAAGGCGGCGGCACTGTAGCCATGCTTACCCGGACAAAGCCCTCGTCATCAAGGTTGAGGCAATAGTAACCAGCCCCCGACAAGGCCCTCAACGGTGGGGCCAGCTTGTCGACCAGGAAGCCGGCAGCCGGCGGGACCCACCAAGTCGGCGGGCCCGGCTGAGTGAGCCCGGCAGACCGAAGCAACGGCGGCTGGGGCCACACCTGGGATTACCGTGTACCCGGAGGAGATGAGGCCTATATAAACCCCAGCGCCCATGCAAAGGTTGGTGTCGGGTGTCAAAACCGGCGGATCTCACGGTAGGGGTCCCGAGGCTGTGCGTCTAGGCGGATGGTAACGGAGACAAAGGGACACGATGTTTTTACCCGGTTAGGACCCTCTCGATGGAGGTAATACCCTACTCCCTTGATTAATATTGATGATATGGGTAGTACAAGTAGATCTACCACATGATCGAGAGGCTAAACCTAGAAGCTAGCCTATGGTATGATTGTTGTTAGATCTCTGGACTAAAACCCTCCGATTTATATAGACACGGATAGGGTTAGGGTTACCGAGTCGGTTACAATGGTAGGAGATCTACATATCCGTATCATCAAGCTTGCCTTCCCGCCAAGTGAGGAAAGTCCCATCCGGACACGGGATGAAGTCTTCAATCTTGTATCTTCATAGTCCGGTGAGGAGTCTGGACTAGGGGGTGTCCGGATAGCGAACTATCATCTTTGGCGGACTCCTAGACTATGAAGATACAAGATTGAAGACTTCGTCCGTGTGGGATGGGACGTTCGCCTTGGCGTGGAAGGCAAGCAGCGTCGGATATGTAGATCTCCTACCATTGTAACCGACTCTTTAAACCTAACCCTACAGGTGTCTGAAAGTTTAGTCCATAGGGTCAGACAACAACGAAATTAAGACTGACTCCGCTAGTTTTGACTTACCGACTTGATAATCTTTCATTGAGAGTTCCTGCAATGTTGTCACCCGATAGGCGCGATGGCTCCTTGATCATCAGCAGCGATGTAGTCGGTGAGACTTTTCTCCCGGACAGATCTTCGTGTTCGGCTTTGCACTGCGGGCCAATTCAGCAGCCATCTGGAGCAGATGGCTTCGCCCTGGCCGATAGGTCGGATTTGGAAAGCTTGAACTACTCGGCCGATGTCGCGAGACTTGATCTTGACGGATTGAGCCCTGACGGCGAGTGTGCCGCTATGCGGATGGAGTGCGATCTGGCTCTACCGCGAGCGATTGCCACGGAGGCGCACGCCGCCAGCTCAGACCGCTTAATCCGGGCGGTGCCCCGGTCGAGGGCGAGTGGTTGGACACCACCTCGGGGCTGAAATCTCTATGGCGATTGAGCGAGCACCATCCTGTCGCTGTGAACCCGTGACTCAAGGTGCGGACTCACGAACCCTCGGCGCCCCTTGCCAGAATCCGATTGGGCGCCCGGTTATGGAGTTCACTGCCGCGGACATCTTTCAGCACTCCCCTTTGGCGACATCTGAATTCACTAAAGTCTCTTTCTTTATCCGGAGAGCCCTGGCGGACTACGGTCGGGAAGGTTGGGATCGCAGGCGACGAAGAAATTCAACGCCCACCCACCACCCACTTTGTAGCCACTGCATCGATGATTTAACCGACATGCTCGACTCGACTCGAAGACATCGGCGGTATGGGCGGCGATGCTGGGCGACCAAGAACCAGCGCCCACAGGGCCTTTGGAAGGCCACCTCGTCATACAACATATACATGGTGGACATCCCAAAAGATGGGAACGGCGGCGGAACAGCGGGAGGATGACCCCTCAAGAAACAGCCCAAGCGCCGACATCGATGGCGCCGCTCTAAATCCGCCACCGGTAAATCGGCGATTCGGCGGGAGACAATAATACCCGGACAGTGCGAAGACGGCCCCTCCAGCAGGACTCAGCGGGGAGGAGGGAGAAGCAAGTCCGCCGACAGGTGCAGCGAAAAAGAGGTGAGGGCGATAATTATCGCCTCCCTCCGAAGATGAGAAATCCTCGGCGACAGCCTTAATTTGTGCGTGCCGGAGGATCCGCCCGAACAGGAAGCGTTTCAAGCGCGGGCTTATGGCCCGCGACAAGCAGCCTCAAGAAAAAGCAGCAACATCTTAGAGCTGACCAAGACCTACTAGCCGACAGATGGACTGAAGTCCTTGCAGCGAAGAGTATGAACTCGAGCGCCCCTCAAAGCTACCCCAGCGCGGGCCGTTGCCTCGATCGGAGGAGCAGCACCCACATCACCAGCGCGATGATACGGCCGACACGGCCACCCGTGGCGCGACAGAAAGGCCTCTAGACCCTCCATTCAAGCCGCACCCGCGCCCGCTCAAAAAGTACCAAGGCACGGAAAGCGCGCCGGACTTGCGAAGATATATTGGAGGATGAGGAAAAACATACAAGATCGATCTCACGGATCTTGTGGGCGCCTAACGACTTCCGGGATGATTACCGTCACGCCGGATACAGCAAACCGGCGGGCGAACACGATGACAAAGCTCATATGAGCTACGTCGTGACATAGCCCAATATAGGCGCCGCACACCCACTATGCTTCACGGATGAAGTAATGGATCATCGAATCACGAGGGCTTCAAACCAGTAAACATCGAATCATGCGATGGTACCACGATCCTGCGATGCGGATCCGGGACTATCTCCTCCACATCCACATGGCCCATGGTGATGATCTACATGCCATCAAATACCTTCCTCAAGCTTAAAGGACCAGCTCGGCATTGGCTTAACAACGCTAGCAGAAATCAATTGGTTGTTGGGAGGACCTAGAAGCCGCATTCCTTGATAACTTCCAGGGCACATATGTGCGACCACGAACGCCGATGACCTTAGCCATATAATTCAGCAGCGGAAGAATCGGCGGACAATTCTGGATGCGGTTCCTAACAAGAAAAATCAGATCGTTGACTGTCCGGATCACGAGCGCTAGCAGCCTTCAAACACAACAGCCATGACGAGTGGCTAGCTCGGCACCTAGGACAGGAAAAGCCAAAATCCATGGCAGCCCTCACCACACTCATGACCGGCTTTTGCGGCGGGGAGAGGACAACTGGCTAGCTCGAAGCAAAAACTTGGCCAAACACCACGGTAGTTCGGATACCAAGGACAACAATGGCAGGTCGGTGCCATAGCAAGAATAAGCGCCACATTAATGGTGATAATCTGAAGATCTGACGGTAAATGCGGATTCGAGAGGCTCTAAACCCGGTCAGCGGAAGAAGCCATTCAAAAGAAATACCCAGGGCCCGTCCAACTTGGACCGAATACTCGATCGCTTGTGCGAGATACATGGCACCCCCGAAAAATCAGCCAACCACACCAACAGGGATTGTTGGGTGTTCAAGCAAGCAGGCAAGCTAAGCGCCCGAAAACAACGACAAGGGCTGCATAGCAATGGCGAAGAAGAGCCCGACCGCCCGAACAATAGAGGGCGAAGGGGTTTCCCACACAAGTGCGAGACGGTGAACATGATATCGCAACCCACATACCCAAAGGGAGGCGGAAGCATGCGCTAAAGGATGTATATGCGATGGAGCGATCGCCCAGTTCAACCATGGTCCTCTGCCCGATCACCTTTGATCAAAGGACCACCCACTAGCATCCGTCACGGTGGATTCGCGCATTGGTTCTTGACCCAATCATCGACAGATTTCACCTCACTAAGTCTGATGGACAGCGGTAGCAGCCAGAACCTGCTTTATCGAGACACACAGTGAACAAAATGGGCATTGACCCTCAAGGATTAAACCCACAAAGAGCGACCTTAAAAGCGTCATACCGGTGTAGAGGCCAATTATACAGGCTCGAGTTACACTCGAAGTGGTCTTGGATCCCGGATAACTTCCGGCGAAGAGTTAATCTTGACATAGTCCCGTTCATGGCGGCTATCACGCCTTTGCTCGGACGAACCGCATTGCAAAGTTCAATGCGATGCCGCACCACGCATACCTCAAGCTCAAGATGCGAGGCCCTCGAGGAGTAATCACGGTCAATGGAAACACGAGCGCTCTCTCCGAGCGGAGGAGCACAGCTGACCTTGCGGCGGAGGTGCAAAGCAGCCTCTCACATCAATTCTCGAGTCCGGCCACTAAGCGTCCGGACAACATCAAAAGCAGCGCCCGAGTAACCTACAACAAGACTGCCTGGCACGATCAAGCAGCGTAGCAATCCGGCTAACCCCAGCCCTCGCGAATTGCGAAGGCGGTACTCTGGCGTACATAACTACGCTCGGGAGATACCATGGGCATAAGGGAGGGCACGACCACGGCATGCGCCAGAATGCGGCTCAACGCACGGGGGCTCCGATTGTCATTATTTCTCTTTTTTTTTCTTACTTTCAGGACTCTGTTCTCTAGAAGCCCTGTCTGGCATTCGCGCCGAACTCACGATGCAACAGCCAGGGAAACAGAAAATTGCGTCGAGTGTCCAGGTGGTCTCTACTACGAGCATTATACCTGTTTTTATACCATCCAAGAGCTTACCCTGGAGAGGACATGTTAAATAGTCCCATCCCTTGCTTATCGCACAATTTGTATCGTTCTGCTTTTATTTGCAGTACCTTTTTGAATAACCAATACATAGCTTTTGCCTGTTATTGCACTCCTTTTTTATCTATATATATGTTCATTTCATGACATGTTGCACCATTACACTTTAGTACGGCCAATACACCAGGGCTTAAGTACCCCAAAATTATGGTGTGAAAAGTCCGAACACTTTCACAAGTCGGCACCCGAACTTATAGCATTATATGCATCGGCTCCGAATCATGTCTTGGGTCAATAGTTGGGTTTCCGGCTCCCATGTTTTCGGTACCTTACGTTCCGTTATATCGGCTAAGGTAGCCTGGGAGAACCACTGCGATTGTGCCCGGTTGAGCTGGGTTGAGCACCTCGGTGGAAAGCTAAAACTGACCGTCATGATAGAAGCGAGCGAGCTGGTCGCTGTTTGAGAGGTTTTTCGGGTCCCTAAAGACTTATGCCGCATAGGCGAGGAGCCGGCATTGTCCGGCAAAGCGTGAGATAGCGCCCGAACTCGGTCTTCGAATACTAGGGGCTTCGCGAAATTTAAAATTATTGAATTCTATGGCTAAGTGGAGAGTGTTCAAGCACTATAAGTCTAGTTGCCTTGTTAGTTGCGTTGGCGCCTCCTCGATGGACCCAAGAATGGGAACAAGAGCGCTCAAGTTTATCCGAACACCCCAAACTTGTGGCATGGGGCTGAAGCCAACGACTTGCCATCATCTCAAATTTGATAAGCGGCTGCACAGAAGGTAATATTTTAAATTAACAAGCGTTGCTTAGCGCATATGAACAAGTTTTCAAATACAGGATAACAAATGTGAGTCTATTAAAAATTACATCTTTGGAGCACTCATCCGCTTATACTGGCGGGCACCCTTGAGGCGCCCTCATAGTACATTTCTGACTTCGGTGATCCTTGCCCTTTGGTGGCCCGTCCGTCACAAGCTTCTCCGCATCCAGCTTGCCCGGTGCACTTTAGCACGGGCAAGGGCCAACGGCACCTACAATGCAGGCGGACGCACTTGTGACTTCAATCCATGGACAAAGTCCACCAGCCGCGCACTAGACCAAAGTAGCTCCGAGGCATGGCTTCCAATGGCCACAGCCGAACTATGAGGCCCTTCATGGCCTGTTCGGCGACCTTGTGGAGCTTGACCAGCTGCTTCAGCTGGTCGCTTAGGGGCACCGGATGTCCGGCCTCAGCGTACTGAGACCAGAACACCTTTTCCGTCCAGCTCCCCTCCTTGGCGCGGTAGAACGCAGCAGCATCAGACACACTACGGGGCAGATCTGCGAATGCTCCTGGAGAGCTCCGAATCCGGGTAAGTAATAGGTAATTCACTTTCACATGCTTGCTTTGCATAAAGAATGCCTTACCCGCCGCTATCTTCTTTAATGATTCAATTTCTTGGAGGGCTTTTTGGGCTTCGGCCTTAGCAGCTTTGGCACTCTCAAGAGCCGAGGCGAGCTCGGACTCTCGAGTCTTCGAGTCACGCTCCAAACTCTAGTGTTTTTCCACGAGAGCACAGGAGCTCTTGCCGCACCTCCGCCACCCGCTCCTCCTGCTTTTCTCGCTCAGTGCGCTCTGTGGCGCTTTGCTTTGACCCGAGACACCGCTTCCTTCAGGTAGCCACCTCATTAATGTGGCCCTACAAAACCCACGTTATTCCCTTGTCATTGTTTGCAACTTGAATCCTTTCTGTAAGGTATTTCTTTAATAAGGTATTACTTACCTTCCTTGCCCTCGAGCTGCTTCTTGGCTTGGCCGAGCTCGTTCTCGGACCTTTCGAGGCTCTCCTTCAATGCATTGACCTCCATGATCGGTCTGGCCGGAGGTTAGCAGGGCAGCCTGCATTCCCATATTGACATAATTATGTTAGACTCATGCGTATATGTTTTTAGATCCTTAGTCCGGCTTTTCTTTCCGAACACCGAATTAAGCATCGAGGCTCTTGTCTATCACGGTAATCTTATTACATATATTAAAAACTTACCTCAAAGCCTGTTAGAAGGCTGGTACAGGCTTCAGTCAGCCCGCTCTTGGCGGACTGAACTTTCTGGATCACCGCACTCATGATAGTGCGGTGCTCCTCGTCGATGGAGGCGCCGTTAAGCACCTCCAACAAGCTATCCGGTGCCTCCGGTTGGATGGAGGTCACCGGTGTCGCAGTCTTGCCCTTCTTACGAAGGGGCCGCCTGCCGGTCTTCGGAACCATTGCTGGTTCCGGCATGGAGTCCGGCATAGTGCCGAACTTAGAGCCCTCTAGGGTTTCGCCCCCTTTGCGCCCGGCGTCCGGGAGGTCGCCTTGCGGCGCCTCCAGGACCACCTCCTCCTAGTTGGGCCCCTTTTGGGACTCCACCGCGGTGTCATCTGCATCACGAGGAGAGGAGGCGGTCGGAAGTGAAGTGCTCGACGTATCCAGGGAGCCGCTCGACGAAGTGGCAAGATCGTCCCTGGGCGGGCTACATGGTTATATTCGGTGTTAGAAGACACTATGCGACAAATGAAAATCTATGAGTTATTCTGGAATCCGGACACATACGATCTCGCCAGGGGCTTGGCCCTTGTTGGCCACTCCTCCTCATCGCTATCGGCGTTGGTGGAGAAGTCCAGAGGTAGGGTCCTTCCCTTCTTGGACCCTCCGACCTCCCCAGTTGGGGCGGCCTTCCTTTTATTCTCTCCCCCTCCTGGGGGAGAGGCTTCTTTCTCCTCCTCCTCTTCCTCGGAGGAGGATTCCGCCTCAGTGTTATCGGGCGATGCGTCCGACAACACCTGGCGTCGGGATCTCTTTCGAGTTCCCGTGGCCTCCTTCTTGGCCTTCTTCTCCGGCACCACGTGAGGTGCCGGAACCAGGCAACCCGCCAATCGGGCGTCCGCTGGGTCTTCGGCGAAGGGCCGGACGGTTAATCTGTCTGGGCGTCTTGACCAGATCTGTCAAAGGTTAGGGAGTTTTAGAACCGCATAGAGTCAAACTATGAAAAAGAGTCCCATAAAGGGTGAAATAACTTACCTCGCTGGCTTGATCTGCGAGCTGAATCCGCGATCTTGATGGCGGATGTAGAACCTCGGCGCCCTTGAGCGGCACCTTCGGGCATCTTAAATGCGTGAGTGTCGAAGAGCCTTTTTCAGAGATTGGGTGCTTGTGCGGGATTGAACTCCACAATTTGAAGGCCCGTTGTTGGCATGGGAGAATCCGGCGGATGAGCATCACCTGGATTACGTTGACAAGCCTGAGATTCTTGTCCACCAGGTTTCGGACGCAAGTTTGGAGTCCGGACAGCTCATCTGAATTCCCCCACGTCTGGCCTGTCTCTTTCCATGATGTGAGTCGAGTGGGGAAGCCAGATTGGAATTCGGGGGCCGCCGCCCATTGAGAGTCACGCGGCTCGGTGATGTAGAACCACCCTGATTGCCACCCCTTTATGGTCTCCACAAAGGAGCCCTCGAGCCATAGGACTTTGGCCATCTTGCCAACCATGGCGCCTCCGCACTCCGCTTGGCGGCCGCCCACTACCTTCGGCCTGACATTAAAGATCTCCAACCATAAGCCGAAGTGGGGCTGGATGCAGAGGAAGGCCTCGCACATGACGATAAACGCCGAGATGTTGAGGATGAAATTCGTGGCCAGATCGTGGAAATCTAGGCCGTAGTAGAACATGAGCCCCCGGACAAATGGGTGAAGTGGAAACCCTAGTCCGTAGAGGAAGTGGGGGAGGAACACAACCCTCTCATGGGGCCTGGGGGTGGGGATGAGCTGCCCTTTGTCGGACAGCCGATGTTCGATGTCGTCGGACAAGTATCCGGCCTTCATGCAGCTTTTTACTGTGGCCCTCCGTGTGGAGGAGACCATCCACCTGCCTCCCGCTCCGGACATGGCTGGAGATGGTTGAGGAAGGATGTCTTGAACTTAGGCGCTGGAGCTCGAGTCTTGTGAAATGGATGAGCAAGGAGGAGGAAGGCGTGGGTGAAAAGGGTGGATCATTATCCCTTATATGGAAGGGCGAATGCTATCGTCCCCCACCAGCTGATAAAACTACTTATCTCCCAAGTGCATAATCAATGGCGCGTTGGGTTACCACGTCTGTATTGATGAGAATCCGGAATAAGGGGCAAGATCCACGCTTTGATAAGGCGTGCCAAGAAACCGCCTCGCTGAACATGCTGAGGTAGAATGATAAAAAAGCGATTAAGTATAAAGGCCTGGCCGTATGGCGTGATGTCACGCCGCGGAATACATCAGCAGAATCTGTGCAAAAGTTATTCTCTCTATGGTGGTATGTGGAACTTGTTTTGCGAGCGGACACTATCCTTGTGTTCAAAACCTTCTATGAATTAGGAGGAACCCGCCTTGCAATGCGAAGACAATATCTGCGCCGGACTCGTCGTCATTGAAGCCTAGTTCGAGGAGCTCTTGAGGAGTCTGGACTAGGGGTGTCTGATAGCCAAACTATCATCTTTGGCGGACTCCTAGACTATGAAGATACAAGATTGAAGACTTAGTCCCGTGTCCGGATGGGACTTTCCTTGGCGTGGAAGGCAAGCTTGGCGATCTGGATATGTAGATCTCCTCGATTGTAACCGACTCATGTAACCTAACCCTATTCGGTGTCTATATAAGCGAAGGGTTTTAGTCCGTGGGACGAACAACAATCATACCATAGGCTAGCTTCTAGGTTTAGCCTCTCGATCTCGCGGTAGATCTACTCTTGTACTACCCATATCATCAATATTAATCAAGCGGGGTAGGGTATTACCTCCATCGAGAGGGCCCGAACACAGGTAAAAACATCGTGTCCCTTGTCTCTGTTACCATCCGCCTAGAGCGCCATTCGGGACCCCCCTACCCGAGTCCGCCCGGTTTGACACCGACACGAGTCCGACCAGCGGTGATAGTTAAACTATCCGGACACCCCTAATCGAGGACTCCTCGGTAGCCCTGAACCAGGCTTCAATGACGCGAGTCCGGTAGCGCATATTGTCTTCGACATTGCAAAGCGGGTTCCTCCTCGAATACTTCATAGAAGGTTTTGAACACCAGGATAGTGTCGGCTCTGCGCAAAACAAGTTCCACATACCACCGTAGAGAGAATAATTCTTTGCACAGATCTGCTGACGTATTCCACGGCGTGATATCACACCACAGCCAGGCCTTTATTCGATCGTTTTTTACTGTCCCACCTCAGCGTGTTTTAGCGAGGCGGTTTCCTTGGCACGTCTTATCAAAGCGTAGATCGTGCCCCCTTATTCCGGGATTCTCATCAATACGGACGTGGGTCACCCAACCGTGCCCGTTGGCACGCCTCCTCTATCGAAGGCGAGTCCCAATCGACCACGGGGAGGGCTTTTGGTATTCAACCTCTTTATAATGAGACCAAGGCCCTCTTCTTTTTTCCACCCTCCGTGGAATTCGCCTCGCGCTTCGATTTCTAACACCCAAAGCTTCAGATTTAGCCGCTTCGGACCTTCGACGATGTCCAGCTCCGACCAGCTCAGCCGATGATGTCTTCTTCCGTCACAGAAGAAGATGTGCTAAAGCTGCGAGATAACAGGTATCTAACCGGCGAGATTTCGCATAGGCTGCCTGCTCCAGGGCAGGTCATTCCCACTCCGAGCCCGGCGAGGCGTGGTGTTAGTGTCTCACTTCCTTGAGGGTTTAGGCTTCCGATGGATCCCTTTGTCGAGGGCTCATGTTTTATTATGGGCTGGATTTCCATGACTTGAATCCGAGTCCATCCTCCATATCTCGTCATTCATTGTCGTATGTGAAGCCTTCCTCCATATTACCCCTCACTTTGGATTGTGGCTCAAGACCTTCAAGGTGGAGCCGAAGATGATCGAGGGCAACAAGCAGAGTCTTGGAGGCGGTCATAAGCAAGTGTGCTGATGCTCTATGGCCGAGGGCTCTTTTCAAGAGGAGCTTGGTTTGTGGCAGCAGGGTGGTTTTATATCACCGCTCCTGGGGCACCAAATGGGTGGCGCCACCGCCTTCCGCTGAGTCCACCACAGTGGTGGCATCATGGGTCAACAAGGGGCTCGATTGGGGCCGTCCAGGGCGTTCCTACATTGCGGGGCCGTCGAGACCTCCAAGAAAGAGATCAATCTGGTCGTGGCAGCGCAGGTTATGCTAATTGGCGCCTACGCCTTGCAAATGTCGCCCCTTCCGTGCTGTGGGAGTTTAATCCGGTGGGACCACGAGCTCTCCAACATTTTATGGGCGTGGCGCCCAAGGAGATGTACAAACTGTTCTTGAGATCACAAGAGAAGTGTCCGGACTTGACCGAGGGCGCGGAGTCTAGCTGCAATCACCCGGATACTCAAGTAAGTAACCACTGTAACGGACAGGCTGTACATTCATTTATCATATATATGCCCTTTAAGGGAGCCGTTTCTTGAACAGGAGTGGATAGCCAAGGCAAAGTTGATAAGGTGTCCGGCTCCCCTCCCAGAGACCACGCCGGATCCCATGTTGACCAAGATGTTGAAGGTCGTGCCTTTTAAGGAAGGCGAAGGGGGGAGCAGGGAAGCAACTGCCTCCGCGAAGGAGGATTTCAAGGAAGAGGGATCAGGATCCTCCCTTCAAGGGAGAAGAGGACCGCTTCGAACCCGGAAGCCAAGGCCTCAAAGCGGGGAAAGAAGTCTTCGTCGAAAGTCCGGGCCGGAAGTACCCCAGCCGCACTATTTCCCCAAGGGATCAGCCCTCAATGAGCCGTAAGTAAAAAGAAGGGGTCTGTGAATAAATAACATCCTGTATTTATTTCAAGATAACGAAATTGTACCTTATAGTTCGGATCTCAGCCCTTCTCGTGAGCTCGTCTTGAGGATCTTCGTCCGGAGATGATAGAGAGAAATGCCTCCACCTATCGCGCCTTCGATGCGGTAGGCGATCCTGAAGTGTAAATCACGGAGAGTTTCCCGAGTCGGCGGGGCGAGCAGTCCAGCGCCAAGCGGGCGTCTTGGTCGGAGGAGTGAAGGACCTGCTCGGCGGCGTATATCTCGAAGATCACCATGCGCTAATGGCTATGGTAATTGAAAGAATTGCATCCGCTGAGAGCGGATTGCATGAAGCCGCCGAAGTTCTTGTGACGGGTTTGAGGTCTGAAAAAAATGATGTACCTTCGATAGTTATGCATATAGAATCATACTGTATAGATAGTAGCCCACGAGACTCGGTATGCTATCTGGCCGACAGCGTGCGAGGATCATAATCTCAGTACTAACATGTCGCCGTTCCTATGTAGGTGGCGGGCGTCCGGTGGCTAGCGGACTAATGAATTGCCGAACTAAGCGGCAACTTGACGAGGCGGATCTGGACATCGCTTGGTAAATAAGCGGTTTGACGAGTCACAAGGTATCGACTTCTCATGGACACCTGGTAAGGAGCTTGGCGCCCATGCCTTACTACTTGTATGCTTTGATGCGAGCGGTGCCGCTCTTGTGGAGAGGCTTTAGGCGGAACTTGCCCGAGCTAAAGACAAGCCGAAAGAGTAATCGGCCTCTTTAAAAGCGGTGAAGAGCTGAAAGCTGAACGGGCTGCTCACTGCCGAAGCAAAGAGGAAATGGCCAATTTGGCCCTGAAACTGAACAATACTACCGACCGCTGCGAGGTTCTTGAAAAAGAACGTCAAGCGGAACAAGACGACCTGAAAAAGGGCACCGCCGAATCCAAAGATGCCCGTTCCGCTATGAGAGCTGCCAAGGAGGAGCTGAGTCAGGCCGGGGATATTGCGGCTAGAAAACCGTTTACTGCTGGGAGAAATATCTGGATCGAAGTATGCTCAGTTGGACAAGTTGTGGAGTTCAGAGGATGCTTATCTGGACTTAGCGGCGAGCGCTGCGGGCGCGATTGAGCACTTCCGAGGCCAGAAGGGGCACAGAAGGGAAGAGCTATATTGGTCGCAATTCCATAGTCCGGAGTGTCCTCTTCCGTTGACTGATCAGTTGGCCGAATGGGCCGAGCTGAATCCATTATCCGAACTTGCCATGAAGCATGTCATGACTCATTTGTGCCCAGGCGGACCCCAGCCGAAGAGTTATTTTGGCTTAGTGCAGCAGTTCCTTGGTGCGGTACCGCGTATCGACACAATGAAACGGTCGGCGTGCATTGAGGGGGCGCGGATGGCTCTTGCCCGTGTCAAGGCATCTTGGGCTGAGATGAAGGCCCCGATATTGCGTCCCCAGATTCGACGGCAGCAGAGTACCGGTCGGCGCTATTTTGAGGAAGTTCTTCGGGCGCTCGTTTAATAGAGGCGCAGATGCTCGAAGGATGTTATGTTTGAATGACATGTAAAATTTTATGAAACAACGTTTCAATTTAATGTAAGAGCTTTTTATACTTGTGCCTTCAAGTAGCAAACTACCTCTGTCTGACGTTGATGTATATATGTATATAACTTGAAAGATGGCAGTCTTGACTTAGCCCCCACACATAGTGCGGGGGTGTTTACAAAAAGTCGCGATTTCACATAATCAACGTCTTGGTCCTATAAAGGAGGTGGTAGCATAGCAAACTAGGCAACGGACTATAATGCTTTATCACTTTCACTTAGCCATAGGAGTTCGATGGTGGGGCTACTATATAGCCCACAGAACCGCACTCTCCTGAATTAAAGTGCGTATGTGCTGACCGAAAACAGTCCTTCGTTAATGCGGAGAATTCTAAACATTCGGTGAGTCATCAAGTGGTTGACCAGTCTCTCGCTATATCATGACAGTCAGTTTTGGCTTTCTCTCTTGAGGTGCTCGCCCGGCGAACCGGGCACAATCGCAATAGTTCTCCACGGTGCGCGTTAGCCGATAGAACGGAATGTAAGGAAGCAAAACACAGGAGCCGGGCAAACCCAACATTTGACCAAAGACATGATTCGAGCTGATGCATATAAGGCCTAACACGAGACGTCGAACACTCCCTAAGGTATTCGGTCTTTTATAAAGCGGGCGAACAATGCCCTTGGTAACAAGCCCACAGTGTCCAGTGCGTGCAAACTTCGACGGGCCGATGCCAAAACGCCAGCCTCCTCCTCGGTTATAATAAGAGACCGGGGATGAGTAACAACAAGAGACAGTGAAAAAGGTTTACGCGGGGTCTTAATCTGAAAAGAATCCTTGCAACGGGTCCCTGCTGCACGTCTGCGCATGTGTCTCCGTTGTGCCGTATCCTGGACGGGTATAGCACGGCGTTCATCTGTAAAAAGAGAGGAACTTAGTTTGAAAAAAAGATCGCGCTAAAATGTAATTGGAAATAAAATAGAGTATGACTCAAAAATGAGTAAAATTGAGCTTTATTGTCTCTTGTTGTACATGCGTGGAGCCCATTGTAAGGGAGGTACGCGGCTAGTAAGCATCATGTTTATTTATGCCGGACTCGCCTAACCGTGTCCGGGGTCTGAACGACCTGCTTTAGATGCTTTTGGCCAGCAAGGCCGTATTAGTGTGAGGTTGTTAAGGCAGTCTCACATTCTTTCCTTGAGGGACACCCGCAGCTTCCCTTTAATGAAATGATGCCTCGTGGACCGGGCGTTTTACGTTTAAGAGATGCATAATGCGGTATTGTGTTAAAGCGGGCGAAAGCTTCGCGTCCCAGTAGTGCTTGATGGCTACTTTTAAATGGGGCGATGTGGAAGACCAACTTTTCCCGATGGAAGTTGTCGGGTGAGCCGAACATAACTTCCAATAGTAGGGAGCCCGTACAATGGGCATACGTGCCTGGCATTATTCCTTGGAAGGAAGTGTTGCTATGGCTAATCCTGTTTGGGTTTATCCCCATGTTGCGGATTGTGTCCTGACATAGCAGGTTTAAATCACAGCCGCTGTCCATTAGGACTTGCGTAAATTGAAGACCGTCAATTATAGGTTCTAGTATCAAGGCAGTCCATCCTGCGTTCCGGATACTTTCGGAGTAGTCCTGATGGTCGAAGGTAATTGGTTTTGACAACTAGTGTTGGGACTCCGCTGGGGTAGATTGTGCGGCACATAATTCAATGGGTGCCGCTCTGTTTTCCCCTTTTGTTACTTGAAGTAAGTTGACCTCTTGTGGGAAATTCTTTTGTTTTCCGGGGCTCTGCTTGTGGTGCTCGTCATCATCCTCACTTGGTGTGTCGAGCCCCTTGTGTTCGGCGTTGAGTCTGCGGACTGCTTGAAGACCCAACAATCTCTGGGTATGGTTTGCGTGGCTTCCGAGATCTTGTGGATTTGGCATATCTTGTCCAAGATTTTTTTAAGTTGGATAGCTCATCGCTATTGTCCTTAAGGGCAGTTTTTATTGTTCGCCGTGAGCTTTTGAATCCGGCGTTGGTATGCGCTCTTTGGACCGTTCCCCTTAATCCGGTGTTGGTCCTTGCTGCGTCGTGGTTTCCCATTCCCATCCCTGACTTCGGATGTACTTGGGTCGCTGGTACTGCATCTTGCTAGCCAGCTATCCTCTCCCACGCAAAAGTGGGTCATGAGGCTTGTTAGTGCGGCCATTTTTCTTGGCTTTTCCTGGCCAAGGTGTCTGGCGAGCCATTCGTCTCGGACGTTGTGTTTAAAAGCTGCTAAGGCTTCGGCGTCTGGAGAGTCGACTATTTGGTTCTTTTTGGTGAGGAACCTGTTCCAAAATTTTCGAGCTGACTCTCCGGGCTGTTGGGTTATGTGACTTAGATTGTCTGCGTCCGGAGGTCGGGCATAGGTTCCCTGGAAATTGGCCCTAAAAGCATCCTCAAGCTCTTCCCAACTACCAATGGTGTTTTCGGGGAGGCTTTTAAGCCAATGCCGGGCTGGCCCTTTGAGCTTGAGGGGTAGGTATTTTATGGCGTGGAGATCATCTCCTCTGGCCATGTGTATGTGGAGGATATAATCCTCAATCCAGACTCCAGGGTCTGTAGTTCCGTCGTATGCCTCTATGTTTACGGGCTTGAATCCCGCTGGAAATTCATGATCCAGCACCTCATCGGTGAAACATAGAGGGTGCACGGCGCCCCTGTATTTGGGTGTGCCATGATGTTCGGATATTTGACGTGTTGTATTGCTCGCCATTACTTGTTTCCTTGGCCCGTAGATAGATCTAACTGGGCCATCCTTTTGGTGCGAATCCTTATGCGGACCACGTGCCGGCTTGTGTGCGGCGCCGCTTGCCACTCTACGTTTGCCATGTGGTCGTCTATCCGACCCGGCGGCCTCTTTGTTTTTGATCGCGGGGCTCTCGGCCTCCTCGCCAATTTGGGCGTAGTTTGCGCTTTGGGTAGCTCTTTGCTTGGCGGTATGCGCCATATTTGTCTGCGGTGTTGAGTAATTTACTCCTTCTCATTGGTCGTCTTCCGCTGTTACGAGCCTCTGTTTCCTTTTTCAAGCTACGGCGCAGTGGCGAGGAGCTCTTTAATGGAGGTTCTTTTGATCAAATGGCGTGTCCGTGAGATCGTCCGGACTGTTGTCCTTGCCAGGGACGGGTTGTTTGTCCAAGTTGGCCTGTTCGGATGGTTGCTCAATGGCATGGTCATCGTCGGCCGGCTCACCCTGCTCTATGGCTGGGTCGTGTGGGCGCTATATTTGTCGAGGTGGGGTTTTGGTAGCGCCACGCCCGCTTTGACTGCTTCCCGAGGGAATTTTCTTTCGCAGCGTCACGTCGTTCCTTGTTATCGCTTCCCTTAGGTGTGTCCACCATATATATATCGTAAGTTGAGGTGCCATCTAGTGCCCTATGGGCGCTGGTTCTTGGTCGTCTCCGGCCTCGTCGTCCATATTGTCGATGTCCTCAGAGTCAAAGTCGAGCATGTCTGTTAAGTCATCGACAGTGGCTACAAAGTGGGTGGTGGGAAGGCGTTGAATTTCTTCGTCGTTCGAATCCCAACCTTCCTGACCGTAGTTCGGCCAGGGCTCCCCTGACAAAGAGAGAGACTTTAATGAGTTCAGGATATCACCAAGGGCGAGTCTTTGAAAGATGTCATGGCGGTGAACTCCATAACCGGCGCCCAGTCGGATTCGACTGGCAGGGGCGCGGGAGGTTCGGAGTCCGGAAAGGAGTCCGGCACCTGGGAGTCACGAGCTTTGCAAAGGACAGGGATGGTGTTCGGCTCAATCGCCGTAGAGATTTCAGCGCCCGAGGCGGTGTCCAACCAACCGTCCTCGATCGGCAAAACCGGCTCCGGATTAAGGGTCGGAGCAGGCACTGGTGCGGCCTCCAGGGCACTGTTCGGCGGCAGAGCTAGATCGTACCCATCGAGATAGTGCGGCACGCTCAGCTGTGGCTCGAATCTGTCGAAGATCAAGTCTCCGCGGACATCGGCCGTATAGTTCAAGCTTCCAAATCTGACCTGATGGCCAGGGGCGTAGCTTTCGATCTACTCCAGATGGCCTAGCGAATTAGCCCGCGATTGCAAAGCCGCCGAATCACGAAGATCTGTCCGGGAGAAAAGTCTCACCTGGACTGCGTCGTTCTTGATGATTGAAGGAGCCATCGGGCCTATAGGTGACGACAGAGAGAACTCTCAATGAAAGCACCAATGTCGATGTCAAAACCGGCGGATCTCGGGTAGGGGTCCCGAGCTGTGCGTCTAGGCGGATGGTAACAGGAGACAAAGGACACGATGTTTTTACCCAGGTTCGGGCCCTCTCGATGGAGGTAATACCCTACTCCTGCTTGATTAATATTGATGATATGGGTAGTACAAGAGTAGATCTACCACGAGATCAGAGAGGCTGAACCCTAGAAGCTAGCCTATGGTATGATTGTTGTTCGTCCTACGGACTAAAACCCTTCGGTTTATATAGACACGGATAGGGTTAGGGTTACACGAGTCGGTTACAATGGTAGGAGATCTACATATCCGTATCGCCAAGCTTGCCTTCCACGCCAAGGAAAGTCCCATCCGGACACGGGGCGAAGTCTTCAATCTTGTATCTTCATAGTCCAGAGTCCGCCAGCGGTGATAGTTGGCTATCCGGACACCCCCTAATCCAGGACTCCCTCAGTTGGACTCTGATAGTTTTAGCCACAGCGTAGAGGGTAGAGGAGAGCTAGCCGTGCCCTTCTTCTTCCTCTCACCGAACAGCTCAAGGAGCATCTTGTAGCAACTTGTTCATCTAGTGATCATCACGGAGACCCCTTGAGCAGCGATGAGGGGTGTTATCTCCACGAAGAGCCCGTGGCTAGGTAAGATTAAATCGGCGTGCATGTCTTCGCCTCATCCCGTTTCCAGGCACCGGCGACGTCTTATTGGCTCCCACTATGATTAGCCACCCGTTGGCATATGTCGCACCTACCACCCGATAACAAAATTTGCTTAAAAGAAGAGGAAAGGTCAGGAATGGCTCAGTTTTTCAGAAAAAACTACGTATACCTTCCTGACATCAGCCGCTGTTGCTTTATTTATTCCTTCAAACAGGTGGTTAGAAACAGTCTTGCTACCTTTTCCCATTAAGAAATTGGAATGCTTATATTTGTGAGTCTATGCTTCAACTAGTGCCACTTTTAGAGTAATCACACT
Source organism: Aegilops longissima (assembly GCA_021605205.1). NCBI lineage: Eukaryota > Viridiplantae > Streptophyta > Magnoliopsida > Poales > Poaceae > Aegilops > Aegilops longissima. The sequence goes on along the minus strand of CM038681.1, from coordinate 54,768,399 downwards.
TTCAATATCTATGCAAACAGGGATGCTCGATTTTAGTGGAACGGCACAAAAAGTCCAACTGGTTCAACATTAGGAGCATGTTTTTTTCCAAACCTTTATATCCAATTGGTGGCACTATGAGCTGTTCCTTACGAAGGTACATGGTTTGCTACTATCTTGCTACTCTTTTTGTACTATCATTAGATACTAACACTGGTGGTTTGCATGTGAATTTATTGGCAGGGTGGACCTACATTGGAGGTGCAGGACAGGATTCAATGATTGGATGCTCAATTTCGGTTGTATCGATTTCACCTCTTCCATCACTGCGAACATGGATATCCTTGGTCTGATGAAGAATAGGCGCTATATTTCTGCTCTGAACCAGCAAATCAATTCAGTATGAAATTGTCCAGGGCAAAACATAACTGTATCAGATTGTCTAGTGCAGAACATGACAGATGCTAAGCGGAAGAGACATGTTTAAACCGAAAATACAAGGTGTGGTATATGTTTACTAGCTGCTTGATATTTGTGCAGACAGAGATGTCTGCCCGCTGCTATTTGGCAAACAAACAAAGTGTCTGCAATTTTGGTTGAACTGCACAAGAGAATAGTATAGTCACTGCATGCAGTGCCATTTGAAAATAGACACAGAAAGATTGGATAGCCACTTCATCGATTGCAGAAAAGTAGTATTGTACTATTTATTGGCCAACACTAGGTGCTTCATTGCTTTGGTCTGATTATATAATGGGCATCATTTTTCCTAAGTTAAAGTTTGTATTCCGAAAATAGTCTCGCGGTGTGATCGAGAGAAGACCAAATCATATTGCAGTGGATGTTCCTCCATCATGTGTTGTTCATTCTCATGGTTCCAGCTGTTGCTGAAACCACTTACGTTTGCAAGAGGAATTGTAGACTTCACAAACAAATTTGTCTTTCGATCTGTCTTGAATGTTGGCCAAGAAGAAGCATCCATGTTAGTAGGAAGAACAGATGTTTTTCTAGATCTTTGCTTTTGGAGCTACATATTTGTATATGATCTGTGAATCATTGAGATGCATTAACATGTTGATCTTATGTATGGGAATCGTACGAGTTAGTTTTAGTTGCGACACAAGATCCGAAGTGGCTGATCTTTGCTTTTGGAGCTACATATTTGTATATGATCTGTGAATCATTGAGATGCATTAACAGTTACTTATTTCTCTTCGCTCGGTGTTTACAAATTCTTGATCGATCACTAGCTAGCCTACAAATGCGCTCTGGCAGTTTTATTTGCGATGCAAGATGCGAAGTGGCAGTTTTTGAATAAAATGCCTACCTCTGAAAAGCCGACAAGCTACACTATCGATCTTACGGATAAAAATGCCTACCTCTGAAGAAACCCGACAAGCTACACTATCGATCCTACGGGATAAATAGCAGATCACGCACGTACTACCTCCTTTCCGGTTTGCAGGGCTCAATTCAAGAAACGACCTACTCGATCCTACACGAATAAATAGCGGATCACGCACGTACTAGTACCTCCTTTCCGGTTTGCAGGGCTTAATTCAAACCTCTCACCAACCAAGGTACTCCCTTCGTCTGGGTTTATTAGTCCCGTGAGCAAAGCAGCAAGACCAAGGCATGGCAATAATTAACGGCATGCAGAAGTTTAAGCCTAATTAATTCCAGCGATTTAAGTGGATGCATGCGTGCCCTCGGCTGCGACTCGTTGCATGCTGCTTCGCGTACTGCCTGCGAGCGATTGTGAGTGCCTGCATGCAGCCGGCCATAATTAAGGCAGCTAACTGATGCGAAAAAAGATACGCTTTAATTGTTGCAGGCTTTTTAAATCCGTGGAATCATTAATGACAAGGAGGGAGATGATTCGAGTGCACTCATTTGACCTCCATGCCGGCGTGCGACCTAGACGGGACGGGACAACACAGTCATAATTTCAGTTTCTCTAGTTTTCCACGGCAAGCTGGCGCGCTAAGCCATTATGCATTGAATTCCGATGACCATTGCGCTACCTTCCGCCTATAAGTACTGTTTCCCGGCCTACTCCGGTGCCACTGTGACCCAACTCGCCATATCCTCATAAGCCCCCACCGGCCCGACGTCGCTCGCCACGTCCGCCATGCCCACGCCCGTCCGCGGTAGGCGACGCCGGAGGCGGTCACCGCCGGAACTAGTGTTCGAGTTTTCACTGGAAGGCAGACGGAGGGAGGAGGCATTCCATCTGTCTTTAGATGGCAATGCGGAGATTGAGGAGTTGTTGGAGCGCGACCGCATGGTGGAGGAGCAGGAGTTGTTGGAGCGCGACCGCCTGGCGGAGGAGCAACGTATCACCGATTTGCGCCGCCAGCGGACATGGAGCAGCGATGCACCGGCGCTCTGAGTCGCGGCGAGCGCCCATAGCTGGGCTGACTACGTGGAGGCGGCGCCCGACAAATAGCCCCGAGGCTGTCGAGACGCACGCGTTCAGCGACGCCGATTTTACTACCAGCTCGTCAAGTGGGTTTCCGCTTGGAAGCTGAAGCTTGATGGACCACGCCGGCATGGAAAGAACAAACGCAGCAGCGCAAACAACGCCCTATCGCACCTCTTGCAAGTCCGGGCGGCGGCGACGACACGGTGCGGCGTTTAGCGTGTACCACGATGGCGGCGGCATCGTCTAGTTAGCTAAAAGTAAGTTAGTACTTATGCGCTACTAGAGTATTAGTGGCGAGATAGTTAACTTGGCTATGATGGTTGTCAACATGGAAGTTCGATACCCTATATGTGGATCAGACACATTACTTTGCTCGGATGTTGAACTTTCCGTTTGAGCGTATGGAATGGGCTGTTATTTTTTAAATGGGTTGTATTTGTCCTCCACGGGTTTAGAGGCTGACTTGTGGGCCTAGCAAGTTGATCGTACACAATCAGGAGATGATTGTGCGTGGAGAGGATGACAACGAGGGACCCGCCAAGGTCATGGCGATGCATGCAAGCAAGTGCCTCCTTATTTCAAGCCAATAAAAAATGGCTCCTCGTAGTGGATTTCTGACATCTGGGTCCCATGCCATTGTCAACATAGTCAATAAACGAGAGAATTGCACAATGAGCGGCTGACACCAGGGATCCAGCAGCTCGCCCAGTTATTTTTGTTTTGGGTTAATTTGATAAATGCCACTTCAAATCTGGTGTATCCGAGAAATGCCACTGCAATTTCCAAACTTTGAAAAATGCCATTTCTAGTGGCATTTTCGAAGTCTGGAGTGGCGTTTTTCAAAGTTTGCAAACTGCAGTGGCGTTCTTCAAAGTTTGCAAACTGCAGTGGCATTTTTCAAAGTTTGGAAATTGTAGTGGCATTTTTATGTATTGCCATAATTGGAGTGGCATTTATCTAATTTTTTTTTGAGACAGAAGCAGGGTGTCAACATGGCTGTGCAGGACACTCTGGCCTGTCTAGACAGCCTTTTCTTTAATGTTTACCACAGACCAGCCCAGTAGTTTTTTTCTTTCTGAAAATGGCTAGCCCAGATTTTTTGTGATTTGTCAAGTAAGTCGCTTTATCACGCCTATTGGGCTGCAACTCTTTCAAGATGCGGCTGGCCGAGAAAATGGCCTATCAGTAATGAGAAATGGGTTGTATATTTTTAAAACACATCAAACCGGCAATTAGTTTCAAATATCTTTTTTTCATTTCAAGATTTTAAATTGCATTTATTTTTATGCATGGACAATTTATTGAATTTTATATTGATATACATTTATTTTTAAAATCAGTCTGAATGTGACTCGAAATTTCGGAATTAAAAACATTTCAGACCGCACCGACATATGCAAAATTTCGTACAATTTTTTCACCGTGGCCACAATATGGGTTGTAATGCTAACAAAAAAATATGGGCTCCAAAATAACCAGTAAGAATTAGCAAATGGGTTGTAAATTATTTGAAATAATGGCAGATGGGTTGTATGCTGTTTTCTACAGATTTGAGGCTTTCCACAGATGGCCTGTATACTGTTGGATGTCCATCCAACGACCGCCGTGCTTCTTCAATCTCTGCTCTTCCTGCTCCAGCCGCTCAAACAAGCGTCAGCGGGACTGCCTGCTCCCTCCTTCCCACGGCCGGCTGTGCTGCCGCGCAGGCCTCACCGCCCCATCGTACTCCCATCGCTGGCCTAGCCATCCCTCTACTTACCCACACATGTTGTTATTCTCCTGCGACAGCAGACGAACCAGTAAACGCTCGTATAGTCGTACTCCCCTCTGCGTGGAAATCAAAAACAACTGCCGAGTCTTCCCTGCCTCCGTGTCGTTCCCTCCTAGGCCTCGCCGTCATCCATCGCCCTGGTGCTCTCGGCGTGGCGTGGTCAACGTGGTCAACGACCGACATGCATCTGAAGTGGACTATACTTGGAGAGGCTGACAGCTGGGTCCACGGCCGCACGCAAGGAAATGCCTCCTTATTACGCGCAAAATAATGATTCCTCCACCTGACATCTAGGACCCACCGAAAGGGCCTCTGTATTTCACGAAAAAAACGTTACCGCCGCTGACAGCTCGGACCCACCAGCTATATCTTCGCACGCAAGGAAGTGCCTCCTTATTAGGCACAAAAAAGAATACTCCCCCTGCTAACTTGGACCCAGTATAGTGGGCCTACTAAGTTGACGGGGACGAAGGGCTTTGTCAACTTAGTCAATATGCACGATTCTAGCTCGACTGACCGTACGATGTCCATCCAACGGCCGTAGTGCTTCTTCAACCTTTGGTCTTCGTGCTCCAGCCACCCAAAGCAACGCCGGTCGTGCCGCCTGCTCCTTCCTCCCGTGGCCGGCTGTGCTACCACGGAGGCCTCACCGCCCCCATACTACTCCCACCGCTGGCCAGGCCATCCCTCCACTCCACTCACCCACACCCCCTGTTATTCTGCGGCAACGGCAGCGCAGCCGAACCAGTGAACCCTCGTACTCCTCTCCGCATGGGCATCCACTGCCGCGTCTTCCCCGGCTCCGCGTCGTCCCCTTCCTAGGCCTCGCCGTCGTCCACCGCCGTGGTGCTCTCGGCGCGGCGTGGTCAATGTGGTCAACGACCGAATTCCATCGGAAGAATACTGTACGTGGAGAGGCTGACAGCTGGGTCCACAGCAGCCGCAAGGAAGTGCCTCCTTATTACGCGGAAAATAATTATTCCTCCACCTGACAGCAGGGACCCACCGGACGCCCACCAGTATTTCGCGAAAAAACGTTTGCCCCTGACTGCTGGGACCCACCCGACGGGCCACCGATTTTCGCGAAAAAAAAACGTTCCCCCTGCTGTCAGCTCGGACCCACCGGAAGTGCCTCCTTATTACGCACAAAAAAATGAATACCCCCCTGCTAGCTGGGACCCACCTTGGTGGGAGGCTGACTTGTGGGCCTACTAAGTTGAAGGGGACAGAGGGCTTTGTCAACTTAGTCAATATAAACGATTCTAGCTCTAGTTACCGTACGATGTCCATCCAACGGCCGTAGTGCTTCTTCAACCTTTGGTCTTCTTGCTCCAGCCGCCCAAAGCAGCGTCAGTCGTGCCGCATGCTCCTGCCTCCCGTGGCCGGATGTGCTGCCGCGGAGGCCTCACCGCCCCCTACTATTCTCACCGCTGGCCAGGCCCTGCAGCGAAGGCAGCCTCACACCACAGCCGAACCAGTGAACCCTCGTACTCCTCTCCGTGCGGGCTTCCACTGCCGCGTCTTCCCCGGCTCCGCGTCGTCCCCTTCCTAGGCCTCGCTGTCGTCCACCGCCCTGGTGTTCTCGGGCCAGCATGGTCAACGTGGTCAAGGAACGACTTCCATCGGACGTGGACTGTACGTGGAGAGGCTGACAGCTGGGTCCACGGCCGCAGCAAGGAAGTGCCACTTTATTACGCGGAAAATAATGATTCCTCCACTTGACAGCTGGGACCCACCGGACAGGCCACTGTATTTCGCGAAAAAACGTTTCCTCCTGACTGTTGGGACCCACCAGCTACATCTTCGCATGCAAGGAAGTGCGTTCGGGCAAAAAAAACGATTCGCCCCTCTGACTGCTGGGACCCACCAGCTACAACTTCGCAGGCAAGGAAGTGCCTGACAGTCGGGACCCACCTGGTCGAAGCGTACGTAGCATTGTCAATCTGGTCGCGAACGTGTACGTACATATATACTGGTGGATGTAGAGGCACACACGAGTTGTAGTAGAGGCGCGTACGTGTCGTAGTAGAGGCGCGCACGTAGCATGTACACGTACGTACAACGGCCAGGGTGCAAGAAAGAAAATACGGCCACGTATGTGTACATACGTGCGGGGTCTCGAACGCCTACTCGCGCATACGTATGGCCAGGGCTCGTGTACATGGCTGGGTCGGAACGGAGAAACAACGTCGTTGTCGTGTTCATGGGGAGGCAACGGAATGCGTCGTGTTCATGGGGAGGCAACGGAATGCGTCGTGTTCATTGGGAGGCTACGGAACGCGTGGGAGCCAACCGGCTGGGTCGGGAATGCGTGGTCGTGTTCATCGGGAGGGCTTGGACGGAACAGGCGATGGAAACGAGGCCTGGCGTACCGCAAAACGGAGGAAACGGACCTCCTACGTTCGGAACGGGGTCCTGTTGATCGAGAGGGGTGTGGCGTACCGCAAAATGGAGGAAACGGACCTCCTACGGTCGAAACGGAGGTCCTGTTGATCGGGAGGGGTGTGGCGTACCGCAAAACGGAGGAAACGTACCTCCTACGGTCGAAACGGGGGTCATGTTGATCGGGAGGGGTGTGGCGTACCGCAAAACGGACCTCCTACGGTCGAAACGGGGGTCCTGTTCATCGGGAGGGGTGTGGTGTACCGCAAAACGGGACTCCACGAGGTACTGTTCATCTCCACCATCGACCTCCTCCAGCCTCCACGGGCTACCGTCGACCTCCTCCAGCCTCCACGGGCTCCTGTTCATCCAGCCTCCACCGCGCGCTACTCCACCGGCTACTGTTCAACCACCCCTCCAACGCCTACTGTTCATCCAGCCCTCCACACCACGGGGTCCTATTCAACCATCCCTCCACGGGCACCCCTCCACCGTCTACTGTTCATCCAACCCTCCACACGACAGGGTCCTGTTCATCCAGAGGCAACGCCACCGCTCACTGTTCATCCAACCCCCCGCATAGCGCTCCTTTCATCCCGAGGCAGCATCGATCGGCTTGATTAGCAGCGATAGCGAAGAATCGCTCGATCGGGTTCGATTAACAGCCATCGATCGATCGCTCGGGTTCAAGAACGCGTAGCCTGTAGTGCTGTCGCCGGGTTGATTAGAGCCCAACGCCTCGCTCGGGTTCGATTAGATCAACGCCTACACACGCAGCAGCGTCGTGTCACGAGAAAGCAGCATCGCTCGCCCCGACCTCCCAACGTGTCCGGAACTCCTGAAATTTTCCTCCCCTCGCTTCTACCATGGATTTTTCCGTCATGGACGGCCCAAAGAATGTCATGCAGCTGTGTCTCCGCCCGCCCAGACGAAAAGCCCATTTTCATCATTATTTTTGTCATAGAAGTAGGAGCCCACCACATCTATGATGATACCGGGTTTTGTCACAATTATCGTCATAGAGGTGTCATATGTATGATAGAATTTTTTTTCGTTCGGCCCAAAATGTCACGGATGTGTCTTTTTTGTGTAGTGGCGTCTAAGGGTAGGGCGCGCCCCCTACCTCGTGCCCACCTCGAAGCTTCCTTGGCGTAGGGTCCAAGTCTCCTGGGTCATATTCGGTGAGAAAATCACGTTCCCGAAGGTTTCATTCCGTTTGGACTCCGTTTGATATTCTGTTTCTTCGAAACTCTGAAATAGGCAAAAAAAACAGCAATTCTGGGCTGGGCCTCCGGTTAATAGGTTAGTACCAAAAATAATATAAAAGTGGAAAATAAAGCCCAATAATGTCCAAAACAGTCGATAATATAGCATGGAGCAATCAAAAATTATAGATACATTGGAGATGTATCACGGAGCGGCAGCGTCGAGAGTGGAGAAGCCGGATGGGGTGGAAGAACAAGAGGAAGAAGAAGGAGAATGGGCACGCACAGTGCGGATGCCTCGGCCTTGTCGCTTTTAAAGGCCCACTTCCGAGTGGCTGACGCATGGGCCCGGGCGATCCTGTCAAATCCCTCAACAGTCGCTGTCGGTGTCAAAACCGGCGGATCTCGGGTAGGGGGTCCCGAACTGTGCGTCTAGGCGGATGGTAACAGGAGACAAGGGACACGATGTTTTTACCCAGGTTTGGGCCCTCTCGATGGAGGTAATACCCTACTCCTGCTTGATTAATATTGATGATATGGGTATTACAAGAGTAGATCTACCACGAGATCAGAGAGGCTAAACCCTAGAAGCTAGCCTATGGTATGATTGTTGTTGTGTTCTACGAACTAAAACCCTTCGGTTTATATAGACACCGAATAGGGTTAGGGTTACACAGAGTCGGTTACAATGGTAGGAGATCTACATATCCGTATCGCCAAGCTTGCCTTCCACACCAAGTAAAGTCCCATCCGGACACGGGACGAAGTCTTCAATCTTGTATCTTCATAGTCTAGGAGTCCGGCCGAAGATAGTTAGGCTATCCGGACACCCCCTAGTCCAGGACTCCCGCAGTAGCCCCTGAACCAGGCTTCAATGACGACGAGTCCGGCGCGCATATTGTCTTCGGCATTGCAAGGCGGGTTCCTCCTCCGAATACTCCATAGAAGGTTTTTGAACACAAGTATAGTGTCCGGCTCTGCAAAACAAGTTCCACATACAACCGTAGAGAGAATAACTTTGTGCACAGATCTGCTGATGTATTCCACGGCGTGACATCACACCACGGCCAGGCCTTTATACGAATCGTTTTTATTGTCCACCTCAGCTCGTTCAGCGAGGCGGTTTCCTTGGCACGTCTTATCAAAGCGTAGATCATGCCCCCTTATTCTGGGATTCTCATCAATACGGACGTGGGTAACCCAACCGCGCCATTGATTGCGGCGCTTGGGAGATAAGCGAGTTTTATCAGGCTGGTGGGGGACGCATAGCTTCGTCCGTCCATATAAGGGGATAAGGATCCACCTTTTCACCTACGCCTTCCTCCTCCCTGGTTCATCCATTTCCGCGCACTCGAGCTCCAGCGCCCAAGTCCGCACACTCCACCTCGACCTTCTTCAACTATGTCTGGAGCGGGAGGCAGGTGGATGCCCTCCTCCGTCACGGAGGGGCACATCACAAGACTGCGGGAGGCCGGATACTTGTCCGGCGACATCGCGTGTCGGCTACCCGACGAGGGGCAGCTCATCCCCACCCCCAGGCCCCATGAGAGGGTGGTGTTCCTCACCCACTTCCTCCGCGGACTGGGTTTTCCACTTCACCCATTTGTCCGGGGGCTCATGTTCTACAATGGCCTGGATTTCCATGATCTGGCCCCAAACTTCATCCTCAATATCTCGACGTTTATCGTCGTGTGCGAGGCAATCGGGGTGGTTCTACATCACCGAGACGCGCGACTCCAAATGGGCGGCGGCCCCCGAATTCCAATCTGGCTCCCCCACACGGCTCTCATCATGGAAAGAGACGGGCCTGAAGTGGGGTTATTCGGAAGAGCTGACCAGACTCCAAACCTGCGTCCGAAACCTGGTGGACAAGAAGCTCAAGCTTGTCCACGTAGTCCAGGTCATGCTCATCCGCCGGATTCTCCCATGCCAGCAACGGGCCTTTAATTTGTGGGAGTTTGATCCGGCACAACACGAACAACAGGCGGCTCTTGACACTACGTGCGAAGATGCACGGAAGGTGCTGTTCAAGGCGCTGGCCCCGCATCCGCTAACAAAGATCGCGGATACAGCTCGCAGCGTCAAGCTGGCGAGGTAAGTTATTTACCCTTTACGGGACTCTTTTTTCATAGATTGACTCTATGTGGGATCTAAAACTCCCTAATCTTTGACAGGGGCTGGTGAAGACGTCCGGACAGATTAACTGTCCGGCTCCTTTGCCGAAGACCAGCCGGACGCCCGATTGACGGGGCTGCTGGCTCCGGTACCCATGTGGTGCCGAGAAGAAGGCCAAGAAGGAGGCCACGGGAACTCAAGGAGCTCTCGGCGCCTTTGTCAGATTCTGAAGCGAAATCTTCTCCTAAGGACGAGGAGGAGGAAAAAGGCCTCCCCAGCGAGGAGGAGAGGAAAGGAAGGCCGCCTAGCCGGGAGGCGGAGGGTCTAAGAAGGGAAGGACCCTTCCTCCGGACTTCTCCACCAACGTCGACAACGACGAGGAGGAATGGCCAACAAGGGCCAAGCCTATGGCGAGATCGTAAGTGTCCGGATACCCATGGCTTTTGTATCATTGCATCGTGTTCTCTAATGCCAAACAATCATGCAGCCCGCCCAAAGAAGAGTTCGTCGCTTCGTTGAGCGGGTCCCTGAGTTCGTCGGAAATGGAGAGTACTTCACTTCCGGCCGCTTCCTCGCCTCACGCTGCGGACGACGCCGAGGTGGTGCCCCAAGGGGGGCCTGGTCAAGAGGAGGTGGCGCAGGAGGCGCCGCAAGGCAACCTCCCGGACTCCAGGCTCGAGGGGGCAAGACCCCCAGGGGCTCTAAGCCCGACCCTCGTCCGGACTCCATGCCGGAACCTTCAGCAGTTCCGAGTCCGGCAAGTGGTCCCTTCAGTAAGAAGGGTAAGACGCCGTGTCCTCCATCTAACCGAGGCACCGGATAGCTTCTTTGGCGCTTAACAGCGCCTCCATCGAGGAGGAGCACCGCCTTTGTTATGAGTGCGGTGATCCGGACAGTTCAGTCCGCCAAGAGCGGGCTGACCGAAGCCTGTACCAGCCTTCTAACAGGCTTTGAGGTAAGTTTAGAATATGTAAAAATATTACCGCATAGACAGTAGCCCCTGATGCTTAGTTCGGTGTTCGGAAAGAAAAGCCGGACTGAGGATCTAAAAAGATATACGTAGGAGTCTAACATAATTATATCAATATGGGAATGCAGGCTACCCTGCTGACCTCTGTCGCACTGACTGCAGAGGTCAATGCATTGAAGGAGAGCCTCGAGCTGTCCGAGAACGAGCTCGGCCAAGCCAAAAATCAACTCGAGGAAAAAGAAGGTAAGTAATACCTTATAGAAAGGTTTTGGTTGCAAAAAATAACAGGAATAACATGGGTACTGCAGGGGCCACGAGCGAGGTGGCGACCCTGAAGGAAGCGGTGTCCGTGGCCGAAAACAAAGCGGCCGCGGAGCGCACCGAGCGAGAGAAAGGGGAGGCGCAGCTGGCGGTGGTGCGGCAAGAGCTCCAGGCTCTCGTGAAAAAACACGAGGGTTTGGAGCGTGACTCGAGGACCCGGGAGTCCGAGCTTGCCTTGGCTCTTGAGAGTGCCAAAGCTGCTAAGGCCGAAGCCCAAAAAGCCCTCCAAGAAATTGAATCATTAAATAAGATAGCGGCGGGTAAGGCATTCTTTATGCAGAGCAAGAATGTAAAAGTCAATTACCTATTACTTACCCAGATTCGGAGCTCTCCAGGAGCATTCACAGATCTGCACCGTAGTGTGTCTGATGCTGCCGCATTCTACTGCGCCAAGGAGGGGAGCTCGACAGAGAAGGTGTTCTGGTCTCAGTATGCTGAGGCCGAACGTCCGGTGCCCCTGAGCGACCAGTTGAAGCAGCTGGTCGAGCTCCACAAGGTCGCCGAACAGGCCATGAAGGGCATCATGGTTCGGCTGTGGCCATTGGAAGCCATGCCTGGGAGCTACTTCGGCTTAGTGCGGCGGCTGGTGGACGCCTGTCCACGGATTGAAGTCATCAAGCGCTCTGTCTGTATTGAAGGTGCCCGTCTGGCCCTTGCCCGTGCCAAAGTGCACTGGGGCAAGCTGGATGCGGAGAAGCTTGTGACGGACGGGCCACCGAAGGGCAAGGAACATCGCACGACCGAAAGGTACTATGAGGGCCTCCTGAAGGGTGCCCGCCGTATAGCGGATGAGTGCTTCAAAGATGTAATTTTTGAATAGACTCGCATTTGTTATCCTGTACGCTGAAAACTTGTTCATATGCGCTAAGCAACGCTTGTTAATTTAAAATATTGCCTTCTGTGCGGCCGTTTATCAAAATTGAGAGATGGCAAGTCGTTGGCTTCAGCCCCCATGCCACGAGTGCTGGGTTGTTCGGGATAAACTTGAGCGCTCTTGTTCCCATTCTTGGGTCCATCGAGGGAGGCGCTCAACACAACGAACAAGGCAACCGGACTTATAATGCTTGAACACTCTCCTTAGCCATAGAATTCTATAATTTTAAATTTCGTGAAGCCCCTAGTATTCGAAGACCGAGTTGGGCGCTATCCACGCCTTGGCGGACAATGTCGACTCCTCGCTCTGAGCGGCATAAGTCTTTAGGGACCGAAAAACCTCTCGAACAGCGATCGGCTCTCGCCCTATCATGACGGTCAGTTTTAGCTTTCTCATCGAGGTGCTCAACCCAGCTCAAGCGGGGCACAATCGCGATGGTTCTCCCAGCGCTACCTTAGCCGATATAACGGAATGTAAGGTACCAGAACATGGGAGCTGGGCAAACCCAACTATTGACCCAAGACATGATTCGGAGCCGATGCATATAATGATATAAGTTCGGGGTGCCGCACTTGTGGAAGTGTTCGGACTTCTAACACCATATTCTGGGGAACTTAAGCCCCTGGTGTATTGGCCGTACCAAAGTGTACGGGTGCAACATGTCATGAAATGAACATATATATAAATAAAGAAAGGAGTGCAATAATAGGCAAAAGCTATGTATTGTTTATTCAAAAAGGGACTGCAATGAAAGCAGAACGATACAAATAGTGCGATAAGCAAGGGATGGGACTATTTAACATGTCCTCCTCCAGGGGTAAGCTGTGGGATGGTATGTAAAACAAGTATAATGCTCGAAGTAGAGACCACCTGGACACTCGACGCAGTTTTCTGCTTCCCTGGCTGTTGCATCGTGAGTTCGGCGCGAACGCCAGACAGGGCTTCTGGAGAACAGAGTCCTGAAAGTTAGAAAAAAGAAAAAAGAAAAGAATGACACAATCGGGAACCCCTGGTGCGGTTGAGCCGCATTCTTGGGCGTGCCGTGGTCGTGCCCCTCCCCTTATGCCTATGGTATCTCCAGAGCGTAGTTATGTACGGCTAGTACTGGCTTCGCAACTTCGCGAGGGCTGGGGTTGGGGCCGGATTGCTACGCGTGTCCGGATCGTGCCAGGCGGTCTTGTTGTAGGTTACTCCGGGCGCTTGACAGTGTCCGATTGTTTATTGGCCGGACTGGTGAATTGCATTAAGAGGCTGTTCTGCACTTCTGCCGCAAGGGCGGCCGTATGCTCCTCCGTTCGGAGAGAGCGTTCGGTGTTTCCATTGACCGTGATTACGCCTCGAGGGCCTGGCATCTTGAGCTTGAGGTATGTGTAGTGCGGCACCGCATTGAATTTTGCGAATGTTGTTCGTCCGAGCAGTGCGTGATAGCCGCTGCGGAACGGGACTATGTCGAAGATTAACTCTTCGCTTTGGAAGTTATCCGGGGATCCGAAGACCACTTCGAGTCTAACTGAGCCTGTACAATTGGCCTCTACACCTGGTATGACGCCTTTAAAGGTCGTCCTTGTGGGTTTAATCCTTGAGGGGTCTATGCCCATTTTGCGCACTGTATCCTGATAAAGCGGGTTCAGGCTGCTACCGCCATCCATCAGGACTCTGGTGAGGTGAAATCCGTCGATAATTGGGTCAAGAACCAATGCGGCGAAACCGCCATGACGGATGCTAGTGGGGTGGTCCCTTCGATCGAAGGTGATCGGGCAGGCAGACCATGGGTTGAACTTCGGGGCGACTGGCTCCATCGCGTATACGTCCCTTAGCGCACGCTTCCGCTCCCTTTTGGGTATGTGGGTTGCGTATATCATGTTCACCGTCCGCACTTGTGTGGGAAAGCCCTTCTGTCCTCAATTGTTCGGTGGCCGGGGCTCTTCCTCGTCATCGCTATGCAGCCCCTTGTCGTTGTTTTCGGCGATTAGCTTGCCTGCTTGCTTGAACACCCAACAATCCTTGTTGGTGTGGTTGGCTGGTTTTTCGGGGGTGCCATGTATCTGGCACAAGTGATCGAGTATTCGGTCCAAGTTGGACGGGCCCTGGGTATTTCTTTTGAATGGCTTCTTCCGCTGACCGGGTTTAGAGCCTCTGAATCCGGCATTTACTGCCGTATCTTCAGCATTATCACCGTTAATGCGGCGTTTATGCTCGTTGCGACGCGACCTGCCATTGTTGTCCTTGGTATCCGAACTATCAGGGTGTTTGACCAAGTTGTTGCTTCGAGCTAGCCAGCTATCCTCTCCCGCGCAAAAGCGGGACATGAATGTGGTAAGGGCTGCCATGGATTTCGGCTTTTCCTGTCCTAGGTGCCGGGCTAGCCACTCGTCGCGGATGTTGTGTTTGAAGGCTGCTAGCCCCTCTGCATCTGGACAGTCGATGATCTGATTTTTCTTTGTTAGGAACCGCGTCCAGAATTGTCTGGCCGATTCTTCTGGCTGCTGAATTATATGGCTAAGGTCATCGGCGTCTGGTGGTCGCACATATGTGCCCTGGAAGTTATCAAGGAATGCGGCTTCCAGGTCCTCCCAACAACTAATTGACTCTGCTGGCAAGCTATTGAGCCAATGCCGAGCTGGTCCTTTAAGCTTAAGTGGGAGGTATTTGATGGCGTGTAGATCATCACCGCGGGCCATGTGGATATGGAGGAGATAGTCCTCGATCCAGACCGCGGGATATGTGGTTCCATCATATGATTCGATGTTTACGGGTTTGAAGCCCTCAGGGATTTGATGATCCATTACTTCATCTATGAAGCATAGTGGGTGTGCGGCGCCTCTGTATTGGGCTATATCACGACGTAGCTCATATGAGCTTTGTCTATTGTGTTCGGCCCGGCCGGGTTTGCTGTGGCCGGCGTGACGGTAATCATCCCGTGTCGTGGGGCGCCTACACGGTCCGTAGATCGATCTTGTATGTTTTGCCTTATCCTCCAATATATCTCGCAAGTACGGCGCGTTTGTCTTGGAACTTTTTGAGCGGCGTCGGGGCGTGGCTTGAGCGGAGGGCCGAGAGGCTTCTCTGTCGCGGCCACGGGGTGGCCGGTCTGCCATGTCGTGCGCTGGTGACTTGAGTGCTTCCTCCTCTAATCAAGGCAACGGCCTGCGTTTGGGGTAGCTTTTGGAGGGGCGTTTGAGTTCATACTCTTCGGCTGCAAGGACTTCAGTCCATCTGTCAGCTAGTAGGTCTTGGTCAGCTCTAAGTTGTTGCTGCTTTTTCTTGAGGCTGCTTGCCGTGGCCATAAGCCTGCGTTTGAAACGCTCCTGTTCGGGTGGATCCTCGGGCACGACAAATTCGTCGTCGTCGTCGAGGCTTGCCTCGTCTTCGGAGGGAGGCGCATAATTATCGTCCTCTACCTCTCTTTCTTCCGCACTGGCGTGCGGACTTGCTTCTCCCTCCTCCTGCGCTGAGTCCTGCTGGAGGGGGTTGTCTTCGGCACTGTCTGGAGTGTTATTTTCTCCCGTGCCGGAATCACCCTTTTTGCTGTGGCGGGATTTAGAGCGGCGCCGCTGACGTCGGTGCTTGGGCTGTTTCTTGGAGGGGTCATCCTCCGTTGTTCCATCGCCGTTCCCATCTTTTGGGATGTACACCATGTATATGTCGTATGACGAGGTGGCCTTCTAGTGCCCTGTAGGCGCTGGGTCTTGGTCATCTCCAGCATCGTCGTACATACCGTCGATGTCTTTGGAATCGTAGTCGAGCATGTCGGTTAAATCATCGACAGTGGCTACAAAGTGGGTGGTGGGTGGGCGTTGAATTTCTTCGTCGTCCGCATCCCAACCTTCCTGACCGTAGTCCGGCCAGGGCTCTCAGGATAAAGAGAGAGACTTTAGTGAACTCAGGATGTCGCCAAAGGGCAAGTGCTGAAAGATGTCCGCGGCAGTGAACTCCATGACCGGCGCCCAATCGGATTCGATAGGCAGGGGCGCGGAGGTTCGGAGTCCGGAGAGAGTCCGCACCTTGGAGTCACGGTCTTCGCAGCGACAGGGATGGAGTTCGGCTCAATCGCCGCTGTGATCGTAGCCCCGAGGCGGTGTCCAACCACTCGCCCTCGATCGGGAATCCGGCTCGGATTAAGGGTCGAGCGGCACCGTGCGGCCTCGAGGCAATCTTTGTTGGCGGCGAGCTAGATCGTACCCATCGAGACAAGCGGCACGCTCGGCTGTGGCTCGAATCCGTTGAAGATCAAGTCTCCGCGGGCATCGGCCGTATAGTTCAAACTTCCAAATTTGACCTGATGGCCAGGTGCGTAGCTTTCGATCTGCTCCAGATGGCCAACCGAATTGGCCCGCAGTGCAAAGCCGCCGAATACGAAGATCTGTCCGGGGAGAAAAGTCTCACCCTGGACTGCATCGTTGTTGATGATCGAAGGATCCATCGGGCCTATCGGTGACGACACAGAGGAACTCTCAATGAAAGCACCAATATCGGTGTCAAAACCGGCGGATCTCGGGTAGGGGGTCCCGAACTGTGCGTCTAGGCGGATGGTAACAAGAGACAAGGGACACGATGTTTTTACCCAGGTTCGGGCCCTCTCGATGGAGGTAATACCCTACTCCTGCTTGATTAATATTGATGATATGGGTATTACAAGAGTAGATCTACCACGAGATCAGAGAGTCTAAACCCTAGAAGCTAGCCTATGGTATGATTGTTGTTGTGTCCTACGGACTAAAACCCTTCGGTTTATATAGACACCGAATAGGGTTAGGGTTACACAGAGTCGGTTACAATGGTAGGAGATCTACATATCTGTATCGCCAAGCTTGCCTTCCACGCCAAGGAAAGTCCCATCCGGACACGGGACGAAGTCTTCAATCTTGTATCTTCATAGTCTAGGAGTCCGGCCGAAGATAGTTCGGCTATCCGGACACCCCCTAGTCCAGGACTCCCTCAGTCGCACACGGCATATGTGGCGAAAAAGGTGGCACGGAGATCGAAACGTCCTGTTTATCCACTCCGTTTACCACGGCGCGCTCCGCCTGGCGCGCTTCCCCCAAAATTTCGAATCCCGCAAATTCCGGGATCCTTTGCAACCGATCACGCCAAAGATTTCGCGTCAAAGACAGCACTCGATAGGTGACATTATAAAAACCAATCGACAATTCCTAAATCGATCAAGGCGACTGAAACGAAGCCGAAGTACCAACGCCGGCCTCCGTCCAGAGATGAATAGCTGAGAGACAGAGCAAGATCAACTTCAACCTTCTTTTCACTCGGACCTCAATCCATTCGGGGGCTAATGATGAGGCCATAGACCTAGGGTAGGGTAATAGGCCTGACCTATACGTCCTACCCAAGGTCACTATCTTAGAAACAAAGTAGTTCAAGTGGCAATAGGGAGGGACCAACAAAGGTGACGAGTGCACTCCACTCGACCTACCATTCACTCGGAGACCCCTCCTTCGATCATTTATAGCACTTTATTACGGACGTTACCTGTAATGCTCCTTCTTTATGTACATTGAACCCTTGGTAATGGGGGATGGCCGGGGTCCTGGCGCACTCTATATAAGCCACCCCCTCCTTTGAGACAAGGGTTCGCACCCCTGTAAACACACACATACATAATCCAGTCGACCGCCTCCGGGCTCCGAGACGTATGGCTGTTACTTCTTCCGAGAAGGGCCTGAACTCGTAAAACTCGTGTGTACAACTTCGCCATAGCTAGGATCTTGCCTCTCCATACTTACTCACCTATTCTACTGTCAGTCTTAGTACCACGACACCGAACACAAGGAAACACACCACTATGTGCTTTGCCCGTTGAGCCCTCTTTTACTAAAGGTGATTAATATATATACCAGTTGGCCATTGTTTTTCTACACAAGAATTAAGCAAATGTTGGAAACATCTAGTGGTTTACCTATGATTAGGGTGTTGTCTGGGTTACAAGATTTTGTTTCCATTACGAACTTTCTGCCTGGAGAACATGAACAGCGATACCCGCCTATAGTATTGTGGCATGTTGCAGACTTCGAATATATACTTGAATTCTTCTCACATTCATTGGCATCTGCAACAACAAAGAACCAAATTATTTGGGCCCAAGTGATTGATTGAATAAGCATATGAGTACGGAGTACCAACAAATGCTAATTTTGAAATGGCATAATGAGTGTAACGTGTGCCATTCTTCCACCAAAGTAAACATTACATTGAAAATAAGTTAAATGTTCTAACTAGATGTAAGCTAGATGGGGGGAAAAGAAGCAAAACAGATTGTAAACTCAAGTGTTTCCAGCCATCAAAATCGGGGCAAATAGTAAGTAACGATATTTTCCTTACAAACTATCAATATGAAAGGATGATGTGCACCCTCTATTACTCCTCATAAAACGATTGTGAATGATCTAAAGATGCACAGGGAGCAAAGAACTGAACTTGCCTCTGCATCCGTCAAAGAGGTAAGGGTTCCCTTCATATCCGTCGGCGCAGTTGCATATATAACCTGGGTCGTTGGTTGAGTCCACACACATGCTATTCCTGCTATGGCACGCGTAAGAAGGCATGTCTCCGGCCATTTCACATGTTGCATTTCCAATCGCCTAGTCCAGCACCAGCGGCTTCTGCACATTTTCGGTGTCATTGAACCACTATGGCAGCATAGCTACATGTCATTGGACCACTATCGCGTAGTGGTTACGTACTCGGAGCTGAAACTAAATGTCTGTGTCTCCACTATGGCAGCATAGCTACATGGGTTGAAAAGCATACTATTGGAATCATTCTAAACATCAAAGAAGTTGAACCTATAGCTCCTTAAACCCTTTGGTATATCATTTTGGCAGCAGCCTGCACCAACATAAGAACTGTTTGTCAGGGCTGTCGGGCTCTCACACACCGCTGCGCACGCTGTCGTGTATCTTGTAGTGCTTCTGAAGTCATTGATGTATGCAAGCGTGTTGCAGCCAATAACTATGAGCATGTTGCGTACATGGGAGAAGCGGTACGGACTTCGCGAGAAGTCAAGGGACCAAGCATTCTGTTTCATTGATCTTGTACTTGTATTGTAGCAGTACGTCGAGACGGGCATGGTAACTCGGATTTGACCATGGGGCACCGAGGTGTCCAGAACCTCCATGATCTGAATGACCATGAATGGCTTGGCGATTCCGTCGGTCGTCCTCGGGTAAATGATCTTGAAGCCTTCAATAGCACAGCCAGCACCAATGGCGAATGGGTAAGGGATGTCGATGTCACCACATCGCGTTCGGCATCGGGGGCCAGGCTGCGCTGATGTAGAGGCTAGGTGCAACATGACTGCAACAACTACCAGTAGCTCGAGCGCCATGTTACTTGCCTGAAACTGGAGTTGCCAAGAAGATTCTGCTGCACAGCACTAAAGGAGAAGAGAAAAAAATTAGTGAGCAAACTAATGGCCATTCGATTCAACTCTAAAAGTTGTAGGCAACACTTCCTGTGTACTTTTCACTTTTCTGTTGTCGAAATATACCTAAAATTTGAGCCTGGCTGAACAAATTTTAACAATGCTTTGTAAATTCTGTGAAAATTTCTGTTGAGCTTGCAATCGTAATATATAAATGACAAAATACATATTAATGCTAGATGCCTTTTTCATCTTTTGTTTAACTGTATGCATGTCTAGATTTGAATTATGCAAGAAAATGTTTCCTGCCTTTGGATTTCTGGCACTGAATTCACATGCATGACTGTATGTCCCTTGCGCAAATATGAAGACTGTGTTTCTAAGTTGTAAGGTTTTGGTTGTTTGCACAGTAAATGTCTAAATTTTTACTTCTTAAATACAGACAATCCTTTGCCGAAAAATTTTACTGCTGTCCAGGCCATGTTGAAGGATTTGGTGATGCATCCGGCCTGTGAACTTAACATTGCGAAGAGTGTGGCTTATCCTATTTCCTGTGATGGTATCGATTTATCTCCTATGCAGAGTGATTTTGGTGGAGTGCAAGCTTTTGCCCTGCTGGTATCTGGGTATGCCTCTAAGGTTCAAAAAGCCGAGGAGAGCCAAGCTACAGCCGACTGTGCTTGACAAGGCTGCCGGCAAGCTCTCGCCATGGAAAGGGCGCCTTCTCAACAGGACTGGAATACTGGTGCTTATTAGCTCGGTGGTCACTGCAACTGCTACCTATTTTTTATCTGCCTTTCTAGAGGGACAAATGGATGACAAAAAAGATGGACAAGCTCAGAAGGAAATTTCTCTGGGGAGCTGATGACTAAGAGCAACTCCAGCCGCGCCCCCAACGGGCCCCCAGGCGACTTTTTACGCGCCGGCGTCGAAAAAACGCCCCAGTCGCGCCCCTAAGACGCCGAAATCCGCCAGCTCGGCCCGTTTTTGGGCCCGGCGATCGCAGGCTGAACCCGGCGCACTGGGGGCACTCAGAGGCTCCTTGTGCAAGGGAAAAACACGCCTGGGCCATACTGTCAGGCGAAAAGTCAAGCCAATCGTTCAGATTTGCCTCCCACCCACCGCGCACTCGGCCACCACCCTGCCGATCCCGGCGCCGCCCATCGCCCACCACCGCTATATAGGCCATTCCTCGCTGGAAAAGAGAAGAGATTTCGCCGTGGCAGCCTCTCCACCACCGTCCGAGCGATTTTTCCGGCGTTCCGGCCACACAGGGCAGTGTACCGGCGGGTGTGCGCCCACCACGCCCGCAAGGTGTTCTTTGACTTATCGGCAATGGACTCGGACGACGAGGAGGCGCTCGCCGCGCTGCTGGAGGAGGAAGCCGATGCCGATGTCCAGGAAGAGGAACATCTCATGGTCCTCGCTGCCCTCGCCGGCCTGCTCGCGAGCAATGAAAAGTCGCGGCGAGGTGGCTTGGCGCCGGGGCGGATGAAAGCAAAGAACCGGCATCGTCTAGAAGGCTACTGCATGCTCTACTCCGACTACTTCGCCGACGCTCCACTACACGGCGACAAAGTATTTCGGCGCCGTTATCGGACCAGCCGAAAGGTTTTCCTCAGGATTGTGAATTCCTTCCGGGAGTTTGACAGCTACTTCAAGTGCAAGAAGGATTGCACCGGTAAACTTGGATTCACCTCAAGCCATAAGTGCATGACAGCGATGAGGATGCTTGCATACGGAGCTCTCGGTGATTCACTCGACGATTATGGGTGCATGGCCGAGTCCACCACCATTAAGTGTTTCTACAAGTTCTGCAGGGCAGTGGTGGCAGTGTTTGGACCGCAATACATGCGAACACCCAATGTGGAAGACACTGCTCGGATCCAAGCACAGGATGCAGCAAGAGGATTTTCTAGGATGCTTGGAAGCATCGACTACATGCATTGGAAATGGAAGAACTGCCCATTTGCTTGACAGGGGATGTACAAAGGCGCCAAAGGCGGTTGTAGTGCGGTACTTCAAGCGGTGGCCACACAGGACCTCTGGATGTGGCACTCCTTCTTTGGTATGCCAGGAACTCACAATGACATCAACATGCTGCAGTGCTCCCCTGTCTTTGCCAAGCTTGTTGAAGTTCATCCTCCTCCGGTGAACTTCGAGGTTAATGGGCGGCACTACAACAAGGGGTACTACCTAGCTGATGGCATCTATCCGATATGGTCGACATTTGTGAAGACTATCTCAAACGCTGTGCCAGGAGGCAAGAAGTCCCATTTTGCCAAGGTTTAGCAGGCTTGCAGGAAGGATGTCGAGCGGGCATTTGGTGTACTCTAATCTCGATTTGCTGTTGTCTGGTACCCTGCTCAAACATGGTTGAAAGATCAAATGTGGGAGATCATGACTTGCTATGTCATCTTGCACAATATGATCATTGAGAGCGAGAAGGAAGAGCCAGTGTTTGACACTGAACCATACTACAGGCAGGGTCCTCTTGCCCAAGTTGATCACCAGCTAGTGGCAACCTGGACTGCCTACCTCAATATGCGCCAGGAGATCCGAGACCCACAGGTGCATCAACAACTGCATCAGGATCTGGTGGAGCATCTATGGAGGATCAATGGCGACGCCTAGCTCGACATGTGATGAAATATGAGTTTTTATTTGTTGAACTATATAATTTTTATTGAACTATTTGTTGTTGAACTATTTGATTTCTATTGATTTTCTGTGATGAACTATGTGATAAAAAAATTATTTATGTTGAGAATTCACGCCAAACCGCGCCGAATATGGACCGATTCTCGCCGATATCGGGCAATTTTTCGCCGAAAGTGGTCCGAAAATGGACCGACATCAGCGTCTGGGGGCGACAGCTGGGTGCCCAACCACCTCAGAGCCGATTATACCGCCAGCTCGCCCCCAGGCGACGATTTTTATGCCTCCTGAGAGGCCAACGGCTGGAGATGCTCTAAAGAGACCATGGAAGGACACCCAGACTCCATGCGATGAGGTGGATTTTTGGTGTTGGAAATCTTGAGGCTGGTGCGGTACAGTAAGTTGTCGGTCAAGGATGCTTTTCTTAATGGGCAGTAGATGCGAGGGTTGCAGCGGATCAGTGCTGAGGTGCAGCTGGAAACAATTCACGCTTCTTTGTGAGAAATTGCGGCCGATGAGGCTGACCAACGCCAGGGGCTCAATTTCAGAACTCCAACGCTAGAGTGTGCTCACTTGTTTCCTCGGCTTCCCGATTCTGGGGATGGTTGAGGAGGATTTTCTCGCCGAGGCGAGGAGAAGGGATTACTCTGTAGGCATACACTGCCAGGCAGCTGCGGAAAGAGCGAACGAGGAGGAGGTAGTTGCGCTCGTCTTGGCAGGTTTCATTAGCTTACTACAAACATCATACACTACTAGCAGACTTGACTAGCAGCGTCGTCGAGAAAGGGGAACGGTGAAAATCCATAACCGATCAGTTCCGAACAAAAAGTACATGTGTATGTAGCGATCCAGCGCGCTTCCAACTGAAGAGGGACGCGGCAGTATGCAACAACTCTGCTCATGAACTCACCTTCACCAGAATGACCGTGTTTCAACTCTTTTGTTTCCCCTCCGAAAGCAAAAGAGAGATTACTATAACATAGGCTCAAAAGTAACCTCCTCTCGTCTCCCCTCCCGCGACGCTCCCGTGAGCGCCGGGGGGCGGGGAGATCCCTAGCGCCGCCGCCGCCTCCCTACCCTCGCCGCCGCCTCGATGTACTGGCGGGCAAAGCCCGGCCAGTGCTGGCGGCGGCTGGGCGCTCTCCTTCCCACACTCGATCTGGTGGGCGCGCGCCTCCGGGTCGGGCGGCGGCGCGACGTTTGCTCGGGGCGCGGCGGCAGCAGCCGGCGGTGGACTCGTGGGCTGTGGGCGGCGGTGTGAAGGGGCTACAACGGTGGTGGTGCGCGATGGGTTCTAGCGGCATCTGTCGGCCAGATCTGGGCCCGGGCGGCGCGGTCGGGCGTCCGCCCCTGCCGTGGCCACGGCTGGTGGTGGTGGAGGTGCAGCGGCGGTGCTAGGTGGGCGTGTTGGTTGGGCTCCAGGCGTTCCGCCGGCTGGACGACGGCGGCAACGCAGATGGGCTCCCCGGTGAGTATTCTTGGCGATTGGCGGTGGTCCGCGGGGATCCTCCTTGCCGGTGGTCGGATCTGCGTCGGTGGCTTTGCGCGGGTCTGCGTTGGTGGCTTTGCGCGGGTCTGCGTCGGCCGCTGCGGTGGGACGGCACAGGGGTGTGTCCGGTGGGGAGGTTGGCTGGAGGGATGGGCGACGCCGACGTGCTTGGGCCACCGTCAGCGCACGAGGTGTGCGGTCCGGATCGTCCGCTCCCCACCTTCCCTTCCCCGTCCGTGTGCGGTCGTCGTAGCTCGACGACGCGTTTTTCAAGCGGGCGATGCTACAGTTAAATCGGTGGGGAGTCCTGTGGCTCAAAGTTGATCTCTTTGGATGGTCTTGGGGGTGTCTGGATGTTGGGCGGCGGCCCTGGCGGCGGGAGGCATGACGTACGTGGGTAGAACTTGCGCCTCGGGTGCGCGCGAGTGGCCATGGCCACG
This sequence comes from Aegilops longissima, assembly GCA_021605205.1. Classification (NCBI taxonomy): domain Eukaryota; kingdom Viridiplantae; phylum Streptophyta; class Magnoliopsida; order Poales; family Poaceae; genus Aegilops; species Aegilops longissima. Next base: position 54,744,395 of record CM038681.1, on the reverse strand, counting down.
CGGGTGGGTGGTCGCTGGTGGTTGGCGGTGCTAGGATGCGTCGGAGGGGTGGGCGTGCCGGGGTTCATCACTTGCCCAATCTTGTATTGGCCGACGGCGGCGGTGTCCGTGGACACCGTATCGTTCATGAAGGCTCCGTCGCGGTGCCCTTACTCCTTCGAGTTGCTCCGGGTGAAAACTCGATCTTTGGGATCGGATGTTGGCGCCTATCAGTGGTCGTTCCCTTCTAGGAGGCACCATCTTGGAGTCCTTGTCCCGTCGTTTTCCGGATCACCTCTCCTCGGAGGCTTGGAGGTCCCCGTTGGCTCCAAGCGGTTCATCCTCATGCATGTGTAGTGGCTTGGTAGTCGTTGGGGTGGTGTGGCGGTGTTCGGCACCTTTGTATCTTGCCTTGGGTGTGCGTGTCGTGTGTGGTAATGGCATGAGTTTGTATCGTGTTGCTTGTGGATCGTACTTTATATATAAAGCGGGGCGAAAGCTTTTTTGGATGAAGCAAAAGAGAAAGGAATAGGGCCATTTTTCTATTGGCCTCTTCAGAGTGGAGACTTGGCCAAAGTCCATCCGCCCGTTTCGTTTGCCGGGCGGCCAAATGGCAAAAGCTCCCCTGACTTGTCTCCATGGAGGCAACGGCCGAAGCAGAGAAACCAACAGGATCCAACTCTGTCCATGGAAATTAGGACTTGTATAATGGCAGGGGCGTGTGCTCATCTGCTGGCGACAACTCTGTCAACACTTGAATATAAACATGTAGAGGTAGCTACACTCCAAACGCATATACTACATCATAAACACGGGACCCCCAACACTATCGACACTATGTATGTTGTTGCTGATGCAAGATTAGGAATCAAGCTTCTTCTTTTTTGCATTTTTTTGACCTTAGGCAAATGATAAAAGGAAAATGAGATCCATGGGCATTAGCACCCAAGAGGTATTTTTATAGAAGGAGCTCATCCGAGTGAGATCGTGAACGACTGGTTACCAGGTCAACAACCTTGCAACGCATTACCAGAGACCTTACATATAACCTCGTTTCCCGGTCCCAAGGTTGCATTGACATGGTGGTGCTCCCTTTCGCCTCTTGGTACGGTTCAGAGAGGGAAACAGGAGGTGTCTTTGCGGAGGTTTCCTTATCAGTCCGCCCCGTCTTCGGTGGCCCTTGTAGATGTGGGAGGTGCGGTGGACGCGGATAGGTTAGATGTCTGCTGACAATATTTCATGGGGATAGTGTCCCCATTTGAAATAAGATGCCCTCGACCTTTTCCTTGTGCTGACGGCGGGTCGGTGGGCTTTGTGGTGGCAGATTTGGTTCTGCAAATCTTCAACACCTTTGTACAACAGCTGGTTGCAGTCATCCGTTGTGTGTCTTTTTTATGTACTATAAATATGTACTACACCCTCTCAACTAGGACATAATAATAGATCATGAGCTGTAATAGATCATATGACGAATGTTCCATTTAGGGGGGAAACTCGGTTGTCACACGGACGCGGATTTTTGGGACATGCGGCCATGTGATGCCGAAATCCCGTGCGTCCATGCATGCATCAATATTGCCACTTTATATAAGCTCATTCACAATACCTGACACATTAATCACCGACACTCAGTGAATACGTTGTGCTATACGCCCCTCAAGTGGGCCAGATGGCATTTATGTTCAAAGGAATACATGCTTGTCTGTTAGCGGCCCACGTCGCAGTTAGGGCGATGATATACATGCTCTGGGCAGACAACACTAAGCACGCGCACATTTGGTTGGGTTTACCCTACGATCCATTGACAGTACCTGTAAACATTCTTGTTGATTAATAAAGCGTGTTCTTGCCTAAAAAAAAGACAACATTAAGCACGCGCACATGCTGTTGGAGCGTACTTTAGATCTTCTCCAAGCCATGCCGTGTGGATAAACAAAGGAAAAAGACAAGATGGCTTCGGTAGATATATATGGAGTTCAAACAGGTTAGCCCACCAAATCTATCTCTGGTCCGTTGTTATTGTTTTGTTTGTGTACGACCGAGCTTGCCCACCCGTAATCTTCTCTCTGCTCCCTCAAACCCCTAGGATCACGACATTTATCGGGGCGAGGTCTGGATCTAGTCGTGTTAACCGCGTTTTCTATCAGAGCTAGTTCGATGTTAGAAGTACTATCTCATTGCTCGATGATTTCAGGAAAAGAAGAGAAGCGATGCCAGACGAGAGAACAACAAATGCTGGTTGATGGCAAGTAAATTCTTGCTGGGTGTCATGAAGGGCTGCAGGGCAGCTGGGTTGAATTGATGGGCGCAGGCCGTTTTAATTTGCCTTGCTATGGAATTTAACGCATGTCGGCTGTCCACTGCTGATTTATTGATGTTGTTGTATTAATGGGGTTCCTGTTGGTTGGTGTATTTTCATCTGTTTTGTACGGTGTCTCGCGATTAGTGTACGCGCAGTTATGTAAAGCTCTACTCCCCCTTCCGGTTTATAAGGCTCAAATCTCAAATCTCATCAACCAAGGCATTTTGTGAGTGAAGGAATGTATCTCGTACTTTACAAAACTATCCCAATTAAACTCATACATTAATTGCAGTGCATGCATGTTTGGCCACTACTCCCTCCGTTCCCAAATATTTGTCTTTCTAGCCATCTCAAATGGACTACAACATACGGATGTATGTAGACATGTTTTAGAGTGTAGATTCACTCATTTTGCTCCGTATGTAGTCACTTGTTGAAATCTCTAGAAAGACAATTATTTAGGAACGGAGGGAGTAGATGAGTAGGAACATTACATGCATTGGTGTGTTCCTTTTTAATTCTTGCATGCAAAGATTTAATGCGCATTGGAAACTAAAAATGAGATGGACATGAGCCCTGTAAATTGGAAAAACAAAAGAGTTAAAATAAACCTTATAAACCGGAAAGGAGGGAGAAGCTTCAGAGCTTGTGCATGAAGAGCATGGCCATGAACCGCATGTTCACGATGCCCAGGATGAAATGTTCTTCTGCCATGTTTGAATCTCTTCAAGAATGCGTGGGTAATCAGATGTCCCACTTCCAGAAACTGCATCCTCCGTGGTACAAAAGAAAAACAAAATATTAGACTGGCGTGGAGAAGATGGATGGAAAGGATCTTGACAAACTTACTCCATGCCGTTCGCACTTGTAGAAATGCTTCCTTGTGTTTTCTTCCGTTCCCGAGACAAACCAGACCACGTAGCCCGCGTCGCATTCGGCCAATGGATGAGAGGGAGCGGAGGCAGCTGGTTGGCGGTATGGAGCTATGCTGGGACATGGATGAGTGGAGAAGGTGCACGGAGAAGAATGGTTGGGTGGTAGTAAGCAAGTTGGAAGTTTAAAAAGACCATGGGGTGCCTGGTGCAGCAAGCCATTGGAATTGAGATGTAATGGACGCAATCCTCACTTCAATGCGTGAGCCTGCCTTGTGAGCCATCTCCTGCAGATGCCAGAGCTAATACACGAGCTATACCACTTGTATACGAGGGATGGAAAAAAATTATATTATACCAGCTAGATGTATTAGAGTTGCACGAATCACATAGGAACGAGCGGTGTGGATAGTATGTCCACTCGCGATTTATCGGGTAGTATGCTCCTTTATTGTTAATGAAATTATGCCGTTTCAGTCAATAGGGCATCTCCATCTGTGAGACACACCGAGATAGTAGCATCTCCTTGCGCTGCAGGTGCACAGCTTGGGTGGATACTACTCCAGTTATACTCTAACCACTGAAATTATTCAAATTGAAGAGCTCTTTCTTGCTAACAGAATAGGTCTGGGAGCGTTTTTTAGACGGGAAGTCAAGCAGGCAGTGCCAGTTATAAAACGAGTCTGGAAAAGAGTAGCAGGCTTAGGCTAAGACAGGTGCAATTCAGCATACAGGAGCTTCTTCACAACTCCCATGTCATGAGGTCAGACTACGCATGCGGTTCACTAATCACAACTAACAGGACTCCAATCACGGAGCTCCGAATCAGATCTAAATTCAACAAGAACACGATAAAAATGGGGCATCATGGAACATAGGCAGAAACTCGGCGCCTGGTACAACACGAAAGATAAATCAAAGCACGAACGCACGCATGCGCACACACTGAATCGCAGGCAATATAAAGTGATAGGGGAGCCCGCCAAACGATAAGTGCTCATTAACCAGAGCAAAGTCAAATGTGCTTTAAACCTTCCTGCAGCTGACAAATTGTATACAGAAATTAGATAATAGATCCAACCTAGCAAACTAAGGGATTGATTCCTACAAGTGCACTTCGCAGTCATGAGTGTACACTACGTAGACGGTCAGTCTCCACTTCGAGTGTACAAAATGGAAGAATCAACACCCGACAACCAATTCCTGCATCTCAGCCACCAGAACGTAACTCTAGATACCTGTAAAGCAAGCAATACCATCAGTCAAACAATCTTGTAGTATTACTTATTAGAAGAAGCCATTGGAGTTATTCTCGTAACTTGTGTATGACTCAAAACAGGAATCATTAGCTTCAGCATCATTGTCGAAACTGTGCCAAAGGTTCCAATGATGAATCATCTCAGCATTATTAAAGAAAATCAACGTTAGGAACACAGAGCATAGGTAATTTGTACCGTAGTTGCACAACTTCAACTTCTAACATTACAAATATTTGGCTATACTGCTCTGAGTAGAGCCTAAAAGAACAGTGGGTATGGAGGTCGCATGAAGTAGGAACTAGGAAAGCAAGAAATATCTGGTTTCTAGCTCATAGCCACACTTTTCAGAAATGAACAGAATCTCTATCTTCCCTATACGAAACGTTCTTTTCCTAACTAAATACTCCTCAAGATGAATGTAGTCATGTAGATGTCCTCAAGTAATCTGTGACAAAGTAATCTTTTACTAGTGACTGAAACAGTTTTTTAAGATGAATGTAGTCATGTAGATATCCTCAAGTAATCTGTGACAAAGTAATCTTTTACTAGTGACTGAAACAGTTTTTTAAGATGAATGTAGTCATGTAATTTTGATGAGATATTCGATATGAAGTATTATCAGGTTGGCCAAAAGTGAAGAAATTAGACTGCAAACAAAGCATAACTATACATATTGTTTGGATTTTGGACAAGTCAAACTGTATCAGTGGTCAATGGCCGATTACGATATATTCAAATTTGGCAGACAACAAGTGGCATGCTAATAAAATGTTTGACCAAGCAGCCCAACACTAGAATAGTTGTCCATGAAACTACAATAACTGCATGCAAAACGATAAACAACAATATCAGATTTAATGAAGCCATACTTAAGTATTGTCACAATCATTTGTTCGCTAGGTATCAAAATGGTCCAAAATAAGCATGCCTATATGTCCATATAAATAAAGGAAATATGAAACCAGATGCTCAGGTGTTTTTAGTTATCAATTACTTGTGTAGACAGGACAACACGCAAATCACACAAGGACTTGATAGAATCATAACCGCAGGAAAAGGGTTAAAAACAATGCCCTGAAAGTAAAACAAAAACAGAAAAATATACCCCAAAACACAGTAAAGGCCTAGTGGTTCATTTGCTACTACTACCTCCGTTTCCAAATATAAGACATTTTGGCAGTTTCAATTGAACTGCCAAAACGTCTTATATTAAGAAACAGAGGGAGTACTTAGCATGACAGATATATGCACAAATAGGGAATGGGGAAGGAGCCAACGCCATCAGTCACTGGAGGGGCTAGAGGGAGAAGAGCCCACACAACCTTAAGGAACTTGGGGAGTACTAAAGAGGAGGTAAACTGAAAGCAAGGAAGCTGGATGGAAGGAAGGGCAAAAGGAGCATATCCAGTAGAGAGGGTGCAAAATATCAGTAGAAGATAAGCTTAATTACTTGCTCAATTAGTAGATCAAATCGCATATCCAACTGGACAATCATCTTACATATCAACCAAAAGCGCAGCCCCGCCGTGTCCACCGCCAACACATGTTCCTACAAACATAGAAGCCAAGCAATGTATCATATGGGCAGAATATATGGCTGCTGCATCAAGGATAATGTGAAGGGGTTCAAGGCTTGATTCCCCCCTGATTTCTATATAAAATATATTAGTTGGTTTCCGAAGTTGGCTTCCCCTATTGTCATGATGTCAAGCTTTGTTATTTCCTAACTCGTAGAATGGGAGCCCATGTTGTGACCAATGTCAGGTATCAATAAACCAAAAAAGAGATTAGGCTCTAACCCGAAACAAACGACATAAAGACATTCCTGCTAAAGGCAAACAGAAACGAGGACGCATCGACTAGGTATTCAGATAAATCCATAGCTTTAATATGAGAAAAACAGCTCAGTTTGAAACAAACACACCTACTGTCAATTTTACTGAATATTCCCAACCAGCAGATACTCATCAATATCGTATAAAAAAGGCACTCATACTATTAGCTGGTCAGTACAGAGAAGTTATCTGAGGCGTGTTCCAAGCCATATTGCAAAATAAAATAAAATCATACTAACAAATCCTGGCAACATAAGCGATCATTTTAAAATTGTCCTTAAATAAATTTAGTCCTAGAAGTGATAGATGAACAATTATTCATAATTTTCAAACCAAGAGGTTATTATGGATTTAAGACTGTTCGAATATCAGTAGAGATAACAAACTAGGCTTAAGCCTCCAAAGAGTTCAAGACAGTTTTTTATGCAGTCCACTTCCAATTTTTTGTGTATCTCCTCTTGAGGAAAAACGGCATTGCAGGTATGCACTAACACTACCATTAGAAAATTATTGCATCTATCAACTGATTATTCTACAAAGAATTTGCCAATTTTGTGTTCTTAACAGAGCACCACAGAACATCATCGCTATACATTAAAGAGATCATCAAGCAGTAATCGAAACAAGTGGTATGACACTACCTAAAATTGTTGGCTTAACAAGATATGATGTGAAGATAATTGCATCAGCCAATTATCAAAAAACAACTTGGTTTTGTTGTATCTGCAATGTAAGGTATGCTATTACCTGCACTGTAGACACTTTCAAATGGATGATAGTAATGAAAGAGACTGGTTTTAAAAAGATACTTGAACTTCAATGACTCAAGCTGGATCATCCAGCTATCAATATCTGTCTGCAGAAACACCACATTATTCTGCTCAGCATAACCTAGTATCTGTAGGGGCCCTTTCTCCTCCGATAATCTCAGGAAAAGTAGCTTGTCCAGTTCAATAGTTCTTCCAGGCTCCCATGAAGCAACACCTTCAAAATCAGTCTTCCTCTTCCATAACTGGGCAGTGTAGCCAGAGTCCGACATGGCAAGGAGACCCAGCCCACCACCCTCAGCCCGCATAACCTTGAAGCTGTTGCCCTGGCCATAAATATCCACTGAAACCCGTATCACAGCTAGACTCTGCTTCTCCAAATCAAACTCGAGAATTCCAGCCATATTCCCACCAAGCTTCCAGTAAAGGGAATCTCCAGCCAGCACAGCGTCATCTGTATAAACCATGGTGGGGTTATGGTATGGACAATCCGAAGCCTGGTATGGAATCGGTGTTGAGATAAGATTTCCCCATAAGCCGGTCTTTGACGAGTAAACACAGGCGATCGCTTGTATATGTCGTTCGTCGTCGCCATCTGCGACTACCATCACCACCTGGAAGTGTCCGTCGTCTCTGGCAGGACGAAGAACAGCCCCGTTGATTAGGGTTTCTGTATCGAACGCTGCGGGAATGGCAATGCGGTGCTGGTCGCCGGTGAGGGGGTCCCACACCAGGACCTCGGGAAGATCACAGAGGAAGACGAGCATGAGACCATCGCGGCATCCAAGGGACATAGAGTGGTCGCAATCCTCGTCACGCTGCAAGGAGAAGCGCTCGGGAGGGACACGATTAGGGGCCTCCAGAGTGGGCACCAAGGAGAAGCCATCAAACCTGCCGAAGAACCCTAGGAGGGGAGGGTTGCGGCGGTGGTGGAGGCGGAAGCGGCGGAAGAAGCCGGGATCGGAGACGAGGCGGCGCCAGCGCTTGCAGACGACGGACGCGCGCGGGAGGGAGGAGGGCTGCGGGGGAAGGCGGAGCAGGATCTCGCAGAGGAGGTCGTCGTCTTCCAGCGGCGCGGCCGCCGGCGAGCGGGCGCGGCGGCGGCGGCTGCTCATCTCGCCCTAGAGCTCGCTGGTGTGGGGAATGAATGGCGTTGGAATGGAAACACACTCTGTTCCGTTTTTTTTTGAGACACACACACTCTGTTCCGTGGGATGTGAGCTTGTGAAGTGGGCTGAGAGCCCGTGGCTACTTTGCTTTGTCTTTGACGGTTGGAGAGCCCATGGGCCATGGCCACACAAGCATTGAAGCCCACCATCTGTTTCTTATTTCTATTTTTGGGAGTAACAGATTTATAAATTCTCAAAAAAAGAGAAACAGATTTATATCTTATACAATTTTTTTGGGGAAGAATTTTATATCTCATATAAGTATAACGGTTTATCCCAGTTCAAAATGCCCGATCTGAAAGTTTGACCCCACACGAAAGACCAATGCGACTGCTAACAAGGACTCACATTACAAAATATTCAAATCACTATGGGTGTTCTTTCGGTCTTGAAAAAAGAAAGAGTCTAATTGGCTCGTTTAACTGTAAATTTAGTGATACTTGATCCAAAATGTATACTCCCTCCATCTCGATTTAGTTGTTGTCGCGCGCGCAATACAGTGGCCATTTTGCACACAAAAAGAACTTGTACTTTCAAACCTCTGAAAAATAACGCTACTGTACGAACGACATTGTCTGCATGATTGTTGGTAGAAGCAAGTGACGCACAGCAACCAGACAAGTGTTGCCCGGAATTCGTGCAGAGAGCATCGGACCGAAAATGAAATCGGTGAAACTGAACCGAAAATGTCATGAGATATTATATGTGCAATAAAGTGATCCCTGCGATCCAAGATAAGTGGCCAGATGAAGATGACGGAAGAACCATCTTCACCCAACAGGATAATTTTAAACCACATGTCCTGCGTGATGACATGGTTTTTCAACAGGCCATGGCATAGACCAATCTTGACATTTGGTTGTTGTAATAACCACCCAACAAACCTGAGATGAATGTTTTAGAACTTTGCTTCTTCAGCTCTCTTTAGTTCCTAACCGATTGCATATCACCTAGAAGTATCAAGGAATTGGTAGAAGGTGTGGAGGAAGAGTTGCAGGACTACGAGGTCGACAAGCTGTTTAGAAGCTTTGTGACACTCCAAGCAGTTATGGTTGAGTTTATGAAAAATAAAGGAGGAAAGGAGTATAAACTCCCGCATTTGCATAAAGACCACCGTCAGAATGAAGGAAGGCCAACAATCTTTCTATCTTGCGACGCTTAGCTAGTTGTTGAGACCAAGGCCCTTTATAGGAAAAGGGCAATGGACGGGGGAAAGGAAAGGAAAGGGCTGCATAGAGAAACGAAAATAAATAAATAATGGAGTATACAATAGGAGTACTTCTTGTGTAATCCTTGTACTCCTTGTGTATGTCAGATTAACTTACATTATTGAAATAATTGGGAATTTATTTGAATAATTTGTATTATTTGGTTTAATTTGAATTTTTTGCATTAATTTGGTTTATTGGAATGATTTGGTTTAGTTTGGAATTATTTGCATTAATTTGGTTCATTGGAATAATTTGGTTTAATTTGAATAATTTGAAACTTTTGGATTAATTTTAATAATTGGAATAATCTAGTTTCAACTGCCATGGCAGCATTTCTCGTTTGGTTGCCATGGCAACCGTTTTGAGAAAAGCGTCGTTACTACTGCCATGTTCAGGATAGGATACTACTGCCATGGTCTCTACAAGGTCACTACTCTAAGCAACTAAATGTCATGGTCACTACACTACTTTTGCAAACAAATTCAGTTAACAACCATGTTCAATTGAGAAAATTGTGACAAACTACCCCATTGCAGTACGCCATGTTCAAATAAGCAGAACTCACAAATTAGAAGTAGCAGAAGTATACATGTTGAAATGAGAAAAAAAATGCAACTTGTGACCATCAACTTTTCTCCATGTGTGCTCAAGCAATAGACACTATTCAAGCAGTAGACACTACAACACTCCTGTGGTGGCCAGCTCCGGCGGCACGGCCAAGGAGCACCTACCGGTGGTGGCCCGAGCAGGATTGAGACGCTAGGGTTAAGGAGGAGAAGGAGGGAAAGAGGGGAAGCAGAGGGGCTGGAAATTTGCCCCGCCACCACCAACCCACATTGGGACTTTGACCATCGGGGACGCGAGCGGCGGCAAGGGGCGAGTCGGGGTAAAGGGGGGCCGACGACAGTTGGTGGGGTCCGCCCGAGTCGCCCCTAGGGGATGACGCGGGGGCAGGGGGAGGGTGGGGGAGTCAGACACACATATATTATGTTACCTCTCCCGTTGTTTTTAGATGAAAGGATCGAACCGAGCCCGCGTAGGGCTCAATCTTCACCCGTCTTCAAATTAACAAAGCCATCAACCAGCCAGGATTACAAAAGCACACCATACAACCGAAGATAAAAAGGAAAACGGGGATGCAACCCCAGGCAGCAGATACAAGGCACCGATGAGGCTAAAATCTACGACCAGAGAATAAAAAGAGTACAACTTGGAGTCCTAACAGGGGCTAGACGGGATTGCGCCAAGGAAGGAGCTCGCCATCGACATGCCAAAGGCAAAGCAGAGCTGCTCTCGCCAGAGCCAACAAGAAAATAGGGCAACCACTTGAGCACACCCGAAGCCACAAATTGCAACTCGCACATGAGGAGCAGGCCACAGACAGTAGCCATAGGAACAGAGCACTTCAAGAAGACATGGCGACCAATGGGCAACGACGCCACCAGGAGGGCCGAGCCACACCAAGACCAGTGACACTCCTCCAACAACGCAACCAGATCGTCGTAGAGGGGACCACTATCCCCTCTCGGCCAGGCCGAGGGCGTCGACCCACCGGACAACCGGACAGCGCAGAGGAGGAAATGAAGCAGCTTGAGGAGGACATCGATCCTCCATGGCGGGAAGTCACCGCTGGACGAAGGATCCGCCGCTAACTAGGACACCAAAGGCTTGCCGCGGGCCATCCTCCATCCCACAACCCAAAACGACGCCTTCAAGAAGGAGGCGCGGGAGCACCGTCGCCGCCCAACCAAGGTTGGGGATTTTCACCCGGGAGGAGGGGAGGGAGATGGACTCAACGTCGCCTTCGGGAAGGGGAGCGGGCGCCCGGAGCGCCGCCGACGATGTGGCCTGCGGCGACGGCCAAGAGGTTACCCCGATCCAAGGCTCCCCACCCCACCGCCACGACGTCGTCCACCGGATCCGGCAAGACATGGCGTAGGAGAGGCCGCAGCAGGAGCCAAAGGAGGCGTCTTCAGATCTGGAAAGGCCGGACATGGGGACCCGACCGCCAGCCGCTCGGATCCACCGCCGGCCCGCCGCCCACACGGCCGGGTAGAGGCGGCCCACCGCGCCAAGGGCGCGCCGCCGCCGGGAGCGCCGCCCGCACCACTGGAGCCGCCACCCGGGCCTGCCCCCCCCAATGACATAGTGGCAGAGAACACTGTCGCCGCCCTCATCAGCGGCCGCGCGGGGAGCCCGGCGACCGCCTCCGGCGACGGCAAGGAGGGGAGGTCCGAGAAGGGGGGTTGGCGGCGGCCGGGGAAGGGAACCCTCGAGTCGCCCTCGGGAGGGCGACGCGAGGGGAAGGGGGATGGCGTACTCTGTAGTGTGTTTTCTCTCCCGTTGTTTTAGATTTGTCTATCTATTGATGTACCTATAACAGTAAAACGTGTAATCTAAGATGACTAATTCAGGATGGAGGGAGTTTACCCAAAAAACATATATTCTACATTTTGTATCACATATATATCTTCCGGGCGTATTTTATATTCTGTAAAATTAAAGAATACTTTCATTTTTAAGCTATAAAGAAAATAGGGCTACGCTACGCGTCCGCCAGTGGATTACTTAAAACATCCACCGCCTCATACGTCGTTGGATTGAGTCATAAATAGCCGTCGGATCTCTTCAATGGGATGTGTCGCAAATTGCAACAAGGTAGATGTTGCATAGCTCGTTCTGCAACAATTGCTCTGCTGCAGACTACCAAAGCGTTATTCTCGCCTGATTTTTTTATTATTGTCTTCAGCCTTTTTTGCAACATATATGATGTCGCGGTGGGACTTTTGCAACAGAGGTGGTGTTGCAGATTTTTTTTTCGTCTTCATAGTTTTTGAAGCATAGATGATGTTGCGGGAGGACTTTCGCAATAGAGGTGATGTTGCAGATTTTTTTTTTTGTCGTCATAGTTTTTGAAGCATAGATGATGTTGCAGGAGGACTTTCGTAACATGAATAATGTTGCAAAAAAAAAGTTCACTGGAAAGATGATGTCGTCTGCGAGAAATTTCTGCAACAGAGATGATGTTGCGTGGAAGGACTTTTCCAGTAAGGCCCTTGTTGCGGAAAGTATAAAAAAACATCGTCAGCTGGAGCGACGACGGACAGCGAGAGGGTAGGCCGGAGCGATGCAGCTGGGCCAACTGTGGCTGGAGCAAAGCTCGGGCGTGCGTGCTCAAGCGACGGCCATGGCTGCGAGCGGGCATAGGGACACGGGGAAAGGAGGAGTTGGAGAGGAAGAGGAGAGGAGAAAGGACGACCAGGGGCGTCGTCCGACGATCACCGGCGGCGGACTTGGAAGAGCGGCTTGCAACAGTATGCAGGATGATTGGCTTGCTGCGGGGCTTGTGGCGTATGGCTGTCCTGGAACACGGCTGCAAGTGAGGGTATGAGCGAGATTGGGAGGAAGACATGAATCGGCGATCTGGACGGAGAAAATAACAAATAGATGAGAAGCATGAAGAGTAGATAAGGTTAAGGAGGACACGTGTTGAACATTGGAGGCGGCGGACGTAGTCCCTGTAATCCATCCGGTGATGGGAATCTTTTCCCAAGAAAATATGGATCCATAGTAGCAAAATAGTAGGTCTAATTCTTATCCACATATTTGATTTTTCTTTTGTGTGTAGCCCACACAAAAAAAATGCACTGTTAAAAAAAAGTATATGATAGTTCACATACATATGTTTGAGGTAAAAAAATTAAAACAAAATATTGTGTATGATTCTTTTGGTAAGTTGTTCTGTTTAGCCTGCCCAACTCATTTGGGACTGAAAGACCGACAAATCATGAGTGGGCATGCAGCCACGCGAGGTCGATATCATGTCCACCTATTCCCAAGTGATTCGTGCAATTTTTATACAACGAGCATGTATAGCGATTTATGCACACAGTGTCAACGTGATATAGTTTCAGTATTCCACAATCAATAAGTGAGCATGCCCCACCACACAATAACTACACTGATCCCATGCTATTGATTAGAGGAGTTAATATCTTACTTATTTGCAGCATACATCCAGGAGCAACCAGCACCATCACATGCATTTTCTCCCCATTTCTTGTCCATTGCGTAGCTCCTCTCTCACTCTCATGCTTCTCTTGTTCTTACTCTCTTTTCATGCCATAGCTAGCCAGAACAAATACATGAAGATGTAGAGTTTCTTTTTGATTTTTTTTAAGATAGGGCGCTGTTGATGTACTGCAGTCCATCTCTCTCTCTCTCTCTCTCTCTCTCTCTCTCTCTCTCTCTCTCGTCACATCACTGGTGGAAAAAAGGCCTTTGGTCGCGGTTCGCAACTGCCATTAGTCGCGGTTGCGCAACGCGTCGCGGCTAAAGCCCCCACCTTTAGTCGCGGCTGCTTAGAACCGCGACTAACGGCCCGTCCACGTGGGCGCCAGGTGACCGTCGAGCGGAGGACCTTTAATCGCGGTTCTTCTGCCAACATGCGACTAAAGGGTTTAGGGTTTTAGCCCCCCTAAACCTGTTTTCTGTTTAATTTGTATTGTTTTATTTCTTTTGTGCTTTATTTTAATTTTGAAGGAGTTTCATATATTCTACGGTACTACATACATGCATATGAATGTACAATTTCAAATAAATTTGAAATTAGAACCAAAAAAATTCAAGAGGAATATACAATATATATTAAATATCATCGGATGACCATATACAATTTTGAACAAGTTTCCATACATGATTTAATCCATATAAAGTTCTCGTCCTCGTAATAGTGTTCTCCTTTAGGATGGAGGACTTCCTGCTGAACCATCCAGCTAGTTCCTCTTGAAGTGGTGGAGCGAGCTTCTAGACTAAGCATCATCCGGAGGTTATTCCTCTGAGCATTGGTATCACTCGGAACCCGCTCAGAGGTGTATCTCGGATCCTCTCTGAACATAGTATCCACATAGATTGGTCAGCGGTGGCTGAATATCCCCAGCATTCTTAGGCTTTAACATTTTGAATTCTAGCTCTTTTTGAATTCACCGACCTTTGTATCTCTGAACCGTCTCCAAACCCTCGAGGCAAAGAAAATTAAATGAACAAGAGAGTTATTAGTTACTTGATATTAGGAAATGAGCGAAATAGGCCGATCGATATAGGCGCAAATGAATGAAAATAATTACTTCTGCAGCATTCTTCTCATGTCGGCCCAAAGCTTTGGATCCATATTCAGAGAGTCGTGGGCGAGACATTCGAGGTGTTAACTTTAATTACTAGCAGAATCCGGTGGAACCTGCGGACACGATACATGCACAGTCGTCATGCATAACTCATCGATTAGCCGCCACATACCATGCATGGAGTAAACAAAGAGAATGTGCTCAAGACAGAAACACTCACCCAAAATGGTAAGGAAATAGAATATCACTTTTGAGATCCTGCTTTGTAAGAAACTGCCACAGGTCTGCCTCCACGTCGGCGGGGTGGCGCTCCAACACATGTCCATTAACGATGTGTGGGTCAATGAACCCAACATCATGGATGTTCCTTACTCTGCATTCCTTAATCTTCATTCTGCATATATAATAGCGGACACAACAATATAGTTAGGACATATATATAGTGCAGGCAATATGAGCGAGATGGGGTAGAAATTAATAAATCACTTACGAGCGTAGCAACGATGATAGATTTGTCGAGCTCGCGCAGATTGAAAAGCTGGAACAATTCACTCAGTGCAATTTGTACATAGTAATGTTTGAAGTGATGCTCATGTCTAACTTCCGCATAAATATATTCTTTGGCGTTTTTATTTTTATGTAACCCTTGTACCAATTCAGCAGACCTTTCATTTGGTCGGGTAGATCCTTTTCTCGCAGAGCTCGACGAGAGGCCCATTCTTGACATATGTAATTACTACCTCCTTCATGGCGCCTCATCAAGGCCTAACAGTTCACGAAGAGTAATACCTAAGTTGGCGCTTGTTCTCGCTTTCGTTACAGTCAATCCATGTGTTGCCGCAGCTTGTATGATCTCGGGGTCATCCGGACGAAGGCTTCCACTATAAGCGGGGCAATCGATTGTTTACTTTGTTCCCGAGCTGGGCAACTTGTTTCCGCTTTTTTACTTCGGCCTTCTCCGCTCTTTGTTCTCCTTGAACATGAGTGCCTGCCTGCAGTTCACGTTCATAGTCGTTAGGCAGATTCTTGGACTTGGGACGGTGTGCTCAAAAATGACTTAGCCCACTTCTTTTGCTTATCGAGAAAATCTGGCTTGGGCTCGGGCTCTCTTTTCTTCTTGCAGTCCGCCTTCCATTTCTCCAAATCAGCAGCAGCGGCGCGTCGACTTCCTCGGCACTCGTTCCCAAGGCCTTGTGGGGAGAGGCTTGATGATGGCTCCGGTACCTTTGTGGTCTTAGGTACATAAGGGTCCGGGTTAATAATCAGGACTGCTTCGCCTCTTTGCCGTGGGTGGATTAGGCGGCGTCGATCACCCGCCGGACGAGGCTGGGGCGGCGGATGATCACCGCCGGACGTTGTGGACTGCTGAGGCGGCGTCGGCTACGTGGCGGAGGTGTGGGTGAACCGCCACCACCACCACCACCACCACCACCGCCACCACCACCACCACCGTGAGGGTGGACTTGTTGTCCTTGGCGCCTCGCTGAAACTTGATAAACTTCTTTTGCCATAGAATGAAATGGCGCTTGACATCTCAAGTCTTTTCTCCCCTTGGTGTAGCAATGTCAATCTCCGGTCCTCAAACCCTTGGACTATGTCCTCCACCGTGACACGAGCATAGCCATCTTGAATGGGGTTGTTGTGGTGGAGTGCTCGAGTAAACATGGTAAAGCACTGCCGATGGCTACCTTCATGGACATGTTCCCGATAGGATAATCTGAGATGACATTCTTTCATCTCCTTTATATAAATCCACGGGGTAGCGAGGAGGCTCCGGTGCAGTAATTTCGACCTCCGGTGCAGTAATTTCGACCGCCGAGGCTCCGGTGCAGTAATTTCGATCGTCGGTGCATCTGCACCAGCGGTGGGACCTCCGTGGAAGCCACGCTGCTTCTCCGCTGCTGGCTTCGAGATCCGCTGGATGATCTTCATGCTGCACCGAGCTGCATCTCTTTCGGCTACTAGTACACTCATGGTTTTCTTCATCACATCCATTTCCGATGCCAACGGCGCCACAACATCTGCTTCCCGATCCATCTTTCTCTTACGGCTTACGTAACCGTCACGGGTCATCGTTCAGGGAACCCTATTTTCCACGGAATGTGCCCCATGCCTCGTACCGTCCTCCGTGTTCAGGATTCGAGGGCTTTTGTCGGTAGCGTCGTTCTCTCTGTTGAACTTGATCTTCCCTGTTGAGCATCCTTCATTGCGTCAATAAGGGCTTGGGTGGGTTTAATTAATTTGCCCGGTAAACACACTCCCCTGTCTCCGGGTTCAGCGTTCCCCATGCCCGTACCACCAGCTTTTGGCCCTTGGGTCCCATCCCTCCGTCCTGGGCCAGTTCCTCGCGCCCTCATCTCGTTCTCCATCTTCTCCAACCTAGGCACCAAAATCGATACCCTCCTGGCCCCATAACATGATTGTACTCCTTCTTAGCCGCATTTTCCTTATTTTTTCGATATTTCAATGAACTGCTCCGATTTCTTTTGCTTCACAAATTCTGGCCAATCATGTTTCAGTTTCTCATATTGTCCTTTGAAATCCGGAGTCTTGTTACGCTTGACAAAGTCACGGGCTAGATTTTGCTTGAATTTCCGAATCGTCGGCCATCTTATGAAGAAGCGAACTGTTTGACTAGCCTCCTCCTCTCCTTGTTTTCCTCAATCTTGTTACCCTCCTCATCGAATTTGTTGTATTCGGAGGTAGAGCGAAATGTTCCATAAGCTTCTTGAAGCAATCTTTTTGTTCTCTTATCGACAAAAGTGAAACCATCAATTCGTGCCTTCTTTGGCTCATTCCACTCTGGGCGGTGATCGAGGCGTTGTCTCTAACAATGGCTCCGCATTGGCTGACAAACTTGGTGGCGTTCTTGCGGGGCTCCAGTGACCTGCGGTTGCCTTGTCGACAACCTCGATGGTGCATGTTTCTCCTGGTTTCATCGTCTTGGTTGCGCCGCTTTGACGACGTACTCGATTGTTTGACGATCCGCCGAGGCTAAAATAAGAAAGAGAGTCGCGCGTTAGTACACATATTTATTCAAATCAGTTAGTTTGTATCACGGAGGCTCAATGTATATATATACCTCGGCGCGGAGGTGGTTGCTACTTCCATTTGAAGATAAATGCGTTTATCGGCGTTTCTTGACATCATCTTCTTGTGGCGCCCTTCATCTTCACCGTCAAGGTTCAGATAAGAAGAGATATCATCTTCTTCTTCTCCGGTCGGCACATATTGAATATCGCCGTTTATGATGCGAACATATGTGCTTCACCGTCCGGATCATAGTTGTCCATAATCGGGTCAGCTCTATCGTCGCCATTATGTCGATCCTGAAAATATGTAGTAAAACAAATTAATTAAGTGAAGAAGGGGCGGTGGCGGTGGCGGTGGCGAAAGGCGGTGGCAAAAGGAGGCGAGAAGGGGTGGGAGAGGGTGTCGCGGTGAAGCGCGAGGCAGGCGGCGAGCAGCGGCGTCACGGAGAGGGGCGAGACAACACACACGGAGAGGGAGGCGAGGACAACAGACAACCACGTGGGTCCCGGTTGGTCTGGCGGCAAGCAAGCAAGTGCATAACAGGACAACAAGCAAAGCTAGACATGTTCTAACGCGGTATGAGGTGATACCGGTGAAGGAAACATCGAGGAAAGTATCCCGGTGTTCCGTGTTTTGGACGGATGAACGGAGGAAAGTTGCGTGTTTGCTATGCTAGGGATGTGTGGTGGGCGAGCGGGTTGCGTATCCGGATTCGTCTCTTCGTTACGAGCAATTTTCATGTAGAAAGTTTTTCATCCGAGCTACGGATTATTTAATATTAATTTTCAAAGTTTTAATTCATTTTAGAATTAACAGAATTAATTTAATTAGGAAATGCCATTATGGCGTCGGCATGATGTCAAGGTGATGTAATTAGGTTATTAAGGTTAATTAACAGGGTTAGTTAGATTAATTAACAAGATTAATTAAGTTAATTAATTGGTTAATTAATTAATAATTTTAATTAATATATTTTTTCCTGCTTTTTTTTTTACATTTGAGGGGCTCACAGGCGCGACCACGGCGCCACACGTGTGACTTGTGGGCTCACCGGCGACCTGGCGCCACCTGGGCGAGCCAGGCGATGGCAGCGCCCGCGCCCGAGGCGAGCCCTCGGCGCGCGCGCCCACCGGCGAGCCCAGGCGATGGCCTCGGGCGCAGCCACCGGCGACAAGGAGGCAGCCAAGGCGGCGAGGTGGCGAGGCTCTTGAGGTGTGAGAGGCTCTTGAGGCGGCGAGTGGCGAGGGCTGGGGAGGAGCGGGGCCGCGATGCAGAGAGCGAACCCGGCAATGAGGGCGTCGGAAGCGCGACAGCGCGGCGTCGAGCGAGCGGCAATGGCGGCGTCGAGCGAGCGGCAGGCAAACAGCGAGGAATCGGAGAAGGCGAGAATCGGGGCGTGGTATTTATAGGCCCCCCCTTTAGTCGCGGTGGGCTCTGAGGCCCGACTAAAGGTACCTGCTAATCATGGTCGCGACTAAAGGTTTTTAAGCGGGTTTTTGCGTTCCGCCCACCTTTAATCGCGGCTGGTGCAGCGACCAGCGACTAAAGCCCCCCACCTTTAATCGCGGTGATGCAGCGACCAGCGACTAAAGGCCTCGTGCTGCCAGCGCCCAAAGTTTAGTCCCACCTCGCTAGTTGAGAGAGCTCGAGAGTGGTTTATAAGCGCTGCTGCGCCACCCTCTCGAGCTCCTCTCAACTGCAGAGCTTCGAACCTAATCTGTCACTAGCTATGTGCTGTGGGCCTACTTGGCCTCCTGCGGGCTGAATCTGGCCCATGTAGGGTTTCTAGTCGTATTCAGGCCGTGGGGGTCGATGGCGGCACTATTTTTTCCAGTTTTTTGTTTTGTTTTCTGCATTATTATTTATTTTTGTTGTTTTTGCTTTATTTTTAATTCTTTTTGCTTTTAGTTTTAGAAAAATTATAAACTTTCTGTTAGTGCCATTAGTTTTCAAATTTGAAAACACTTTTTTATTTTCTTTGTTGCTTTATTTATTTTATTTTGTTTCTACTTACAACAAAATACTTAGTGACACTATTTTTTCCAGTTTTTTGTTTTGTTTTCTGCATTATTATTTATTTTTGTTGTTTTTGCTTTATTTTTAATTCTTTTTGCTTTTAGTTTTAGAAAAATTATAAACTTTCTGTTAGTGCCATTAGTTTTCAAATTTGAAAACACTTTTTTGTTTTCTTTGTTGCTTTATTTATTTTATTTTGTTTCTACTTACAACAAAATACTTATTGTTGCTATTTTAGTCATGGTTACTTTGCTTAACCGCGACTAAAAGCCGCCATGAGTTTAGGGTTTTCCGCCATTTCTTCCCTGTCTTCCGCCTCTTTCTTCCGCCACTTTCTTCCGCCTCTGTCTTCCCGCTCCCATTTTTCCGCCATTTCTCACTACATATATGTAGCCCGGCTTGCCAGCATTATCACATCTCTACAATCTCTCATCACTCTCTCATGGCTTCCACCGCACCCTCTAACCTACCAGCAGGTGGAGGAGCTTTGCGCCTCGAACTACCCTTGTCCACCGGGCTACAGCGTCCCCACCGGCTGGAGCCTAAGCGCCCGTGGCGTGCAGTCCCTCCGTCCCTCGAGTCTGCTGCCCGGGCGGCCATCACGAACCACTACTACCTCGACCTCACGCCGGAGCAGCGGATGAATCCCGGCATCCCGATAACCAGCATACTTGGGGCGCCTTCTTCATCAATCGGCGTGAGAGGGCACTCGCCGGTATGAGGAGGGCGGTCGCCTCACAGGAACTTCCACGAGGCGGCCGTCGGCTATGGTGGTATGGCGGACTCTGCGAGCGTCATGGACTACATCACGGCGGCGATATCCCCGCTGCGCTACCCTCGATTCGAGCCACGGCGCCGCCCGGCGACGGCGGCGGCGGCGGCGAGCGGCGGCGGCGGCGGCGGCAACTTAAAGCGGCGACTACCGATACAACGGCGGCGGCGGCTATGAAGACTACGGTATGCATATTATCGCCTAGGCAGGAGTATGACTAAATCACTCCAAATTTCATGTATCATCGGTGGTATCTCGAATCATTGAAAATGGACACCAAACACATCACGGGTAATATAATTCACATGATCCATTCAACAAAGTTTGGTACAATAAATTATTACATCATTTCTTCCCTTGTGTCCCTGCTTGCTTACGATTGTGCCGTATCCATGGAGCATCCTCATCATTTAACTTAATGCTTGGGTGGTGTTCACTTTGAAGGCGAATTTCAGCAAACATATTATAATCTTGACATATCATCTTGTCCTCCACTCCCACGATGTTTCTTTTCCTGAAAGAACAATGTGGCGCTTTGAATCATCGCATGATGTCTTGATCGTTTTCTTATCTTTCCGTTTCCTCGGTTTGCTACTCATGTCCTTCACATAGAAAACCTGGCGACATCTTTCGCTAGGGCGAATGGTTCGTCAAGGTAACCAAGATTGTTGAAATCCACCATTGTCATTCCGTATTGCTGGTCCACCTTTACCCCACCTCCTGTTAGCTTGAACCATTTGCACGGAACAAAGGGACCTTAAAGGAGGGTCCATAGTCAAGTTCCCATATCTCCTCTATGTAACCATAATATGTGACCTGATGCCCATTCTCGGTTGCTGCATCAAGCGGACACCACTGTTTTGGTTGGTGCTCTTTTTATCTTGGGCGATCGTGTAAAATGTATTCCCATTTATCTCGTACCCTTGGAAAGTCGTTATAGTCGAAGATGGTGTCTTGGCCAACATGTACAGCTGATCTACAACATCATTGTCATTCATTAAATGTTTTCTCAACCAACTGCGAAAGTCTCCATGTGGGCCTTCCTAATCCAGGATTCAGGCTTCCCGGGTTGTCGAGCGTAAAATATTCTTGTGTTTCTCAAAGTGCGGAGCCACCAAGCTGGAATTGGTCGATCTGATGTGGTGTGCTTGATCGGAGAATGG
This sequence comes from Aegilops longissima, assembly GCA_021605205.1. Lineage (NCBI taxonomy): Eukaryota > Viridiplantae > Streptophyta > Magnoliopsida > Poales > Poaceae > Aegilops > Aegilops longissima. The sequence goes on along the minus strand of CM038681.1, from coordinate 54,722,894 downwards.
CCGTCCATACATATCGTTGATTTCCTTCCGATCGTGCCTTTTCCACTTAGTCTCCCCTCGTGCGCGATCGAGGAAGACCAATCGGCTTAAGGTCAGGAACAAAGTCAACACAAAACTCAATTACCTCCTCATTTCCATAGCCCTTGGCGATGCTTCCTTCTGGCCTATGCGATTCTGAACATATTTCTTTAATACTCCCATGAACCTCTCGAAGGGAACATATTGTGTAGAAATACAGGACCGAGCGAAAATCTCTTGACTAGGTGAACCAGGAGGTGCGTCATAATATTGAAGAAGGATGGCGGGAACACCAACTCGAAACTGACAAGACATTGGATCACATCGTTACGTAACCGTGGTAGAACTTCTGGATTGATTACCTTCGAGAAATTGCATTGAGGAATGCACATAGCTTCACAATGGCTACTCGAACATTTTCGGCGAGGAGCCCCTCAAAGCAATCGGAAGCAATTGCGTCATAATCACGTGGCGGTCGTGAGACTTCAGGTTTTGGAACTTTTCTCCGCCATGTTTATTATTCCCTTTATATTGGGCGAGAATCCAGGCGGAACCTTCATACTGCTCGGGCATTCAAAAAGATGACCTTCTCTTCTTTGGTCGGGCGTAGCTGGCACGACCTTGAAACCATTCGGATGCGGTCATCGAGGTCTTTCAAGCGTTGCTGGTCTGCCGTGCTTCCTTTGTATCATTTGTCTTCCCATACGCCCAAGAAGCTTAGGAGGTTCACGCAAATATTCTTCGTAGCGTGCATCACGTCGATTGCAGAGCGGACATCTAGGACTTTCAATATTCTAGCTCCCGAATATAGATTTCTTCTTCCACATGGCTGCGTGCCCGTCGGCTCCCTTGAACTGATTGTCCGCGGGACCCTTTCCAAAGATGACTTTCAAATCCTTGACCATATCAAATACCTCAGCACCGGTCGTTCCGCGAGCTTGCCGGTGATCTGCCTTGCCGTTGTAATGCTTGCCTTTCTTTCTTCTTGGATGAATTTTGGAAGAAATCGGCGATGCCCAAGGTACCGTTCTTCTTACAATTTGGCAAATGTACACTTTCAGTCTCATGTAAGCAGTGCGTGCATGCATTGTATCCCTTATTTGACAGTCGAAAGGTTACTAAGAGCAGGCCAATCGTTGATGGTTCTGAAAACAACGCTCGTGGGTCAAATTCCTCTTGTTTGTGCTCATCCCACACGGACACCACCCACAGCTGTAAAGTTCATCAACTAATGGCCTTAGGTACACATCGATGTCGTTGCGGGTTGCCGGACCTTGGATGAGCACGGCATCATAATGAACTTCCGCTTCATGCACAACCAAGGAGGAAGGTTGTAGATGCATAGAGTCACGGGCAGGTGCTATGGCTGGAGCTACGCTGCGCCAAAAGGATTCATGCCATCCGTGCTTAGAGCAAATCTTATGTTCCTTCGTCAGCTGCAAAATCTTTGAACCATCATCGATCTTTCTCCATTGCGTTCCATCTGCGGTGTGTCTCAACTCCCGTCCGACTTACGGTCCTCTTTGTGCCATCGCAACAACTTGGCATGCTCTTTGTTCTGAGCAGACGTTTCAACCGTGGTATTATAGGAGCATACCACATCACCTTGGCGGGAACCCTCTTCACGGGTTTCGGCCCTCAACATCGTCACCGGGGTCATCGCCTCGATCTTATAGCAATGCGGTGCATACGGGCATTCATTCAAATTCTCGTATTCACATGGTAGAGGATGCGATCGTTGATGCATGCATGTATCTTGAACCTCTAAACCTAGAGGCGGACAACCTTCTTTGCTTAAATGCGTCTTGGCGGGCAACTCGTTATCCTTTGAAACATATTCTTCAACATTTTCAGCAAGTTTTCAAATGCGAGTCAGCTACACCTGCCTCTGCCTTCCATTTCAGCAAATCCGATGTGCAGCCCAGCTTTTTCAGACCATCATCGCATCCGGGTACAGCGCCTTTCGTGATCCTCTAACATGCGATCCAAATTCTCCCTCTCCTTTTCAGTTTACATGGCGTCTCCGTGCATCAGCAATGGTCCGACCAAGATCATCAGCAGGATCATCACGTGCCTCTTCTTCACCTTCCCTTCACCTTCAGCATCCTCCATGAAAGTATCACGAAATGAGCAAGATAGCTTTCATCGATGAAATCATCCCTTCTTCATCTTCTTCCATTATAACCCTCTTTCTCCATGCTTGGTCCAACAATTATAGCTTGGCATGAAACCCTTACAAGCGGATGCATGTGAACAACTCTTGAGGAAGAGTAACCCTTCTCATTCTTACAGATAACACATGGACAGATAACAAAACCCCCGCTTGTTACGCATTAGCCACTACGAGAAATCTTTCAAACCCGTAGTGAACTTCGCCGGAGAGTCGGTTACCGTACATCCATTGCCGATTCATCTGCATTATTATAATATAAAATATATAATTAACCATCATGCATTTGTTAAACTAACTAGCTACAAACAATATAAATTAAACAATGAACTACACACATGCATATTGACACATCAAAGGTTCATCAAGTTGCTAACATGATCGAAGAGTGTGGCTCCAACACTTCATGTCATGTTTCTTTCATGCTCTTGGGGCATTTCATCAAACACCTTATGTGCATAAGAGGAACCAAAAGCAAACCTACACCCACTTGTGAAGAGAATGGCTCCAAATGGCTAAGTGTTGGCTGCTGGATGGGTATATATAGGGAGGGCTTTAGTTGCGGTTGGCACAGCAAACCGTGACTAAAAATGCCGAAAACCTTTAATCGCGGTTGTCTGGCCAACGCGACTAAAACCCTCACGTCTTGCCAGCTAGCCACCGCGCCACAGGCCCAGGCCTTTGGTCGCGGTTCACCTCGAACCATGCGACTAAAGGTCCCATTAATCGCAGTTCCTACAACTTTGCGACTTATGGGGCTGGGCGGAAGCCTGTTTTTCCACCAGTTGGAAAAGCAGAAGGGCGAGATTATGAAGTCATATTCTCTGTTGCGATGCTCGACAAGGTGCAAAGTAAGTGCTACGAACGATTCTGGTCCCATTCGTGCCTTCCAACACAAACCAGTGCTTGAAGTTAGCAATATAATGTTGTTCTTGGTGAACCCATAGGCTGACATGCGTGCACACCTTATTATGTCGATTCTTTGCTCAGGTACAATGGAAAAGCTGGACGAGGAGTCAGAGGAGCTGCACCATAAGTTCCTGGAGAAGGACGTGGTGGTGTCAGTGACCTGACAAGAGGCGCCCACAAATCAGCCAAAGAAGCAGAGGAGGAGGGGAAACATCAAGTCCAACAGGCCATGTCGCGAGAGGAAGCCCAATTACAAGTTCACAGGCCCGCAATGGATCTCCTACATGTTTGAGCTCGAGAAGGACCAGAGCAGTGTATTTAGTTTTGAATGTGGTAGGTGAGAGAGCATCTTGGTTGGGTTTAGAACAGGATGGCGGCAACTTGTATCTCCATTCCCTTTTCGATATTATCTTCTTCCTTGAGTTGTAATCCACCTCTTGTGCTAGATTCGTCAATAATCCAGAGATAGCTAGAGAGTAGCTCACAGATGGACATGCCTACCTGCGTGTAGAAGTATAATCAGATCGGCGCTGCCCACCACAAGCGTGCACTGCTTCACCTATCCGGCAAGGCCTCGCTCCGCATATCGTGTCATATTTCTCGGTTGTCGTGTGTTCATCATTGGGTGCAAGATGATATGGGTGCGAGCTGACTAAATGTGCCAAGTAGCACATTGCCGCCCGGGTTGAGAGTGATAAAGGTAGCACGCGAAGACTCGTTGAAACGAAAGAAAAAATAGCGTGCGGGGAAGAATAATAGAAAAGCCGAAGGGAGGCCCAAAAGTAGTGCAATAGCAAGAACGATCAGCTCAGATGAGTGCTCATAGAATATAATCTAGCTAGGCGGATATATAATCTGACTTTTAGTCTGATTTAATATCTCACAGAAGCCATATTTTTTTTCATTTTCAGAAGGGGTTGAAGCCCCGACTTTGTATCACAGAGACATATTATTCAACAATGTACATTTACAAGATAATCCAACTTCTATGAAACCAGTGGCGGAGCCTCATGGGGGCCATTGCCCCCATACTCTAGGAAAACCCTCAAGTGTACCTCTAATATTATTAGGCTTGATATCAAAGATTTCTTAGAGTTTATGCATAACTTATCTTATTTGCCGCTCAACTCTGATTAGCCCCTCAACAATCTTCATCAAACTCCACCATTTGTATGTGATGAAGCGGATAATCTAGATAGTTGGATAGTTGGACTTAATATCTGACTTTAAACAGAGAGTATAACAACTCAAATGACACCAAATGACTTACCCACATGCACACAAAGCCAATCACTAACATAATAATCAAATTACATCGGCAGCATCTCCAGCTACAACACGTAAGGCGTCCATGTCTTGGCCGGTAATCTTCGCGATGGCGGCAATCTCGTCATCGGCGAGGGGCTCATCTGCTTAGAGAAGGAGCTCTTGCGCAGCCTCGCGTGTCATCTCTTCATTCGCTTCGACACTACAAAAAAAAGACACATCCGTGATATTTTGGACCGAACGAAATTTTTTTGTCATACATATGACACTTCTATGACGATAATTATGACAAAACCCGGTATCATCATAGATGTGGTGGGCTCCTACTTCTATGACAAAAATCATGACAAAAATGGGCTTTTCGTCTGGGCGGGCGGAGGCGCAGCTGCATGACATTCTTTGGGCCGTCCATGGCGGAAAAAACCGTGGTAGAAGCGAGGGAGGCAAATTTTGGCGAGTTCCGTTACGGTGGGAGGCGGGGCGGCGATCGCGCGTTCTTCGTTACTGCGTACACGCGCGTGTGTGTGGCGTTGAGCTCTGGCCCGAACCCGGCGATTGCCTGCGCGAGCTCTGCGTTCTTGAACCCGGCGATCGATCGATGGCTGTTAATCGAACCCGATCGGCGATTCGCCGCTCTGCTGCTAAGCTGAAGCCGATCGATTGGATGAGCGGTGAGCATTGCGGGGGGTTGGATGAGCGATGGCGGTGGCGTTGCCTCTAGATGAACAGGACCCGTGGTGTGGAGGGCTGGATGAACAATAAGCGGTGGAGGGTGGTTGAACAGGACCCCATGGTGTGGAGGGCTGGATGAGCAGTAGATGGTGGAGGGTGGTTGAGCGATGGCGGTGGAGTAGCGCGGTGGAGGCTGGATGAGCAGGAGCCCGTGGAGGTGGAGGAGGTCGGCGGTAGCCCGTGGAGGCTGGAGGAGGTCGGCGGTGGAGATGAGCAGTATCCGTGGAGTCCGTTTTGCGATGCGCCACACCCTCTCGATGAACAGGACCCCGTTTATTTGTAGGAGGCCCGTTTAAATCCGTTTTGCGATCGCCACACCCTCCCGATCAATAGGACCCCGTTTGGCGTGGGAGGTCCGTTTAAATCTGTTTGCGATGCGCCACACCCTCCCGATCAGCAGAACCCCGTTTCAACGTAGGAGGTCCGTTTAAATCCGTTTTGCGTCGCGGACCCCTCCGATGAACAGGATCCCGTTTGAGCGTGGCGGTCGAACACAAGGTCGTTTCCTCCGTTCTGCGATGCGCGAGGCCTCGTTTCCATCGCCTGTTCCGTCCAAGCCCTCCCGATGAACACGACCACGCATTCCGTTCCGACCCAGCCAGTTGGCTCCCACGCGTTCCGTTGCCTCCCGATGAACACGAGCATTCCGTTGCCTCCCCATGAACACGACACATTTTGTTGCCTCCCCATTAACACGATGACGACACTGTTTCTCCGTTCCGACCCAGCCATGTACACGAGCCCTGGCCGTAGGTATGCGCGAGTAGGCGTTCGAGACCCTGCCCGTATGTACACATACGTGGCCGTATTTTCTTTCTTGCACCCTGGCCGCTGTACGTATGTGTACATGCTACGTGCGCGCCTCTACTATGACACGTGCGCGCCTTTACTACGACACGTGCGCGCCTCTACATCGACCAGTATGTACGTACACGTTTGCGACCAGAATGACAACGCTTCGTGCGCTTCCGACCAGGTGGGTCCCGGTATCGAGCACTTCCTTGCGTGCGAAGATGTAGCTGGTGGGTCCCAGCGATCGAGCGAATCGTTTTGTTTTGTTTTTGCCGGATGCACTTCCTTGCGTGCGAAGGTGTAGTTAGTGGGTCCCAACAGTCGGGGAAGCGTTTTTTAAGTGAAATCGGTGGCCCGTCCGGTGGGTCCCTCTTTGTCGGTGGAGGAATAATTATTTTGCGCGTAATAAGGAGGCACTTCCTTGCTGCGTCCGTGGACCCAGCTGTCAGCGTCTCCACGCACAGTACTCTTTCGATGGAAGTTGGCCGTTGACCACATTGACCACGCCGCGCCGAGAGCACCACGGCAGTGGACGATGGCGAGGCCTAGGAAGGGGACGACACGGAGGTAGGGAAGACTCGACAGTTGTTTCCCATGCGGAGGAATCTGAATGTCTGAGGTTTATTGGTTAGTCTACCGTCGCGGAGAATAACAGCAGGTGTGGGTGAGTAGAGGATGGCTAGGCCAGCGATGAGAATGCAGTGGGGCGGTGAGGCTCTGTCTTGCAGCACAGCCGGCCCCTTGAGGAGGAGGAAGCGAGACAGTCCCTTGGCGCTTGTTTGGCTAATTTGGGCGGAAGAAGCGAGAGATTGAAGAAGCACGACGGCCATTGGATGGACATCCAACGATCGGTGCTTGTCGTCAACCTTTTTTAGGAAAGCCTCAAATCTGTGAAAACAACATACAACCCATCTGCCATTATTTTAATAATTTACAACCCATTTGCTAATTCTTAAGGTTTTTGGAGCCCACACTCTTTTGTTAGCATTAAAGCCCATATTGTACCACGGTTAAAAATTATCTGAAATTTTGCATATTTCGGTGCGGTCGAACTGTTTTAATCCGAAATTTCGACTCACATTCAAACTGATTTTAAAATAAATGTATATCAATATAAAATCCAACAAATCCTGCACGCATAAAATTAATGTAATTTAAAATCTTGAAATGAAAAAAAAGATATTTGAAACTAATTGCCGGTTTGATTTGTTTTGAAAATGTACAACCCATTTCTCATTATTGATGGGCCATTTTCTCGGCCAGCCGAATGAAAGCTCTCCTCGTCTTGAAAGATTTGCAGCCCAACAGGCCTGACAAAGCGACTTACTTGACAAATCACAAAAAACTGGGCTGTGGCGTGGACCCACTGTCGGCCTCTCCATGTACAGTACTCTTCCGATGGAAGTCGTTCCTTGACCACGCCTTGAGAGAAGCACCACAGCGGTGGGCGGCAGTGAGAGCCTAGGAAGGGGCGGCGAAGCGGGAAGACAGCGGCGGTGGAAGCCAGCAGAGAATCTGAGGTTCACTGGTTTGGTTGCGGTGTAAGGCTGCCATCGCCGCGAGGGCTGGCCAGCGGTGGGAATAGTAGAGGCGGTGAGGCCTCTGCGGCAACTTGCCGCCCACGGGAGGCAGGAGCATGCGGCACGACCGGCGCTGCTTTGGGCAGCTGGAGCAAGTAGACCAGAGGTTGAAGAAGCACTCTGACCGTTGGATGGACATCGTGCGGTCCTTTGGAGTTAGAATCGTTCATATTGACTAAGTTGACAAAGCCCTTCGTCCCGTCAACTTAGTAGGCCCTAAGTCAGCCTCCACCAAGGTGGGTCCCAGCTAACCGGGGAGTATTCATTTTTGTGCGTAATAAGGAGGCACTTCGTGGGTCGAGATGACAGCGAGGGAACGTTTTTCACGAAATCTGATGGCCCGTCCGGTGGGTCCCAGCGATCGAGAAGCGATTTTTCGCAAAATCTGGTGGCCTGTCCGGTGGGTCCCGGCTGTCGGTGGAGGAATAATTATTTTCAGCGTAATAAGGAGGCACTTCCTTGCGGCTGTCGTGGACCCAGCTGTCGGCCTCTCCGCGTCTGATACTCTTCGATGGAAGTCGGTCGTTGTCCACAATGACCATGCAGCGCCGAGCACCACGGCGGTGGGCGGCGGCGAGGCCTAGGAAGGGGACGACGCGGCAGGGGAAAACGCGCGATGGATGCCGCAGCGGAGAGAATCTGGCGTTCACGGTTCGGCTGCGGTGTGAGGCTGCCGTCGCCGCAGAATAACAGGGGGTGTGGGTGAGTAGAAGGATGTCCTGGCCAGCGGTGGGAGTAGTAGGGGGCACTGAGGCCTGCGTGGCAGCATGGCCGGCCACGGGAGGTGGGAGTAGACGCGGTCCTGCCGGCGCTGCTTTGGCGGCTGGAGCAAGAAGATCAGAGATTGAAGAAACACGACGGCCGTTGGATTGACATCCAACGGTTACGTCTGCTAGAATCGTTTGTTGAAGTATATAATAACTAAAAAAATCTTGCGTACGCGTCAACTAAACAGGCCCTCAAGTCAGACCACTCCCTCTTTTTTTTAATAATTTATATATAGCTCATGGCAACTTCTTATGCAATTTATTGCGATCGTTTTAGTTGGCGAGGGCCAATTTCGCATATTCTGTGGGTTCCAAACTGTTTTAATATCAAAATGTCGAGCCAGATTTAAAGTACTTTGAAGATATATTTAAATTAGGTTAATGCCCAGTGAAATAGGAATCTGAAAATGTGAAAAAATTCAGAAATTATAAAGTAATTGCCAATTTGTCATCTGTTTTTATATTTACTACCCATTTCATATTACTTTCAAAATTTGCAGGCGTCTTGAAAGAGTTGCAGCCCATCAGGGCGTAGAAAAATAAGTAGGCCTGGATTGGGTATTCTTCAGAAAAAATAAACTGGGCTCATTTTCACAAACAAAAAATAGCTGGCTGGTCACGTGGTGAACATAAAATATAAGCCTGGGCTAGACGGGCCACAGCCCAGTTCAAACCCTGCTCCGTCTCAACAATAACAAAAAAAAAATACTGCTCGAACAGCTACGTCCCAGGTGTGAGCCGATCTTGTGCTGTTCTCTTGTCTATTGACTATATATGCTCACAATGTCATGGGTCCCAGATGTCAGGAAAACACTAGGAGGAAGAATTTTATTTTTCCATACGCTGACATGGTGGGCCCCTACTGTCATCCTCTCCATGTACTTCTGCCAATTCCTGTTGTTTGTTGACCATGTTGACAATGCGAGAGGCGGCGCCATGTGGCGCTGCAAAGCACTTGGAGGAGCAGCAGCGAGGCCTCGGACGTCGGCGTTAACGATTAGGAGGCAGTGGGGCGGCGTCGTGCCTTGGCGTAGCCAGCCGTGGGAGGCGGAAGCGGCGGCCCGCCGGGCGCTAGTTTGGTTTTGGCAGCTGGAGGAAGACAGGACTGAAGAAACACGACAGACCGTAAAAGCAGCAGGAGTACTTAACAACCTTAACTGAAACCAGCAGGGGAACTTAACAAACGAGCAGACTGCTTAACTTTAGTGCCATTATTAACAGCCGAGTTATTACAGATTAACAAACGAGCAGACTGCTTAACTCTGAAAAAATCTACACGTGCCACCAATTATAAGAAAATATTAGTTAGAAGTAGCATCTTCGTGAGAGATTCGTTGCTACTTCCATCAACATTCGTGCGCCAACATTCGTGCAACAAGCAAGAACCAGATACAAAACTAACATGGATGAACAATTGGAATGACGTCGAGGTGGAAGATCACAGTGAAGATGAGACCAGGTTCTGCTATTTCCATCAACATTCGTGCGCCAACTTTCAGTCCATAACACTTGAAAAAGTTTATCCAAGTTCGGCCATAAAAGAAGCAGCGATCTTCTTGGTTCATGAACCCAACTCGGAACTTATATCCGTGGCTTGTCTTCACTGTGACCATTAAACTAGTGTATTCAGTTATGGCAAGGCCGAGCATCTTGAGTACATGTGTTCTGGCAGAGCAAATAATACACTACAGGAAAAATAATATGAGAACACAAAATGTTAAAAAAAACCACCCTCCCGGATAGAAAAGAGGATTCTAGGAATATACTGTGCGCGTTTCAAAATGCTGTGTTATGATGAGAAGGAACAAGTGTGGCGTCTCATGAGGCGCGAAAACCTGTAGGGTACTCGCACTTTGGGCCTTTGCAAATGAAACACACTAAATTCATGTAGGAAGAAAAGTGCATCAGCAGCGGCTGCCATCCTAGGATTACTTGCGACCAAGGGACTTGGATTTATCGGGGATGGATGAAGAATTAGTACCTGGTTCTCCATGAAAAACCCTATGCAATCACCGAGAGGGTTTTCTCTGAACAAGCGAGCGAGGAGAAGGGATTCAGGCCAGTGAAATATTGCCGCCGTCCATCCAGCTTCTGCTAAAGCTGCAAAGGGGGGTTGTGATTTGGCGGCTCATTGGGCATTCTTTGGCGCTTCTGACGGAGTGTGTCTACCGTGAAGTTGTGCACTCTAATTTGTGCATATGGCACGTGGACCCGTTGCGGTTGCCCCACATATCAGCGAAAGGAAGTAGAAAGACAGGAGTAACTAGTTACACATAAATATATTTTTGACGGAGAGATACTCCCTCTGTTAAGAAATATACAAATCTTTATATCACAGACTCACCTTGCCGAGAAATGTACTCCCTCATAGCAGCGCACGGGCATTATGGGGTTAAGCTTTTTTATGGGGGTTCAGCTGAGAATATAATACTCGAGATAGGCTCACGGTTACGGACTTTGGGCATGAGCCGACCCTGCATGTTTGGGGGCCCATGTGTTCTACCTCGGCGCTTTTCATATTGCAAGCAATCGATGCAGCGCTGGTTTTAGATCTTTGTCATAAGGTGAATACACAAAATTGAATAAAACACGACAAGCTGTTGGAATGAAATCGAGCAGCGGTTCTAACCAGCAATCAGAGTTGCAATTCTATCAACGATATACCATGTGATAAATAATACCGTCGTACTACTTATACACACAGGAAACTTGTTTCACCATGCAGATTATTACATCAAAATCTCTCGGAGGATAGATCAGTTCGGCGATCGCGCTGCTCTTGAAGAATTTCAAAGTTGATTTGGACCAGCTCTCCTTGCCGAGAAAGTTCGATTTTGACATCATCACCTACCGCAAGATATGATTTATATTTGAACCTTGACCATCCATTAGCATCAATCGTCATGCGACCATCCTTTGTACTTACGGTATATTGAGCAGGTTCATTCACACCAAGGCTGCGCATGGTAAGAGAAACTTGGCATGATGCCAGATTGTTGAATGACTCCTCGTTGCTCTAGGAATTCTCTGTTTGCAAACAAGAAGACATACCCAAACAGTTAGATCAACACAGTGAATCATGTGAAACAACATGGAAAGAAAAAAGACGAAGCACTTGGGCGGCCAATGCTTACCAAGAAGGTGGACATGTCGGTTTTGTAAGGACTTTGGTATATGAAGTGCGAACTGCAGCCCGATCATTGCGGTGCAATTACACGGGCGGAGCGAATCTGAAGTGCAAGTGTTGGTGCAGGTGCCGAAGCCGCCGCTGCTGTCAGAGATGGTGCTCCTTGTAGAGATGGTGTCGGTGTCGGAGCAGGTGCCGGTGTCGATGCCCGATCCTCCGGTAGATCAGAATGATCCGCTGACGCGATCGGTGCCCAATCCTCAGCTGGATCAGACTGAGCTGCTGCCGCTGTCAGTGCTAGAGCAACTGCCGGTGCTCAATCTGTGCGAGACAGCGGCGATCGTGTCTGGTCTGCTATGATCAGCTTTCTAACTTGACTAGGATCCGTGACCGTGATCCAGTTTTTTTCTTCATTTCTTTTAAACGCGAGAAAGACTAATTGTGGCGTTTTGTTAAACCAAACTATAGTTCATCATAGGGATTCAGCTTGTACTCGGACAACGGTGATCCAATTTTTCGATAATATAAGTGATGGGCAGTGCCTTTATTCTTGACACGACATAAGAAGTGAAACCTACAAAAATAGCCATCATAGAGCAAACCAAGCGGTTTATACGTGATGAATGTCACATGGCAAAACCTGCATCGTAAAATTGCAGGAAAAGAAAGAAAACATGACATTAAATCAATAAGATTTAGAAAGTAAATCAATAAGATTTACTTGATGTGCCACGAGTGAATCCTTACCAGGAAATCACTATGTTGAAGTACTAAACAGAAGATTGATCGTCCAACTACGCGTGGCATGTAGGGGCCCTGCCTACTCCCACAAGCAGGACAGTCTAAAGGTCGTGACAAATCGTATGGACCAAACATCCATGGGACTGGAAATCCTGGTGGGTTCGATAAACCCTGCAATGCATACATATATTGGAGTGTAACCATAATTGATAAACCGTCCTCACAAAAAATATGATCTGGATACTTCAAAATATACAGACTGAATTGAGTGGACAGACATTAACATAGACCATTCTCAGGACTGACCACACACCAAAAGCGGCAGTACTAATAAACAATACAGGGTTCACAAACACAAATCAAGTACTGAACAATAGTACTTACTACAAACAAGCAAAGTTGCACTAACTAAACTCTGCAGAATATTTCTTGCCGCCGACCTACGGGATGAACCCCGCATAACTGACTAGGCCATGGACTTCGTGTGAGATGTCTACATGCACCGTCACCATCTTGTCAACCTTGGAGAACCTAACAGAGTGGTCTTTCCACTCATAAACATGATGATGAAGACAAGCCGCATCAGATTTGTTGGGAAGCTTTACAAGAACCACACCCTTCGTAATCGAAGGCACAGCCAGGAAATTGTTGTGGTCAAGTACAACCTCGAGAACACGCCTGACAATAATGCTACAGGAAAACACTAGTTCAGGAAACGTGGCGACAAGGACACGGCAGCTGGATAGTTCAGCAGTAGAACTCATCATCAGGTCTTCCAGTTCACACGGCATGACTTTGAGAAACCATATTTTATTACAACCTCCGTTCAAAAATATAAGATTTTCGATATTATACTCCATATATGACTACATATACGCACAGAAATGAGTGAACAAAGACACTAGAACATGTCTTCAAAGGCATGAGAGCAGAGGGATTACATGTAATATCCATAACACAAGTTACTGAGGCAAATATACCCTCTTAAAAGGTAGCATTGATGTTCATAAAGTACTCCATCCGTCCCAAAATTCTTGTCTTAGATTTGTCTAGATACGGATGTATCAAGTCACATTTTAGTATTAGATACATCCATATCTAGACATACATCCGTATCAAGACAAATCTAAGACAAGAAATTTGGGACAGAGGGAGTAGTTGAAAGTAATCTATAAGAAATCAATGTCAACCTCTCGCATGTTTTGGTCAAAAGAGGAATTTAGAACCGTCATTTGGCACACAAAAATCACATGTAAGATCACCCAGAAAGTTGTACTACTAGTACTAGTACTGCGTGTTAGATGAAAAAACACGATCAAGATCGAGAAATAGATTGTCAAGAAGAGATATTATCTGGACTTGCTTAATGAGGGATCCCAGAGAGGGGGGCTTGGACAGGGCGATGGCTTTGAGCTTGTCTGCGGTAGTCTAGGCGGGGTGCTTGCGCTTCTTCGTACCATGAGCCTCGACGGTTTTGGCCAGAGCAATAGACATCACTTCGGCCGGTGCTCCAGCGTCCATCAAGAAACTGTAAAATAGAAATAAAAGAAAAGAAACCATAATCACAAACCCAAAAGAAGAAAAGAGAGGGAGTTATAGGATCAGTCTCGGGGTTGCAAGACCGGGCCTTGGCGAGAATCAACACCGTTGATCGCTCACCTTTCCTTCTTTGGGAGAAAGAACAATGGCGAGAAGCAGGTGGGGTTTTCTTGAAGAAATGAGGAACAAGATGAGGAGAAGCGCGGGTTGGGTAGAGAGGAAGCTGAGAGAGAAGAGTGAAATGATGGTTGCTTCGTCCGTAACTTCTTCTTTGGAAAGGAGGGGGTTTTCTGATTTGACGGCTCATTGGGCATTACTGCGGCGCTTCAATCGGGGTAGTCTACCATCACTCTACTATGGAGTAATTTAGTGCATGGCTGGCGGACCCCGATGCTGGCTGTCCCACACATCGGCGAAAGTGAGTAGTTTAGTGCATGGCTGGTTGAGGATCCGCATGGTAGAGCGTGTCCACTATTTTTTTTGAAGAAAAAAATGATTACAGCAAGCGTTTCCACTCTTACGACGGAGGAGTGCGAAACACGGCATCGACCTGAACATACACAGTGCTCCTACTACTAGGCATGTGCAGTGGTTCATACGTCAGTACTACATAATCTTGTTGCTAGTGTAGTAAGATATGATGACGACAAATGATGTTGTGCGCATGTCAACTATATGAACAGTAATGTAGTAACATAGTACCGCTTTCTTGACTGTCCGGTCGAGAATGAACAGTGAGATCAATGTTAGCAGAACTAGGTCCATAAGCGCCACGGAGAATGCGGTGCTCTGATACTCCACGAAACATGAACCATATGAAGCACGAATAGTGTTAGGCAGGGTGTATGAGCAAAAGTTCCTTCTCGACCCACTTTTGGGTGTTTGGCGAGTGCATGAATGGTGCATGAGTCCACACTAGTAGGTTGACAAAAATACGAAGAGGAAACAACTATATTGAGATGAGAATGCAACCAAACACACCCACATGCTTTGTGCTCTGATGACTGATCTGCATCGTCGAGTTTGATCCAACGGTCATGTTGCGCCGAGACATGGACATGCCCATGCAGAGGGCGCCTAAACACCACCGAAGTCCATCTGCTTCTCGAGGCGCACGACTTTGGCGATGCAGGGTGCAACCGCCCGCAGAGCCCGCTCCCATCGACGGGAGCCCGCTCGTCAAAGACGGCGTCCAATGGCATGAATGGATTCCGGTGACGGAGCCCTGAAAGGATTCGCCCGTCAACGGCGACGGCATCTCGCAACCCCTCCTTGTCCAGCTCAGCCCCCACCATCACGCGGAGACGGCTCAGCTCCTCGGAGATATAGGTGAAGAAGGAGACCAGGTCAGGAAGCCGCAACTCGTTGAAGTTGACCGGGTGGTCGAACGGGTTTAGCCCGACGGCCGTCATCGTCGCGCTGGCATGACGGTAGGCATCGCGCAGCAGCAACACGTGCGTGGCAACTTGGTTCACTAAGTGGCTGAGGCGATCCTGGACCTCGTCACGATCGGCCTGCTCGCGCTCCAGCCGGCTCCCCTGATGGCCTATCGTATCTCCCGCTTTACTGCAGCAACGCCGCCCGGCGCCTCGAGCATCTTTGTGGTGGGCGCTGCCGCTTTTGAAGCTCCGTGAACTCCCGCACATAGCGGAGGAGCATGGCACTCCTCTCCTCCTTGAGCTCACGGGCTCCGTCCTTAGCCCTGAGCTCCGCATCCTTGGCATGGAGCTCCTATGTCGGCGCCTCACCTCGGACTCCGTGATCTCTGCGCCGCCATGGCACCGGTAGAAGCAATGGGAGAGGAAGCAAAGGGGCAAAAGCGGATGAAAGGCAATGCAATCGACGAGAAGGCGGAGGTAGCGGGGAATCTTTTGGTTTTCACCACGGTAAAACACCAGTCGACGACTTCTCACATCAGGGAACAGTGGGTTTTTACAGGCGGAGTCATCGTGACTAATTGCTGCCGCGCCTGCTCCCTTCAATAAAAAAATTTAAAATCCTGCCGCGCCTGCTCCCGTCAATCAAAAAATTAAAAATCCTGCTGCACCCAAACACCAGAGCAACGCCGTGGTGGATATTTAAATTTACCTACCGGCAAGTAGATAAAAAAGGGGTGAAAAAACAAATGTGGCGGCGGCCTAGCTAATCGGCAAACTAGCCCAACTAGCTAGCCACCATGCTTCACTGATGTACTCGGCGGGAAAGGTGGTCTTTCGTGATTTGACGACTCATTTACTTGCTTCGGCGCTACGACCGAGGAGGACCCAGAAAACGCGAGGTAGGGCGTCCCGTCGGGAAGAATATATCGTGCACCACCGGGAGGACCCCGAAACAGCGGTAGGGTGTGCCACGTCTCGACACGGAGGAAAAATGTGCGTGTAAAATATCTGTATCGGGCGTAGTACCTATGGTTCGACCTCGGGACCCAGCCGATCGGTCGAAAACACCCCACTAGCCACACAGCTTCATCATGCAAGCGTGTACGGAGGATAGATGTGGTTAGCTCCGTCTCGACCAGCCACAACGTCTCTTGTTCTAGGCGATTCTTCTATTTTCCAAGATTTTTTAGTTGTAATAACACCACGGCAAGCTAAGCGCGCTCTTACGTGTGTGCCCGTGCAAAGGTTAGATGATGGAGAGAAGAGATTGAGATCGCAGACACAGGACCCACCAATAAGTGAGACAGCGGTCATGCGCGTGTTGACGAGGCACTCCTCTACTCTAGTCAACGCATGTACTGTATAAATAAAATCAAGTTATGGTACAAAGCCAACAACCGTTGTTTTTTTAGGCTATCGACTTATGCTTTGTAGTCCAGGTTGCCAGTTCGAATCTCGTCTTTCAGATTTGTTAGTTTTAGGTCCAAATTTGATTAATGACAAGTGGGACCCCAGTGTGTTGTTCTGATATTTCAGTGTAGGATGGTTTTTTTTGAATAAACACTTTGCGCGGTTAGACAAGTAACGGCACGAGTTACACGTATTTTGCAAGTTTATGAACAAAAATGACAGCGACATAAAATATCACATCCACCCATAGCTTAGATACTATGGTGATCTGAGTTTTACACGTTGGAAGTGAGATCCAATGGCTTGGGAGTAGTCTTTGTAATTATGCACAATTTCCAAACTCTCCAAAGGTTTTTTCTGCAAATAAAACATTCAGCCCTCGTGTGTGCAGCTGCATCTTCGATTCAACGGCTCCCCGGTGCTCATATTAGGTGCTCCCCGTAACTTAATTACCCGCTATGGTGATATGAGCATCTAGGTCGTATGATCAGTGATCAGATGACACATGCGTAGTACTTGTACTTTTTGCGCATTTCCCAAACTCTATCAGCTGTATATTGCAAAAACATTCAAACCTCCTACTGTGGGCCGTTAGATCTCAGTGAACTCGTATCACCATAGAATCTACGGTGCGGGAGCACCTCATACTCTCCCGTGCGAGAAAATATAAGGTGCTATCGCAGCTTGGATGCTACTGGTGATCTGAGCTTGGAAATCGTTTGATCTGAGATCAATGGCATCTGAGCAGTCTTTGTGCTTATGGCAGTGGCGAACTCTTTTGGGGCTTTTCGCAAAAACCATTGAACCACCGAGGAGGTGTTGGGTCACAAATCCAACGCCTCCGAAGAGCTTGTATCACCAAAGCATCTAAGGTGTGGTAGCACATGATATTCTTAGATGCTACGGTGATACGAGCTTCGAGGTCGTTGGATATGGGATCAAAGGGCATCTAAGTAGTTTTTGTACAAATTGTGTGCAACTCTCAAACTCATCAAGATTTCCTGCAAAAATATTAAGACACATCATGTGAGTTGCTATATCTCAGATCTACAAGCTCCAAGCAACTCGTATCGCCATATAGCATCTAAGGTATGGGGGCACATGATATTCTCCCGGGGAGGAGGGGTGGGGGTGCAGAACCAATCAGTGGCTGGGAGGGTGGGGACAAATATAATCTAAACAACCCTAAACAGAGCTCCACAATTTTATCGAAGGTCGAGGGGTTGACCCCCGACAATCATAGCTCCGCCTAAACACAAATTTGCGTGTACTGTAGTACTAGACTTAATATTCATGTTTCAGTTTCATGTTCATTTTAAATATTGAACTGAGGACCATGGATGTCTTACATTTACTCCTTAGTTCCTAAATATTAGTCTTTTAGAGGCTTCAAATGGACTGGCACATACGGATGTATATAGACATATTTTAGAGTCTAGATTCACTCATTTTGCTCTGTATGTAGTCACTTGTTGAACTCTCTAAAAGACTAATATTAAGGAATAGAAGGAGTATTTTTGAATTCGTGTCATACATGCATGGTTTGGAAAAATAGATGACTATACTTATTGGATTGTTGTTGTGTTCGTGCGTGTGTGTCTCTATCTGTGTGTGTGTGGTCATATGCTTGATACATACAAAGTTTTCTCACCTACATATTGTTCATCTTTTAAATTTGAATTTGCATTGGAAAACTTACTAGGGATACCATGAAATGTGAAATCCACGTTGAGATCACTATATCACAAACTCACTCTAATTCAACAACTCCTCATAAATCAATTACCACGTTGAGATTAGTATTTACAAGGAAAATACGGGTATTGTAATACACACAGATTCGTTCGGCAATTTAAAAGGTTCCGTTCGTATTCTCGAATGGTAGGACCCAACGGCGTACCAGCCAGACCTTGGCTCGTGTTGATCGTAAAAAAACCAGGCTCGTGTCCTTCGGTGGCGTGCGTGGTACACACATTAGGCAACCCCAACCAGTCGAGCCTCAGCGTTTCAAGTCGAAATATCTGGCGGCTAGAATTCCAGCCCTAGGAAATTCCCCTCATGTCCCTGGTCCATAATGACTACCGATGAACAACGGAGGATGCTTTAGTAACTGAACAGCGTTACCTACCGTGCGAACACAGTTCAATTCCTCGATGCGCCGCTCGTCAAGGTCACCCATCAACTGCATTGCCTAGTACTACTACTACTACACCAGGATGACCACAGAATTAAGCCCGTTTGTTCGTGCCTAGTACTTGAGTTAATATATCAGGCAATGCACTGGTACGGAGGGATTATCCTTTTACTCTGCATATATAACTTGTTTGAAGTCTAACTAAGAAAAATGTTTGACCAAATCCTTTCTTAAGAAATACAACATGACAGATGTACGGCTTGAAAATTTGTTGCATGATGCAGGTTATGATATTGTTTCGAATCCTGGATCTTAAATTTCAGAAAATCCAAAAGTGAGCATAAATTCTTGAAACTAAGCATGGTCACGTGATATGGCACAAATATTACGTCGTAAGTTTTTTCTTCAATTTGAGACAAGCTTCTTATGACAAGTTGCACAAATGAAGAACCAAGGTATTTTGGAACAAAGACTTGTCACGTTAAGGCGAACGCTTTCACTCTTGAAACCGTGGGCGTTTACGTGCCGCCACGAGTCCCCGCTTCTCATCGGCAGGTGTCGTCCGGGCAAGCGTGTGAGTCGACGGGAGGCGTGCGAGCAGACCGCTGTGCCGGCTGTTAGGGAGGCGTGCGAGCAGACCGCTATGCAGGCTGTTAGGGAGGCGTGCGAGCAGACCGCTGTGCAGGCTCACCGGGAGGCGAGCCCTTTGACCAGGCTCCGCCGCCCACCGTTGTCCCAACTGATCCCACTTTTAATGTCGCTGGCGCCGCATTTTAAAATCAACCCCGCACTACCTGGTATCGCTACAATCCTCTATCTTCCTCTCCGATTCTCCTGTCGTCTACCTCCAACTAGCCTGATCTAAACGTACGCCATGCTCATCACGATGGTCTGCCCTTAGTGTTCTTGTTTCCTGAGGAAGACACCTAGCCGGAGTCTCAAGAACATAAGGCGCTTTGGGACGAGCTTGAACTGGCCTTGCGGGAAGACGCCGTGCCTGTCCCCGCTCCCGTTCCGGCTCCCGTTGCCTCGACCGCGCCAGCGCCCATCCCCGTGGCATTGATGGGTTGGGAGCCGCACATTGTCGCGTAGCTTGATCCCACGGGGTTCCACGAGGTCCCTGCCGACTTTCACGCGCCCGTGCACCTGCCAGCGCATGCGCCTCTGCGCTGCAGCCAGCGCGCCGCCCGTGCCGTGCCGTGCACCTGCCAGCGCATGCACTGCGCGCTGCAGCGTCGCGGCGCTTCGTGCGGTGCCGTGCACACGAATGTCTCCGCCGCGCCGTTGACAGCGCTGTCCCCAGCGGTGCGGTGCCCCTCAGCGGCATGGATGGCGCCGTCGACCGCTTCCTTGCACCAACGCCAGTCGCCTCCTCCCGCGAGTTGACTCGCTCCGAAGTCCAGAACATTTTGGCCTTCCTTGAAGCTAGGCCAACGTCCAGGAGTACGCCAACAACGGCGTAAGACGCCACCGTCGCCGTCGGTCAGTGGCCCGATGACACACAGAGCACGGCAGAGGAGCCGCTTCCCACCGCGAGACGCCCCCGCCGCCGCCGTGTAACCTAATTTGCCATGAAAAACGTTCGAATTGCCATGCTTAAAATCTGAATGTTTATCATTTCCGTTTATTTTATATCGATCGTCGTATAATTTAAAGTCGGAGTCAGACTGAACGAAATGTATGGTTTGATCGATTGAATGTTCTGCTAGAGCCGTATCACATTAAATATAAAACGTCATCAAGCCACATGTATTCCTTGTCATCCAACGACCTAGACTGCTTCAATGTCGAGCGCTCAACACGTTTAGCGTGCAGTTAATTTCATGCCAAAAATAGTGTTAATCACATGACAACACGCAAATAATATCCTAGTAGTTAATATCTGCATGCACTTAATATACTTCCAAATTAACGTGCATTACACGTACACACTGACTACTGCTGCTAGTACGTGAAACTGGTGCAGTGACTTGTGAACGTGTCTAGATATGGTCAACAAAAACATCGCCCGCGAGTTCTTCCTGTTTGCCCGTGCGTCTAAACGCAGAAGGGGAGGAGAGAGAGAGAGAGAACACATGAAACCCACCAGTAAGTGAAGGAGAATAGTACTAAAAATAATATTACATGTTATCCATTAATTAGGCTGTGGTAATATAAAAACATTATGTGAACAAAGGGGGTACAACAAACATTGCTATTCTACGTATGTTCCCTATTGACGTGCGGCTTGAAGGCCCGGTCGCATGTTCGATCCTCGTCCTTTGTTTTTTAATTTGTATATGGGTCCAAATTTGTTTCATGACATGTGGGCCCCTCGGTGTGTAGTTTGTAGCACTTTAATTTGTGGGTGAAATTTGTTCCATTCCAAGTGGACAATCGGTGTGTAGTTTTGTAGCTTATTTATAATAATTAAAGAGAACAACATAGTTTTTCAATAATACCATGGTGCAACGTTGAAGGCGAGAAAGGGCGTGCGAGAGCGATGACCGAGCCAGAGGAAATCAACTAGGGGAGTTGCGTGGGTTGCTACGGTGTTTGGAGTAGTTGTGGGCGAATGCTACGAAAATATAATCTAAACCGACGGAATAAATGCCTACACAAATTAATCCAAGGTTGGAGTGCCCTCGCAATTTAAATAGCTCCAGCTTTGCGAGGATGGAGAATAGTAGCTTCAGCGCGTGGAAGATACGGTGTGAAAGCGAGGTCAATCGAGAGATATAGATAGAGACAAAGTGAGTGTGGTCCGACATTCATTGAACAAATATATATGCTCTGGAGAGATATTGTCCGATTGAGCTTTTTGGCAAGGGTGAGGGCTGTAAGATAGAGCTTGAGAGATGATCCAGTCACAGACGTGTAGATATATTTTGTGCGTTGGAGGAAGCAAGGTCAACCGATCACATAGGGTCGCCGTGCGATCGAAAGGGTGAGACGGGTTGGAGAGAGTGACCTAGATAGACGATGTGCGTGAGAGAGTTTACAATGTGAATAGGTCGAATTGGGCTCAAACATGGTGATATATCGTTTTTGTCCGAGAAAGAGCGAGGTCAATCGAGACATAAGAGAGAGAGAGAGAGAGAGAGAGAGAGAGAGAGAGAGAGAGAGAGAGAGAGAGAGAGATTGAGTGAGCGTGGCCCACCATGAGGTCGAAAGAGTGGCGGCGGCTTGGATGGACTGACCTAGATAGACAATCTGCGTGAGAGAGTATAGAGTGTGTCGATCGAGGCCCGAACAGGGAGATATATCATTTGTGTGTGAAAGAAAACGAGGTTAAACGAGACTCAGATAAAGAGAGCAAGATTGAGCGAGTGTGGCCCGCCGTGTGGAAGAAAGAGTGAGACAGTCTCGAGGGAGTGACCTAGATATACAACGTGCATGCGTGTGCACGAGTGGTTGGGGGGGATAGAAAGGCAATGCATGTATTTAGCGCGAGAGGGTGAGAGGGAGAGGGGGGAGAGAGAGCTCGGCATGGGGTGCAATGGCGGGTGTGTGAAGTAAATACATTTGGTAACAGAGTGGAAAAAGGGGTTGTGTAGTTGAGAGACTTAGAGATCGAAACATGGAGAGAAAGAATGAACGTGTGTTGGAAACCGATAGCTTCCTAAGGTGGTTAGGAGAGGAAGATTGACCGATACAGGAAGTATGTAGCATTTGTCCGGGGGGCTAAAACAACATTTGAATGTACATAGTACGAGACTTAATATCAATGTTTCAATTCGGTGTACATTGTAAGATTTGAACCGAGGACCAGGCATACGGGTAGTTATTTTGAATTCATGCCATACTAAGTTTCGAAAAGTTGACATTGACTCAGTTTGTTGTGCTATTTTGTAGGTCATATGTTTGAATCCATCCAAAAGTTTTCTCACTACCATGGTGTTCATCATATACATATGAATTTGTATTAAAAAAGTAGTGTGGATACAGTGAAATGCGAAATCCACATTATAATTGGAGATCGCTATGTGACACACACTCTAATTAAAATAACGAACTACGTGACACACACTCTAATTCAAATAACTAATTATGTGACACACACTCTAATCCACATTAGCGTGGGTACCGTTTCGATTTTTTTTTCAAATAACTCCTCATTAATTAATTTATAGTACTCCCTCTGTTCACTTTTATAAGACCTTGAAGACATTTCAGACAATGTGCCAAACAGTTCATTTTAAGTTGTCTGAAACGACTTACAAAAGTGAACGGATGGAGTATCTCGTTTCGAATGACTAATTATTGCAAGGAAAACACGGGCATGGTAATACATACAGATTCGTTTGCAAATGAAAGAAGATTCGTTTGCATTCTCAAATGTAGGCGCACTAGGCAGACCAGGGTCGTGTCGGGTGGGCCTGCTTGATGCCTTAAAGGCAACTGCCTTTGGGTCAGCGACATGTGGGCCAGCCACCTGTTGGGCCCACATGTCATGGACACAAAGGCAGGTGCCTTAAAACACCAAGCTTAATCTGTCGGGGTGGTCGCATGTGTCGGACGGACGCGTAGCACCCAGCCACCCACCCCCTCCCCCCCAAAGGACGACGACAATATAAGTTCACGCTTCCACGTTTCAGATTGAAATATCTGGCGGCCCCAATTCCAGCCCTGCAAAATCTCTCTTCTCCACCGTCCCCTTCCGCGCCCAGATTGCTCAAATCCCTAATTCGCCGCCAACCCTCGAATCGCCCCTCATCTCGTCTCTTTTCCCACCGTTCCCCACCTTTGTGCCGGACGACGAAGACGACGGTCGCGCTTCAGCACCACACCGGAGCTACCTCATCTACACCCTCGTCCACCGCACCGGGTGGTCCACCAACAACATCGGCCGCCGCAACCGACATGCCTCACAGACACCGAGTTCCATCGCATCAGGTGCGCTTCACAGACGCTGTCTCCCAGCTCACCGGGGCTACTTCACCGAGCACATCGTCGCACCTCCGCCCCCCGAGGCCGTTGGGGCTTCACCAACGGTCTCGTCCACCGCATCGTAGCGCTCCGCTGCCACTCAAGATCTGCATCCGTGCACGGCCAGCCAACGCCAGCGCATCACCCTCAACGGCTCTGAAGTGACCCGCACTCTAGCTAGGAGAGCATGCCCAAATGCCAGCCCGAACTAGGTATCCACACATCACTCCCTTGTGCACTGTTCCGACGATGTTTGGATATCCTTTCACTGCTCTCTTAGCTTACACGCCTATGCAACTCTGACTTTAACTCTTATTTCTTCTGAGATATCATCTGAAACAAGAAAATCCATATTTTAGTGAAGCATGACGGCGCTACGGGATCTGGTACACATCCTGCACACCCGTATAACCTTGTAAGTATCTGTCCTCCGGTACAACATCAAGGTCGATTCCTCTTATTTGATCAACCATTCGCCATGTCAAAAATGCAGAGGGGGATGCAAGGAGCACAAGGCCTGCACATCCAAGCAAGTGGTAACATGGACTTGTACATGGAACATCCCAAGTGCAAGCAGAGCTGCAGTGAGCCTGTACAACGAGCTAGCGTAAGTCCCTGCATTTCATTTAATTCGTACTGGCATTCGTGTATGATTTGTGTGCAGTGGCTGATCCACGAATTCAAGTTACCAGGGGCGAACATTTAACTTAAAAAATACGAAGGCACTTGCACTCCGGAAATCAACATAACTTGAGAAATGTGAAGCTACATGCACTTTGAAAACAAGCTAATGATCCAAAGTAGTTCAGATTATAAACACTAAATGATGCAAGCACCAAAAACACAAAATGCAACATGGTGTACAAGGACTACAAACATGGTATGTACCTGCTTGAATTATTAGTTCTCCGGCTAAAAATATCGAAGTGTAATTGCACGATAACCAGTCATAAACTGCATATCAATATATCTATCCTGCACAAGTATGCCAATAGTTTCAAACAACATATTAGAAAAGTATTTATGCTATGTTGTCATGATACGGGGACTTTCTGGTAGATGGCCTTGACGTTTCCTCAAGCTATGAAAATGCACTATAATTTGCTTGTCATCAATGCCTGCAAATCTCTGTCTCTCTCAACATAGTAGATCATCATTAGACACTAAATCCTTGAATGAGCTTGCATTAGATCCCTCATTAGACACTATATGTTCATCACCAGGAGCATGTAAAATGTTTGCATCAAATCCTTCATTAGCAGTCTGTTCATTAGACACTTCAGGATCAAGAACAACATGAGCTTGTATGTTTGCACCGGAAACTTGATTAGATACATCAGATTCAGTCAGTTCAGTATTGATTGGGGGAGTTATAAAATAAGTAGAAATTGGTTTCATTTTCTCATAGATTCCCTACATACAAGCAGTTTTATAACACCGTCAGGTTTAACTATTGGCCAGAAATTGAAGAGTTGAATTAGATATAATCAGGGATGTGATGTACCTGCTCGTTGTGCATGCTACTCTCGCAAGCTGCGACTGTCCGTTTGCGCAAGCTCGTTGCCATGCCCGTTGTCGGTGTCAAAACCGGCAGATCTCGGGTAGGGGGTCCCAAACTGTGCGTCTAGGCGAATGGTAACATGAGACAAGGGACACAATGTTTTTACCCAGGTTCGGGCCCTCTCGATGGAGGTAAAACCCTACTCCTGCTTGATTAATATTGATGATATGGGTAGTACAAGAGTAGATCTACCACGAGATCAGAGAGGCTAAACCCTAGAAGCTAGCCTATTGTATGATTGTTGTTCGTCCTACGGACTAAAACCCTTCGGTTTATATAGACACCGGAGAGGGTTAGGGTTACATAGAGTCGGTTACAATGGAAGGAGATCCTCATATCCGTATCGCCAAGCTTGCCTTCCACGCCAAGGAAAGTCCCATCCGGACACGGGACGAAGTCTTCAATCTTGTATCTTCATAGTCCAGGAGTCCGGCCGAAGGTTATAGTTCGGCTATCCGGACACCCCCTAATCTGGGACTCCCTCAGTAGCCCCCGAACCAGGCTTCAATGACGATGAGTTCGGTGCGCATATTTGTCTTCGGCATTGCAAGGCGGGTTCTTCTCCAAACTCTGTGTACCTGTTGAATAGTGTCCCACTTTTCGTGAATATTGCGCTCCTTGGCTTCCACGCCCAATAATGGCCGTCTTCCACGTGTCAAACGAATGCGAAAAGCCAGGGTGTTTTTACTTTTACCCCCCTAGCTGCGCAAATAAGCTGCCTTATAAAAGAGACGAGGATTTAGATCTGAATCACACCATCTCCCCTTCGCGAGCATTCATCGGAGCGCATCTGACAGAAATCCATTCCATCATGGCCAGTCGACGCAACTCCTCCTCTCGCCCTGCCAGCCCTCAGCCTGGAGATTGGGAGAGATGTTCCGTCCCACACAACGAGCTAATGATGCTCCAAACCAAGGGATTTCTTCCCCCAGCCTTCATGGTCCCGGTTCGAGTCGGACTCGCCACCTATAATGGCGGAAAGCAGGGGAAGAGCGTCCCCAATCCCTCCAAAGGAGAGCGGGTATGCCTTGTCCCTTACTTAATAAGAGGGCTCGGATTTCCAATTCAGCCGTTTCTCCGGGGCTCCTGGAGTTCTCTGACCTCGGCTGCACAACCTTACGCCTACCTCCATATTGCATATCGCGGGCTTCGTAGCCCTTTGCGAGCTGTTCTTGGGCGTCGAGGCTCACTTCACGCTGTGGAAGAAGCTGTTCTACCTTGTGCCCCGTTCTCAGGAAGGGTCGATATATCAAGTGGGCGGAGCCGAATTAGACCGGATATCTATCCGGAACCCCAAAGAAGGCGTCCGAAGACTGGCCTTCAGAATGGTTTTATATAGAAGATGTCCCCCTACCGGACCCTGTGCGGATCGTCCTTCCTGAGTTCAATAATGCTCCTTTGAAGAAGCGCCTAAGCTGGCGCCCACGGAGCCCTCAGAAGGAAAATGACAGGGACGTCCTTTACCTGATGAGCCGGATAAGATTACTAGCTCATTCCGGAATGACCATGATCAGGGTCATGGCCACATGCATCATGTGGGGGGTGCAGCCGCTTCAGTATAGAGGCCACCCCATGTGGGATTTCAATGGGGAGGATGATGCCACCCGCTGCAGCCGTAAGGGGCCGGGATCAGTTGCTGCTCTGACGAAGGCCTTGTCCGCATTATACAAGGGAGAAGAGGAGGATTTCCTCCGCGTCAATCCACAGGGCGGATTTTCTATGTACGATCCTCCAAGCTGGGTAAGCGGACACTTCTTTATGCCCATCCGTTCCATATTCCCGTAGTTAGGTACCTTATTCTGTGATTTCGACGCAGTAATGGAGCCGGGCTGTAAAGGATATAAACAGCCCTCCTCCACAACCCGAGGATCCAGAAAGGTCCCTCGATCCAGCCTCCCAAGAGGTTACGGACATATCCGTGGAGCTGATCGACGGGGTATTTTACCAACTGAGCATCGACAATGCCTTGGTCGCCATTACGGCCGATTACCCTGGAATATTTCCAGCCTCACAGGTAACTGAGACCGGTGTCCCAATACTTTGAAGATGATCCATCCGTGCTTATCTTTGATCACCATATATCAATGGTGTTTTGCAGGGGGAGCCCTTGAGGCGGAAGGCCGAGCCTGCGGTGGCTAATCAACAAGGGGCAGCGAGGCCCAGCAGGCTGAAAAGAAGTGCGGTCTGGATTGAGACGCCGACGCCACGGTATGGATGCCGCCTTTTTCCTAGGTTTTATTCCCGGAAGGTATACTAATGCTCGTGCTCTCTTCAGGAAAAAGAGCGCTCGCCGGACTATATCCGGAGAGGCTGCCAATCGAGCCTCCACCAGCTAGGCTCCGAAGCCAGGTCCAGAGGCAGAGGCGAACACGAGCGTGCGTCGGACACTCCTCCGACATAGGATGCCGACGGACTATCTGCCACCAATTCCGAGGTGGAGAGTGCCATGAATCACAGGCGTCGCCGGACTGTTCTTCGTGACTCATGTTTCTCCCAAGAGGCATTGGATGCCTTCGATTCGGGAGATGCGCACCTCCGTGCCGCTCAAAATGGTCTAGCTAGAGCCACAGAGCAGTATGTGAAAGTCATACGGGTGAGAAAATTTGATGGTTATATATACCAGTAGCCCCCGAGACTTAAAATAGTTAGAATAACTGATTTAAGGATCATTTATTATGCAGGATCTTACAAAAAAGAATACCCAACTGTCCCAGGAGCTGGAAGAGTGCAAAGCCCAACTTGAGGCCGCACTAGCCGCTGCAGGGGAGGCCAAGGAGACCCCCTCTTGTAATATACGCTTCGAAAGATAAGTATGTTGTGAAGTGCGGCGTATGTGTAAATCTGACAATATCATTGCAGATGGCGCCGGAGTAGATCCGGACAAGCAACAACTCTTGCGCCTGTTAAAAGCCGGGGAGAGCATGCTTACGAGGGTGAGGCGGGAGAAGAATAATCTCCAAGATGCCAACACCCAGCTGGGAGAGGAACTCAAAGATGTTCGTGCCCAGCTGGTGGACTCCATGAAGGAGAATCGACGGCTTCGACGCGACATTTTTAGTAAGTGCTTGAACGAACTTTGAAAAAAGAGTTCGGCGAAGAAGTCGACTAACAGAGTTATGTCTGTAGGTATGCTCACAGGTCGTCCTGCAGAGGAAATGCCCGGTTCTATGGCTGACCTTCTTCCCGAGCTCTTACAACTGCACGAACGAGTTCAGTAGGTGATGAAGGGCATCGCCCAGGCCTTGTGGCCATCTGTCTCCCTGCCCGAAGGCCTTGGAGAGCTTGCAGAGAGGCTGAAGGGAGCGCGGCGGCGCTTCCGATTATGGAAGATATCGGCCTGCCGTCAAGGCGCCAGGGAGGCCTGGGCCATGGTGAAGACGCGGTACATGAAGGCTGACCCAAACCACATGGCCGAGGTCGGACCTATGGGGCCCGATGGGAAGGAGATCCTGTGAGAGTTAGTGTGCGGCCAAGTAGAATTGGCATAAAGTATTCCCAACAGGACTGTAAACTAGACAGCCTATTAGATGGTATTGAGGAGGAATACACCCAGTCAATTTGACTATGTAATTTAAGATGACATGTAAAAATGCTTTCTAGCCGGATTGTAGATCGTTTGTCATGGCGGACCTTTTCGCTTCAACCTCGGGACCCTATAGTTCGGAGTGTGTCCGAATACCATCACGGTTATGTAAGAACCGGGGTATGCGTGGAGACCAGGCGTAGGGGTCATTAGTGCTTTAATAGACAAGTGCCCAACTAGTTATGTTATATTACATGGTTAGTAAGAAACATCTTCCAGGGAGAATAGTTCCGTTAGGGGTTCCTTTCCCTGGGAGGCATGCCTTAAAGTGCATGTCCGGACTATGGAAAAAAGCAAAAAAGCATCTGGGGGCGGATACATAAATAAGTGAGGAATCATCTTTAGTTCACCGACCGAATATTCCCTTAAGAACGCTAGCTTTCGGCTTCACCCAGTCTGAGGTACACATCCGGCTGACCCGGCGGTAACAATCGCAGAGGTGCTCCCTTTACCACCTAGCTGAACAATCGGGAACGTAGGGGTAAGCACAGGAGCCAGGCAACCCAGCTTGGCCAAAACTTAAGTCATATCGATGCATATAATGGTGAATAAAAGGTACATGCGGAAGCATTACACATGTGTTAGGCACAGAGCCTGTAAAATAAGCTTCTGTTAAAGAAGCCCCTAGGTATAATGAGCGCGGATAGCGCGTCAAGTGTGTGCGAACAATGCGTGAATGAGCCTTTAAAGGCTGTAAGAGAAAAAGAGGGAGAAGGAGAGAAATATAAGACAGCTAATGTGTAAAAAATAGACAGAGGAAGGAGACGGACTCAGAATCCGACGCTAGGCGTAGAATCTTCGGAGACGGGCTGCGTTCCATGGGTTCGGCTCGAGTCGGTTATCTGATGCATCTCGCAGACGGTACGCTCCACCGGTCAGGACTTGGTCGATAATAAAGGGACCTTCCCATTTGGGCTTGAGTTTGTCCTTTTTCTTGTCCGGCAGGCGTAGAACTAATTCGCCAACATTGTAAGTTTTGGCTCGTACTTCTCTGCTTTGATATCTTCGAGCCTGCTATTGATAGAATGCAGAACGGGCTTTAGCCACGTCACGCTCCTCCTTCAAGGCGTCCAAACTGTCCTACCGATCGAGCTCGGCTTCTCTTTCTTCATACATGCGCATGCGAGGTGAGTCATGAATTATGTCGCAGGGCAGAACTGCCTCTGCGCCGTATACCATAAAGAATGGTGTGAATCCGGTGGTGCGATTCGGCGTGGTCCGCAGCCCCCAGAGTACGGAGTCGAGCTTCTCTACCCAGTGCGTGTTAGATTCCTTGAGGGACCGCACTAACCTGGGTTTGATGCCGCTCATGATTAGACCATTTGCTTGTTCGACTTGACCGTTAGTTTGAGGGTGATAGACTGAAGCATAGTCGAGCTTGATGCCCATGTTTTTGCACCAGAGTTTGACCTCGTCGTCCGTGAAGTTTGTGCCTTTATCAGTGATGATGCTGTGGGGGACGCCGCAACGGTGTACGACCCCTGATATGAAGTCTATCACCAGTCCGGATTCGGCCGTCTTAACAGGCTTGGCCTCTATCCATTTGGTGAATTTATCCACCATGACCAGTAAGTATTTTTGCTTGTGGGTTCCTCCTTTAAGGGGTCCAACCATGTCAAGCCCCCAGACCGCGAAGGGCTAGGTGATGGGTATAGTTTGGAGGGCGGTGGGTGGCATGTGGATTTGATTAGCAAAGACTTGGCAACTGACGCATCGTTGGACTAAGTCCTGAGCATCTGCCCGGGCCGTCGGCCAATAGAATCCTATATGGAAGGCCTTGCTTACAAGGGCCCGGGCTGCGGCGTGGTGCCCGCCGAGTCCGGCATGAATTTCAGCCAGAAGATTCCGCCCTTCCTCTTCAGAGATACACCTTTGAAGGACTCCGGTGGTGCTTTTCTTATAAAGCTGTCCCTCATGGACTTTATAGGCTTTAGATCGCCGCACTATGCAGCGTGCCTCATTTTGGTCCTCGGGAAGTTCCCGCCTAGTTAGGAAGGCTAGGAATGGTTCCGTCCACGGGGCAATGACTGCCATTATTACGTGGGCTGAAGATGTTACTTCGTTGGCAGGGCCTCCAATTGTGTCAGAATGTTCGGTGTCGGGCAGTGCTGTTGGGTCCGGGCTGTTATTTCCGGACTCCCCTTCCCATGATACGGATGGCTTGAACAGCCTCTCTAAGAAGATATTGGGGGGATGGCATCGCGCTTTGCGCCAATGCGTGCCAGGACGTCTGCTGCCTGATTGTTTTCTCGGGCTATATGGTGAAATTCGAGCCCTTCGAACTGAGCTGACATTTTTAGGACGACGTTGCGATAAGCTGCCATTTTCAGATCCTTGGCATCGAAGTCTCCATTTATTTGGGATATCGCGAGGTTCGAGTCCCCGCGCACCTCTAGGCGTTGAATGCCCATGGATACTGCCATCCGGAGACCATGTAGAAGGGCCTCGTATTCGGCTTCGTTGTTGGAGTCCGTATACATTATCTGGAGTACGTATTGAACTGTATCTCCTGTTGGGGACGTCAGAATGACGCCAGCCCCCAGACCAGCCAACATTTTGGAGCCGTCGAAGTGCATGATCCAGTTGGAATATGTGCCGTACTCTTTAGGGAGTTCGGCTTCAGTCCATTCGGCGACGAAGTCGGCCAAAACTTGCGACTTAATTGCTCGCCGTGGCTTATAGGTTATGTCAAACGGGAGGAGCTCAATGGCCCATTTGGCAATCCGGCCCGTCGCGTCGCGGTTGTTTATAATGTCATTAAGAGGTACTTCAGAGGCTACTGTTATCGAACACTCTTGAAAGTAGTGTCGAAACTTCCGGGATGCCATAAACACCGTGTACGCTATCTTTTGATAATGCAGATACCATGACTTGCATGGAGTGAGGACAGTGGACACGTAGTAGACTGGTTTTTGAAGGGGAAACTTGTGTCCGTCCGTTTCTCGTTCGACAACGAGCACCGCGCTTAAAACTTGATGGGTTGCGGCGATGTATAATAGCATTGGTTCGCCCATGTTGGGCACGGCCAGGACCGGGTTTGTTGCCAATATGGCTTTTATTTCTTCAAGTCCGGCCGTGGCGGCATCCGTCCACTCGAAGTGTTCGGTGCGCCGGAGGAGGCGATAGAGGGGTAATGCCTTTTCTCCTAGACGGAAGATGAAGCGGCTTAGAGCCGCCACGCATCCAGTCAATTTATGTATTTGTTTGAGGTCCTTTGGGATATCCAATTGTGACAGAGCTCGGATCTTGGCTGGGTTTGCTTCAATTCCTCTACCGGATACAATGAAGCCCAAGAGCTTTCCGGCTGGTACGCCGAAAATGCATTTTTCCGGGTTAAGCTTGATGTCATATGTTCAGAGATTATCGAATGTGAGCCTCAAGTCATCTATTAGAGTTTCGACATGCTTGGTTTTGATGACCACATCATCTACCTATGCCTCCACTGTTTTGCTGATCTGGTTTGCCAGACATGTCTGAATCATGCGCTGATATGTTGCGCCGGCGTTTTTGAGCCCGAAGGGCATTGTGTTGAAGCAGAATGGGCCGTATGGGGTGATAAATGCCGTTGCGGCTTGATCAGGTTCTGCCATCTTAATTTGATGGTAGCCAGAGTATGCATCGGGGAAACACAACGAATCGTGTCCTGCGGTAGCGTCGATAATTTGATCGATGCGGGGGAGGGAGAAGGGATCCTTTGGGCAAGCCTTGTTGAGGTCCTTGAAATCGACACATAGGCGCCAGGATTTGTCCTTCTTTGGTACCATCACCAGGTTTGCTAGCCAGTCCGGATGTTTTATGTCTCTGATGAATCCGTCCTCCAATAGTTTGGCTAGCTCCTCTCCCATGGCTTGTCTCTTAGGTTCTGAGAAACGCCGAAGAGCCTGTCTGACTGGCTTGAATCCTTTTAGGATGTTTAGGCTGTGCTCGACCAGCCGGCGTGGGATTCCTGGCATGTCTGAAGGGTGCCAGGCAAAAATGTCCCAATTTTCGCGTAGGAATTCTCGTAGTGCGGCGTCTACATCAGGGTTTAATTGTGCCCCAATGGAAGCCGTTTTTGTAGTGTCCGTTGGGTGGACTTGGAATTTGACTATTTCATCTGCTGGTTTAAAGGAGGTGGACTTGGATCTTTTATTGAGTATCACATCGTCCCTGTTCACCGTGGAGCGTAGCGCAGTTAGTTCCTCGGCCGCTAGGGCTTCGGATAGTGCCTCAAGGGCTAGTGCGGCTGTCTTATTTTCGGCGCGGAGTGCTATGTCCGGGTCACTAGCAAGAGTGATGATTCCGTTAGGCCCGGGCATTTTGAGCTTCATGTACCCGTAATGGGGTATAGCTTGAAAAATTGTGAATGCCTCTCGTCCTAATAGAGCGTGGTATCCGCTGCTGAACGGGGCCACTTGGAACATGACCTCCTCGGACCTATAATTGTCTGGCGTGCCGAACACCACATCCAGTGTGATTTTACATGTGCAGCTCGCTTCCCGACTGGGGATTATTCCTCTAAAGGTTGTGCTGCTTCGCTCAATGCGGCTCAAGTCTATTTCCATTTTTCGAAGGGTTTCCTCATAAATGAGGTTCAATCCGCTGCCACCGTCCATGAGTACCTTGGTAAGGCGAAAGCCGTCCACTATTGGACTGAGGACCAATGTTGCTGGTGCTCGGGCTGTTCGGAATTTAGGTTCATCACTGGCATTAAAGGTAACAGCCGTGTCACTCCATGGATTTATTGTTGCTACTTGGTAG
The DNA here is from genome assembly GCA_021605205.1 of Aegilops longissima. Lineage (NCBI taxonomy): Eukaryota > Viridiplantae > Streptophyta > Magnoliopsida > Poales > Poaceae > Aegilops > Aegilops longissima. The sequence goes on along the minus strand of CM038681.1, from coordinate 54,689,538 downwards.
ACTTCGGCAAGGCTGCGGAGTGTTCGTTTTCGCATATTGTTTGATGCGAAAATCTCGAAGACTGTTAATACCGTACTGGTATCCTTGGGGTGGTGCTCTGTGGATGCTGGGGTTAGAAGCTCCTCGCCGCTTTTGGCCACCTGCCGGAGTATCCAACATGCTCTAAGTCTATGAGTAGGTGTGGCGCCCTCTGTGCTATGAAATTTACAGGGTCCGTTGAGCCATCCCTCCAGTACGGTTCCATGCCCCGTGGGGTTTTTTGTTTTTTGGTGTTTAACCCGGGCGATTGGCGATAATGCACCCTTTTGTTTCGGACTGGGTTTGTATTCGGGGCCGGATTGTCCCAAAATCTTACTTGGTTTTCGGTAGCTTTCCATCACACAAGACTTTCGTACTATGGATGCCAAGTCAGCAAAGCGTGTAATTTCACGGCGACCTATGGCGCTGAGGATTCCCATGTCCGTGCAATTATTGCAGAAGAATGAAATTGCGTCTTCCTCGCGGCAGTCCTTTATCCTGTTCATAACCAGGAGGAATCTGGCCCAGTAATGATGTACTGTTTCTTTAGGCTCTTTCCTAATATTGGATAGATCGCCTATGTTCGGGTGGGTGGGTGGAATTAGATCCGAAACCTCACCCAATCTGAGGCTCAAGGACCAAGGAGTTTCCGAACTCGGAAGCTTGGATTCTTGGATGTTGTCCACTGAATCTAGCCCATTGCCTGACTCTAAGTTCAGGTCTTGAGTGACATCCTCCCCTCCGCGGGTATCCGGCTTGGAAGGATTGGGAATCCAGACATAGTTAGTCCTTAAGATAGATGAAGGGTCGCCACGTTGTTCCTCCACCACATCAACGTGATGGGTGACCCGGGGAGAGTTAATCTCTCTCAGATCGGGTTTAGGCCTAATCTGATCGTAGTTTGTAGCGACTCCCAGGGCGGCGATGCGATCCAAGAGCTCGTTTAAAGAAGAGAGCTCCATCGGATCTAACTGCTCAGCGAGTTCGGAGTTGACGTGAAGATTGCTTTTGATGACTCGAGAAGTCATCGTCGGCGCGGCGGCCGAGCAGGCGGTCATAAGAAAACTGCCTAGCCGGAGAGTTTGGCCAATAGCCAATGCTCCTTTAGCAACAGAGCCGTCTTTGAAGACGGGATGAGGCATCCTTCCTGATGGCGACAGCACAGCGGAACTCTCAATGAAAGCACCAATGTCGGTGTCAAAACCGCGAATCTCGGTAGGGGTCCCGAATCAAGGCCTAGGCGGATGGTAACAGGAGACAAGGGACACGATGATTTTACCCAGGTTCGGGCCCTCTCGATGGAGGTAAAACCCTACTCCTGCTTGATTAATATTGATGATATGGGTAGTACAAGAGTAGATCTACCACGAGATCAGAGAGGCTAAACCCTAGAAGCTAGCCTATGGTATGATTGTTGTTCGTCCAACAGACTAAAACCCTCCGGTTTATATAGACACCGGAGAGGGTTAGGGTTACACAGAGTCGGTTACAATGGAAGGAGATCTACATATCCGTATCGCCAAGCTTGCCTTCCGCGCCAAGGAAAGTCCCATCCGGACACGGGACGAAGTCTTCAATCTTGTATCTTCATAGTCCAGGAGTCCGGCCGAAGGTTATAATTCGGCTATCCGGACACCCCCTAATCCGGGACTCCCTCACCCGTGCTGCCGCTGCTGCCTTCCACGCAGGCTACACCCAGGGTTGGATCTTCATCTTCTTGTCCTTCTGTTCGCTTGAAGCCCGGCGATCGCCCTCCAACGAGGGCGCGAGGAAGTGTTGTGTCGGTCTGTCCAGCGGCGGCTAGGTTAGGAGCGAACCAGACTGGAGGCTGGAGCAAATGAATTGGGATTTTTCCTGCTGTCGATCTTTATGGGAGGCGCTCGTTTGGGCCGCGAGCCTGCTATAGGGCCTGCCTTGCACTTATGTTATTGGCCCATCCAAATTGAAACATTTTTTTTCATTTTTTACATTGCCTGCTCGTGCGTTGGGACGAACAAAACTAGCGTGGGCCAACCTGGACGACTCAAACTAGGTGCACACTTTCCAGCCACCTGAGGCGGCCGCCCATACCAGCCCCTATGGTGGCGTCGCCCCTTTTTGCGTGTATGATTGGATAGTGAAAAATATTCCAGTGGCGCTTTTGATTTACCCATAGAATGGTTGAATTGCTTGTTTCTATGAACTGAGTTCGCCAATAATGTGAAGGATGCCAGTCTTTTCATCTTATTGTAGATTGCGTAGATCTCGATATGCCAAAAGTAATCGCATGAAATATACAGTAAAAGACAGTGTGATGTGTTTGGCTACAACTAGTCTGACTACACGTCCTCATATAACATATCAAGGACGCACCATCTTACCAGATTAATCATTCGACTTACCCATGTAGTGTGGAAACAAAGAAGTATTGGGACTGCGTATCCAAGCAATTGATGCCATGGACTCCTACGTACAACCTTGTAAGCGAAAAAGAAGTGGCAGTGTGCCTGTACAAAGAACTAGCGTAAGTTCAGTTACCTGCTTCTCGGAATTTTAGTTAGCCACTTATTGCAAAATTGTTCAATTACGTTGCTTGGCTTAATTTAGTTTGCTACTGATTACATAATGACATAGCCTGTTAATCATATTGTAGACTGCGCCTATCTATGTGTTTGATACTTACTGTTAAGAATTACCTTTTTGCCTTAACTTAAATATCTACTTGTTTGTTTCACTGCTTTGCTGCTGCAACAACGGGTTACAATGATGTCAATAACTACTTTTCAGCATCCAATTGAAACTCTTTAATTCCTTGTTTGTTTAACTGGTTTTCTGTTATAACTCCCAGTTGAGATGTTTTGCTAACTTCAACTTTTCTGAATCCAATCGGAACTTTAATGGCGAAACAGGTTAGCCCAAGATCAAAGAGCGAGGTCCCCATGGACGTTGCATCATCCCACAGCAGTGGCACCGGCCCAATCGTGCATTATGAATTGCCAACCTGCTGATGCTCTAGAGGCTAAACTAGTGGTAGAAAGAGATTCTGCTTCTGCACTTAGAGATGAGTTGACATGTTGAGGAAGCAAACGGCACAATCACAAGCAGTACTCAAGACAACCATTAAATATTTGGTGGATTTCAAAACGAAGCAAGCTGAGACTGACCAGATTGTTAAGGTCCTGAAGGAAAAAAGGAAATTAAATTCCTACTTGGTAAATCGTAGGTGAAATGTTCTTTCCATAGTTGAATAACCTTTGTGTTGTCTGTTCATGTAATCAATCAAACCATTTGTTTTAGAGATCACTAGTCATCATCCCGTGCTTCTGCACGGGCTAGATATTGTTCCGCCTTAAATTTTTGTGTAATGACATGCTAATTAAATAATGCAATTTTAAAATTAGAGTGAATGACATGTACGAATAAACACTACATAATTTATATTCTGGTAGATTTAATGTACATGTTAATTTTTGTAGTAGAATAGCGATCGCTATAATTTAGAAAGATGGAATTAATACAAACTTTTAGGCCCTATATATTTTAAATGGTGCCCAATTTGTATATATTAGAGGATTCCTTCACAATAATATTTGCAACTGCAATGTATTTTTGTAGAAAATATTAACATTTTTGGACAAATATAAATGTTGTTCAAATAGATGAGGACAAATGCAGAGAGTCCTTACATGTTTCTATTGATTGAGCAATTCCTACCCAAAAAAAATACATCGCCATTTTCTTGAATTTCCCCTAAAACAGTTCACAGCAATCATTAATTTTTCATTGCTTAACATATTTGTGTAACAATAAGGATAATTTGAACAGGCTGAGTGATGACTACTTCTGTGAGTATTTCATTGCCCTCTCACCCTCAGGTATGTCTTCCTTTACCTTAATCCATCGTGGTTCTATTGTATTTTAGCGATACTTGATGTTGCATGGTTGGAATAGGTTGAGTAGGCAGACTAAAATGAAACATGTATATACTTCCAAATTTGGTAACATTATACACACATCGACATTGATACCACAACTCACTAAATTAAGATGTTGCGGCTTTCATGGGCTTGCTTTTTTTTATCCAACGATGATGCATGTATAAATATAAATATATTACTTAAACTAAAATTATCAGAAGAAGTATTGAGTGCTTGCGGCATGTTATTCTAGTGACGACTACTTAGGTGGATATATGTTCCTTCAGGTGAAAGATTCAATTATCTATGGTACTATTGGTTATTGGTTAATCATGACGGTGTAAATATAACAGTACCACCTGATACATGTGGTAAGAGATCAAAAATATTTTAAAAATCTGTACAAATAATACTACTATGATGCTACTTCTATCATTTATATAATCTACAATACGTCTTCGCCCTTTGGGAAGTGCTCCACCTTTAACTTAAAAAATATTTACTTCAAAATGTGTATCTTGTATCAAATTAAACTATAGACTATATCGTAATACATGGAAAAATTATCCACTAAAATTAAAATGGACAATGTTATCAAAATATCCCGATTTAAAATACCAATTCAAATTATATGTTTATGTTCATATATGATTTTACTACGGGGAAATTTGATGTAATTTTTCTTAGTTATTATATCTTACAATCTGGTGATTTCACGCATTAATTTTTAGATCTATTTCAGCATTAAATTAATACACAATCATGAATTGACTATTTTTTTGGGGAATCAGGCATTGACTCTATCACATACCGTGATGCTTGAGCAGGATTTATTTGCACGTATCCGCGAAAAGAGGAATTTTTTTACCTGCCTTCTCATTTGTTTGGAGAGAATATGCATGTGTTTTTTTCATGGCGATTAGTTCATGGATTTTTTTATTGTTGGTGGTCTTTTTTTTGATGGGACGTGCTAAGACACGTGTATTTTGTACTGATTGGAACTTTTTTTTAACATGTACTGGTTCGAACTTGTACGTGCTGGATGAGAACTCTTTGTTTTTTTCTTTTTTTTTCATCGAACTCTTTGATGTACATGTTGCTTTTCTTTTGAAGTAACGTGTTGCTTTATCAATTGTATAGGTAAGTGCTTAAACGCTTGAAGACTTTTTATGGGATGTGTTCTTTTTCTTTAGGCAGGTTGAAGGCACGTATATTTTGTACAGATTGGACTTGGAACTTGAACGTGTTGGATGCAAAGTTTTTTATGTACGTGTTGCTTTATTCATTATACATGTGTGCACGGGCTAGCAATTTATTAAAATATAAAAAGACTCCCATTATAGGAGGACCCCCTTATATCCTTTTTGTTTGAACCACGTTCCAATCCAATGGCAGCACACGTTGCCCTTTTTTTCTGTCGGCCCTTGTATTCTTTTTGTACATGCCTTTGTGTAGTTGAGCCATTTTTCTCTAAACGTACGTGCAGCAGAAATAGTACTCCCTCCGTTCCTAGATATAGGGCGTATAGTTTTTGGCACGGATATTAAAGAACGCATATGGAGGGATAATTTCACAAGTTTTGGGCGAGATTACACCTGACTAATTGGCATGAGAAAATAGAGGAGCTTGCCTAATATAAGGAAATGTAATCAAATCCCTAAAAAAATTATCCAAACGAGTGGTGCAACGCAATACACCTTATATTTTGGATTTTTTCTCAAAAATCTATACACCTTATATCAAGGAACGGAGGGAGTACTGTTTATTCTATCTTTTTTTGCGGGTGAGTACTGTTTATTCTATCACGTTGGACTTAAAAAAAGGAACATATACAGTTTTTTTTATGGATTGGACTTAAATCACGTTTGTGGTATGACTTGTATCATAGATGGACTCTCAAACCTGCATGCAGATACCTCCTAAAGCGCTCGTTATGGATTTTTTTTACTTACCATGTTGGACTTAAATCACCTATGACTTGTATCGGGTTATTTTTTGCGGGGAAAGATCGTAGAATACATGGACTCCCTTTCCTTAGCGCGCAGACACATGCTAAAGCGTCGTTATGGCTTTTTTTTTACTTACCATGTTGGACTTAAATCACGTATGACTTGTATCGGGGTTTTTTTTTTGCGGGGAAAGATCGTAGAATACATGGACTCCCTTTCCTTAGCGCGTAGACACATGCTAAAGCGTTTATTATGGACTTGCTTTTTTTAACTTATCACATTGGACCACATATTAAGTTCAGCATATCCGCCCAGGGAAAAAAATCTTCAGTTACCAACGTGGGCATCCTTTTTTCAAGGAACCGATGGATGCCTTCTTCAGTTAGCAACATGCATATCCTTTTTTCATTGGAGAATATTTTATTAATGGAGTTTGTAGGCTAATCAAACGGATCTATAATTTATTTCCTTTTTTCGCTAGAGTTTTTATGGAAGGAGGCGATCTTTTTCAAGGTAACGATGGATGCTTCCTTTTTTTTTGTTTCATTCACGAATGTTGAACCTGTCAGAAGTCTTGTTATGGGACAATTTGTGTTACGTAAGTTTTCTTTTATCTCTGCCGTTAATTAACTAATCCAACGGTTTAATTAATTTGAATGATGTGGGCTCCAATTAGTAAATATAAGATGTAATAATTGTTTTTTTGTTTTTTGGTTTGTAATTTTATTTGAGCACAAGTCTGTATTAATTGATAAGACTCGGAGACATTTCATTTGGATTGCTGTGCCAGACCTACAAATATGCCAATCGGGCTGAATATGCATTCAACAATAGTAGTATAGATGGACCATAAGTGGCACGCATCGGAAAGGGCCAAGATGCTGGCTAAAAAGAGGATGCTTTTGTAGCAAAAAAAATGTACAGCAGCCTGGCTTATGTATGTTAGTTGATATTATTGATCCATATACTCCATAAGTGTTTATATGTCAGTTAGTTCTTTACATTCTTGGTTGATTGACTCGGTATTTGAATCTTGATACATCGCTTGTGTACATATCTAAATGGGAGTACACATTATGCTGCGTGTGACATTTGAGTTGGACATGAAGTGTTCCAAATATTCGAATTCACCTTAAACTGGATTCTAGTTTCTGAATTTGAGTATCGACGTTTGTAAACCATATTCATATATGACAGTGGAATACATCTTTGTCGTCCTTTTGAAGATATATAAAAACACATAGAATGATTTATAAAGATTCATATAGGAATACAAAATGGATTCGAATTTAGTTTCCAAGGTAAACGTGGATGCTTATTGTCCCAAAATTCAAAAGAAGCAGCAAAATGTCCACTCCCATGTCAGCTGCCTGAAGCCAAGTGTTTGGGAGATGGAAATTACTGTCTACCCATTACAAGGACAATCCATCGGCCCGATTTCCACTGCTCTAAATAAGGTTAGGTTAGTAACTTCAATTAGACGTGACACGACCGCCTCTGAGCCCATTCCGACACGGTGGGCGTCAAACATGGGCAGCAAAACTCATTTTATTCAAGCTCGTCCGAAAGACCTCTGTTTCTCCCTCCATTCCCCATTCATACACGGTGGGCGGTAAAACAAACTCTCCTCGTCCGAAATCGATGTAGGCTAATATTTTAAATAGGGGCAGATGTGTAACTTCCATCAGACGTGACACAACCGCCCTACCTGTCAGCCCTGTTCATACACCGTGGGTGCCAACCGTGGGCGGCAAAACACCTTCTCCTCGCCCGAAATAGTTACCGGCAAATATTTGGGAGATGCGAGATTACCGTCCTATCCCCAACCGACGAGACACCCAAAATTTAAACGGGGGCTAAGTTCATAACTTTCCCATATTTCAGACAGGCGCGTCCCAAAAACATGGTTCCCCGTACCTCTCCCTCCATTTTCCCATTCATACACTGTCCGCGCTAGAACACCCCATCCCCACACCAGCCTCCATCCGCCACCCCATCCATCGCCGCCGTCCTCCACCACATCCATCGCCGCCGTCCTCCACCACATCCATCGCCACCGTCCTCCACCATGCCGGAGCGCCTACCAAGACCACGTCGTCCACTGCTAGAGATGGACGTTTCTCATCCACGGCGACGGACCAATAGCCTTGCATCGCGTCCTCTCGCTTCATCGGCGTCGTCGTCCTCTTTGCCGGGGCCGCTCACACGACCTTCTCTTCCACCGCAATGGGACTTATCCCCCGATGCACCCGTCTACCGTCGCAGATCTGCTTCAATGCCACCGACACCCATCGCACCCCCGATGCCTACACGGCACCGCAAGAGAGGTGGTACTTCATATCTCCTCAACTTTTTGATCTCAACCAGAAAATAGATCTTAACTTGGGTGTGTAATTGGTCAGCTAAATGTTCCTAAATTAGTTTCAAAAATGCATGTTCGTCGCTCGGGTGTGTATCTCTACAGGGTGCCCACGGTGGGCCGGCCCACCCTAGGATTTTGGGTCATCCCAGGCCCCGATTCCCCTCTGTTCTGCTGCGCGCTTCCTTTCTCTACTCGCCCCAGCCACCTGCCTCGCTGGCGACTTGCCGTCCGCGGACGGCATGACTCTAGGAGGAGACGCCGGACTAACAGGAGGCCAGGAGTCGCTCGCCCAGCAGCGTCACCGCTGCCCGGGCGCGCCGCCGTGCCTACCTTCCCAGTCCGTTCAGGGCTCAGGCGTGCAGCACCCACCAGGCCAACCCGATTTATCCTGAGATACGTCCTCAACACTCAGCAGCCACTCCTCATCACCCATTTTCTAATTGACTCATTACTCATAAGGGAAGGACTGTCATTAGGGTTTGTTGTGTGCTCAATGCTACCTACACTTAATGGTTTAGATGTATTTCGGTAATCTTTAATACCTCTAAAGTTCACAGGGTTTTCAAAATTCCGTCCCTCGGAACAGAAACTAGTCACTTTGGATTGTTGGTCGTAGTGACATTGACCCAGATTACTACTGCAAGCCAGGTTTGTGGACAATTTTACTTGTCTTTCTTACTCATTCGATATAATATCCAATAATTCACGTCGATTAGTTGCAAACAATAAGTGCTAGACAAACTTCTTCATTCAGATTTTGGACGGTCTCTTACTGCAGTTACAATTCTGCATACTTGTCCTAGTAAGCTCACAAGTAAATGATTGATTCACTACATCTATGCTTGCCTTGTCATATTTGTTGTCAATATTCTTTTAGGGTGGATGAGGGAGTCCTGGATTAGGGGGTGTCCGGATAGCCGGACTATGACCTTTGGCCGGACTCCTGGACTATGAAGATACAAGATTGAAGACTTTGTCCCGTGTCTGGATGGGACTTTCCTTGGCGTGGAAGGCAAGCTTGGCGATACGGATATGTAGATCTCCTACCATTGTAACCGACTCTGTGTAACCCTAACCCTCTTCGGTGCCTATATAAACCGGAGGGTTTTAGTACGTAGGACGAACAACAATCATACCATAGGCTAGCTTCTAGGGTTTAGCCTCTCTGATCTCGTGGTAGATCTACTCTTGTACTACCCATATCATCAATATTAATCAAGCAGGAGTAGGGTTTTACCTCCATCGAGAGGGCCCGAACCTGGGTAAAAACATTGTGTCCCTTGTCTCCTGTTACCATCCGCCTAGACGCACAGTTCGGGACCCCCTACCCGAGATCAATCAAGCAGGAGTAGGGTTTTACCTCCATCGAGAGGGCCAGAACCTGGGTAAAAACATCGTGTCCCTTGTCCCTATTACCATCCGCCTAGACGCACAGTTCGGGACCCCTACCCGAGATCCGCCGGTTTTGACACCGACATTGGTGCTTTCATTGGGAGTTCCTCTGTGTCGTCATCTTTAGGCCCGATGGCTCCTCCGATCATCAACAACGATGCGCTCTAGGGTGAGACTTTTGCCCCGACAGATCTTCAGATTCGGCGGCTTTGCATCGCGGGCCAATTAAGCAGGCCATCCGGAGCAGATTGAAAGCTACGCCTAGCCACCAGGTCAGATTTGGAAGTTTGAACTACGGCTGACGTCGCGGAGACTTGATCTTCGACGGGTTCGAGCCACAGCCAAGCGCCCGCCTTTCACGAGGGCATGATCTAGCTCTGCCGCGAACAGTATCTCGGAGGTCGCACGGTGTCCGCTCCGACCTTTAGCTCGGGCCGACCACGCCGATCGAGGATGGGTGGCTGGACACCACCTCGGGGCTGCGATCTCTATGGCGATTGAGCCGTACACCTATCCGTCCTTTGCGGCTTCGTGACTCAAGGTGCGGACTCCTCTACGGACTCCGGGCCTTCGCGCTTTCGCCAATCGAATCCGATTGGGCGCCGATCATGGAATTCACTGCCGCTGACATCTTTCAGCACTCGCCCTTTGGTGACATCCTGAATTCACTAAAGTCTCTCTCTTTATCAGGAGAGCCCTCGCCGGATTATGGTCAGAAAGGTTGGGATGCGGACGACGAAGAAATTCAAAGCCCACCCACCATCCACTTTGTAGCCACTGTCGATGATTTAACCGACATGCTCGACTTCAACTCCGAAGACATTGACGGTATGGACGACGATGCAGGAGACGACCAAGAACCAGCGCCCACAGGGCACTGGAAGGCCACCTCGTCATACGGCATATACATGGTGGACATCCCAAAAGATGGGAATGGCGATGGAACAACGGAGGATGACCCCTCCAAGAAACAGCCTAAGCGCCGACGTCAGCGGCGCCGCTCTAAATCCCGCCACAGCAAAAACGGTGATTCCGGCACGGGAGACAATAACACTCCGGACAGTGCCGAAGACAACCCCCTCCAGCAGGATTCAGCGCAGGAGGATGGAGAAGCCAGCCCTCATGAGAGAGCGGCAGAAAGAGAGGTAGAGGACGATAATTACATGCCTCCCTCCGAAGATGAGGCAAGCCTCGACGACGATTTAATTAAATCGTGCCGAGGATCCCGTCGAACAAGAGCGTTTCAAACGCAGGCTTATGGCCACGGCAAGCAGCCTCAAGAAAAATCAGCAACAACTTAGAACTGACCAAGACTTGCTAGCTGACACATGGACTGAAGTCCTTGCGGCCGAAGAGTATGAACTCGAGCGCCCCTCCAAGAGCTACCCAAAACGCAGGCTGCTACCCCGATTAGAGGAGGAAGCACCCAAACCAAAATCACTAGCGCATGATACGGCTGACCGGCCACCTCGTGGCCGCGACAGAGAGGCCTCTCGCCCTCAACTCAAGCCGCACCCGGCGCCATCAAAAATACCAAGGCGCGGGGAAATGCGCCAGACCTGCGAGATATATTGGAGGACAAGGAAAGGCAAACAAGATCGATCTATGGATCGCGTGGGCGCCCCACGACACATGACGATAACCGTCACGCCGGATATGGCAACTCCGGCCGGGCCGAACACAGTAGACAAAGCTCATTTGAGCTGCGTCCTGATATAGCCCAATACAGAGGCGCCACACACCCACTATGCTTCACAGATGAAGTGATGGATCATCAAATCCCTGAGGGTTTCAAACCCGTAAACATTGAATCATACGATTTCACAACAGATCCTGCGGTTTGGATCGAGCACTATCTCCTTCACATCCACATGGCCCGCGGTGATGATTTACACGCCATCAAATACCTCCCACTCAAGCTTAAAGGACCAGCCCGACATTGGCTTAACAGCTTGCCAGCAGAGTCAATTGGTTGTTGGGAAGACCTGGAAGCCGCATTCCTCGACAATTTCTAGGGCACATATGTGCGACCACCAGACGCCGATGACCTAAGCCACATAATTCAGCAGCCAGAGGAATCGGCCAGACAATTCTGGACATGGTTCCTAACCAAGAAAAATCAAATCGTCGACTGTCCGGATGCAGAGGCCCTTGCAGCCTTCAAACACAACATCCGCGACGAGTGGCTTGCCCAGCACCTAGGACAGGAAAAGCCGAAATCCATGGCAGCCCTCACAACACTCATGACCCGCTTTTGCGCGGGACAGGACAGCTGGCTAGCTCGTAGTAACAACATGACCAAGAGCCCTGGTAATTCGGATACCAAGGACATCAATGGCAGGTCGCGTCGCAACAAGCACAAGCGCCGCATTAACGGCGATAATGCTGAGGATACGGCAGTCAATGCCGGATTCAGAGGCTCTAAACCCGGTCAGAAGAAAAAGCCATTTAAAAGAAATACTCCGGGCCCGTCCAATTTGGACCGAATACTCGATCGCTCGTGCCAGATACACGGCACCCCCGAAAAACCAGCCAACCACACCAACAGGGATTGTTGGGTGTTCAAGCAGGCAGGCAAGTTAAATGCCGAAAACTATGACAAGGGGCTGCATAGCGATGACGAGGAGGAGCCCATGCCGCCGAACAATAGAGGACAGAAGGGCTTCCCCCCACAAGTGCGGACGGTGAACATGATGTACGCAACCCACATACCCAAAAGAGAGCGGAAGTGTGCACTAAGGGACGTATATGCGATGGAGCTAGTCGCCCCAAAGTTCAAACCATGGTCTTCCTACCCGATCACTTTTGATCGAAGGGACCACCCCACTAGCATCCGCCATGGCGGATTCGCCGCATTGGTTCTAGACCCAATCATTGACGGATTTCACCTCACTAGAGTCCTAATGGACGGCGGCAGCCTGAACCTGCTTTATCAGGATACAATGTGCAAAATGGGCATAGACCCATCAAGGATTAAACCCACGAAGACGACCTTTAAAGGCGTCATACCAGGTGTAGAGGCCAACGGTACAGGCTCAGTTACACTTGAAGTGGTCTTCGGATCCCCGGATAACTTCCGAAGCGAGGAGTTAATCTTTGACATAGTCCCGTTCCGCAGCGGCTATCACGCATTGCTCGGACGAACCGCATTTGCAAAGTTCAATGTGGTGCCGCACTACGCATATCTCAAGCTCAAGATGCCAGGTCCTCAAGGAGTCATTGCGGTTAATGGAAACACCGAACGCTCTCTCCGGACGGAGGAGCATACGACGGCCCTCGCGGCGGAAGTACAAAGCAGCCTCTTAAGGCAATTCTCGAGTCTGGCTATTAAACGTCCGGACACCGTCAAGCGTGCCCGGAGTAACCTACAACAAGACTGCCTGGCACGTTCTGAGCACGCATAGCAATGCGGCCCAAACCCCAGCCCTCGTGAAATTGTGAAACCAGTACTACCCGTACATAATTACGCTCTAGAAATACCATGGGCATAGGGGAAGGGGCACGACCACGGCATGCCCAGAATGCGGCTCAACCGCACCAGGGGCTCCCGATTGTGTCATTCTTTTCTTTTCTTCTTTCTTTTTTTTTACTTTCAGGACTCCGTTCTCATGAAGCTCTGTCTGGCAGTAGAATCGCCGAACACACGATGCAACAGCCAGGGAAGCAGAAAGCTACGTCGAGTGTCCTGGTGGTCTCTATTACGAGCAGTATACCTATTTTACATACCATCCCGCAGCTTACCCCTGGAGGGGGACATGTTAAAAAGTCCCATCCCTTTCTTATCGCACTATTTGTATCGTTCTGCTCTTACTACAGCCCTTTTGAATAAACAATACATAGCTTCTGCTTATTATTGAATTCCTTTTTTCTATATATATATATGTTCAGTTATGACATTGTGCAACCGTACACTTTGGTACGGGCAATACACCAGGGGCTTAAGTACCCCACAATATGGTGTGATAAGTCCGAACACTTTCACAAGTGCGGATCCCCGAACTTATAGCATTATATGCATCGGCTCCGAATCATGTCTTGGGTCAATAGTTGGGTTTGCCCGGCTCCCATGTCCCGTTATATCGGCTAAGGTAGCGCTGGGAGAACCACTGCGATTGTGCCCCGGTTGAGCTGGGTTAAGCACCTCAGTGGAGAAAGCTAAAACTGACCGTCATGATACGGCGAGAGCCGGTCGCTGTTCGAGAGGTTTTCGAGTCCCTAAAGACTTATGCCGCTTAGAGCGAGGAGTCGGCGTTGTCCGGCCTAGGCGTGGATAGCGCCCTGAAATCGGTCTTCCGAATACCAGGGGCTTCGCCGAAATTTAAAATTATAGAATTCTATGGCTAAGTGAGAGTGTTCAAGCATTATAGTCTGGTTGCCTTGTTCGTTGCGTTGAGCGCCTCCCTCGAAGGACCCAAGAATGGGAACAAGAGCGCTCAAGTTTATCCCGAACACCCCAGCACTCGTGGCATGGGGGCTGAAGCCGACGACTCGCCATCTCTCAAATTTAATACACGGCTGCACAGAAGGTAATATTTTAAATTAAAAAATGTTGCTTAGCGCATATGAACAAGTTTTCAGTGTACAGGATAACAAATGCGAGTCTACTAAAAAATTACATCTTTGGAGCATTCACCCGCTATAAGGCGGGCACCCTTCAGGACGCCCTCATAATACATTTCAGGCTTGCGATGCTCCTTGCCCGGTGGTGGTCCGTCCGTCACAAGCTTCTCAGCTTCCATCTTGCCCCAGTGCACCTTAGCACGGGCAAGGGTCCTACGGGCACCTTCGATGCAGACGGAGCGCTTGACGACTTCAACCCATGGACAGGCGTCCACCAGCCGCCTCACCAGCCCAAAGTAGCTCCCAGGCATGGCTTCCTTAGGCCACAGCCGAACTATGAGGCCCTTCATGGCCTGTTCGGCCACCTTATGGAGCTCGACCAGCTGCTTCAACTGGTCGCTTAAGGGCACCGGGTATCCGGCCTCAGCATACTTAGACTAGAACACCTTCTTCGTCGAGCTTCCCTCCTCGGCTCGGTAGAATGCGGCAGCATCGGACACACTGCGGGGCAGATCTGCGAATGCTCCTGGAGAGCTCCGGATTCAGGTAAGTAACAGATAATTCACTTTCACATGCTTGCTTTGCATAAAGAATGCCTTACCCGCCGCTATCTTCTTCATCGCCTCAATTTCCTGGAGGGCTTTTTGGGCTTCGGCCTTAGCGGCTTTGGCGCTCTCAAGGGCCGAGGCGAGCTCGGACTCTCGAGTCTTTGAGTCACGCTCCAAACTCTCATGTTTTTCCACGAGAGCCTGGAGCTCTTGCCGCACCTCCGCCACCCACGCCTCCTGCTTCTCTCGCTCGGTGCGCTCCGCGGCCGCATTGCTTTCGGCCTTGGACACCGCTTCCTTCAGGGTCGCCACCTCGTTCGTGGCCCCTGCAGTATTCGCGTTATTACTGTCATTTTTTGCAACCACATCTTTTAAATACTCCCATAAGGTATTACTTACCTTCCTTGTCCTCGAGCTGCTTTTTGGCAAGGCCGAGCTCGTTCTCGGACCGCTCGAGGCTCTGCTTCAATGCATCAACCTCCGTAGTCAAGTCTGGGAGGTCGTCAGCGCAGCCTGCATTCCCATATTGACATACTTATGTTAGACTCCTGCGTATATCTTTTAAATCCTCAGTTCGGCTTTTTCTTTCCGAACACCAAACTAAGCATCAGGGGCTACTGTTTACGTGTAATATTTGTACATATCTTAAATACATACCTCAAAGCCTGTTAGAAGGCTGGCACATGCTTCAGTCAGCCCACTCTTGGCGGACTGAACTTTCTGGATCACCACACTCATAACAGTGCGGTGCTCCTCGTCGATGGAAGCGCCGTTAAGCGCCTCCATCAAATTATCCGGTGCCTCCGGTTGGACAGAGGTCACCGGTGTCGCAGTCTTGCCCTTCTTCTGAAGGGTCGCTTTGCGGACTCGGAACCACCGAAGGTTCGATGCGAGTCCGCATAGGGCCGGACTTAAAGCCCTTCGGGGTTTTATCCCCTTTGCGCCCGGAGTCTGGGAGGTCGCCTTGCGGCGCCTCCAGGGCCACCTCCTCCTGGCTGGGCCCCTTTTGGGACTCCACCTCGGCGGGAGGAGACGAGGCGGTCGGAAGTGAGGTGCTATTCACATCCGACGAATCCAGGGAGCCGCTCGTCGAAGCGTCGAGCCCGTCCTTGGGTGGGCTGCATGGTTATATTCGGCGTTAGAAGATGCTGTGCGACAAATGGAACACCATGAGTTATTCTGGTGTCCGGACACTTACGATTTCGCCAGGGGCTTGGTCCTCTGTGGCCACCCCTCTTCGCCGTCGTCGGCGTTGGTGGTGTAGTCCGGAGGAAGGGTCCTTCCCTTCTTGGACCCTCTGGCCTCCCCAATTGGGGTGGCCTTCCTTTTCTTCTCTCCCCCCGCTGGGGGAGAGGCCTCTTTTTCCTCCTCCTCGTCTTCGCGGGAGGAGTCCGCCTCGGAGTCATCGGACGATGAGTCCGACAACACCTGGAGCCGGGAACTCCTTCGAGTTCCCGTGGCCTTCTTCTCCGGCACCACGTAAGGTGCCGGAACCAGCAGCCCCATCAATCGGGCGTCCGCTGGGTCTTTTGGCAAGGGAGCCGGACAGTCAACCTGTCCGGACGTCTTCTGCCAGTCCTGTCAAAGGTGAGGGAGTTCTAGATCCCGCATAGAGTCAAACTATGAAAAAAGAGTCCCGTAAAGGGTAAAATAGCTTACCCCGCTGGCTTGATGCCGTGAGCTGAATCCGTGATCTTCGATAGCGTATGCGGGAGCCTCGGCGCCCTTGAACAACACCTTCCAGGCATCTTCATACGTGGTGTCGAAGAGCGGCTCAAGGTTCAGTGCTGTGCCGGATCAAACTCCCACAAGTTGAAGGCCCGTTGCTGGCATGGGAGGATCCGGCGGATGAGCATAACCTGGACTACGTTGACAAGCTTGAGCTTCTTGTCCACCAGGTTTCGGACGCAGGTTTGGAGTCCGGTTAGCTCTTCCGAATTACCCCACTTCAGGCCCGTCTCTTTCCATGAGGTGAGTCGTGTAGGGAAGCCAGATCGGAATTCGGGGGCCGCTGCCCATTTAGAGTCGCGCGGCTCGGAGATGTAGAACCACCCCGATTGCCACCCCTTTATGGTCTCCACGAAGGAGCCCTCGAGCCATAGGGCGTTGGCCATCTTGCCCACCATGTCTCCTCTACACTCCGCTTGGCGGCCGCCCACTACCTTCGGCTTGACATTGAAGGTCTTCAGCTATAAGCCGAAGTGGGGCTGGATGTAGAGGAAGGCCTCGCACACGACGATGAACGCCGAGATGTTGAGGATGAAATTCGGGGCCAGATCATGGAAATCTAGGCCGTAGTAGAACATGAGCCCCCGGACAAATGGGTGAAGTGGAAAACCTAGTCCGCAGAGGAAGTGGGGGAGGAACACCACCCTCTCATGGGGCCTGGGGGTGGGCATGAGCTGCCCCTTGTCGGCGAGGCGATGCGCGATATCGTCAAACAAGTATCCGGCCTTTCGCATCTTTTTGATGTGCCCCTCCGTGACGGAGGAGGCCATCCACTTGCCTCCCGCTCCAGACATAGTTGGAGAAGGTTGAGGTGGGATGTGCGGACTTGGGCGCTAGAGCTCAAGTGCGCGGAAACGGATGAGCAAAGGAGGAAGAAGGCATGTGTGAAAAAGTGGATCCTTATCCCCTTATATGGACGGACAAAGCTATGCGTCCCCACCGGCCTGATAAAACTCACTTATCTCCCAAGCGCCGTAATCAATGGCGCGGTTAGGTTACCCACGCCCGTATTGATTAGAATCCCAAAATAAGGGGACACGATCTCTGCTTTGATAAGACGTGCCATGGAAACCGTCTCGCTAAACGCGCTGAGGTGGGACAGTAAAAATGATTCGAATAAAGGCTTGGTCGTGGTGTGATATCACGCTGCGGAATACGAGCAGATTGAACTTGTGTAAATATTATTCTCTCTACGGTGGTATGTGGAACTTATTTTGCAGAGCCGGACACTATCCTTGTGATCAAAATCTTCTATGAAGTATTCGGAGGAGGAACCCGCCTTGCAATGCCGAAGACAATATGCACGCCGGACTCGTCGTCATTAAAGCCTGGTTCAGGGGCTACTCAGGGAGTCTTGGATTAGGGGGTGTCCGGATAGCCGGACTATGACCTTTGGCCGGACTCCTGGACTATGAAGATACAAGATTGAAGACTTCGTCCCGTGTACGGATGGGACTTTTCCTTGGCGTGGAAGGCAAGCTTGGCGATACGGATATGTAGATCTCCTACCATTGTAACCGACTCTGTGTAACCCTAACCGTCTTCGGTGCCTATATAAACCAGAGGGTTTTACTCCGTAGGACGAACAACAATCATACCATAGGCTAGCTTCTAGGGTTTAGCCTCTCTGATCTCGTGGTAGATCTACTCTTGTACTGCCCATATCATCAATATTAATCAAACAGGAGTAGGGTTTTACCTCCATCGAGAGGGCCCGAACCTAGGTAAAAACATCGTGTCCCTTGTCTCTTGTTACCATCCGCCTAGACGCACAGTTCGGGACCCCCTACCCGAGATCCGCCGGTTTTGACACCGACAGTGGACCACCTTGTTTCTATATACTGGAAACGTATACATGAGTGAATAGTATTTCTCTATGTGATCTCTTCCATCATGTGTGGGTAACGAACACTGCATTGTATAGAAAGAAAGTGTCATTTCCAGCTTTTACATAGGTTTCGATCTTTTACATGGAATACAATCTGCCTACTTGCTTTGTGTCGCACTACCAACACTCCACCCTTGAAGCTAAACATTACGCCACTCATAATTGCTTAGTTTATTTGTTCAAATACAAATTTCATATGATTCTAATGTTCCTACTTCAGTTTTGAAATGTGTGCCTGCCTGTTATAGAGACATAAGGGTTTGTATTTCTGTGTGTGGTCTGGTCAGCACGGTTGGGGAGGTGAACTTTGCATATGCAGGGGTTTATAGGGAGACACTCTCCGAGTTGAATCCGCAATGCATTCCATAGATAATCTGACTACTTTTTATGTTTTCATGAATCTCAGATTCTGAACAACATCATAATGATTATGAGCTTGCACGCATGAAAAGAATAAAGCAGAACAATGCCATGGCTGTCAAACTTGGCATTAAGGGACTGAAATCAAGTCTGGATGCAATGCAATGCAAACGCTCTCCACCTACAGATTCATGCTCAGAATATGATCCTAACAGTGATTCTGAGCTAGAGGGAGACCTAAGTCAATGTAGCTCCCTAGTGGAGGAGTCAGAGGAAGATGCCCTATCTTATTCAACTATCAAGGTACTTGCTCTAACTTTCCAAGGTTAGATTGCTCGCACATATCTTGCAACTGATGCTTTGCATTGCTTCTACTTTGTTGAACTGCCATTAGCTTAGTTTACACATCGTATGTGAATACGCCTGCCTATCCATTTTCAAGACATATTCCATCTGTCATCATACCATATTTATCCATTCAAATGTTGTTCTTGTGTATCAGACGTTCAAAAGGAAGAGGGCGATTGTTGATCGTGGAGGAGCACAAGCAAAGTATTTGGAAAAGGTAGTGGCACTTGATAAATCAAATAGCCCATTAGGTGTAGTTGCAATATCACCTGACCCACAAAGTACCACAACTCTAGTAGACTCTAGCCCTACTACACTGGTCATTTCTGATGCCCCAACTCAGCAGAATTCCCCAACTGCAGCAAAAAGATGATTATGCCATTGACATAGCACCAATTGCATGCGACACAAAACCCCCATTCCAGCAAAGAGTACACCAAATCCAGTTGCCAAATCCCTTTTCGAACAAGAGAGAGCCCCAATTGCAGCAAATAGGACACCTGTTCCATTTCTTCCCAATTTAGAACACGAAGCTTATCACTACAAGAAATATGTCAACTAGTGACCTTCTGTCAGTGACCCTGGAAGAATTGGTCATAGATCTATGACCATTTGAGACCAATTGGTCAAAAGCTGTTCGGGGGGCTCCAAACCCTAAACCATTGCGACCATTTTGGTCAGAACGGTCGTAATTTCCTTACACGAAATGGTCATAAAGCAAACAGCGCAAGTCCGCTGCCTTATTTCTAGTTGTTAACGACCAATATAGATGGTCATAGCCTTGTAAATTGTGGTGGGTTGCGATGACTAGGCGCCATCTCATCAGTTTTGCCTATGTGTCATGTCCATGTGTCAATTTTTGCCCTAGGTTGTGAAGCAACCTATATTTCTATTATTCCAAAAATTCCCCAAAAATTCTCCTAAATTTTTTGGATCATATATTCATCAAATATGTCAAAAACCTTCCTTTCCTAGTTCAAAAATAATTCAACAATATTCATTTTCCTATTATGTTCAGAGCAGCACTTTGTGAAGGAAGTACCACTTTGGCTTGTCCAAATAGTATCCATTTTCTACGGTGCTTTCCTATGCCCAAATAACCATCCTCCACCAAATGCCAGCTCAATCCATTCATTATTTTGAGCCCAGCTTCAACATTCGTATTTATGTCCAGTGTGGTACTTTGCAAAGCAAGTACCACCTAGGCTCCTCCTTTTGAGCTAAAACTTTGTGAAGACGGTCTTCTTAGTAACTGACCATCCTCAGCCAAAACTCACGCCCATTAGCCATGTACATTTCCCGTACCGCTAATCAAACACTTGGCTGCTAATTCATGTTTGAGCATCGATCGGTCTCCTCGTGAGAATCTTATGTTGTAATTTTCTTCCTAGCACCTACCTGGGGAGTGAACAACCCACTAGACATGCCTAGGCCGCCCAGAACACATGGCAACGCCACGGCCACGCGGTGACCACGCGGCGGGCATGCGAGTTTACACGCTCTAGAGTTGGGGCCCTCGGACACCGCCCAAACCTCGACGTATCGCCACCAAACCATGTATTTATGATTAAATAGGTACTTATGTAACTAGAAATGATTTTTGGAAAAAATAAATAGCAAACTATGAGGCAGCTGCAGTTCAAATTTGACCCGCTTCCAACTGAATCGGCGGAAATTTGTCTTTTTCACGAGAGGTGGATCAAAACTTTTTACACCCAACCATTTTGTCAATTATGCATTAAATATGTTCTAGTATTTTAGAAAATTGATTTGGTCCGATTTTGCAACAATTATTTGGGAGGTCCTTCACAAAAAAACCTCCTTTTGGGCACTCGAAAAATGGAAAATGGTTTTTTCATCCAAATAAAATGAAAACTTCCTTAGGCAACATTGTTTGCCATTCCAATATGCACCCTTGTGCACAATATGAGATCATTTGAACAAACTATGCCATGAATGTGGCCATAAGATTGATCATTTGGCTAGAAAGCCATTGATCTCCACATGTGATAGCTCGTTTCTGAGAACATTTTTTTAAAACAATTGTCGTATTACAAGTTTGTTATTTTTCCTGGGAACTTGGCCACATATAATGACACAATGCG
The DNA here is from genome assembly GCA_021605205.1 of Aegilops longissima. Lineage (NCBI taxonomy): Eukaryota > Viridiplantae > Streptophyta > Magnoliopsida > Poales > Poaceae > Aegilops > Aegilops longissima. Next base: position 54,668,384 of record CM038681.1, on the reverse strand, counting down.
AAGGTTTCCCAATTTTTTGGTTTTTTTGAATTTTTTATGCCCGTTTCAAAATGCGGTCAAAACAGCGGGAATGACCATTCCTAGCTAGTGGTTGAATCTTGGATTTTTTGGTGTTTCTCTGATTAAATTAATACTTATGTACCTAGAAATGATTTTTGGAAAAAATAAAGAGCAAACTACAAGGCAGCTACAGTTCAAATTTGACCCGCTTCCAGCTGAATCGGCGGAAATTTGTCTTTTTCACGAGAGGTGGATAAAAACATTTTACACCCAACCATTTGGTCAATTGTGCATTAAATATGTTCTAGTATTTTAGAAAATTGATTTGGTCCATTTTTGCAACAATTATTTGCGAGGTCCTTCACAAAAAAACCTCCTTTTGGGCACTCGAAAAATGGAAAATGGTTTTTTCGTCCAAAGAAAATGAAAACTTCCTTAGGCAACATTGTTTGCCATTCCAATATGCACCCTTGTGCACAATATGATATCATTTGAACAAACTATGCCATGAATGTGGCCATAAGATTGATCATTTGGCTTGAAAGCCATTGATCTCCACACGTGATAGCTCGTTTCTGAGAATTTTTTTTTTAAAACAATTGTCGTATTACAAGTTTGTTATTTTTCCTGGGAACTTGGCCACATATAATGACACAATGCGAAGGTTTCCTAATTTTTTGATTTTGTTTGAATTTTTTGAACCCGTTTCAAAATGCGGTCAAAACAGCGGGAATGACCGTTCCTAGCTAGTTGTTGAATCTTGGATTTTTTTGGGGTTTCTCTGATTAAATAGCTACTTTTATACCTAGAAATGATTTTTGGAAAAAATAAATAGCAAACTATGAGGCAGCCGCAGTTCAAATTTGACCCGCTTCCAGCCGAATCGGCAGAAATTTGTCTTTTTCCCGAGAGGTGGATCAAAACTTTTTACACCCAACCATTTGGTCAATTGTGCATTAAATAGGGCTGAGTATTTTAGAAAATGGATTTGGTCCAATTTTGCAACAATTGTTTGGTAGGTCCTTCAGAAAAAAAACTCATTTTGGGCACTCAGAAAATGGAAAATGATTTTTTCGTCCAAAGAAAATGAAAATTTCCTTAGGCAACATTGTTTGCCATTCCAATATGCACCCTTGTGCACAATATGAGATCATTTGAACAAACTATGCATCTTCATATATGATAATTCGGTTCTGAGAACACTTGGCTTAAAAGCCATTGATCTTCATACATGATAACTCGGTTCCGAGAATAGTTTTTAAGACATTTACTGTAGTCAATGTTTATTATTTTTCGTGTAAACTAGGTCAGATATAATGCCACATTGCGAAAGTTTTTTTTGTTTTTTGAATTTCTTTCAAAATGTTGTCAAAACGGTGGGTATGACTACGAGTCTTCGGTCACCGGGAAGGTGACGACGACGAACTCCTCGCTCGCGACCACCTCCTCGATGCCCTGCTCTTCTACGTGCCGAGGTCCTTGCTGGCAGCCTTGACGGATAAAAATCTAGAGCTTCTTTATTCAGTATTGCCGCCCTCGCCCCCGCCCCCGATCGCCACCTAAAGCTAAAATGATCCACACACACAGGCTCCGACGACCCTCCTCATCGCCGACGACCAAGAAGTCACAGGCAGAGGGGAACCGCCGAAATACGGCGCCAAAAGAGTCAGTTCTCTTAGCCAAAGAGATCTGCACTTTATTTTCAGCCGGTTACGACCTACTTAGATGTTCATGGACGTCGCACACATGTACTCTATTTTGATTGGTTCAGAGGCATGTCACGCGAATCATGGATCGAGCACCGTCCGATCCACCCGGATCCAACGGCAGCGCTCCCTCCTCACCTTCTCACCCCACCTACCCAACAACCCACAGGCCACAGCCCGCACTCCTCCCTCATCCCCCGTGAACCCTAGTGCTCCCCGATCCCTCCCACCTCCCCTCCCCTCGCCGCCACCCACCCCTCCCCTCGCTCTCCTCCCTCCCTCCCTCCCCCCGGCAAGATCCAACACGCTCCAAGATCCCCATGCTCTGCTCCTCGCCCCCTCCCCTCCGGAAAGATCCAGCGTGCGGCCTCCCTCTTCTCGATCCAGATCGAGGCAAATGCTCCCCATATCCGTCTCGATCCGCCTCCCCCTCGACGCTAGCCGCCTCCATCGGCGCCACCCTCCCCGCCGCCGCCGCATCCGCCAAGCCCAAGCCCGCACCCAAGGTGCCGGTCCGACGTCCCTTCTCCTCCCCCAGCACCGATCTTCAAATTACTTGCTTGTCTGATCCACGTTTTTTGGGTTGGATTTGCACCGGCAGGCGAGGTCCATGGACGACATCGATGACGAGGAGGAGGAGGAGGAGGAGGAGGACGACCAGGACATGCGCGACCCCACCCCCGAGCCCGACGAGCTGGACGAGGAGATCGTCGAGTCCGACCTCGAGTTCGACAATGATGGCGTTGTCCACCCCGACCACGATGACGCGCCACAGAAGGTCCTTCCTCTGCTCACCCCCATCTCTGTTACCTTGTTTCCATCGCTGCTCTGCTCTGCTCTGCTAGTGTAGATTCACAGCGAAACTCCCATCGTAGCAAGCGGCCCCGTCGCGGGATCACAATGGCCTGACCAGATGCTGGAAATGTGCCAATTTCTGTTGGACCTTATACAACACAGGATTATGCTCTCTTCTAGTATACCTCTTTTATCATTACCTTACAACCAAGGATGCTCTTTTCTTTTTTCCTTTATTAGTTCCTCAAGCTTAACTACCCTGTTACTGTTCTAGGAGTAGTCTTAGTTGATCATAACCATGTTAGTGTTGTTCTTTAATCCTCTAGCAACTTTCCATGTCAAATTCTGCTACCTAGCTCTAGATTGCTGTTACCTGACACAGCCTAGCATTATGCTTTTTCCTTCTGCTTCATTGCTCTAGTTTGTTGTTACTTGACAAACACAGGATTATGATGCTTTCTTGTATAATTTATGTGCCATGATTGCTGGCTGTATAGCTTAACAGTGACTGTATCTTGGTGCATTGTGTCATGTTGCCGCGACATTTAGCCTACCTGATGGCTGCCATTTTCCAAAGGAAAATCTTGTATTCTTATGTGCGTGCACTGTGTAATTGCTAGTCGGGCTGCAAGTTGCAACTACTACCTCTGATCCAAAATATATGACGCTTTGGCAGGCTACAAATAGCCTAACAAAACTTTTGTCAAGATTCAATCTGGAATAGATATCTGCAATTGATGTCAGTATGTTGTATAGCCACAGGATGATTTGATGATGAACCAAAATTATATGTGCTCGGGCTGTTTGATGGCTACTTGAATTGGATAAGCCATTTCCATGCTCCAAGTTCAGTTATATGTGCTCGGGCTGGTTCAGGTTGCTTCGACTCGATGCTTTTGCTTGTTTCGTAGGCGTTAGGCTACAAGTTGGATATAATTATCCCGTGTTTGCATACATGTGATGGTGTCACATATTATAAATGATGAGGAATTGAGTAGAAGCTAGAGTTTAGTTTCTTGTGCTGGGCTGGGCTGGTTTTGGTTCTTTCTATTTTTGTTCATACATGAGTATAGTTTCTTATTGCCTTATGTGAGTTATGTCAAGGGACCGACTTATCAGAAGTCAGTACTTAATGTGTGGATGGTTGTGCTGTTTTGTAGGTTGTTGGCACCAAGGTGTTTGTGATGGTCTTCCTGTTGGTGCACGAGGAAGATGAAGTGAAGTCTTTGATTTTTCCACCAAGGAAGAGGAAGCACGAAGTCTTTGATCTGTACAGAGGGTAAGTCCTTGGTCTGTCCCACTCTTCCTTTGCTATGTGATGGTGACCTCCATGTGTTATCTGGACACTTTGGTTCATATACCATTCTTATGATTTTCCAATGCTATGTCAATAAATTAATCTATAAACTTTAATGAATTCAATGTATGATTGTGATGAGAATGAATGAATGAATGATATCATACCAACTTGTTTTTGTCCTTGATCAGTATCATTTGTGGTAGCTCCTAGGCAACATGTGCCTTTTCTTGCTCCGAGTTCCTAAGTATGGTTTTGTACTTTTGTTAACTAGACAAACAAAATTTTAAATTTGGTGAACATCAGTAGCTAACTTTGTTGTGTTTGATTGATGTTCTGCTAGCTGCTACTGTTAATTGTTACTGCCATGATATTGCCACTGCTTAGAATATGTTTTGTGCCTTAATTCTAGTAGTATTTGCTGTAAAAAACATGATTGTATTGTGAGCCATCAAGTTCTTGGAGTCTTCTTAGAGCTTGCTGGTATTTAATTTTTCCCACCAATATAATATTTGCTAATATTTATTCATGGTTGCTACTGTTACCTGTGCCCTCATGCTTCAGGATCCACTCCTAGCTGCTTGTGTATTTGTTTATTATTCTGTTCAGTTCTTTTCCTAGCTGTTGTATGTTGGAGGATATTGCAGGATAATGATCGTTTACTGTCTTTTGCAGGAGCTCTAGGCTGTAGCTGGAAACATGGAACACTTCATCTTTGTAGCTGTTGTATTTGTTGGAGGATATTGCAGGATAATGATCGTTTCCTGAATGGTTGTTCTATGCTTCATAGCAGCACACTTTTGTAGCTGTTCTAAATTCCTGGATGATGTGGACTATGGCATGACTGTAATATATATAATGTGCTCATTTTGGTTGTCATTTGTGAAAATTTGTGTGATTGGGGCTCTGCTGATCGAAATATTGATTATTTATTGTTGGTATTTATTGTTGATATGTCGGAAACGAAACAAATCCTATTTGGGCCCTAAAAGGCCACAAATCAAACAATTCAGGAAAAATTGAACAAAATTACTAAAAAGAATAATTGTGAAAAGGTGAAGGCCAAGAAAACAAAAAGGCTTAGGCCCAATAACGAAATAGTTCTAGAAAAGGCCATGCCCCATGAAATAAAAACGCCAAATTGTTGGGCCAAGCCCATGTAGCTAGTAAAAAATAACAGGAAAAAATACATTAAAAAGACCGAATTGTTGGGCTCGGCCCATGTAAAACGCCGAATCGGACCGGGCTGATTCTTGTGCCACATCAGCTTGCCACACTGGATGCCTACGTGGCCTGAGGAGGTTGCTAGTGACCAAAAATTTGGTCGAAGAACCAACGACCTTTTACAGAAGGTCGTTAATTTCAGTTTACGACCGCCAGCTTTTGACCTTCTATTTTTGGTCAAAAAAAGGCCGCAAATGAAAAACAATGACCTTTCAGCGGCCATTAGTGAGGGTCACAAGTTGACATATTTCTTGTAGTGTATGTTGTTGTCAGGAACTTTGTGCACATCTTTCCTTCATGGAAAGATTATACCGCAGACACAGAACAATTTCTAGTCTTCCTCCGCAACTTACGCGTAAGTAATGTACTAATGTTATTCATGGTCATTACTACATATGTTTCTGCTGACAGAAGACACAAGATTTCATTCTTTTAAATAGGCGAGGAGCAAACTGGATTGTGATGACGAGCAAGTGTTGGTTGATCTTTTCAAGCACTCGTTGATGAAGTATCATTCCTACCTGAGACAAGCGCACTTCGATGGCAAGCCTCTAAACGAAATTTCTGTAAAGTCTCCGGTGCTACATTTATCCGACGGTGACTGGAATAATCTTGTTACACATTGGTCTCGGCTGCAGCATAAGGTACTGTCTATGATATCACATCACAATTTGAACCACATTTCTGCATTTGCCTTAATGTCTCACTTGTACGAAAACTGTTAGCAGAAGAACATTTTTCTCAAGGGACCACAGAATCTCGCAACTATACTGCACACTGCATTGCTCTTGTGAGTACCTCTTGCCCTGTATGACCATACTTACTTTCATAGCTGTTTGATTATGTAACATCACTGCACATGTTAGCCTCGTAATCGTCCATTTGGTGGACATTATAAGATCCGTATGGACTCTTACATAAATTTAGAATCAACCCAATTCTTTTGAAGAGGTTTAGCTCTGCAGTCCTCTTGTAAGGACTGAACGTGGTCTATCACTGTACTTACACTAACAGCTACTCCCTCCGTCCCATAATATAAGAACGTTTTGTACAGTACACCAGTGTTCAAAACACTCTTGTATTATGGGAAGAGGGATTGGTTCATTTTGTAGCATTCTGCATCTTATCTCCCTCGCCCACCATTTACTAAAAAGAATCAGATCTGTATTTAATCTTACCAACAAGTAGAATACACAGACAATGCCAGTGCAGAAGTGTAGCGCATTGCTCTTGTCAGTACATTTTGTCCTGTATTGCTTGTACTTCCAGGGATTGGTAGTTGATTATGTAGCATCAATCTGCATCTTATCTTCATTATCCTCTATCCCTTCCAGTATTATCATATCTATAATTACTCTCTACAAAATGTAGAGTACAGGCAATGCTTATGAAGAAGATTCTGTGCTGAAATTCTTGAGTTATCCTTCCCTTGACATGGAGAAGGGCATTATAAAGCCGGTGTTAACTGTTAATGTAAGTCAGTCCTTCTAAAGCCTTTATCCTCAACTGGTGTTTAATTTGCTCATACTCCCTATCATTTACTGTTGTTTAGTTTGCTGTTTCTACCAAAATGCATGTTCGTAAGAACCGTAAGTTCTAAGTTTTACTTGTAAAACCAAATTCCTTATTCATACCATGCACATTACTTAATACTCCCTATATGTATGCTTGTTTTTGTGGATCTATAATCCAGTGTGTGGTGAAGCAGCCCATGTTTGCACCTTGTCATCTCCTGTTTTATCTTATTGATGTGGCTGATGATATGAACAACATGCCATACACATTATCCAAAATAGATACAATGATTTTCTTTGCCCTTCATCTATGCTTGTTATGTTGACATGGTAATCCAGTAGTGTGGTGAAGCTCCCCGCATTATGAACAATGCCAAATTATGCTATTGATATTACATACTCTTTATTTTCTAATTTGAAATTGGATAGAATTGACAGAACAATTATCATCTTTGTTTATACACGTGCAAAACCTGTCATCTCTCTACTTTGTTTCAGGGTGATATGCCTGATGGCATGCACAAGTCTGCTGAAGGCTGTGAGACAAACCCAACATATATTTCAGCAAAGAAGGCAAAACATCTTGAAGATAGCGAGACAACCCCAAAGTCTTGTCTTGATGCAGTGTTCAAGTTACTTGAGACTAACAAATCGAGAAAAGCTCAAAAATTCGTTGTTGCAATCAGTTCGACTTCTTCAAGCCAAGTTCTAGCGAAAGGCATTCGCAACTCAACTTCGACTTGAAGTCCTATCTCTAAGAAAGATTGAGGAGAACACCAATGAGAACCTCATCGCTAAACAGCTACACCTGGAAGCTATGACCGACATGCTAGGCCGGTCTCACAGCCTTGCTCAGCAGCTTGCGCAGCAGTTCCCCCGCAAGGCTAACCTTTCTTGAACTGTCTTGGAAGTGGTCTCGGTTCAGTATTATTTTGTTACACTGCAATGGTGCCCAGTGTCGGTGTCAAAACCGGCGGATCTCGGGTAGGGGGTCCCGAATTGTGCGTCTAGGCGGATGGTAACAGGAGACAAGAGACACGATGTTTTTACCCAGGTTCGGGCCCTCTCGATGGAGGTAAAACCCTACTCCTGCTTGATTGATCTTGATGATATGGGTATTACAAGAGTTGATCTACCACGAGATCGAAGAGGCTAAACCCTAAAAGCTAGCCTATGGTCTGATTGTTCTGTCCTACGGACTAAAATCCTCCGGTTTATATAGACACGGAGGGGGCTAGGGTTACACAGAGTCGGTTACAAGGAAGGAGATCTACATATCCGTATTGCCAAGCTTGCCTTCCACGCCAAGGAGAGTCCCATCCGGACACGGGACGAAGTCTTTAATCTTGTATCTTCATATTCCAACAGTCCGGCCAAAGGTTATAGTCCGGCTGTCGGGATACCCCTTAATCCAGGACTCCCTCAGTAGCCCCTGAACCAGGCTTCAATGACGATGAGTCCGACGCGTAGATTGTCTTCGGCATTGCAAGGCGAGTTCCTCCTCCGAATACTCCATAGGAGATTTTGAACACGAGGATCGTGTCCGGCGCTGCAAAACAAGTTCCACATACCACCGTAGAGAGAATAATATTTACACTAATCTAATCTGCTGACGTATCTCGTAGTGTGAAATCACACCATAGCCAAGCCTTTAGTCAAATCGTTTTTTACAGCCAACCTCAGCGCGTTTCGCGAGGCGGTTTCCTTGGCACGTCTTGTCGAAGCAGAGGTTGTGTCCCCTTATCGCGGGATTCTCATCAATACGGGCGTGGGTAACCCAACCGCACCATTGATTACGGTGCTTTGGGGGTAAGCGAGTTTTATCAGGCTGGTGGGGACGCATATTTCTGTTCGCCCATATAAAGGGATAAGGATTCACCTTTTTCCACGCACGCCTTCTTCCTCCTTGCTCATCCATTCTTGCGCACTCAAGTTCCAATACCCAAGTCCACATCTTCCTCCTCAACCTTCTCCAATCATGTCCGGAGCGGGAGGCAAGTGGATGGTCTCCTCCGTCACGGAGGGACACATCAAGAAGCTGAGGGGAGCCGGATACCTGTCCGAGGATATCGCACACCGGCTCCCAGATAAGGGGAAGCTCATCCCCACCCCTAGGCCCCATGAGAGGGTAGTATTCCTTACCCATTTCCTCCGCGGACTGGGATTTCCCCTCCACCCATTCGTCCGGGGGCTCATGTTCTACTACGGCCTGGATTTTCATGATCTGGCCCCGTACTTCATCCTCAACATATCAGCGTTTATCGTTGTGTGTGAGGCCTTCCTCCGCATCAAGCCCCACTTCGGCTTATGGCTGAAGACCTTCAATGCCAAACCCAAGGTGGTGGGCAGCCAGCAGGCGGAGTGCGGAGGTGCCATGGTGGGCAAAATGCCCAACGTTACATGGCTCGAGGGCTCCTTTGTGGAGACCATAAAGGGGTGGCAATCGGGGTGGTTCTACATCACCGAGCCGCGCGGCACCACATGGGCAGCGGCCCCCGAATTCCGATCCGGAATCCCCACGCGGCTCACCTCCTGGAAAGAGAAGGGCCTGCCTTGGGGTAATCCGGTAGAGCTGACCGGACTCCAGACCTGTATCCAAAACATGGTAAACAAGAAGCTCAAGATTGTCAAGGTAGTCCAGGTCATGCTCATCCGCCGGATCCTCCCGTGCCAACAACGGGCGTTCAATTTGTGGGAGTTCGTCCCGGCCCAGCACCGGACTCTGAGCGAGCTCTTTGACATGATGCACGAGGACGCCTGGAAGGTGCTGTTTAAAAGTGACGAGGTTCCCCCTCCCCTCACCGAGGATCGCGGGCTTAGCGCGCAGCGCCAAGTCAGCGCGGTAAGTTCTTCTATTACTTACATGGTATTTATTTTCCCCAGTATAATCATATGCGGGATCTAAGCTCCCATGCCTTTGACAGGAATGGCTAGAGACGGCCGAACAGATTGACTGTCCGGCTCCTCTGCCCGAAGACCCAGCAGACGCTCGCTTAGCGGAGATGCTGGTTTCGGCACCTTACGTGGTGCCGGAGAAGAAGGCCAAGAAGAAGGCCACGAGAATCCAAAGAGTTCCCGGCTTCTGGTGGTGTCGGACTCATCGTCCGATGACTCCAAGGCGAACTCCTCCCACGAAGGTGAGGAGGAGGAAAAAGAAGCTTCTTCCCCTCCAGATGGGGGAGAAAAGAAAAGGAAGGCCGCCCGAACCGGGGAGGCCGGAGGGTCCAAGAAGGGAAGGACTCTCCTTCCGGACCATTCTACCACCGCCGCCGACAGCGAAGACAAGTGGCCACCCATGGCCAAGCCCCTGGCAAAGTCGTAAGTATTCGGATGCCAGAGAAACTCATAGTGTTCCTTTATTGCACAACTTCTCCTAACGCCGAATATAATCATGCAGTCCGCCCCGAGCCCGCGTCGACGTATCGTCGAGCGGTTCCTTGGATTCGTCGGATGTGAATAGCTTTTCACTTCCGACCGCCTCCTCTCTCTCGCCCTACGGACAATGCCGAGGTATTATCTCAAGGGGTTCCAAACTAAGGGGAGGTAGTCCTGGGGGCGCCTCAAGGCGACATCCCGGACTCCAGGCGCAAAGGGAGCAAGGCTCCCAGGGGCTCGAAGTCCGGCCCTCAGCCAAACATCGCGCCGGAACCTCCAGTGGTTCCGGACTCCGTCAGGCGACCCCCTTGCAAGAGGGGCAACCCGCCCGCGCCGGTGACCTCCGTCCATCCGGAGGCGCCGGACAATTTGCTAGAAGTGCTTGAAGGTGCTTCCATCGACGAGGAGCACCGCACTAATATGAGTGCGGTGATCAAGAAGGTTCAGTCCGCCAAGAGCGGACTGACTGAAGCCTGTGCCAGCCTTCTAACAGGCTTTGAGGTAAGTATTTAAAATATAGGAAAATATTACCGCATAGACAGTAGCCCCTGATGCTCTGTTTGGTGTTCACAAAGAAAAGCCGAATTGAGGATCTAATAATATCTGCAGGAGTCTAACACAAGTATGTCTATATGCGTATGTAGGCTTCGCTGCTGACCTCTGCCGCACTAACTGCGGAGGTCGCCGCACTGAAGCAGAACCTCGAGCGGTCCGAGAAAGAGCTCGGCCTTGCCAAGAAGCAGCTCGAGGAGGAAAAAGGTAAGAAATACCTCGTCTATATGTTAAAAAAAAGAATGATGTGGGTGCAAAATGACAGGATCATCATGAATGTGCCAGTGGCCACGACCGAAGTGGCTGCCCTGAAGCAAGCGCTGTCCGAGGCCGAGAACAAAGCGGCCACGGAGCGCATCGAGCGGGAGAAGCATGAGGCACGGGTGGGCGAAGTGCAGTAAGAGCTCCAGGCTCTCGTGAAGAAGCACGGGACCTTGGAGCTTGACTCGAAGACGCGAGAGTCCGAGCTTGCCGTGGCCCTTGAGAGCACAAAGCATGCCAAGGCTGAAGCTCAAAAGGCCCTCCAGGAAATTGAGGCGATGAGGAAGATAGCGGCGGGTAAGGCATTCATTATGCAAAGCAAGCATGTGAAAGTAAATTACTTGTTACTTACCCGAGTCCGGAGCTCTCCAGGAGCATTCGCAGATTTGCCTCGCAGCGTGTCAGATGCCGCAAAGCACTACCGAGCCGAGGAAGGGAGCTCGACGGAGAAGGTGTTCTGGTCTCAGTATACTGAGGCCGAACACCCGGTGCCCTTAAGAGACCAGCTGAAGCAATTGGTCGAGCTCCATAAGGCGGCTGAACAGACCATGAAGGGCCTTATAGTCCAGCTGTGACCTGGAGAGGCCATGCCAGGGAGCTACTTCGGGCTGGTGAGGCAGCTTGTGGATGCCTATCCTCGGCTTGAGGTCATCAAGCGCTCCGTCTGCATCGAGGGTGCCCGCAGGGCGCTTGCCCATATTAAAGTACACTGGGGCAAGATGGACGCTGAGAAGCTGGTGAAGGAGGGACCGCCATAGGGCAAGGAGCATCGCCACCCCAAGATGTATTATGAGGGTGTCTTGAAGGGTGCCCGCCTTATGGCGGATGAGTGTTCGAAAGATGTAATATTTGAGTGAACTTTCTCGTGTGATCCTGTACTATGAAAACTTGTTCATGTGCACTATGCAACGCTTGTTTGAATTCAAAATATTACCTTCTATGCGGCTATTTATCAAATCTGAGAGATGGCTAGTCATCGGCTTTTGCCCCCATGCCACGAGTGCTGGGGTGTTCGGTGTAAATCTGAGCACTCTTTTTCCCATTCTTGGGTCCTTCGAGGGAGGTGTTCAGCACAACAAAGAAGGCAATCAGACTATAATGCTTTATCACTCTCACTTAGCCAGAGAATTCTATAATTTTAAATTTTTGCGAAGCCCCTGGTATTCGGAAGGCCGAATTCAGGGCGCTATACACGCCTAGGCCGGACAAAGCCGGCTCCTCGCTCTAAGCGGCATAAGTCTTTACGGACTCGAAACCTCTCGAACAGCGACCAGCTATCGCCTTATCATGACAGGCAGTTTTAGCTTTCTCTACTGAGGTGCTTAGCCCAGCTGAACCAGGGCACAATCGCAGTAGTTCTCCTAGTGCTACCTTAGATGATATAACGGAACGTAAGGTACCAAAACATGGGAGCCGGGCAAACCCAACTATTGACCCCAGACATGAGTCGGAGCTGATGCATATAATGCTATAAGTTCGGGGTGTCGCACTGTCGAAAGTGTTCAGACTTCTCACACCGTATTATGGGGTACGTAAGCCCCTGGCGTATCGGCCGTAGCAAAGTGTACGGGTGCTGAATGTCATAAATGAACGTATATATATAAAAAGAAAGAATAGATAATGCAGTAATAGGCTAGAGCTATGCATTGTTTATTCAAAAAGATGCATTGAAGCAGAATGATACAAGAAGTGCGATAAGCAAGAACATGACTATTTGACATGTCCCCTCCAAGGGCAAGCTACGAAACGGTATTTAAAGCAGGTATTTCACTCGCTATAAGAGACCACCTGGGAATTCCATAACGCGATGTAGCTTTCTGCCTCCTTGGTTGTTGTATCATGTGTTCAGAAATTATACTGCCGGACAGGGCTTCCAGAGAGTAAAGTCCTGAAAGAGAGAAAAAATAACAAAGTAGGAAGCCGCTAGTGCGGTTGAGCCGCGTTTTGGGGCGTGCTGTAGTCGTGCCCGTCCCCCTATGCCCATGGTATTTTCAATGCGTAATTATGTACGCATGGCACGGGTTTCGCCGTTTGGCTGGGGCTGGGGTAGGGGCCGCATTGCTATGCGAGCTCGGAATGTGCCAGGCGGTCTTGTTGCAGATTACTCTGGGCGCGCTTGATCGCTGGACTGGAGAATTTCCTTGAGAGGCTGCTTTGTGCTTCTGCTGCGAGGGCCGCAGTGTGCTCCTCCGTTCGGAGAGAGCGCTCTGTCTTTCCATTGACTGTGATGACCCCCCGAGGTCCTGGCATCTTGAGCTTGAGGTATGCATCGTGTGGTACCGCATTGAATCTTGCAAATGCGGTTCGCCCGAGCAGTGCATGATAGCCGCTGCGGAACGAGACTATATCAAAGATTAACTCCTCGCTTCGGAAGTTATCCGGGGATCCCAAGACCAATTCAAGTGTGACTGAGCCTGTGCAATGGGCCTCTACACCTGGTATGACGCCTTTAAAGGTCGTTTTTGTGGGTTTAATCCTTGAGGGATTTATACCCATTTTTCGTACTGTGTCCTGATAAAGCAGGTTCAGGCTGCTGCCGCCGTCCATAAGGACTCAAGTGAGGTGAAATCCATCGATGATTGGGTCTAGGACCAATGCAGCGAATCCGCCATGGCGGATACTAGTGGGGTGGTCTCTGCGATCGAAAGTGATCGGACAGGAGGACCATGGGTTGAACTTTGGGGCGACTGGCTCCAACGCGTATACGTCCCTTAGTGCACGCTTCCGCTCCTTCTTGGGGATGTGGGTTGCGCATATCATGTTCACCGTCTGCACTTGTGGGGGGAACCTCTTCTGTCCTCCGGTGTTCGCGGTCGGGGCTCCTCCTCGTCATCGCTATGTAGCCCCTTGTCCTTGCTTTCGGCATTTAACTTGCCGGCCTGCTTGAACACCCAACAATCCCTGTTGGTGTGGTTGGCTGGCTTGTCGGGGGTGCCGTGTATTTGGCACGAGTGATCGAGTATACGGTCCAAGCTGGACGGGCCCGGAGTACTTCTTTTGAATGGCTTTTTCTGCTGACCGGGCTTAGAGCCTATGAATCCGGCGTTAACTGCCGTATCCTCTGTATTGTCGTTGTTAATGCGGCGCTTGTGGTTGTTGCGACATGACCTGCCATTGTTGTCTCTGGTGTCCGAAGTACCTGGGTTCTTTGATATGTTATTGCTGCGAGCCAGCCAGCTGTCCTCTCCTGCGCAGAAGCGGGTCATGAGTGTCGTGAGGGCTGCCATGGATTTCGGCTTTTCCTGGCCAAGGTGCCGGGAAAGCCACTTGTCGCAGATGTTATGCTTAAAAGCTTCTAGGGCCTCCGCATCCGGATAGTCGACGATTTGATTTTTCCTGGATATCAACCGTGTCCAGAATTGCCTGGCCGATTCCTCTGGCTGTTGAATTATGTGGCTTAAGTCATCGGCATCTGGTGGTCGCACATAAGTGCCCTGGAAGTTGTCGAGGAATGTGGCTTCCAGATCTTCCCAGCAGCTAATGGATTATGCTGGCAGGCTGTTGAGCCAATGCCGAGCTGGTCCTTTAAGCTTGAGTGGGAGGTATTTGATGGCGTGTAGATCATCACCACGGGCCATGTGGATATGCAGGAGGTAGTTGTCAGGACCCTGATTCTAAGTCACACCGATCTAGCCTGTAACACCTCATATCACTTTGCGGCCTCACGCATGGTATTCCCACGGGTGTCGCCTTACCATGGCCGGGACCGTTTGCGCCTTTTGGCTCACATATATGATAGTGTCGCTAGCATCCATATGACAGAGAACCCGGGCCGACATGACTAGTCGTGAACCCAAAGTGGCACTAACTTACGGGGACAGGCATACGTGAATCAACATCGAGCATGTCGGTCAGCAGCGTGCGAATCCGGGCTGTAGCACTGGGCTAACAGGACTCTGGGAACCCGGCTGTAGCAGGCTAGGCAGGACTCGGATGTCACCGTGTGACATTTCCCGAAGGGACGAACAATCGAACAAAGTGAATCACATGTCGGCCAGTCAAGTGTTCCAGCGATAGTCTTTGGGCTAGCGGGACTCCGTAAACCGGGCTGTAGCGGACTACCATGGCTCGGTGGAAGCACTAGACTACATTTCCCCATAAGAGAGGCTACCAAGGATAGACAACTAGGTTGTCGGATCCCACATAGCAATACATGTTACACGACGCATAACATGCAAGTATGTGCTGTACAACATGGCATCACAACATAACGCAAACTCATATAGATAAAGGCTCGGAAGAGCCACATAGCATTATTGCAAACAGGGTCACAGGACCCATCATACGAGCATACAAGCAACAAGCGGAAGCATTACATGTCCGAGTACGCACAACTACAAAAGAAAAAGGCTGAGAAGCCTCGACTATCTACAAGACCCTCCCAAGGGTACAAGATCGTAGCTGAGGTAACAAGCTACTAAATCAAGTCCAAGCGGAACCACTAGTAAGACCGAAGTCTCCGCTGCAAAAACATAAATAAAGCAACGTGAGTACAAAGGTACTCAACAAGACTTACATCGAGATCCTATTATACATGCATTTGTATCAAGAAGGTAATGTGGGGTTTAGTTGCAGCAAGCCAGCTTTGACTCTGTGGCTATCCTGTTCTACGACTACCAGAACTTCCTTGAGGTGATATGGTGCACACGAGTCCACTAGTCACCACAAAATACACTACTATGGATTCATTCCCGTCTCCATATGAGAAGGCCATCCATAGCACTCACACTTGTCTTGAGCATTTTATAGTATCCACTTCAAGTTGTCTATGTACCACGTAAGCATCCAAGAAGTCCATAACCGCGGACCCGGCTATTCGAATAGATCATGTTAACCCTGCAGGGGTGTACTTCTTCACACATGCTCTCACCACTTATCACCATGTACACGTCATGTACCTCGGCAACCTTCAAGCGGAAGACTGGCGAGGGTGTCGGCCACGACTTGATTAACCAAACAAGACTCTAATCCAGGTTTATCGCCTATTCGGGTTCCATCCGCAAGGAGATCCGGCCGGGGTGTCGCTCACGGCCCCAAATGATGTGTGCAGGGTTCCCAAGCCCACCTCGCCGGATGGATCTACGCTTGGTACAGTGTGCCACTTGTGCCTAGTCTGTCCCAAGCCCACCTGGCCGGGTGCCACTTGGTAGACTACTAACACTACCTACAAACACCAGAAACTAGTTGCGACTCACGGACGAGGTCAAGTTGGTTAATAAGTCGAGAGGGCACTTAAGCAATCCAATGTGTGGTAGTAGCTAGTCATTGGACAACATACATAGAACTCGAGGCTTAAGGATCGGTTCGAGGAGACAACCCACCATGTACTCCTACATGGCCTCTCACCGCTACCTTTACCAAATCATGTTCACACGTTCACCCTCAGCATCAGAACATAGAGCATTGTACTCCAATTCATTCCCAATGAATCAGACCTGACAAACTCTAAGCAATAGCAGGCATGGTATGGTAGGAACACAACAATGGCTTCAATCAACTCCTACACATGCTAGTGGGTTTCAACTATTTACTGTGGCAATGACAGGTCATGCAGAGGAATGGGTTCAACTACCACAGCACAAAGTAGCAGATGAATCGTTGTTGTCCTAATGCAATAACTGAAAGCAGGAGCGAGAGAGTAGGATTGTATCGGAATGAACAAGGGGGTTTGCTTGCCTGGTAGACCAACAGGGGGGCACTGCTCCTCAGACAGGTACTCTGGATCGGTCTCCGGAGCAGGACCTATCGAGAAGGAACGGTGCCAACAATCAATACACAAGCATATGCAACAATATGATGCATGAACATGGCATGAAGATGTGATGCCGTTTGAGCTAATGTAACTAGCATTCATTAGGTTGAAGTCCATTTGAACCAAAGGTTCAAATGCAACTCCAAAATAAGCTCTTACAAATGCCATTCATGTGTTTTCACCTATACAGCAGGTATAAGTTGTTTTATCATGCATGAAACTGGTACAGATGGATAGGTTGCATTTTTCTGATAATTTTTCATATATAAATTATTTCAATCTGGGCTACGGTTGAATTTATATGAATTTTTGAAGTTTTGGCTATTTTCTGGAATTTCCTGATTTATTTTAATTCCAAAATCATTTATTGCGTCGACCTTGAGGTCAACATGACGTCGCAAGTCAACTATGGCTGATCGGTCAAACTGGCGTGTGGGCTCCACACGCCGTGTCATAGCTAAATAACAGAGGTTAATTAATTTCCCTAACTAAAAATTAGTCAGGGCCAGGCCCCACCTGTCATTGACCCATACGGTCAAATCTGGGTCAACTGGGGGGGGGGGGGGTTAATTAGCGCGGGTTGACCCGGTCAATCCCGCCGGCGTTTAGCCGCCGGCGAGGCCGAACGTGGCGGAGGGCTCGGGATCGACGCTCCGTCGACCATTTGGGCGGCGGAGACCACGGGCGAGGAGCCAGCGCTCGTCCGTTTCGTCTGGAGCAAGTGGAAGAGGCGGGGACGGCCGGAGCTCGCCGGAGCGGAGCTCAGCGGCGGCCAAGTCGGGTGCGTCTGGGTTAGGTGCTACAGGCAGTAGGGGGTTGCGATTGGGTGCAAACGCAGCGCGGAGGGCACCGAGAACGGCGGTGAGCTCGGTTGCGAAGCTGTGGCAGCTGTGGCCACGGTGGCACCATGGCCGGCGGCGATGAGGTCTCGGTAGCGGCAGCTGAGCTAGCTAGGCGGGCAAACGAGCACGGGAGGAGGGGGTAACGGTAGAGCTCACGGGAGAACGTGACGCGTCGTCGAAGCTCGAGGAGGGTCGAACGCGACCGGAACGGCGAGGGCGATCTCGGGTGGCCGGAGATGAAGACGATGGCGATGGCGGCGCTCCAGGGCCTCCCGAGGTGCGTGGCTTGGCGTCGAGTACGAGGAAGATGGCGCAGAGCTTTTGGACTTGTCGAGGAGGCGAGTCCGTGGCGGTGGCGCGGCAACGGCGTGCGACGGCGACGGTGGTGTTTGGCGTCCCGCGCGAGAAACGAGGGAGAGGAGAGGGGAGGATTGTGTAGAGTGAGAGGGTCCGGGGGGCGCGTGGCGTCGTCCAGACGCTCCAGGGCGGCGAGAAGGACGCCAGGCAGGCAGCTGCGTGCCAGCGCGCACGGCGCCGGGCACCGCTTCCCCTCTGCCTACTGGCAAGAGGAGGAAGACGGCTATGCCTCTGGTGGGCTGGGCCAGAACAGAACCGAGCTGGCCAGCTGGGCCGCACAGTGCCAGGCCTCAGGTGTGCACAGGTAAGCATTTCTGGTTTTGTTTCTTTTCTATTTTTCTGACATATGTTTTGATTTAATAAATTTACTAAATCAATTTATTTTCTTATGCCAATTTTTGTAGGAGCTATTTATATTATTCCAGAACTCCTCAACAACTAGCATAATTTTTGGACATATATTATATATATAACATATATATATCCAAGGCAAATATTTACTGCATTAATTCAAATGGCCAAAAATAAATACTTCTGAGCTCCCAAAAATATTGGTTGGAATTTTACCTCTGACCAATATTTTTAGAGAAAACAGGAACATTTTCTTGGGCCAAATTGAAGCAATTTTTATCTGGGTCATTTCCAGAAATGATTCTGAGGGTTTCACAAATCCTCATTTCAAACTTAAATGGAATTTAAACATGATGCACACATGACTAGCTAGTCTAGGTCATACCAGAACTAGGGATGTGACAGTAGTCCTCAATCCATACCGCAAGATCTGTTGTACCATCGTATGATTCAATATTTACGGGTTTGAAACCCTCTTGGATTTGATGATCCATTACTTCATCTGTGAAGCATAGGGGGTGTGCGGTGCCTCTGTACTGGGCTATATCACGACGCAGCTCGAATGAGACTTGTCTGCTGTGTTCGGCCTGGCCGGATTTACTTTTACTGTATCCGGCGTGACGGTTATCGTCTCTCGTAGTGGGGCGCCCTCGTGATCCGTAGATCGATCTTGCTTGCTTTGCTTTGTCCTCCAATACGTCTCGCAGGTCTAGCGTATTTCCCCGTGCCTTGACATTTTTCTTTGAGTGGCGTCAGGGTGCGGCCTGAGCTTTTGGCTGAAATGCATCTCTGCCGCGCCCACGAGGTGGCCGATCAGCCGCGTCATACGCTGGGGATGTTGGCTTTAATGCTTCCTCCTCTAGTCGGGGTAGTAGCCTGCGCTTTGGGTAACTCTTGGAGGGGCGTTCGAGTTCATATTCCTCGGCCGCAAGGACTTCGGTCCATCTATCAGCTAGCGAGTCTTGATCAGCTCTGAGCTGTTGTTGCTTTTTCTTAAGGCTATTCGCCGTGGCCATAAGCCGGAGCTTGAAGAGCTCTTGCTCGACGGGATCCTCAGGCACGATAAATTCGTCGTCGTCGTCGAGGCTTGCCTCGTCTTCGGAGGGAGGCATATAATTGTCATCCTCTACCTCTCTATCTGCCGCTCTCTCATGAGGGCTGGCTTCTCCATCCTCATGCGTTGAATCTTGCTGGAGGGAGTGGTCATTGTCTTCGGCACTATCCAGAGAGTTATTATCTCCTGTGCCGGTATCACCACTTTTGCTTTGGCGAGACTTAGAGCGGCGCCGCTGACGTCGGCGCTTGGGTTGCTTCTTGGAGGGGTCATCCCCCGCTGTCCCATCGCCATTGCCTTCTTTGGGTGTGTCCACCATGTATATATCATATGATGAGGTGGCTGTCCAGTGCCCTGTGGGCAGTGGTTCCTGTTCGTCTCCTACATCATTGTCCATACCGTCGATGTCTTCGGAGTCGAAATCGAGCATGTCTGTTAAATCATCGACAGTGGCTACTAAGTGGGTGGTGGGTGGGCGGCGAATTTCTTCGTCATCCGCATCCCAATCATGCCGGACATAGTTCGGCCAGGTTTCTCTTGACAAGGAGAGGGACCTTAAGGAGTTCAGTATGTTGCCGAAGGGCGAGTGCTGAAAGATATCTGCGGAGGTGAACTCCATGATCGGCGCCCAGTCGGATTCGATAGGCACGGGCGCAGGCAGTTCGGAGTCCGTGGCCGGAGAAGAATCCGACAGCTTGGGTTGACGGTTCTCACGAAGGGTAAGGTTGGTTTTTGGCTTAATCGCCGCTGAGACTGCGGCCTCCGGTGCGGGGTCTAGCCACCCGTCCACGGATGGCGCAATTGGCTCCGAATTGAAGGTCGGAGCGGTAGCAGGTGCGATCTCCCGAACACTGTCCGACGGCAGAGCTAAGTCATACTCATCGTGACAGCGCAGCGCACTCGGCAGGGGCTCGAATCCGTTGAAGATCAAGTCTCCGCGGATGTCGGCCGTGTAGTTTAAGCTTCCAAACCTGACCTGGTGGCCAGGGGCGTAACTCTCAATCTGCTCCAGATGGCCAACCGAGTTGGCCCACAGTACGAAGCCGCCGAATACGAAGATCTATCCGGGGAGAAAAGTCTCACCTTGGACTGCATCGCTATCGATGATCGAAGGAGCCATCAAGCCTAACAATGACGACACAGAGGAACTCTCAATGAAAGCACCAATGTCGGTCTCAAAACCGGCGGATCTCGGGTAGGGGGTCCCGAACTGTGCGTCTAGGCAGATGGTAACAGGAGACAAGCAACACGATGTTTTTACCCAGGTTCGGGCCCTCTCGATGGAGGTAAAACCCTACTCCTACTTGATTGATCTTGATGATATGGTTATTACAAGAGTTGATCTACCACGAGATCAAAGAGGCTAAACCCTAAGAGCTAGCCTATGGTCTGATTGTTCTGTCCTACGGACTAAAACCCTCCGGTTTATATAGACACCGGAGGGGGCTAGGGTTACACAGAGTCGGTTACAAGGAAGGAGATCTACATAACCGTATTGCCAAGCTTGCCTTCCATGCCAAGGAGAGTCCCATCCGGACACGGACAAAGTCTTCAATCTTGTATCTTCATAGTCCAACAGTCCGTCCAAAGTTTATAGTCTGGCTGTCCGAATACCCCTTAATCCAGGACTCCCTCACCCAGTTTTTGTAATCTGCAGAGGTTTGTAGGACAGTAGCAAATTTTCCTCAAGTGGATGACCTAAGGTTTATCAATCTGTGGGAGGCATAGGATGAAGATGGTCTCTATCAAGCAACCTTGCAACCAAATAACAATAAGTCTCTTGTGTCCCCAACACACCCAATACAATGGTACATTGTATAGGTGCACTAGTACGGCGAAGAGATGGTGATACAAGTGCAATATGGATGGTAGATATAGGTTTTTGTAATCTGAAATATAAAAACAGCAAGGTAACTAATGATGAAAGTGAGCACAAAGGGTATTGCAATGCTAGGAAACAAGGCCAAGGGTTCATACTTTCACTAGTGCAAGTTCTCTCAACAATAATAACATAATTGGATCATATAACTATCCCTCAACATGCAACAAAGAGTCACTCCAAAGTCACCAATAGCGGAGAACAAACGAAGAGATTATTGTAGGGTACGAAACCACCTCAAAGTTATTCTTTCTGATCGATCTATTCAAGAGTCCGTAGTAAAATAACATGAAGCTATTCTTTCCGTTTAATCGATCGTAGAGTTCGTACTAGAATAACACCTTAAGACACAAATCAACCAAAACCCTAATGTCACCTAGATACTCCAATGTCACCTCAAGTATCCATGGGTATGATCATACGATATGCATCACACAATCTCAGATTCATCTATTCAACCAACACAAAGAACTTCAAAGAGTGCCCCAAAGTTTCTACCGGAGAGTCAAGACGAAAACGTGTGCCAACCCCTATGCATAGATTCCCAAGGTCACGGAACCCGCAAGTTGATCACCAAAACATACATCAAGTAAATCAATACAATACCCCAATGTCACCACGGGTTTCCCACGCAAGACATGCATCAAGTGTTCTCAAATCCTTGAAGACTCAATCCGGTAAGATAACGTCAAAGGGAAAACTCAATCCATTACAAGAGAGTAGAGGGGGAGAAACATCATAAGATCCAACTATAATAGCAAAGCTCGCGATACATCAAAATCATGCTGAATCAAGAACACGAGAGAGTGAGAAAGAGAGAGAGAGAGAGAGAGAGAGAGAGAGAGAGAGAGAGAGAGAGAGAAACACATAGCTACTAGTACATACCCTCAGCCCCGAGAGTGAACTACTCCCTCCTCGTCATGGAGAGCGCCGGGATGATGAAGGTGGCCACCGGTGAGGATCACCCTCCCGGCGAGGTCTTGCGGAACAGGTCCCGATTGGCTTTTGGTGGCTACAGAGGCTTGCGGCGACGGAACTCCAGATCTAGGTTATGTTCTGGAGGTTTGGGTATTTATAGGAATTTTTGGTGTCTGGAACAAGTCAGGGGGGTCTCCGAGTCGTCCACGAGATAGGGCGGCGCGCCCAGGGGGTAGGGCATGCCCCCACCCTCGTGGACGGTGTCGTGGTTCTAAGTCTGACAATAGAATGTGGGGTAGGTATGGAGAGGCAAGATCCTAGCTATGGAGTAGTTGTATATGCAATGGATTTACGAGTTCAGGCCCTTCTCTGAGGAAGTAATAGCCCTACGTCTCGGAGCCCGGAGGCGGTCGACTGGATTATATGCGTATGTGTTACAGGGGTGCGAACCCTTCTACCTGTGGAGGGGGTGGCTTATATAGAGTGCGCCAGGACCCCAGCCAGCCCATGTAGTAGAGGGTTTAAGGTGCGTTAAAGCTAGGCGCTACTGGTAACGCCTTACATAAAGTGTCATTAAGGTCATAAAGACTATTTAACTACAGACCGTTTGGACACCGAGTGGCTCTTGGACTCTTGGTGGTCGAGTGGGTCTTCATAGTCGAGTGTCTTTGAATCTGTCGAGTGGAAGCCTACCAGGTCATTTGGAAGGCTGCTTCTCTTGTGAATGTCCTTGTGGAGGTACCTTTGGGCAGGTCTATGACCCTACCCCGGTACATGACTTCATCATTAGCCCCGAATGGATCGAGGTTTGAGTGAGGAAGGAGTTGATAATCTTTCCGACCTGTTCTTCGTGTTGTGAGTCGTCTTACTCGGATCAACGACCTTTTAGTGATGGCATCAACTTCTCTTTCAGTCGCCTTGATCCATTCTTCACGTTTGTCGAGTGAACTTTGTGAACTTGAGGATTTCCGAGCGACGGATCTGAGGAAATCTGTTATCTGACGAGTTGCTCTGCGGTTAGCGGATTTCGCGGGATCCGAATTTTGGGGAGCACGCGAAGCGGAGAAAACCGCGGCACTCGGATGGGATAAGACGATGACGCCTCGATCCTCGCGCCGCCATTTTCGCCACGTATCGTGCGCGCTCCTGTTGCGGGATCGCGACGGGATTGCCTGGGCCTACCGGTCAGCCACTCGGAAGCGACCCCATATAAAGCGTTGGACCGGGCATTTTGAACAGTGCGTCCTCAGACTTCTCCTCTCTCCGCCTCCAAAACTTTCTCGCCACGCTCTCCGTCTGCCCAGCGCCGAAGCTCGGTACCTTTCTGCTTGGCGACCATGGTGAAGGACAAGACCGCCGCTCGAGCGGGTGAAGAAGGCGGCGAAGGCCAAGGGAGAGCGCCCGATCGGGCGGTTCCTCTTCGCGGTCCAAGCTGCCGCAAGGCTGGGTCCAAGGAGACTGGATCCGGTCGACCATCACCGAGAAAGATCTCACCGATCTGGCCAACGAAGGACTGATCCCCCATGGGTCGGCGAGGCTTCCGGGCACGGAGTGGCAACCGCAGCCTGAAGAGGGTGAGTGCGTCCTCCTGGCCACCCACGTAGATAGGGGGTTTTCTCTGCCGCCAAATCCTTTTTTCCGGGGTTTCTGAACTTTTTTGGAGCGCAACTCCACCATTTCACTCCAAACTCCATTGTGTATCTTGCTGCTTTCGTTTCGCTCTGCGAGAATTTCTTGGGTTGTCGACCGCATTGGGGTCTTTTCAAGAACACATTCACCTGTCGCTCTCAGACAGTGAAGAAAACGAGCCCGAATGACGAGAGGACCCAATTAATCCAAATGTGTGGGGGACTCGGGGTCCAGATGAGGGGAAGAGCGCCTTTCCAGCTATAAATCTCCCTGACTCGGTTAGAGGGTGGCAGTCGACCTGGTTTTACTGCCAAGACTAGCCGACGAAGGGCAATGACATTGGGCTCCTCCTTTCTCCATGAGTCGAGTGAACAAGCCATCTTCCACGAAGGTGTTACGGAGGAGAAGGCCCAAGTAAAGCTGTTGATGGAGCGTGTAGTCCAGCTTATTCATGATGGGGTGACTGGCATGGATCTCCTGGAGGTTTTTCTCCGACGGCGTATTCAGCCACTCCAATGCCGAGGTCATCCGATATGGATGTACTCTGGTACGGATGATACCACTCGGGTCCATCCGGAGGAGGTTGATGACGCCATACTGGAGAAGTGGATGACTGCCATCACAGGAAATAAAGACAACCCTCACGGAGCTAGGAGGATTCCACCACTCGACCAGAGTTACCAACAAGACAAGGTATCACCGCTTATCTCTGACTGTGATTCTGCTGCATTCATTCTGTTTTGATGTCAATTTTGTCGACTGACTTTCACCTTGTTTTGTTGTCTTCTAGGTCACCACTGAGATGTACTCGATGCCCAACGGGGCACAGGAAACAGCCGAAGAAGAAGAAGGAAGTGGAGGTGAGAGTCCGGAGGAATGGGAGTCCAACGGCGAGGAGGATGAGGAGGATGATGGCTCTGATGATGAGGAGGAGGAGGAAGAAGAGGAGGAAGGCGTCGACCCTCCTCGCTCGGAGGAAGGTCAAGTTGACGCATGACCCGGCGGCGGTGGCGGTAAAGCTGTTGTGCCCACTGGTCGGTCGGCAGGCGACCTAGGACAACTTCTCCAGCGCCCGACCGAGAAGCCGCCAAGCAACCTCGGCGGCGTCGTCAAAGCCGAGAAGGCCCTGCCCAAGATGCGAATGGTCATCCCCACCATCTCCGGGTAACCAACGAAACCTTGTATTTCCTTTTTCAACATGAGTGAATTTTTGGTCGACTTGATGACTGATCAGCCGACTCTTGAAATCTCTGCGCCGCTACCTCCGAGACTTCACCAAGCATGATGATCGGAAATGGAGGATCGCCACTTCAATCTTGGTAAGATCTCGAGGTTTCACTTTTAGCCGATTGGAGCTTTTAGTCGATTGGGCTTCCATGTTTATACGGATCTCTCTTGTAGTTCCGCCTCACGTCATTGATCTCCTCGATGATGACGAGGAAGCGCCATTGAGGAAGAGGAGGAACAAGAAAGTGCCTGTTGGCAAGGCTGCTCAAGTCGCGGCGACTCCTGAGACGCTGATTTCCGAGGGAGGCAACCCCACTCGGACTTCAGTATCTTTTGCTGTACGGCGACAAGTGCCCGACCCACTTAAATCATTGCTGAACCGCCATCTCTCTTTGCTACACACCACGTCCGGAAGACCAAGTAAGTGCTGCTAAGGAGGCCATCGTCCAGCAGGGATCATGATGGAGCAGGTGAAAGCGGCTCGAGAGGCAAGTCAGGCTGCCTATGATGCCAGTTCAACTCTCCAGAGCAATGTCCAACTAAGTCAGTCGTCGCTTGCTTTGTTAGGATATACTATCTGAAACTGCTTTCTTCTGGAGATTTCCATATCTGTACACCCACTGGGTGTGTGTGTTATTTGAACTTTTGTGGGGCACGCTGAGTGCACCCACTGGGTGTAGTCCCGAGACTATGGTCATTGCGTGCGATCGGCTATAATCTTTATCTTGTAATCTTCTTCACTCGACACAGGACGGACCAAGTCGAATGGGCTGTAAAACCGGTGGGGGCACGCTAAGTGCACCCACCGTGTAATCCCGAGACTATGGTCATTGCGAGCGATTGACTATAGTCTAAAGAACTGTTTTTTACTGCGGGTGACCGCGACAATTAGCCATGTTTTTAGAATCATAACCTTTTTGCCTCTTTTGGTGTTGATCGAACCAAATTGGTAAACCGAGTGAGGGCACGCTGAGTGCACCCGCTGGAGTGTAGTCCTCGAGACTCTTGTAGAATGTTTTTATTCGACCGTAGTCTTAGAAATGCTACTATTTTTCCTTAGTCACTCGGAAGTGATCATCTTTGATGTCTTTCGTTGGTTGACTCTTTGTAGAAATCTTGCGAGCTTGTGGCTCGCTATCTTGAGATTAGAGAAAAAGCAGATTCAGCTCAACCTCGATTTGAAGCTTGCTCGGGAGAATTTGCGAAGGCAAAGGATGAAGCAAAAGGTATGGCTGGTGAGAATTTTTGACGATGCCTCTGTTTTCTGCTCATTCTCAACTCTGTTCTCATTGTTGCTTTGCAGATAAACTGGAAGAGACTTTGAAGAAGAAGGACCTTGACCTTGCAGAGGCACGGAAGGCGGCTTTGGAGAAAACAAAGCTCGCTAAAGAGAAGCTTGCCTCAGTCGACAAACTTGAAGATGAAAATGCCAAGCTGAAAGCCTCTCTTGTCGCGGCTAACAAGGAAGTTAGTCGACTGAAGAACGACAAGAATGTTACATCGACAAGGTTGGCCAGTGGCGGGAAGCGAAACGACCTAGAGATTTATCTTGGAGGGTTCGCCAAGAAGCTGTTTCTCATGCTTGAAGGTAATCTCTTTTATCCAACTGTCTTGCTCTCACCGGCTCATCACATGATCTTCATTTTGAGTCTGAGTTGTGTTTTCAGAATTCTGCCAGAACTTTGAAGAAGAAACCAATCGAGTGGAAACCAGCTTGGACCCCATCAACTCTCCTGTGAAGGACGAAGCTGCTATGAATGTGCTCCGACCGAGTCTCGTGTTGCTAGTGTAGTGGATTATCTTGCTCGACCGAAGTTGCGATGTCGCGGATCGACTCGACTCTCGGCGAAATGCACTCTCGAAATGATCTTGAATCCACGATGACTCGATCGAATGAGATTCCAAGTCGAGTGCAAGAATGGAAAAGTCATCTACCGGTGTGGTGCTGATGTTGCTCTATCTCTGGTTCGTGTCCACTTGCAAAGAAGCGCAAGAGGACAAGCTGGTGTCTCTCAAGGTTGCCAATACCGGGAAGCACGACTTCAGATCTTTCATGGAGACTTTCATCGCTCTGCTACCAGTATTGTTGACGGAATCGACCTCGACCAGTTTGTTGCACCTTCCAGTCCTCCGCTGGAGGAGTAAAAAACTTCTAAGTCCCACTTTAAATTTGCCTCGGAATGCCGAGTGGTTTCTGTAACCGATAAACTTTAACAGGCTTAACGCTTTGGCGCCTTTGGATCCGTGGGACATTTATCCGAACTTGGTTTTTCCTTTAACATGCTTTGCTTGCATTCGAGAGAACTTTATTCCTCATTCGGAAGATATTCCGTTGAAATTCCAGTCGACTTGTGCTTCATTTTTCCTGCAGGTAGAGGTGAAACATAGACTGCGAATGACCTTGTCATCCTTACGGATCGGGACGAACTGCACGTTGTGCTTGTGGCGAAGCTCCGAAGGAGGAGGTTACAGTCGACCTGCACCTCATCGTCCTTGCGGATTGGGATGGACCGCACGTTGTACTTGTGGCGAAGCTCCGAAGGAGGAGGTAGCAGTCGACCTGCACCTCGTCGTCCTTGCGGATTGGGATGAATTCCTTACTTCGGCGAGCACTGGGCTGCAGCTAAGCCTCCGAGTGGGAGGTTTGCTCTCCACTCGGTAGGATTTTTATTACTTAGGCGAGCACTGGGCTGCAGCTAAGCCCCCGAGTGGGAGGTTTGCTCTCCACTCGGTAGGATTTTTATTACTTAGGCGAGCACTGGACTGCAGCTAAGCCTCCGAGTGGGAGGTTTGCTCTCCACTCGGTAGGATTTTTATTACTTAGGCGAGCATTGGGCTGCAGCTAAGCCCCCGAGTGGGAGGTTTGCTCTCCACTCGGTAGGATTTCTATTACTTAGGCGAGCACTGGGCTGCAGCTAAGCCCCCGAGTGGGAGGTTTGCTCTCCACTCAGTAGGATTTTTATCACTTTGGATGTTTAAGGAGAATCCTTGGGCTGTTATAAGCCCCCGAGTGGGAGGCTGGCTCACCACTTGGCAGGGTTTGAATACTTAGGCGAGTACTTAGACTGCAGCTAAGCCTCCGAGTGGGAGGCTGGCTCGCCACTCGGTAGGATTTTGGATACTTAGGCGAGTACTTGGACTGCAGCTAAGCCTCCGAATGGGAGGCTGGCTCGCCACTCGGTAGGATTTTGGATACTTAGGCGAGTACTTGGACTGCAGCTAAGCCTCCGAGTGGGAGGCTGGCTCGCCACTCGGTAGGATTTGAGTACTTAGGCGAGTAATTGGACTGCAGCTAAGCCTCCGAGTGGGAGGCTGGCTCGCCACTCGGTAGGATTTTGGATACTTAGGCGGCGGATTCACAGCTAAGCCCTCGAGTGAGAGGCTGCTCATGATCGGAAAGGATTTTTTACAAACTTAGGTGAATCGGATTCATGAGTAAGCCACCCACGGGGAAATTTCAACAAAAGCAATAACAATTCTTGGGAAAATTATAACATTCTTGTCTTGGATAAACAAACTTCAAAAGTACTTTTATTACATCTCAACCGAGTGAGTTTTAAGTGTAAAAGGCGGAGCAGCTCCGCGTTCAAGCTCGAGGCTCGTCGATCTAGCGATCGACGTTGTAGAGATGATATGCCCCGTTGTGGAGGACTCTCGTGACGATGAAGGGACCTTCCAAAGTGGGAGCAAGCTTGTGTGGTTTCTGTTGATCCACTCGGAGGACCAAATCTCCCTCTTGGAAGGCTCGACTCTTCACATTTCTGGCATGGAATCGACGCAAGTCTTGCTGATAGATAGTCGAGCGGATCAAGGCCATCTCTCTCTCCTCTTCCAAGAGGTCAACTGCATCTTGCCGGGCTTGTTCCGCTTCTTCTTCAGAGTATAGCTCGACTCTAGGCGCATTGTGAAGCAGGTCACTCGGCAGAACTGCTTCAGCTCCATAGACCAGGAAGAATGGAGTTCTCCCAGTCGACCGATTAGGAGTGGTCCTCAATCCCCAGAGAACTGATGGAAGTTCGTCGACCCAAGCTCCTGCTGCGTGTTTGAGATCACGCATCAGCCGAGGTTTTAGCCCTTTGAGAATGAGGCCGTTTGCACGTTCTACTTGTCCATTCAACTGAGGATGAGCCATCAAGCATAGTCGACCAGCGTGCCTTGAGAGGGCGAAGGCTTTGAACTTGTCATTATCGAAGTTTGACCCATTGTCGGTGATGATGCTATGCGGAACTCCATATCTGAATATCAACTCTCGATGAAACCGATAGCGGTGCATGCATCGAGGTTCTTGATGGGCTTGGCTTCGATCCACTTGGTGAACTTGTCATTGCTACTAGCAAATGGGTGAAACCGCTACGCCAGTTCTCAACGGTCCAATCATGTCCAATCCCCAAACAGCGAAGGGCCAAGCAGTGGAATGGTCTTCAAGGCTGAGGCTGGCTTGTGCGACATGTTGGAATAGAACCGACATCCTTCACACTTGTCGACTATTTCTTTTGCCATTTAATTTGCTTTCCAAGAAAATCCCTTTCGGTATGCTTTAGCCACAATGGTCCGAGAGGATGCATGATGGCCACAGGTCCCCGAGTGGATATCCTCAAGAATTATCGACCTTCTTACGGCGTGATAAACTTACGGCCGACTCGATCGCGCTTTCTCATACAATTGTCCCTTGATCCTTTGTAAAGGCCTTGGATCGATGGACGATCCGTCGAGCTCTTCTTCATTCTCTGGGAGCTCTTTCCTTAGGATATATGCGATGTACGACACTGTCGGTCGGGAGTGATGACCACAACTTCCATAATCAGGTCGACCACGGCTGGGACCTCAACTTCATCGGATCATTGGAACTCTTTTGCTCGGGGCTTCTTCTATGAAAGGATCCTCCTGCGATGGAGCATGAATGTGTTCCAAAATACATTCTTGGAATGGCTTCCCTCTTGGACCCTATCTTCGCCAAATCATCCGCAGCTTGATTTTTCGATCGGGGTATATGATGAAGCTCTAACCCTCGAACTTCTTCTCCAGCTTTCTCCTGCATTACAATAACCTGTCATAGCTGGGCTTCGACATCCCACTCCTTCATCACTTGATTAACAACCAGATCCGAGTCGCCATAGACCATAAGGCGACGGACGCCGAGTGAAATGGCCATGCGCAACCCATACAGAGTGCTTCATATTTTGCTTCGTTGTTGGAAGAATCAAAGTGAATCTGGAGAACATACTTGAGCCTATCTCCTCGTGGAAACTAATACAACCCCGCACAGAACCGTTCAGCATCTTGGAACCATCGAAAAACATAGTCCGTGTTCCGAGTGAACTTGGGTCGGAAGTTGCTGTTCGATCCACTCGGCGAGGAAATCTGCTATTGCTTGGGACTTGATGGCTTTCTTTGCCTCGAATTTGATATCAAGGGAAGGAGTTCAATCGCCCATTTGCCACTCGACCAGTTGCATCTCTGTTATGAAGAATTTCCGACAAAGGGGCGTCGCTGACGACTGTAATGGAATGATCAGAGAAATAATGAGCAACCTTCTTCGTGGTCATATAGATCCCATAAACAAGCTTATGATAGTGAGGGTATCTTTGCTTTGATGGGGTCAGTACTTCAGAAAGATAATAAACTGGGCGTTGAACTTTGAAGGTTTTTCCTTCTTCTTCCCGCTCGACCGTAAGTACGGTACTGACGACTTTTCTAGTGGCTGCAATGTAAAGCAGCAAAGGCTCCTTGCTGATTGGAGCAGCAAGCACCGGCTGGGTGGAGAGCAGAGCTTTGAGCTCTGCAAACGCTGCATCAGCTTCTAGAGTCCACTCGAACTTTTCTGACTTCTTCATCAGTCGGTAAAGAGGCAATGCCTTTTCACCGAGGCGAGAGATGAATCGACTTAAAGTGGCCAAGCATCCAGTAAGTTTCTGGACATCGTGCACACGCACAGGGCGCTTCATTGAGTATGGTGCCAACCTTTTACGGGTTAGCATCGATTCCTCGCTCGAAACGAAAACCGAGTAACTTTCCACCAGGAACTCCAAATGTACACTTTGATGGATTAAGCTTGATATCATACCTCCTGAGATTGGCAAATGTTTCAGCAAGGTCAGTCAACAGGTCGGAACCCTTTCGTGACTTGACCACTATATCATCCATGCATGCTTCCACATTCCGACTGATTTGAGTGAGCAAACACTTCTGAATCATCCTCATGAATGTGGCTCCGGCATTCTTGAGACCGAATGGCATGGTGACATAACAGAAGCACCCGAATGGAGTGATGAACTCTGTTTTAATATCATCGGGTCCATACAGACGGATCTGATGGTACCCGGAATAGGCGTCTAAAAAAGGCAACCTCTCGCATCCCGTAGTTGAGTCGACTATTTGGTCGATGCGAGGAAGAGGGAAATGATCTTTCAGGCAGGCCCGATTGATATGCTTGAAATCGATGCACATGCGCAACGACTTGTCCTTCTTGGGGACCATGACAACGTTGGCGAGCCACTCGGAGTGGTAGATCTCTCGGATGAACTCTGCTGCTAAGAGCCGAGCCACCTCCTCGCCAATGGCCTTTCTCTTCTAGACGGCGGACCGCCGAAGATACTCTTTAACTGGTTTGAACTTTGGGTCGACTCGTAGGCGATGCTCAGCCAGCCCACAGGAACACCCGCATGTCGCCAGCTTCCATGCAAAGATGTCCCGATTCTCACGGAGGAACTGGATGGCGCTTCTTCCTATTTTGAGTCGAGTGTTGTTGAGATGTTGGTCGGAGCAGCATCGGGATCAGTCGCGTGAATGTGAACCTGTTTCGTCTCTCCAGTCGACTGGAACACTGACTCCGTAGCGGGCTTCTTAGCTCGCAACAAATCACTCGGATCCGCAATTTTCGATACTCTTGTAGCTCTACCACGCCAACCGAGCATCGGCGATCTTAGAGCCTTTGAAGCACTCTTACGCCTTCTTCCGATTTCCCACAGCGGTGATCACGCCCTTGGGACCAGGCATCTTCGCTTTAAGATACACGTAACATGGTCGGGCCATGAAGCGTGCATAAGCTGGTCTTCCCAGAATAGCGTGATAAGCGCTCTGGAAATCCACGACCTCAAAGGTCAACTTTTCTTTCCGGAAATGCTTTGAATCACCAAAAACTACATCAAGAGCAATTTGGCTGGGTGACTCAGCCTTCTTTCCGAGAATGACTCCGTGAAGCTCATATTCTTTGATCGAGTCCGGACATCGAATGCCCATCCCTTTCAACGTCTCAACGTATAATATATTCAAACCACTACCACCATCCATCAGGACTTTGGTCGGTCGAGTGCCTTCGACAATCGGGTCGACCACCAATGCTTGCCTCCTGGGGTGGCAATGTGCATCGGGTGATCAGACTGATCGAATGTGATGGCGGTCTGGGACCATTTCAGATAATTGGGAGTCGCCGGAACTTCAATCGACTTTTGCTTTCGACGTCAGCAAAAATCATCAGGGTGGAATTGACCTGGGGGTATCCACCATCACTGTCATCTCTATCCTCAACTTTATCATCTCCTTATCTTTATCCTTGGGCTGTTTCCTTGGGCTGCTGAATCAAGAGCCGACATCGTCGAGTGGTATGTTTCGGGTAAATGAGTTTACCCTCTTCATCTTTCTTTGTATGAATATGACATGGTAAATCCAACACGTCGTTCCCATCCTGGTCTTTCACCTTCTTAGGGTTCCAAGGATCCTTGGGTTTCCCCTTGAACTTTCACAGGGTCATTGCCAAGGCCTCTCCGGAGCCGCTGGCTCGACTTTTGCGCTTCGCTTCCATTGGAATTTCCTCCGCCGGTCTCATTGGCGGCCGATTTATACTTACCACTCGGAGCCGATCCTCTTCTTCACCATTTGCATATTTGGTGGCAATCTCCATCATCCGACTCGAGGTCATATCTCGGTTCGACCAAATTTCAAACTCAATTCTCTTTCTTGACACCTTCCTTGAAGGCACAGACTACCCGGTGATCGATACATTCTCATTGTGTGGTGCAAAGTGATCCACCTCTGGATGTAATCTCTCAAGGTTTCACTCGACTTTTGCACGCACGATCGCAACTCTGTCAAACCTGCTGGTGGTTTGCAAGTTCCTTCAAATGTCTGACAAACACTCGGGCAAGATCTTCCCAAGTGTAAATCTGCTTTGGATGCTAACCGATTCAACCACGCCCTTGCTGAACCCTCCAACATAAGAGGTAAATGCTTCATGGCTACCTCATCGTTGCCACCGCCGATCTGAACCGCCACTCGGTAATCTTCAAGCCAAGTGCCAGGCTTGGATTCTCCAGTGAACTTGCTGACTCCAGTCGCCAACCTGAAGTTGGGAGGAATCACTGCGGTCCTGATGGCTCTGCTGAAACACTCTGGTCCCGAGACATGAACTCTACTACTGGAAGGAACATCTCTATCATGGCCGTCTCGGTGAGCTCTGTTCCTGTCGACCAAACCTTGAACGATAATGGATCTCGCATCAAAGCCTGGTTCCCTGGGGTCGACTGGAACTCTTCGCCCAACCTTGTTTTGGCATCGTCGTCCTGCTGCCGAGCAGCGTATGATCCACCCTTGGGGAGGAGGGCACTTGGCGTCGATCGTTGCAATCGAATCGTTGCTCATCTTGCTCATGACCCTTGTATTGATCATCACGCCGCCTCCACGTTCCTCACGCCTCGGGGCGATCTTGGACTATGGGCCGATGGAATGAATTCGCAGCGACGGATCGGTTGTGAACCCTGTTCATGATCGATACAACTGAGTTTTAATCTCCTGCCGCCCGGAGCAAATCCCTGATTTGCTGCAAACCTCTACCTGCCTCCGACTGGGAAGGCTGAATTGATTCTGCTATATGGGCGGCAGCTGCTAAATTCTGAATCGGAGTTCGATATACCTGGGTTGGCGGTTGAAAGAGCTGGCGTCGACTGGATTCTGGAACCCTCGATCGCGTACGCTCGTCCAGTACTCGCTGAAGATTCTCCAGTCGAGTGCGCTCAGCCAGGTTGGCTAAGCGCGCATCCTCCAAGGCGCGAGCCTCGGGGGTTTCTCCAACGATAGGAGTGTGAAGTGCATCCATGTTCCGACGACGAAGCTCCTCCCTCTGGAGCGAAGTGAGGGGCTCGGGCAAGTACACTTCATGGGCTTGCACCGGATCGCCTCCACCGCCACCTTCGTTGGTGCGGGTGAATCCAGGGGGACTGCGTGGTCCATCGACCATCAGAACCTCTGCCGCCGGGTCAGTGCTATCGCATTCGGACGCGGTCTCTACGGAGCTAGTCGACAGGTCGAACAGGCCGTAGAGAGATTCGTCGGGCTCGATCGCCGCGACTTGGGGGATGGCCGACTGGCGGGCCACCGCATGCCTCACCCACCGCTGAAGCCTCGACCGACCGGAACGCTTGCGCCGGTGGGAGACTGGGAGTGAAGACAGCGCAGGAGCCGACCCATACTGGGTCGACGGTTGCCGCAGGAGGACACCGCGGACACACGCGCAAAAGTGCGTCGCCCCGCGGATGGGGAGCGCGTCCACGTCGAGCGGAGCCTCCTAAAGCCAAGCGGAGTCGTCGGCGACGAACGTGAGTGCACCGAGACGGATCTCGTGGTCGTCGACCAGAACTCCACCTGAAACCATGATGCCGGAGATCGAGAGAATCCCAACTTCTCCAACAAATCGCTAGAACACCTGCCCCAAGGTGGGCGCCAACTGTCGTGGTTCTAAGTCTGACAGTAGAATGGGGGGTAGGTATGGAGAGGCAAGATCCTAGCTATGGAGTAGTTGTATATGCAAGGGATTCTGAGTTCAGGCCCTTCTCGGAGGAAGTAATAGCCCTCGTCTCGGGCCCGGAGGCGGTCGCTGGATTATATGCGTATGTGTTACAGGGGTGCGAACCCTTCTACCTGTGGAGGGGGGTGGCTTATATAGAGTGCGCCAGGACCCCAGCCAGCCCACGTAGTAGAGGGTTTAAGGTGCGTTAAAGCTAGGCGTTACTGGTAATGCCTTACATAAAGTGTCATTAAGGTCATAAAGACTATTTAACTACAGACCGTTTGGACACCGAGTGGCTCTTGGACTCTTGGTGGTCGAGTGGGTCTTCATAGTCGAGTGTCTTTGAATCTGTCGAGTGGAAGCCTACCAGGTCGACTGGAAGGCTGCTTCTCTTGTGAATGTCCTTGTGGAGGGTACCTTTGGGCAGGTCTATGACCCTACCCCAGGTACATGACTTCATCAGACGGCCCGGGACTCTTCTGGCCCAACTCTTTCGCTCCGGGGGCTTCTTTTGGTCCATAAAAAATCATCAAAAATTCGCACATAAATTGGACTCCGTTTGGTATTCCTTTTCTGTAAAACTCAAAAACAAGGAAAAAACATAAACTGGCACTGGGCTCTAGGTTAATACGTTAGTCCCAAAAATCATATAAAGTAGCATATAAATGCATATAAAACATCCTAGATGGATAATTAATAGTAGCATGGAACAATAAAAAATTATAGATACGTTGGAGACGTATCAAGCATCCCCAATCTTAATTCCTGCTCGTCCTCGAGTAGGTAAATGATAAAAACAAAATTTTGATGTGGAATGCTACCTAACATATTTATCAATGTAATCTTATTTATTGTGGCAAGAATATTCAGATCCATAAGATTCGAGACAAAAGTTTAATATTGACATAAAAACAATAATACTTCAAGCATACTAACCAAGCAATTAGGTCTTCTCAAAATAACATAGCCAAAGAAAGCTCATCCCTACAAAATCATATAATTTGGCCATGCTTCATTTTCGTCACACAAAATGCTCCCATCATGCACAACCCCGATGACAAGCCACCCAACTGTTTCATACTTTAGTATTCTCAAACTTTTTCAACTTTCACGCAATACATGAGCGCGAGCCATGGACATAGCACTATGGGTGGAATAGAATATGATGATGGAGGTTGTGTGGAGAAGACAAAAAAGGAGAAAGTCTCACATTGACGCGGCTAATGAACGGGCTAGGGAGATGCCCATCAATTCATGTCAATGCAAGGTGTTGGGATTGCCATGCAATGGATGCACTAGAGCTATAAATGTATGAAAGCTCAACA
Source organism: Aegilops longissima (assembly GCA_021605205.1). NCBI lineage: Eukaryota > Viridiplantae > Streptophyta > Magnoliopsida > Poales > Poaceae > Aegilops > Aegilops longissima. The sequence continues at coordinate 54,632,545 of CM038681.1, read as the reverse complement.
AAAGAAACTAAGTGGGTGTTGTCGGTATCAAAACCGGCGTATCTCGGGTAGGGGGTCCCGAACTGTGCGTCTAGGCAGATGGTAACAGGAGACAAGGGACACGATGTTTTTACCCAGGTTCGGGCCCTCTCGATGGAGGTAAAACCCTACTCCTGATTGATTGATCTTGATGATATTGGGTATTACAAGAGTTGATCTACCACGAGATCAGAGAGGCTAAACCCTAGAAGCTAGCCTATGGTATGATTGTTGTTGGTCCTACGGACTAAAACCCTCCGGTTTATATAGACATCGGAGGGGGCTACTGTTACACAGAGTCGGTTACAAGGAAGGAGATCTACATATCCGTATTGCCAAGCTTGCCTTCCACGCCAAGGGGAGTCCCATCCGGACACGGGACGAAGTCTTCAATCTTGTATCTTCATAGTCCAACAGTCCGGCCAAAGGTTATAGTCCGGCTGCCGGATACCCCCTAATCTAGGACTCCCTCAGTAGCCCCCGAACCAGGCTTCAATGGCGATGAGTCCGGTGCGTAGATTTGTCTTCGGCATTGCAAGGCGGCTTCTTCTTCAAACTCTGAATACCTGTTAAATAGTGTCCGGCTTCTCGTGAATGTTGCACTTCTTGGCTTCTGCGTCCAATAATGGCCCTCTTCCATGTGTCAATATACCAGGTGGGCGGAGCCGAAGTGTTGCGCATCGCCGGGACCGGATACCTATCCGGTACCCCGAAGAAGATGTTCGAAGACTGGCCTTCAGAGTGGTTTTATATGGAGGACGTCCCCCTTCCGGATCTATTCGGATCGGCCTTCCCGAGTTTAATAATGCTCTTTTGAAGAAGCACCTGAGCTGGCGACCACGAAGCCCTCAGGAGGAAGATGATAGAGACGTTCTCTACCTGATGAGCCGGATAAAGATATTGGCTCAATCAGGACTGACCATAACCGAGGTTATGACCATATGCATTATGCGGGGGTGCAGCCGCTCCAATATCATGGCCACCCTGTGTGGGATTTCAACGGGGAAGATGATGCCACCCGCTGCGGCCGTAAGGGGCCGGACTCTATTGCTGCCCTAGCAAAGATCCTGTCCGGTTTGTACAAGGGAGAGGAAGAGGAGTTCCTCCGCATCAAGCCACGGGATGGATTTTCCATGTACAACTCTCCGAGCTGGGTAAGCTGCCAATTTTTATATCCACCCCTTCCGCGTTCTTGCCGCAGATATTTTATCTTGTCAGTTTATCGCAGGAACTACGTAAAGCCGTAAGGGAGATCAACAACCCACCTCCACAACCAGAGGATCCTGGACAGTCCCTCGACCCCATCCTTAAAGAGGATCCGGACATATTCGTGGAGCTGATTGACAGGGTATTCTACCAATTGAGCTGCGATGACGCCATGGTGGCCATTACAGCCGACTACCCCGGGCTACTCCCAGCTTCGCAGGTAAATGAGACCGAAGTCCCATCCTTAAAAAGGATTTCCTTTTATGCACTCCACCTACCGTATACAAACGGTGTTCTCTAGGGAAGGCCCTCGGGACGTCACGCCGAGCCCGTGGCGACTCGCCATCAAGGGTCTCCGAGGCCGGACAGGCAAAAAAGGAAGGCGGTCCGGATGGAGACGCCGGCGCAGAGGTATGATGCAACACCCCACCCTATGGTTGTCGCCTTTAAAAACATAATAACACCCGTGTTTCCTAGTAGGAAGAACGCTCGCCGGACTATATCTGGAGAGGTCGCCAACCACGCCTCTACCAGTCAGGCTCCAGGGCCAGACACAGAAGCGGAAGCGGACACGAGGCACACACCGGATGCTCCTCCTACAGAAGATGCGGATAAAATATCCGCTACCAATTCTGAAGTGGAGAGTGCCATGAACCACAGGCGTCGCCGAGCCGTACTCCGTGACGCTTGTTTCTCCCAAGAGGCGTTTGATGCCTTCAATTCGGCAGACGCGTATATCCGTGCGGCTCAAAATGGTCTAGCCAGAGCCACGGACCAGTATGTAAAGGATATACGGGTAAGAAAATTTGAGTGATTATATCTAGCAGTAGCCCCTGAGACTTGAAACAGTTAGAATAACTGATTTAAGGATCCTTTATTGTGTAGGTTCTTAAAGAGAAGAATACCCAATTGTCTCATGAGCTTGAAGAGTGCAAGGCCCAGCTACGGGCCGCAATGAAGGAGTCCGAGAAGGCCTCCTCCGGTAACACTTGTTTCCAAGAATGATAGGTACCATATAGAGTGCGGCATACCTGCAAATCTGACAATAAATATTGCAGATGACGCCGGAGTGAATCCGGATGAGCAACATGTCGTACGCCGGCTAAAGGCTGGCGAGCGCGTGCTTACAAAGGTTAGGCAGGAGAAAAACAATCTCCAGGATGCCAATACACAGCTGAGTGTGGAACTAAAGGACGTTCGCGCTCAGCTATCGGATTCTGTGAAGGAGAATAAACGGCTTCGACACGGCATTTTCAGTAAGTGCTTGAGCGAACTTGTTAAAAAGAGTTCGGCGAAGAAGCCGGCTAACAGAGTTATGTCTGTAGGTATGCTGACGGGTCGTCCCGTGGATGAGATGCCCGGGTCTGCGGGTGATCTTCTACCAGAGCTTTCACAACTGCACGAACAAGTGCGGCAGGTGATGCAAGGCATTGCCCAGACCTTGTGGCCATCCGTCTCCCTGCCCGAAGGCCTTGGAGAGCTTGCGGAGAAGCTCAAGGGAGCGCGGCGGCACTTCCGATTTTGGAAGATATCGGCCTGCCGTCAAGGTGCCAGGGAAGCCTGGGCCATGGTGAAGACGCGGTATACTAAGGCTGACCCAAACCACATGGCCGAGGTCGGACCTGTGGGGCCCGATGGGAAAGAGATCCCCGTTAGCTTAGTGTATGGGCAAGTACAATTAGCCGCGAAGTATTCCCAACAGGATTGTAGGCTAGACAGCCTGTTGGATGGTATAGAAGAGGAATTTAGTCAGTCCAAGTGACTATGTAATGAGAGTCACATGTATAATGCCTTCTAGCCGGATTGTAAATCATTTGTCATGGAGGACCTTTTTGAAGGAAATATGCCCTAGAGGCAATAATAAAGTTATTATTTATTTCCTCATATCATGATAAATGTTTATTATTCATGCTAGAGTTGTATTAACCGGAAACATGATACATGTGTGAATACATAGACAAACATATAGTCACTAGTATGCCTCTACTTGACTAGCTCATTAATCAAAGATGGTTATGTTTCCTAACCATAGACATGTGTTGTTATTTGATTAATGGGATCACATCATTAGGAGAATGATGTGATTGACATGACCCATTCCGTTAGCCTAGCACTTGATCGTTTAGTATATTGCTATTGCTTTCTTCATGACCTATACATGTTCCTGTAACTATGAGATTATGCAACTTCCGTTTACCGGAGGAACACTTTGGGTGCTACCAAATGTCACAACGTAACCGGGTGATTATAAAGGAGTACTACAGGTGTCTCCAAAGGTACATGTTGGGTTGGCGTATTTCGAGATTAGGTTTTGTCACTCCGGTTGTCGGAGAGGTATCTCTGGGCCCTCTCGGTAATACACATCACATAAGCCTTGCAAGCATTGCAACTAATAAGTTAGTTACGAGATGATGTATTATGGAACGAGTAAAGAGACTTGCCGGTAACGAGATTGAACTAGGTATTGGATACCGACGATCGAATCTCGGGCAAGTAACATACCGATGACAAAGGAACAACGATGTCGTTATGCGGTTTGACCGATAAAGATCTTCGTAGAATATGTAGGAACCAATATGGGCATCCGGTTCCGCTATTGGTTATTGACCGATAATAGTTCTAGGTCATGTCTACATAGTTCTTGAACCCGTAGGGTCCGCACGCTTAACGTTACGATGACGGTTTATTATGAGTTTATAAGTTTTGAAGTACGAAGTTTGTTGAGTCCGGATGTGATCACGGACATGACGAGGAGTCTCAAATGGTCGAGACATAAAGATTGATATATTGGAAGCCTATATTTGGATATCGGAATGGTTCCGGTGAAATCGGGATTTTATCGGAACACCGGGGTTACCAAACCCTCCGGGGATAATGGGCCTTAGTGGGCCATGAGGGAGAAGAGGAGGGCCGCCAGGGCAGGCCGCGCCCCCTCCCCTAGTCCGAATAGGACAAGGAGAGGCGGCGCTCCCTTCCTCTTTCCCTCCCCTTTCCTTCTCCAACAAGGCAGAGGAGGAGTCCTACTCCCGTGGGAGTAGGACTCCTCCAGCGCACCCCTTGGGGCCGGCCGCACTCCCCCTCCCTCCTTTATATCACGGGGCAGGGGGCACCCCATAACACACAAGTTGATCTACAGATCGTTCCTTAGCGTGTGCGGTGCCCCCTCCACCATATTCCACCTCGGTCATATCGTCGCGGAGTTTAGGCGAAGCCCTGCGCGATAGAGCATCATCATCGTCCTGCCACGCCGTCGTCTTGTGGAACTCATCCCGACACTTTGCTGGATCGAGTCCGGGATCGTCATCGAGCTGAGCGTGTGCTGAACTCGGAGGTGCCGTGCGTTCGGTACTTGGATCGGTCGGATCGTGAAGGCGTCGACTACATCAAACGCGTTGTCATAACGCTTCCGCTTCACGGTCTCACGAGTGCGTGGGCATACACTCTCCCTCTCGTTGCTATACCATCACCATGATCTTGCGTGTGCGTGGGAAATTTTTGAAATTACTCGTTTCCCAACAAAGGCATCCGAGCCTGGTTTTATCGTTGATGTTATATGCACGAGTAGAACACAAGTGAGTTGTGGGCGATACAAGTCATACTGCTTACCAGCATGTCATACTTTGGTTCGGCGGTATTGTGAGACGAAGCGGCCCGGACCGACATTACGCGTACGCTTACGCGAGACTGGTTTCACCGCTGCGAGCACTCGTTGCTTAAAGGTGACTGGTGGGTGTCTGTCTCTCTCACTTTAGTTGAACCTAGTGTGGCTACGCCCGGTCCTTGCGAAGGTTAAAACAGCACCAACTTGACAAACTATCGTTGTGGTTTTGATGCGTAGGTAAGAACGGTTCTTGCTCAGCCCGTAGCAGCCACGTAAAATTTGCAACAACAAAGTAGAGGACGTCTAACTTGTTTTTGCAGGGCATGTTGTGATGTGATATGGTCAAGACGTGATGCTATATTTTATTGTATGAGATGATCATGTTTTGTAACCGAGTTATCGGCAATCTGGCGAGAGCCATATGGTTGTCGCTTTATTGTATGAAATGCAAACGCCATGTAATTGCTTTACTTTATCACTAAGCGGTAGTGATAGTCGTAGAAGCAATAGTTGGCGAGACGACAATGATGCTACGATGGAGATCAAGGTGTCGCGCCGGTGACGATGGTGACGACGACGGTGCTTGCTTCGAGATGGAGATCACAAGCACAAGATGATGATGGCCATATCATATCACTTATATTGATTGCATGTGATGTTTATCCTGTATGCATCTTATCTTGCTTTGATTGACGGTAGCATTATAAGATGATCTCTCACTAAATATCAAGAAGTGTTCTCCCGAGTATGCACCGTTATGAAAGTTCTTCGTCTTTGAGACACCACGTGATGATCGGGTGTGATAGGCTCTACGTTCAAATACAACGGGTGCAAAACAGTTGCACACACGGAATACTCAGGTCAAACTTGACGAGCCTAGCATATACAGATATGGCCTCGGAGCACGGAGACCGAAAGGTCGAACGTGAATCATATAGTAGATATGATCAACATAGTGATGTTGACCATTGAAACTACTCCATCTCACGTGATGATCGGACATGGTTTAGTTGATTTGGATCACGTAATCACTTAGATAACTAGAGAGATGTCTATCTAAGTGGGAGTTCTTAAGTAATATGATTAATTGAACTTAAATTTATCATGAACTTAGTACTGATAGTATTTTGCTTGTCTATGTTTCTTGTAGATAGATGGCTCGTCTTTGTTGTTCCGTTGAATTTTAATGCGTTCCTTGAGAAAGCAAAGTTGAAAGATGATGGTAGCAATTACGGACTGGGTCCGTAACTCGAGGATTATCCTCATTGCTGCACGGAAGAATTACGCCCCGAAGCACTGCTGGGTGCCGGCCTGCTTCTGATGCAACCGACGATGTTAAGAACGTCTGGCGAGCAAAGCTGATGACTACTCGATAGTTCATGTGCCATGCTTTACGGCTTAGAACCGGGCCTTCAACGACGTTTGAGCGTCATGGAGCATATGAGATGTTCCAGGAGTTGAAGTTAATATTTCAAGCAAATGCCGGATTGAGAGATATGAAGTCTCCAATAAGTTCTATAGCTGCAAGATGGAGGAGAATAGTTACACAAGTGAACACATACTCAAAATGTCGGGTATAATAATCACTTGATTCAACTGGGAGTTAATCTTCCTGATGATAGTGTCATTGACAGAATTCTTCAATCACTGCCACCAAGCTACAAGAGCTTCGTGATGAACTATAATATGCAAGGGATGGACAAGCCTATTCCCGAGCTCTTCGCAATGCTAAAAGCCGCGGAGGTAGAAATCAAAAAGGAGCATCAAGTGTTGATGGTTAACAAGACCACCCGTTTCAAGAAAAAGGGCAAAGGGAAGAAGAAGGGGAACTTCAAGAAGAACAGCAAACAAGTTGCTTCTCAAGAGAAGAAACCCAAGTCTGGACCTAAGCACAAACCGAGTGCTTCTACTACAAGCGATCGACCTTTGAAGCGGAACTGCCCCAAGTATTTGGCGGATAAGAAGGATGGCAAGGTGAACAAAGGTATATGTGATATACATGTTATTGATGTGTACCTTACTAATACTCGCATGATAGTACCAGGTATTTGATACTGGTTACATTGCTAATATTTGCAACTCGAAGCAGAACTACGGATTGCGAAGATTGGCTAAGGACGAGGTGACGATGCGCGTGGGAAATGGTTCCAAAGTCGATGTGATCGCGGTCGGCACCCTACCTCTACATCTACCATCGGGATTAGTTTTAGACCTAAATAATTGTTATTTGGTGCCGCGTTAAGCATGAACATTATATCTGGATCTTGTTTGATGCGAGACGGTTATTCATTTAAGTCGAGAGAATAATGGTTGTTCTATTTATATGAATAATATCTTTTATGGTCATGCACCCTTGAAGAGTGGTCTATTTTTATTGAATCTCGATAGTAGTAATACACATATTCATAGTGTTGAAACCAAAAGATACAGAGTTGATAATGATAGTGCAACTTATTTGTGGCACTGCCATTTGGGTCATATCGGTGTAAAACGCATGAAGAAACTCCATACTGATGGGCTTTTGGAATCACTTGATTATGAATCACTTGGTACTTGCGAACCGTGCCTCATGGGCAAGATGACTAAAACGCCGTTCTCCGGAACTATGGAGCGGGCAACTGATTTGTTGGAAATCATACATACTAATGTTTGTGGTCCAATGAATGTTGAGGCACGCGGCGGGTATCGTTATTTTCTCACCTTCACAGATGATTTGAGCAGATATGGGTATATCTACTTGATGAAACATAAGTCTGAAACATTTGAAAAGTTCAAAGAATTTCAGAGTGATGTGGAAAATCATCATAAACAAGAAAATAAAATTTCTACGATCTGATCGTGGAGGAGAATATTTGAGTTTCGAGTTTGGTTTGCATTTGAAACAATGCGGAATAGTTTCACAGCTCACGCCACCCGGAACACCACAACGAAATGGTGTGTCCGAACGTCGTAATCGTACTTTACTAGATATGGTGCGATCCATGATGTCTCTTACTGATTTACCGCTATCGTTTTGGGGTTATGCTTTAGAGACGGCCGCATTCACGTTAAATAGGGCACCATCAAAATCCGTTGAAATGACACCTTATGAACTATGGTTTAGCAAGAAACCAAAGTTGTCGTATCTTAAAGTTTGGGGCTGCGATGCTTATGTGAAGAAACTTCAACCAGATAAGCTCGAACCTAAATCGAGAAATGTGTCTTCATAGGATACCCAAAAGAGACTATTGGGTACACCTTCTATCACAGATCTGAGGGCAATATTTTCGTTGCTAAATTCGGATCCTTTCTAGAAAAGAGTTTCTCTCGAAAGAAGTGAGTGGGAGGAAAGTTGAACTTGATGAGATAATCAGATCGCTCCCTTATTGGAAAATAGTTCATCACAAGAACCAGTTCTGTGACAACTACACCAATTAGTGAGGAAGCTAATGATATTGATCATGAAACTTGAGATCAAGTTTCTCTTGAACTACGTGGTCAACTAAAGTAAGATCCGCACTGAGTGAATACGGTAATCCTATTCGGAAGTCATGTTACTTGACCATGGCGAACCTACAAACTATGAAGAAGCGATGGTGAGCCCAGATTCGCAAAATGGCTGGAAGCCATGAAATCTGAGATGGGATCCATGTATGAGAACAAAGTATGGACTTTGGTTGACTTGCCGATGATCGGCAAGCCATTGAGAATAAATGGATCTTTAAGAAGAAGACGACGCTGATGGTAATGTAATCTGTCTATAAATCTCGACTTGTTGCGAAAGGTTTTCGACAAGTTCAAGGGGTTGACTACGATGAGACTTTCTCACCCGTGGCGATGCTTAAGTCTGTCCGAATCATGTTAGCAATTGCTGCATTTTATGATTATGAAATTTGGCAAATGGATGTCAACTGCATTCTTGAATGGATTTCTAGAAGAAGAGTTGTATATGATGCAACCGAAGGTTTTGTTGATCCAAAAGGTGCTAACAAAGTGTGCAAGCTCCAATGATCAATTTATGGTCCAGTGCAAGCCTCTCGGAGTTGGAATAAGCGCTTTGATAGTGTGATCAAAGCATATGGTTTTATCTGCACTTTTGGAGAAGCCTCAGATTTACAAGAAAGTGAGTGGGAGCTCAGTAGCATTTACGATATTATATGTGGACGACATATTATTGATTGGAAATGATATAGAATTTCTGGATAGCATAAAAGGATACTTGAATAAAAGTTTTTCAATGAAAGACCTCGGTGAAGCTGCTTACATATTGGGCATCAAGATCTATAGAGATAGATCAAGACGCTTAATTGGACTTTCACAAAGCACATACCTTGATAAAGTTTTGAAAAAGTTCAAAATGGATCAGCAAAGAAAGGATTTTTACCGTGTTACAAGGTGTGAAATTGAGTCGACTCAATGCCCGACCACAGCAGAAGATAGAGAGGAAATGAAAGATGTTCCTATGCTTCAGCCACAGGCTCTATCATTTATGCAATGCTGTACCAGACTGACGTATGCTTAGCAATAAGCTTGGCAGGAAGGTACCAAAGTAATCCAGAGTGGATCATCGGACAGCGGTCAAGAACATCTGAAATACACGAAAAGGACTAAGGATATGTTTCTCATATATGGAGGTGACAAAGAGCTAGTCGTAAATGGTTACGTCGATGCAAGCTTTGACACTGATCCGGACGATTCTAAATCGCAAACCGGATCGTGTTTTTATTAAGCGGTGGAGCTGTCGGTTGGTGCAGTTCTAAACAAAGCGTCGTGGCGGGATCTACATGTGAAGCGGAGTACATAGCTGCTTGGAAGCAGCAAATGAAGGAGTCTGGATGAAAGAGTTCATTTCCGATCTAGGTGTCATACCTAGTGCATCGGGACCAATGAAGATCTTCGTGATAATCTTGGTGCAATTGCCTTGGCAAAGGAATCCAGATTTCACAAGAGGACCAAGCATATCAAGAGGCGCTTCAACTCCATCCGGGACCAAGTCCGTAGGAGACATAGAGATTTGCAAGATACATACGGATCTGAATGTTGCGGACCGTTGACTAAGCCTCTTCCACGAGCAAAACATGATCAGCACCAAGACTCCATGGGTGTTAGAATCATTCTTGTGTAATCTAGATTATTGACTCTAGTGCAAGTGGGAGATCAAGGAAATATGCCCTAGAGGCAATAATAAAGTTATTATTTATTTCCTCATATCATGATAAATGTTTATTATTCATTGTAGCGACCCGACCTCAGACGGTCAAGCCTCTGTGTTTCTGTGCCATCCTCGGATCGGTATCTTTGGCACACAAGTACATCAATGTATATATCAAAGTGTAATCACATGTATAAATAACGTAAAATGATATATACCTCATAATACTCAGCGAAACAATCAAGCGGGTGTGGAGTCCCATCAACGCCATCGGCAGTTGAGTGTAGACCGTAACCTGTGATCGTAACTCTTACTGTCGAGGAAATATCTGCAACATGATACGTTGCAGCCGTGCGGTCGAGACATTGAATGTACCGCAAGATCACAATAAGAGAAAACAGATGATAAACTATACTATATGCAAGATGGCTTTGTGGCTCAGATCGAGTTTTGTTTATGTAAAAGCTGGTTTTATTTTCCCTACATCAAAGGAATAAATGAAGTCTGTACTATAGAGTTTTCTATCATGACATGGTTCCGCCAACCGATGTCTCATAGCCCAAATTCATCATAAATTGCCCACAATTAAATTATCAGTCCGGTGTTGAGAGTTCCGAGATAGATCCAAGTCCAGATGCTCAAATTGTCCGTAATCGGGACACGGCTAATCGATTAGGTTTTAACCCTCTGCAGAGGTTTGTACACTTTACCCGCAATATTCGATCCTCTTTTACGTTCTCGCACTTCAGGTTGTTTGAGAACAAGATGACCAAACATGGTCTTCCAAGAGTTCCCCGACCACCGTCGGTGCTCATTCAATCCTACCGTAGTTCTACATCTGCTAGCACCGTCCTAGCCAGAGTCACAACTAGGGTCAACCAAGCCGAGCCCATAGTGACTTGCGGTTGCACAGTAAGCTTCCGGGCATGAAGTATTCTTCCGTCTCTTTGAGTCAGGTGAAGCTTTCCGCAAGATGTCATGGCGCTTCTCCATGCATCCCGCCAACCACTTTGGATTCTCCAGGTGCCCGTCAACCATCCTTCACCCAAAGAGTGTGTATTGAATTCTTGTCTCGAGTCTTGAAGTCTTGATGCCTTGAAGATGCAGTCCTTGCAGATTCCATCATGGAGTTGTCGTCATTGACGTAGATCCTCCATTATCACACCACTCCCGAGCACTCATACCAAACCCCGTCTACTATAGCGTAGCATTAAAATAAAATATCGTCCCGGGCTTGGTAACAGGGTGATGGGTTCCTACCTCATGCATACTACTCAACTACAAGAATTCAATATCACTCTTGGAGGGTTTGTTGCGAAGATGACACTAGATGCAATAAAACACATAGGTATGAAAAACATGGTCAAAGTGAACTTGACTGGTAATACTTGATGAAGATAACAACGCTGTCAGAAAATGACTTGGTAGAACTAATCGTCACTCCGTTGAAAATCTATATAGTCAAACATAGCATTCACATAAGCAAACATCCTAGCAAACAATTCTAACACTCATAACAATATTCAATCAAAATAAAAGCGACAAAGAAAACCAAGTCGAAAACCAAAGGATAAACTTCGAAAGAAAAATTCAAGGAAAAACTAGTGGTGACCAACTCACACAATCTTAACATAACATCACTAAATTACTCTAATAATTTTTTCTACAGCAAAGAAAATATAAATCTAATAAAATAACAGAAAATAAATTACTAATTTAATAACTAACAAAAGAACTAATATAAAACTACTATAACTATCTAGTTAACACTAGGAAACTATAACAACTAACAAAACACTAAGGCAATAATGCAATACTAAAATAATTATGAAAACTAATTTACTTCTAAATAACAGAATCAATCACAACATTGATTGAAGTGTCAAAAGAATTACTTTTAGAACTAATAAAACTATCACTATGAACTAAACAAGCAAACACAAAACCAGTAGCTAAACACTAATAAATAACTACCAAAATTTATCTACTGTAGTATAACAGAAACATATATCAACATGTAAAAATTTACAAAAAGAATTAACTAAAAATAATTAAAAACACTAATTATATGACTAAAACAACTACATAAGAAAAACAGTACTGTTTTTAATAAAACCATAATTTAAAATATTCTAAAATTACTAAACTAAATCCTATAGTTAAACAATACCATAAGTGACCAGTAGCAAAAAGAATTAATTAAAAACCTATTTTTAAACTCAAGTTATGGCCAAAATACTAATCTGAACAAAATTTATCAAATTCAAATTTAAACTATTCAAATTTGAAATCCAATGTCACTCACAGAAACTTAAGCAAATTTGTGACACAATGCAAAAAGAATCAACTCAAACGGAGTTACGGAACTTAAGTTATGAACTAAAGAAGTTTGAATATGAATCTGAACAAATTTCGAAATTTTAAACTTTCAAATACATGTTTGAGTTGAATTACTGGATAGAGGAGATCGTAACGAAGAAGTGGGCGTTGGTTTCATCTAGTTTGGATGAACGAGTAAAAAGTTATGACTATTTGAAAAATCAGGGCCAAGCTGTTTTACAAAGGAAAAAAAAATAGCTATGGCTAAGGTCTAATGTATAAATACGTAGACGACAATCTAATCTATTGTATTAGTCTAAAAGTAATAAACTACGGAAGTATAAGAAGGAAAAAAACAAAGAAAGATACCTTTATAAGGCAGAAAAGACGACGTTGAAGAGATGAGACAATTTCAGGAAATCGCGGAGAGGAAAAAATATTTTTCTTCAAGGAATCTAGTCAAACCAAAATATTGCTTTAACTCGAATCGGATGATTTTTTAAGGCTCTATGGGTCTATATTTATAGGTGGAAAAGAGGTTTAAGGGTTAAAGGCTAGGCAATGTGGCACTAAACATAGACGTAATTAAACGAAACAATGCAGAAAAATGCTAAGGCCTCGCACGGGCCTAAAGGCCTCGGCCGGCCGCGCGCAGTACACGGGCTGCATTTTTTCTTTTAACAAAAATCGGCCTAAGTAAAATAAAAAAATAAAAAGGCTGGCTGGGCCTGGCCCTTTTCAGAGAGAAAAAAAATAATGGGGCGCCAGAAGCTACTATACTGCGCATGCAGGCGATAAATAAATATGGGCCGCACGTACAGTTTGTTATAAGTTTTCTTTTAAACTGAAAGCGATAAACTGAAAAACGAAAATAAAACTTAAACTTTATATAGGCATATTATATATCAAAAATTTTAGAAAAAGATTTTCTACAGCATGAACATTATTCTAGTATTAAATAAAATACACACAAATTCAAATAAAGCAAAGAGTGCTTCAGCTCTAATAAAATCCAACAAAAATCATTTTAAAAATACTAAAATGAATTCAAATTTATTCCTCTCAATTTTCTGTTGTAGGAATCATGTTACCCTATTTTCCATGTATTTTATTTTGGAGAAAATAATTTGAATAAAACTCAAATAACTCCAAATTGAAAATAAATTCAAAAGAACTTTGAATTTATTCCTTTGAAACTCCTACTCATATTTCATATGTTTTGAAGAAGTCATTTTATCCTCGCTCGTGAAAATCACTGAGTTGCATGAAGTTTATGAATTAGAAAATATTTCCAAATGAAATTCAAATATTTTCAACACCCTTTTCATTTAAATGGAAGAAGTCATGTTATCCTCTCTCCGGGGTTTTGTGATGAGAAATATTTGAATTCACGGAGATCAGAAAGCAAAATGAAAGTTTGGGAAAGCCCTTTTATTCCTCTCATTTAACTTTCAAAAGTTTCAAATTTCACTCAATCAATCACACAACAATTCAAACAAACAAACAAATCTATCTATTTATTATAACATTCCAAAATTTAGAATTTTGGGATGTTACAAATCTACCACCCTTAAAATGAATCTGGTCCTCGAGATTCGGAGAGGCTAGAAAGAAATGGGTTAGGTTTGGGGTCTTCAAAATCCATCGATCGTCTCCGGTGCAGGGTGCTACCACCCTTAGAAACATCGTTACGGTCCCATCCATGCTTATATACTCCATCCTCATTCTTGATGATGTCGATCTTCCCAGATCTCGAAAATTTCATCTCCGGGCTCTTCCGTAGCGGCATAACCTTTTCCTCAATTCTTTTGTCCTTTCATCTTGGTAAGGTTATTCGAGACTGGGTCTTCATAATCGATAGGTCCGCGCCAATGCTAAACAAATATCGGTATCTCATGGTGGTCAACGATTTATGGTTTCCCTACAGAAAATGGGTGCAGGTTGATCCTCACCGTATATCCTACGGTTGGCAACAACGACCTTGTACAAGGGAAAATGCTTATACCATTCTAAGGTTCAACAAGGTTTAATATCGTCGTCACTCTACTATAGGTAGGTCACTCAGATTTACCATCCCATATAGCAAAGCGAATAATAAGAGTAAGTCGGTATGGTGATCAATCCATCCCTTTTAAATCATTACCTTGTACATGGTTTAGCGAATCTCGCATTCTAACACTCGGTCATCCTCACAAGCATTGCAGAATTTCTCTTGTCGACGAACCAAGTTCGAAAAAAATCCATTGATTCTGCAGGCCAAACAAACATCTATCGTTCCTTAACAACTCTCAGGTTTTTTGCGTAAACTCTTATAGAATCGTCGGTTGATCAAATTGTAGTCTATTCCCCAAATTTCTTTCTCCAGTGGGTACTTGATCCTTATTAATTCTTGGGCCTGTGGGTTATGGCCCACTTCAACACTAGTGCAGCTTTAACTCATCCTTGGGGTAACTCTCTTGTTCCATATTACACATCCTTTAAATCCAGTAGTACTGCTTTCTTCATACCATCATATCAAAAGCAAAACTCCAACTTTTTTTCCTTCGAACTACAGTCCGTGGAATATATATTTTCTTATCCATTAGTCTAGTCTCCTTCACAGGGTACTACCACCCTAAAAATGAAATTCACAAATCCATCCATAGACCATATTTCTCATATCCTCGAAAATGGTCAAAATCTTTGTTCACAGAGTAACAACTCCTACAATTAAACATATGAAAACATGTCACCTTAACTTTGTTGATTTCATGAATCCATTACAAACTCTGAGCACCCATTACATAACTCAACTCATCGAACTCATGAAAATGAAATTGCTTTTTACTACTCTTGTTTCCAATATCAAAATTCCAACTACTCAACTCCAGCTTTCATCTTGTCGGGACATTTAGTAGCATAATGTCCTGCTTCCTTGCAGCGAAAACAAATGACTTCCGACATGTATCGGGGCTTCTTTGTGATTATGTAGGCTCCATGGATTCTTGGCTTCTTTTCTGGACATTTACTAGCGTAATGACCTAAATCCTTGCACCTGTAACAAGTGATGTGACTCAGGTCCTTCTCTGCAGAAATTAGGTTGTTCTGGGGATGCCTTCGCTTTCTCTTCCTAGATTTCTCCGTAATGATCAGAGCTTCTATTTCCCGAGGGTCAAACTTCACTTCTGCTGTCGGGAAATCTCTGAGATATTCTTCTCTTTCCTTGGTACAATACTGGGAAAAATGTCCTTCTTCTCCACATGAATAGCAAGTGTTGGAGTAGAATCTGATTAGGCCTTCTCCATCGGGGTCTTCAACACATTCCTTCATCACAGTTCTTTCATAACTTCTCGGAGGGCTTCTTTCATTCCTTCTTCCTGCTCTGAATAGTTTGTTGCACCATGGGGTAAATGTGACCTTGAGTCGGGTAGTGGGTGGTTCCTTCACACAAGAAACAAGTCACCTTACTAGTTGGGCATTCCTCACCGGGTGTTTCTCCTCACAATGAGGGCATCCATCCTTGTGTTCCCCACAGGTGTGTCCTATTTCTCCATAAATCTTGCAGGCACAAGGTTTATTTCTTGGTGTATCATGTTGCTTCCGGATAAGGCGAGATCTTGTCGAGTCTTCTTGAATTCTTTCAAGTCTTTGCTCCATTCCATCCTGTATAGCTTGATGCATCTGCCACCATGTTGCAGACTTCCTTCAAAATCTTGGAGAGCGTAAGATACTTCATTCTTCCTTGAAACCAAATTGCTCCCAAAGTGATTCTCCATGTTCGAATCCATAGCTCGCCTCCGGTGAGTCTTGATCCGAGAATATCAGTCCACTTCATTCATCAACTATGGGGTCCAAAAGTTTTGGGATGAGATATGAGAGAGGTGGGGAGGGATATACACAATACACACAATAGTCTTGAAAAAATGAGTTTTATTTTGTGGCTGTCGGGAAAACATCAAACAAATGATAGCTCACAAATCGCCGCATCTAACGTAAGTATATAACAGGGTTTGGTCTTCTAAAAGTCAAATAAATCTTTAGATTCTTCAAATTCTTCAAGTCTTGAGTCTTCAATTGTTGCAGCTTCAACTCTTCTAATGCATGGTGAAATCCTCTTTACTCAAAGTGGTCATCGCCTCTCTAATCCTTCTTGGGCGTCTTGATTGATTCTTCATGTGATCAAAAGGAAAAGGGTATATTCTAACTATTTGAGGTGAGAGTGTCTATTTGATAAAATCGAAAGAGATGAGAAGTAAGAGTCTTTTGAAAATAAAGTTTTAGAGATTTTCGGTCCTAGGGGCTTTCCGGTTTCTAGGGTCACGTCCTCTGATCAACATGTGCTCGATACCATATATGTAGCGACCGACCTCGACGGTCAAGCCTCTGTGTTTCGTGCCATCCACGGATCGGTATCTTTGCACACTCGGTACATCAATGTATATATCAAAGTGTAATCACATGTATAAATAACGTAAAATGATATATACCTCATAATACTCAGCGAAACAATCAAGCGGGTGTGGAGTCCCATCAACGCCATCGGCGAGTTGAGTGTAGACCATAACCACAGATCTTAACTCTTACTCGTCGAGGAAATATCGCAACATGATACGTTGCAGCCGTGTAGGTCGATTACATTGAATGTACCGCAAGATCACAATAAGAGAAAACAGATGATAAACTATACTATATGCGGTATGGCTTTGTGGCTCAGATTCGAGTTTTGTTTGCGTAAAAGCTGGTTTTATTTTCCCTACATCAAAGGAATAAATGAAGTCTGTACTATAGAGTTTTATATCATGACATGGTTCCGCCAACCGATGTCTCATAGCCCAAATTCATCATAAGTTTCCCACAATTAAGTTATCAGTCCGGTGTTGAGAGTTCCGAGATAGATCCAAGTCCAGATTCTCAAATTTTCCGTAACCGGGGACACGGCTAATCGATTAGGTTTTAACCCTCTGCAGAGGTTTGTACACTTTACCCGCAAGATTCGATCCCTCTTTTTACGTTCTCGCAATTCAGGGTGTTTGAGAACAAGATGACCGAAACATGGTCTTCCAAGAGTTCCCCGACCACCGTCCGGTGCTCATTCAATCCTACCGTAGTTCTACATCTGCTAGCACCGTCCTAGCAGTCACAACTAGGGTCAACCAAGCGAGCCCATAGTGACTTGCGGTTGCACGTAAGCTTCCGGGCATGAAGTATTCTTCCGTCTCTTTGAGTCAGGGTGAAGCTTTCCAAGATGTCATGGCGCTTCTCCATGCATCCCGCCAACCACTGGATTCTCCAGGTGCCGTCAACCATCCTTCACCCAATGAGTGTGTATTGAATTCTTGTCTCGAGTCTTGAAGTCTTGATGCCTTGAAGATGCGGTCCTTGCAGATTCCATCATGGAGTTATCGTCATTGGCGTAGATCCTCCATTCTCACACCACTCCGAGCACTCATACCAAACCCGTCTACTATAGCGTAGCATTAAAATAAAATATCGTCCGGGCTTGGTGACGGGTGATGGGTTCCTACCTCATGCATACTACTCAACTACAAGAATTCAATATCACTCTTGGAGGGTTTGTTGCGAAGATGACACTAGATGCAATAAAACACATAGGTATGAAAAACATGGTCAAAGTGAACTTGCTGGTAATACTTGATGAAGATAACAACGTGTCGAGAAAATGACTTGGTAGAACTAATCGTCACTCCGTTGAAAATCTATATAGTCAAACATAGCATTCACATAAGCAAACATCCTAGCAAACAATTCTAACACTCATAACAATACTCAATCAAAATAAGAGCGACAAAGAAAACCAAGTCAAAACCAAAGGATAAACTTGAAAGAAAAATTCAAGGAAAAACTAGTGGTGACCAACTCACACAATCTTAACATAACATCACTAAATTACTCTAATAATTTTTCTACAGCAAAGAAAATATAAATCTAATAAAATAACAGAAAATAAATTACTAATTTAATAACTAACAAAAAGAACTAATATAAAACTACTATAACTATCTAGTTAACACTAGGAAACTATAACAACCAACAAAACACTAAGGCAATAATGCAATACTAAAATAATTATGAAAACAAATTTACTTCTAAATAACAGAATCAATCACAACATAGATTGAAGTGTCAAAAGAATTACTTTTAAAACTAATAAAACTATCACTATGAACTAAACAAGCAAACACAAAACCAGTAGCTAAACACTAATAAATAACTACCAAAATTTATCTACTGTAGTATAACAGAAACATATATCAACATGTAAAAATTTACAAAAGAATTAACTAAAATAATTTAAAACACTAATTATATGACTAAAACAACTACATAAGAAAAACAGTACTGTTTTAATAAAACCCTAATTTAAAATATTCTAAAATTACCAAACTAAATCCTATAGTTAAACAATACCATAGGTGACCAGTAGCAAAAAGAATTAATTAAAACCTATTTTTAAACTCAAGTTATGGCCAAAATACTAATCTGAACAAAATTTATCAAATTCAAATTTAAACTATTCAAATTTGAAATCCAATGTCACTCATGAAACTTAAGCAAATTTGTGACACAATGCAAAAGAATCAACTCAAGCGGAGTTCTGGAACTTAAGTTATGAACTAAAGAAGTTTGAATATGAATCTGAACAAATTTCGAAATTTTAAACTTTCAAAAACATGTTTGAGTTGAATTACTGGATAGAGGAGATCATAACGAAGAAGTGGGCGTTGGTTTCATCTAGTTTGGATGAGCGAGTAAAAGTTATGGCTATTTGAAAATCAGGGCCAAGCTGTTTTACAAAGGAAAAAAAATAGCTATGGCTAAGGTCTAATGTATAAATCGTGAGCGACAATCTAATCTATTATTTTAGTCTAAAAGTAATAAACTACGGAAGTATAAGAAGGAAAAAAAAAAAGAAAGATACCTTTATAAGGCAGAGAAAAGACGGCGTTGAAGAGATAAGACAATTTCGGAAATCGCGCGAGAGGAAAAATATTTTTTCTTCAAGGAATCTAGTCAAACCAAAATATTGCTTTAACCCGAATCGGATGATTTTTGAAGGCTCTATGGGTCTATATTTATAGGTGGAAAAGAGGTTTAAGGGTTAAAGGCTAGGCAATGTGGGACTAAACGTAGACGTAATTAAACGAAACAGAGCAGAAAAATGCTAAGGCCTCGCACGGGCCTAAAGGCCTCGGCCGGCCGCACGCAGTACACGGGCTACAGTTTTCCTTTTAACAAAAATCGGCCTAAGTAAAATAAAAAAAATAAAAAGGCTGGCTGGGCCTGGCCCTTTTAAGAGAGAAAAAAAAAACAATGGGGCGCCAGAAGCTACTATACTGCGCATGCAGACGATAAATAAATATGGGCCGCACGTATAGTTTGTTATATGTTTTCTTTTAAACAGAAAGCGATAAACTGAAAAACGAAAATAAAACTAAAACTTTATATAGGCATATTATATATCAAAATTTTCAGAAAAAGATTTTCTACAGCATGAACATTATTCTAGTATTAAATAAAATACACACAAATTCTAATAAAGCAAAAGAGTGCTTCAGCTCTAATAAAATCCAATAAAAATCATTTTAAAAATACCAAAATGAATTCAAATTGATTCATCTCCAATTTTCTGTTGTAGGAACCATGTTACCCTATTTTCCATGTATTTTACTTTTGGAGAAAAATAATTTGAATAAAACTCAAATAACTCCAAATTGAAAATAAATTCAAAAGAACTTTGAATTTATTCCTTTGAAACTCCCTACTCATATTTCATATGTTTTGAAGAAGTCATTTTATCCTCGCTCGTGAAAATCACTGAGTTGCATGAAGTTTATGAATTAGAAAATATTTCCAAATGAAATTCAAATATTTTCAACACCCCTTTTTCATTTAAATGGAAGAAGTCATGTTATCCTCTCTCCAGGGTTTTGTGATGAGAAATATTTGAATTCACGGAGATCAGAAAGCAAAAATGAAAGTTTGGGAAAGCCCTTTTATTCCCTCTCATTTAACTTTCAAAAAGTTTCAAATTTCACTCAATCAATCACACAACAATTCAAACAAACAAACAAATCTATCTATTTATTATAACATTCCAAAATTTAGAATTTTGGGATGTTACATTCATGCTAGAATTGTATTAACCGGAAACATGATACATGTGTGAATACATAGACAAACATATAGTCACTAGTATGCCTCTACTTGACTAGCTCATTAATCAAAGATGGTTATGTTTCCTAACCATAGACATGTGTTGTTATTTGATTAATGGGATCACATCATTAGGAGAATGATGTGATTGACATGACCCATTCCGTTAGC
Organism: Aegilops longissima; assembly: GCA_021605205.1. Lineage (NCBI taxonomy): Eukaryota > Viridiplantae > Streptophyta > Magnoliopsida > Poales > Poaceae > Aegilops > Aegilops longissima. The sequence continues at coordinate 54,611,945 of CM038681.1, read as the reverse complement.
CTAGCACTTGATCGTTTAGTATATTGCTATTGCTTTCTTCATGACCTATACATGTTCCTGTAACTATGAGATTATGCAACTCCGTTTACGGAGGAACACTTTGGGTGCTACCAAGCGTCTAACGTAACTTGGTGATTATAAAGGAGTACTACAGGTGTCTCCAAAGGTACATGTTGGGTTGGCGTATTTGAGATTAGGTTTTGTCACTCCGATTGTCGGAGAGGTATCTCTGGGCCCTCTCGGTAATACACATCACATAAGCCTTGCAAGCATTGCAACTAATAAGTTAGTTACGAGATGATGTATTACGGAGCGAGTAAAGAGACTTGCCGTAACGAGATTGAACTAGGTATTGGATACCGACGATCGAATCTCGGGCAAGTAACATACCGATGACAAAGGGAACAACGTATGTCGTTATGCGGTTTGACCGATAAAGATCTTCGTAGAATATGTAGGAACCAATATGGGCATCCAAGTTCCGCTATTGGTTATTGACCGAGAATAGTTCTAGGTCATGTCTACATAGTTCTCGAACCCGTAGGGTCTGCAACAATGTTACGATGACGGTTTATTATGAGTTTATAAGTTTTGATGTACGAAGTTTGTTGGTCCGGATGTATTGGAAGCCTATATTTGGATATCGGAATGGTTCGGGTGAAATCGATTTTCTACGGAACACCGGGGTTACGGAACCCTCCCGGGGGATAATGGAACTTAGTGGGCCATGAGGGAGGAGAGGAGGGCCGGCCAGGGCAGGCCGCGCGCCCCCTCCCCCCCTAGTCCGAATAGGACAAGGAGAGGGGGGCGGCGCCCCCCTTCCTCTTCCCTCCCCTTTCCTTCTCCAACAAGGCAAGAGGGGAGTCCTACTCCGATGGGAGTAGGACTCCTCGGCGCACCCCTTGGGGCCGGCCGCACCTCCCCTCCTCCTTTATATACGAGGCGGGGGCACCCCATAACACACAAGTTGAACTGCGGATCGTTCCTTGGCCGTGTGCGGTGCCCCCTCCACCATATTCCACCTCGGTCATATCGTCGCGGAGTTTAGGCGAAGCCTGCGCCGATAGAGCATCATCATCGTCCCACGCCGTCGTCTTGTGGAACTCATCCCGACACTTTCTTTGGATCGGTCAGGGATCGTCATCGAGCTGAGCGTGTCTGAACTTCGGAGGTGCCGTCGTTCGGTACTTGGATCGGTCGGATCGTGAAGGCGTCGACTACATCAAGCAGCGTTGTCATAACGCTTCGCTTCGGTCTCACGAGTGCGTGGACATACACTCTCCCCTCTCGTTGCTATACCATCACCATAATCTTGCGTGTGCGTAGGAATTTTTTTGAAATTACTACGTTTCCCAACACTTTTCGCTTCGACCTCGGGACCCGATAGTCCGGAGTGTATCCAAATACCTGCTCAGTTATACAAGAACCGGGGTATGCTTGCAAACCAGGCGTAGGGGTCAGTAGTGCTTTAACAGACAAGTACCCAACTAGTTATGTTATATTACATGGTTAGTAAGAAACATCTTCTAGGGAGAATAGTTCCGTTAAGGGTTCCTTTCCCTGGGTACGCATGTCCTAAAGTGCATGCCCGGACTGCAAGAAGAAATGCAGGCAAAAAACATCTGGGGGCATATATGGAAAATAAATAAAAATCATCTTTTGTTCATCGACCGAATATTCCCTTAAGAACACTAACTTTCGGCTTCACCCAGTCTGAGGTACACATCCGGCTGACCCGGCAGTAACAATCGCAGAGGTGCTCCCTTTATGCCCTAGCTGAATTAATGGGAACGTAGGGCATAAATACAAGAGACAGGCAACCCAGCTTGGCCAAAACTTAAGTCATATCGATGCATATAATGGCGAAGAAAAGGTACATGCGGAAGAATAACACATGTGCGGGGCATGAAGCCGAGATAAATGACTAAGCTTCTGTGTAAGAAGCCCCCACGTAAAATGAGCGCGGTTAGCGCGTCAATAGTGTGCACTCAAGGCACAAGTTCGTCTTTAAAGGCCGTGAGAAAAGGAAAAAAGGAAAGAAAGAGACAGATAATGTATATGCAAAAAATGGACAGAGGGAGGAGACGAACATAGAGAACGGGACTAGGCGTAGAATCTTCGGATCCTGGCTGCGTTCCATGGGTTCGGCTCAAGTCGATTATCCGATGTATCCCGCAGACGGTACGCTCCGCCGGTCAGAACTTGGTCAATAATGAATGGACCTTCCCATTTGGGCTCGATCTTGGTATTTTTCTTCTCCGGCAGGTGTAGAACTAGTTCGCCAATGTTATAAGTTTTGGCCCGTACTTCTCTGCTTTGGTATCTTCGAGCCTGTTGCTGATAGAATGCAGAACGGGCTTTTGCCACGTCGCGCTCCTCCTCTAGGGTGTCCAGACTGTCCTGCCGATCAAGCTTGGCTTCTCTTTCTTCGTGCATGCGCACTCGAGGTGAGTCATGAATTATGTCGCAGGGCAGAACCGCCTCTGCGCCGTACACCATAAAGAAGGGTGTGTATCCGGTAGTGCGATTCGGCGTGGTCCGCAGCCCCCAGAGTACGGAGTCGGGCTCCTCTACCCAGTGCGTGTTAGATTCCTTTAAGGACCGCACTAATATGGGTTTAATGCCGCTCATGATAAGACCATTTGCTCGCTCAACTTGACCGTTAGTTTGTGGATGGTAGACAGAAGCATAATTGAGCTTAATGCCCATATTGCCGCACCAGAGTTTTACCTCATCGGCCGTGAAATTCGTGCCGTTGTCAGTGATGATGCTGTGGGGGACGCCATAACGGTGTACAACCCCAGATATGAAGTCTATCACCGGTCCGGATTCGGCCGTTTTAACGGGTTTGGCTTCTATCCATTTGGTGAATTTATCCACCATGACCAGTAGGTATTTTTTCTTACGGGTTCCCCCTTTAAGGGGTCCAACCATATCAAGCCCCCAGACTGCGAAGGGCCAGGTAATGGGGATTGTTTGGAGGGCAGTGGGTGGCATATGGCTTTGGTTTGCAAAAAGCTGGCAACTGGCGCAACGTTGGACCAAGTCCTGTGCATCTTCCCGGGTCGTCGGCCAATAAAATCCTATATGGAAGGCCTTGCTTACGAGGGCCCGGGCTATGGCGTGGTGGCCATCGAGTCCGGCATGAATTTCTACCAGAAGTTTCCGCCCTTCCTCTTCGGAGATACACCTTTGAAGGACTCAAGTAGTGATTTTCTTATAAAGCTCTCCCTCGTGGACCCTGTAGGCTTTAGACCGCCGCACTATGCAGCGTGCCTCATTTTGGTCCTCGGGAAGTTCCTGCCCAGTTAGGTAGGCCAGGAATGGTTCTTTCCACGTGGCGATAATGGCCATTATGACGTGGGCTGAAGGTGTTATTTCGGTGGCAGAGCCTCCGATTACGTCAGAGTGTTCGGTATCGGGCATTGTGGCCGGGTCCGGACTATTGTTACCGGTGTCCCCTTCCCATACCACGGATGGCTTGAACAGCCTTTCCATAAAGATGTTGGGGGGGGGGGGACTGTATCGTGTTTTGCGCCGACGCGGGCGAGGATATCCACCGCCTGATTGTTTTCCCGAGCCACGTGGTGAAATTCAAGCCCCTCGAACCGAGCTGACATCTTTAGGACGGCGTTGCGATAGGCCGCCATTTTTGGATCCTTAGCGTCGAAGTCTCCATTTATTTGGGATATTGCAATTCGAGTCCCCACGCATATCCAGGCATCGGATGCCCATGGAAACTGCCATCCAAAGGCCGTGCAGCAGGGCCTCGTATTCGGCTGCGTTGTTGGAGTCTGTATACAATATCTGGAGTACGTATTGAACTGTATCTCTTGTTGGGGACGTCAGGATGACACCAGCCCCCAGACCTGCAAGCATTTTGGAGCCATCGAAATGCATGATCCGATTTGAGTATGCGCCGTACTCTTTAGGGAGTTCGGCTTCCATCCATTCGGCGACAAAGTCGGCCAATACTTGTGACTTAATGGCTCGCCAAGGCTTGTATGTTATGTCAAACGGGAGGAGCTCGATGGCCCATTTGGCAATCCGGCCCGTAGCGTCACGGTTGTTTATAATATCATTAAGGGGTACCTCCGAGGCCACTGTAATTGAACACTCTTGAAAGTAGTGTCGCAGCTTCCCGGATGCCATGAATACCTCATAGGCTATCTTTTGATAATGTGGATACCGTGATTTGCATGGAGTGAGGACAGTGGATACACAATATACTGGCTTTTGAAGGGAGAATTTATGTCCGTCCGTTTCTCGTTCGATGACGAGCACTGCGCTTACAACCTGATGAGTTGCGGCAATGTACAACAGCATTGGTTCGCCGATGTTTGGCGCGGCCAGGATTGGGTTGGTTGCCAGTATGGCTTTTATTTCTTCCAATCTGGCTGTGGCGGCATCCGTCCACTCGAAGTGTTCGGTGCACCGAAGGAGGCGATAAAGGGGTAATGCCTTTTCTCCAAAGCGGGAGATAAAGCGGCTTAGAGCCGCCACACATCCAGTTAATTTCTGAATTTGTTTGAGTTCCGTTGGGATAGCCAACTGTGACAGAGCTCGGATTTTGGCCGGATTTGCTTCAATTCCTCTGCTGGAGACAATGAAGCCCGGGAGTTTTCCGGCTGGTACGCCGAAAACGCATTTTTCCGGATTTAGCTTGATGTCGTATGTTTGGAGGTTGTCAAATGTGAGCCTCAAGTCGTCGATTAGAGAGTCGACGTGTTTGGTTTTGACAACCACATCATCTACGTATGCCTCTACTGTTTTGCCGATCTGTTTCTCCAGACATGTCTGAATCAAGCGTTGATATGTTGCCCCGGCATTTTTGAGCCCAAAAGGCATTGTGTTGAAACAGAAGGGTCTGTATGGTGTGATGAATGCCGTTGCGGCTTGGTCGGACTCCGCCATCTTGATTTGGTTGTAGCCGGAGTATGCGTCGAGGAAACACAATGAATCGTGTCCTGCGGTAGCATCGATAATTTGATCGATGCAGGGGAGGGGGAAGGGATCCTCTGGGCAAGCCTTGTTGAGGTCCTTGAAATCGACGCATAGGCGCCAGGATTTGTCCTTCTTTGGTACCATCACCAGGTTTGCTAGCCAGTCCAGATGTTTTATTTCTCTAATAAATCCGGCCTCCAATAACTTGGCTAGTTCCTCTCCCATAGCTTGTCTCTTAAGTTCAGAGAAACGCCGAAGAGTCTGCTTGACTGGATTGAATCTCTTTAGGATATTAAGGCTATGCTCAGCCAGTCTGCGTGGGATTCCTGGCATATCGGAGGGGTGCCAAGCGAATATGTCCCAATTCTCGCGCAGGAACTCTCGAAGTGCGGTGTCCACGGCGGGGTTTAACTGTGCCCCGATGGAGGCTGTTTTTGTAGTGTCCGTCGGATGGACTTGGAATTTGACTATTTCATCCGCTGGTTTAAAAGAGGTGGAATTGGATCTCTTGTCAAGTATCACATCGTCCCTGTCCACTGTGGAGCGTAGTGCAGTTAATTCTTCTACCGCAAGGGCTTCGGATAGTGCCTCGCGGGCCAATGCGGCTGTTTTGTTTTCGGCGCGGAGCACTGTGTACGGATCACTAGCGAGAGTGATGATTCCGTTGGGCCCAGGCATTTTGAGCTTCATGTACCCATAATGGGGTATTGCTTGAAAGATCGTGAACGCCTCCCGCCCTAAAAGGGCGTGGTATCCGCTACTGAATGGGGCCACTTGGAATGTAATTTCTTCGGACCTATAGTTCTCTGGTGTGCCGAATACCACATCTAGTGTGATTTTCCCCGCACAGCGTGCTTCCCGGCTGGGGATGATTCCTCTCAAGGTTGTGCTACTTTGCTCAATGCGGTTCCAGTCTACTTCCATTTTCTGAGGAGTTTCCTCATAGATGAGGTTTAATCCACTGCCGCCGTCCATGAGTACTTTGGTGAGTCGAAAGCCGTCCACAATTGGACTGAGGACCAGTGTGGCTGGTGCTCGGGCTGTTTGGAATTTAGGTTCGTCACTGGCATAGAAGGTAATAGCCGTGTCACTCCATGGATTTATTGCTGCCATGTGGCATATTTCGGTAAGGCTGCGGAGTGTTCGCTTGCGCCTATTATTTCATGCGAAGGTCTCAAAGACTGTTAATACCGTATTGTTATCTCCGGGATGGTGCTTTGTGGCCTCTGGGATGAAAAGATCCTCGCCACTTTTGGCTACCTGCCGGAGTATCCAACATGCTCTAAGGCTGTGGTATGGTATCTGCTGTACTATGAATTTTGCAGGGTCCGTTGAGCCATCCCTCCAATACGGTTCCATGCCCTGTAGAGGGTTTTTGCTTTTTGGGGATTAACTCGGGTGTCTTATGATAGTGCACCCTGTATATTTGGAGCCGGATTATCCCAAAATTTCATTTCGGTTTTCCAGGCGCTTTCCATCGCACAGTACTTTCGTACTATGGATGCCAAGTCAGCGAAGCGTGATATGTCACGGTGACTTATGGCGTTGAGGATTCCCTTGTCCGTGCAATTATTGCAGAAAAATAAGATTGCGTCTTCCTCCCGACAGTCCTTAACCTTGTTCATCACAAGGAGTAATCTGGCCCAATAATGATGTACTGTCTCCTGGGGCTCTTGCCTGATATTAGAAAGATCGCTTATGTTTGGGTGGGCGGGTTTAATTGAGTCTGAACCCTTACCCGATCTAAGACCCAGGGGCCGAGAAGTTTCCAATCTTGGGAGCTCGGGTTCCGGGATGTTGCCCTGTAAGTCTAGCCCGCTGCCTGACTCTAGGTTCAGGGCTTGGGTGACGTCCTCCCGTAAATGAGTGTCCGGCTTGGAGAGCTCAAGAATATGGACATAGTTAGTCCTCAAGATAGAGGAATAATCGCCGCATTGTTCCTCCACCACCGCAATATGATGGGTGACCGGCGGAGAGTTAATCTCCCTTTGATCGGGTTTAAGCCCAATCCGATCATAGTCCGTAGCGACTCCCACGGTGGCGATGCGATCCAAGAGCTCGTTTAGGGAAGAGAGCTCTATTGGATCCATCTGCTCGGCAAGTTCTGAGCTGACGTGGAGGCTGTTTTCGATGACCCGAGAAGTCGTCGTTGGTGCAGCGGCCGAACAGGCGGTCATAATGAAATCGCCTAGCCGGAGGGTTTGACCGACAGCCAAAACTCCCCCGGTGATAATGTTGTCTTTAAAGACGAGACGAGACATCCTTCCTTGTGGCGATGGCATAGTGGAACTCTCAATGAAAGCACCAATGTCGGTGTTAAAACCGGCGGATCTCGGGTAGGGGGTCCCGAACTGTGCGTCTAGGCGGATGGTAACAGGAGACAAGGGACACGATGTTTTTACCCAGGTTTGGGCCCTCTCGATGGAGGTAAAACCCTACTCCTGCTTGATTAATCTTGATGATATTGGGTATTACAAGAGTTGATCTACCACGAGATCAGAGAGGCTAAACCCTAGAAGCTAGCCTATGGTATGATTGTTGTTGGTCCTACGGACTAAAACCCTCCGGTTTATATAGACACTGGAGGGGGCTAGGGTTACACAGAGTCGGTTACAAGGAAGGAGATCTACATATCCGTATTGCCAAGCTTGCCTTCCATGCCAAGGAGAGTCCCATCCGGACACGGGACTAAGTCTTCAATCTTGTATCTTCATAATCCAACAGTCCGGCCAAAGGTTATAGTCCGGCTGCCGGATACCCCCTAATCCAGGACTCCCTCAGGTGTGCATCCAACTTGCTTGCTCACGAAGACCTAGGGCATTTGAGGAAGCCCATTGTTGGAATATACAAGTCAAGTTCTATAATGAAAAATTCCCACTAGTATATGAAAGTGACAAAATAAGAGACTCTCTATCATAAAGATCATGGTGCTACTTTGAAGCACAAGTGTGGAAAAAGGATAGTAGCATTGTCCCTTCTTTTCCTTTTTTTGGGCCTTCCTTTTTTTGGCCTTTATTTTTTATTTTTTTTATTTGGCCTTTCTCTTGTTTTTTCATGGGACAATGCTCTATTAATGATGATCATCACACTTCTATTTATTTACAACTCAATGATTACAACTCGATACTAGAACAAAATAAGACTCTATATGAATGCCTCCGGCGGTGTACCGGGATGGGCAATGAAACAAGAGTGACATGTATGAAAAATTATGCATGGTGGCCTTGCCACAAATACGATGTCAACTACATGATCATGCAAGGCAATATGACAATGATGAAGCGTGTCATAATAAATGAAACGGTGGAAAGTTGCATGGCAATATATCTCGGAATGGCTATGGAAATGTCATAATAGGTAGGTATGGTGGCTGTTTTGAGGAAGATATAAGGAGTTTTATGTGTGATAGAGCGTATCATATCACGGGGTTTGGATGCACCGGCGAAGTTTGCACCAACTCTCAAGGTGAGAAAGGGCAGTGCACGGTACCGAAGAGGCTAGCAATGGTGGAAAGGTGAGAGTGCGTATAATCCATGGACTCAACATTAGTCATAAAGAACTCACATACTTATTGCAAAATATCTATAAGTCATCAAAACCAAGCACTACGCGCATGCTCCTAGGGGGATAGATTGGTAGGAAAAGACCATCGCTCGTCCCCGACCGCCACTCATAAGGAAAGCAATCAAAGAACACCTCATGCTTCAAATTTGTCACACAACGTTTACCATACGTGCATGCTACGGGACTTGCAAACCTCAACACAAGTATTTCTCAATTTCAGAATTACTCAACTAGCACGACTCTAATATCACCATCTTTATATCTCAAAACAATTATCAAGTATCAAACTTCTCATAGAATTCAATGCACTTTATATGAAAGTTTTTATTATACCCATCTTGAATGCCCATCATATTAGGACTAAATCCATAACCAAAAAAATTACCATGCTGTTTAAGACTCTCAAAATAATATAAGTGAAGCATGAGAGTTCATCTATTTCTTCAAAATAAAACCACCGCCGTGCTCTAAAAGGATATAAGTGAAGCACTAGAGCAAATGACAAACTACTCCGAAAGATATAAGTGAAGATCAATGAGTAGTTGAATAATTATGTAACTATGTGAAGACACTGTAACATTTAAGAATTTAAGATCTTGGTATTTTATTCAAACAGCAAGCAAAACAAAATAAAATGACGCTCCAAGCAAAACACATATCATGTGGTGAATAAACATTTAGCTCCAAGTAAAGTTACCGATGAACGAAGACGAAAGAGGGGATGCCATCCGGGGCATCCCCAAGCTTAGGCTCTTGGTTTTCCTTGAATATTACCTTGGGGTGACTTGGGCATCCCCAAGCTTAGGCTCTTCCCACTCCTTATTCCATAGTCCATCGAATCTTTACCCAAAACTTGAAAACTTCACAACACAAAACTTAACAGAAAACTTGTAAGCTCCGTTAGTATAAGAAAATAAATCACCACTTAGGTACTGTTGTGAACTCATTCTAAATTCATATTGGTGTAATATCTACTGTATTCCAACTTCTCTACGGTTCATACCCTCCGATACTACTCATACATTCATCAAAATAAGCAAACAACACATAGAAAACAGAATCTGTCAAAAACAAAACAGTTTGTAGTAATCTGACTTAAAAAAATACTTATGGAACTCCAAAAATTCTGAAATAAATTGGTGGATGAGGGAGTCCTAGATTAGGGGGTATCCGGACAGCCGGACTATAACCTTTGGCCGGACTGTTGGACTATGAAGATACAGGATTGAAGACTTCGTCCCGTGTCCGGATGGGACTCTCCTTGGCATGGAAGGAAGGCTTGGCAATACGGATATGTAGATCCCCTTCTTTGTAACCGACTCTGTGTAACCCTAGCCCCCTCCGGTGTCTATATAAACCGAAGGGTTTAGTCCGTAGGACCAAGAAGAACAATCATACCATAGGCTAGCTTCTAGGGTTTAGCCTCTCTGATCTCGTGGTAGATCAACTCTTGTAATACTCATATCATCAAGATCAATCAAGCAGGAGTAGGGTTTTACCTCCATCGAGAGGGCCCGAACCTGGGCAAACATTGTGTCCCCTGTCTCATGTTACCATCTGCCGAGACGCACAGTTCGGGACCCCCTACCCGAGATCCGCCGATTTTGACACCGACATTGGTGCTTTCATTGAGAGTTCCTCTGTCGCGTCGTCATCAGGCTTGATGGCTCCTTCGATCAACGATAGCGGTACAGTCCAGGGTGAGACTTTTCTCCCCGGACAGATCTTTGTATTCGGCGGCTTCGTACTGCGGGCCAACTCGCTTGGCCATCTGGAGCAGATCGAAAGTTACGCCCCTGGCCATCAAGTCAGGTTTGGAAGCTTAAACTACACGGCTGACATCCGCGGAGACTAGATCTTCGACGGATTCGAGCCCCTGCCGAGTGCGCCGCACGGTCACGATGAGCATGATCTAGCTCTGCCATCGGACAGTGTTCAGGAGACCGCACCGGCAACCGCTCTGACCCTCAATTCCGAGCCAGTTGCGCCATCCATGGACGGGTGGATAGACCCCACCACGGAAGCCGCACTCTCAGCGGCGATCGAGACGAATATCATTCATGAGAGCCGTGACCCCAAACTGCCGGATTCTTCCCCGGCCATGGACTCCGAACCACCTGCGCCCGCGCCTATCGAGTCCGACTGGGCGCCGATCATGGAGTTCACCTCTGTGGATATCTTTCAGAACTCGCCCTTCGGCGACATACTGAACTCACTAAGGTCTCTCTCCTTGTCAGGAGAGTCCTGGCTGGACTATGTCCGGCATGATTGGGATGCGGATGACGAAGAAATTCGCCGCCCACCCACCACCCACTTAGTAGCCACTGTCGATGATTTGACCGACATGCTCGACTTCGACTCTGAAGACATCGATGGTATGAACGACGATGCAGGAGACGAACAGGAACCACTGCCCACAGGGCACTGGACAGCCACCTCATCATATGATATATATATATATATATGGTGGACACACCCAAAGAAGGCAATGGCGACGGGACAGCGGAGGACGACCCTTCCAAGAAGCAACCCAACCGCCGACGTCAGCAGTGCCGCTCTAAGTCTCGCCAAAGCAAAAGCGGTGATACCGGCACATGAGATAATAGCACTCCGGATAGTGCCGAAGATGGCGACAATCCCCTCCAGCAAAATTTAGAGCAGGAGGATGGAGAAGCCAGCCCTCCTGAGAGAGCGGCAGATGGAGAGGCAGAGGATGATAATTACATGCCTCCCTCTGAAGACGAGGCAAGCCTCGACGATGACGAATTTTTCGTGCCAGAGGATCCCGTCGAGCAAGAGTGCTTCAAGCGCCGGCTTATAGCCACGACAAATAGCCTTAAGAAAAAGCAACATCAGCTTCGAGCTGATCAAGATTTGCTAGCTGACAGATGGAGTGAAGTCCTTGCGGCCGAGGAATATGAACTCGAACGCCCTTCCAAGAGTTACCCAAAGCGGAGGTTGCTACCCCGATTAGAGGAGAAAGCATTAAAACCTACATCTCCAGCGTATGACGTGGCTGACCGACCACCTCGTGGCCGCGACAGAGAGGCATTTCAGCCAAAAGAACAGGCCGCACCCCGACGACACTCAAATAAAAACGTCAAGGCACGGGGCAATACGCTAGACCTGCGAGACGTATTGGAGGACAAAGCAAAGCACACAAGATCGATCTACGGATCGCGGGGGCGCCCCACTACGCGAGACGATAACCGTCACGCCAGATATAGTAAAAGTAAATCCGGCCGGGCCGAACACAGCAGACAAGACTCATTTGGGCTGCGTCGCGATATAGCCCAGTACAGAGGCGCCGCACACCCCCTATGCTTCACAGATGAAGTAATGGATCATCAAATCCCAGAGGGTTTCAAACCCGTAAATATTGAATCATACGATGGTACAATAGATCCTGCGGTATGGATCGACGACTACCTCCTGCACATCCACATGCCCACGGTGACGATCTACACGCCATCAAATACCTCCCACTCAAACTCAAAGGACCAGCTCGGCATTGGCTCAACAGCGTGCCAGCAGAATCCATTGGTTTTTGGGAAGATCTGGAAGCCGCATTCCTTGACAACTTCCAAGGCACCTATGTGCGACCACCAGATGCCGACGACTTGAGCCACATAATTCAGCAGCCAGAGGAATTGGCCAGGCAATTCTGGACGCGGTTCCTAACCAAGAAAAATCAAATCGTCGACTGTCCGGATGCAGAGGCCCTAGCAGCTTTTATGCATAACATCCGCGACGAGTGGCTCGCCCGGCACCTTGGCCAGGAAAAGCCAAAATCGATGGCAGCCCTCATGACACTCGTGACCCGCTTTTGCGTGGGAGAAGACAGCTGGCTGGCTCGCAGCAATAACATATCAAAGAACCCTGGTACTTTGGATACTATGGATAACAATGGAGGTCACGTCGCAACAAACACAAGCACCGCATCAATAGCGACAACACCGAAGATACGACAGTCAATGCCGGATTCAGAGGCTCCAAACCCGGTCAGCGAAAAAAGCCATTCAAAAGAAGCACTTCGGGCCCGTCCAGTTTGGACCGTATACTCGATCGCTCATGTCAAATACACGGCACCCCCGAAAGGCCAGCCAATCACACCAACAAAGAATGTTGGGTGTTCAAGCAGGCCGGCAAGTTAAATGCCGAAAACAAGGACAAGGGGCTGCATAGCGATGACGAGGAGCAGCCCCGGCCGCTGAACACCGGAGGACAGAAGAGGTTCCCCCCACAAGTGCGGACGGTGAACATGATATACGCCACCCACATCCCCAAGAGGGAGTGGAAGCGTGCGCTAAGGGACGTATATGCGTTGGAGCCAGTCGCCCCAAAGTTCAACCCATGGTCCTCCTGTCTGATCACCTTCGAACGCAGGGACCACCCCACTAGTATCCGGCACGGCGGATTCGCCGCACTGGTCCTAGACCCAATCATCGACGGATTTCACCTCACTCGAGTCCTTATGGACGGTGGCAGCAGCTTGAACTTGCTTTATCAGGACACAGTGTGCAAAATGGGTATAGACCCCTCAAGGATCAAACCCACAAAAACGACCCTCAAAGGCATCATTCCAGGTGTAGAGGCCCACTGCACAGGCTCAGTCACACTAGAAAGTGGCCTTCGGATCCCCAGATAATTTCTCAAGCGAGGAGTTAATCTTCGATATAGTCCCGTTCCGCAGTGGCTATCATGCACTGCTCGGGCGAACCGCATTTGCAAAGTTCAATGCGGTACCACATTATGCATACCTCAAGCTCAAGATGCCAGGACCTCGGGGGGTCATCACAGTCAATGGAAACACAGAGCGCTCTCTCCGAACAGAGGAGCACACTGCGGCCCTCGCAGCAGAAGCGTAGAGCAGCCTCTCAAGGTAATTCACTAGTTCGGCTATCAAACACCCGGACACCGTCAAGCGCGCCCGGAGTAACCTGCAAAAAGACCGCCTGGCACGTTCCGAGCTTGCATAGCAATGCGGCCCCCACCCTAGTCCCAGCAAAACGGCGAAATCCATGCCACGCGTACATAATTACGCATTGAAAATACCATGGGCATAGGTGGGGGAGAGGGCACGACTACGGCATGCCTCAAAACACGGCTCAACCGCACTAGGGGCTTCCCGTTTGGTTATTTTTTTCTCTCTTTCAGGAGTCTACTCTCTGGAAACCCCGTCCGGCAGTATGATTGCCGGATACAAGATACAAAAACCAAGGAAGCAGAAAGCTATGTCGCACCATGGAACTCCCAGGTGGTCTCTGATAACGAGTAAAATACCTGCTTTAAATACTATTCCGCAGCTCGCCCTTGGTGGGGACATGTCAAATAGTCCTACTTTTTGCGTATCGCACTACTTGTATCATTCTGCTTCATTGCACCTTTTTGAATAAACAATGCATAGCACTAGTCTATTACTGCGTTCTTTGTTCTTTCTTTTTTATATATATGTTCATTCATAACATTCAGCACCCGTACACTCTAGTACGGCCAATACGCCAGGGGCTTAAGCATACCCCATAATACGGCGTGAGAAGTCCGAACACTTTCGACAATGCAGCACCCCGAACTTATAGCATTATATGCATCAGCTCCGAATCATGTCTTGGGTCAATATTTGGATTTGCCCGGCTCCCATGTTTTGGTACCTTACGTTCCACTATATCGGCTAAGGTAGCACTGGGAGAACTACTGCGATTGTGCCCCGGTTCATCTGGGCAAGCACCTCAGTAGAGAAATCTAAAATTGACTGTCATGATAAGGCGAGAGTTGGTCGCTGTTCGAGAGGTCTTGAGTCCCTAAAGACTTATGCCGCTTAGAGCGAGGAGTCGGCTTTGTCCGGCTTAGGCGTGTATAGCGCCCTGAATTCGGCCTTCCGAATACCAGGGGCTTCGCCAAAATTTAAAATTATAGAATTCTCTGGCTAAGTGAGAGTGATAAAGCATTATAGTCCGATTGCCTTGTTCGTTGCGCTGAGCACCTCCCTCGAAGGACCCAAGAATGGGAAAAAGAGTGCTCAGATTTATCCCGAACACCCCAGCACTCGTGGCATGGGGGCAGAAGCCGACGACTAGCCATCTCTCAGGTTTGATAAACAGCTGCACAGAAGGTAATATTTTAAATTCAAACAAGTGTTGCATAGCGCATATGAAATAAGTTTTCATAAATACAGGATCACACGAGCAAGTTCACTCAAAAATTACATCTTTGGAACATTCACCCGCCACAAGGCGGGCAACCTTCAGGACGCCCTCATAGTACATTTCAGGGTTGCGATGCTCCTTGCCCTGCGGCGGTCCCTCCTTCACCAGCTTCTAAGCGTCCATCTTGCCCCAGTGTAGTTTAACACGGGCAAGCACCCTGCAGGCGCCCTCGATGCAGACGGAGCGCTTGATGACCTCAAGCCAAGGACAGGCATCCACAAGCCGCCTCACCAGCCCGAAGTAGCTCCCTGGCATGGCCTCTCCAGGCCATGGCCGGACTATAAGACCCTTCATGGCCTGTTCGGCCGCCTTATGGAGCTCGACCAATTGCTTCAGCTGGTCGCTTAAGGGCACCGGGTGTTTGGCCTCAGTATACTGAGACCAGAACACCTTCTGTGTCGAGCTCCCTTCCTCGGCTCGGTAGTACTTTGCGGCATCCTACACGCTGCGGGGCAAATCTGCGAATGCTCCTAGAGAGCTCCAGACTCGGGTACGTAACAAGTAATTTACTTTCACATGCTTGCTGTGCATAATGAATGCCTTACCCGCCGCTATCTTCTTCATCACCTCAATTTCCTGGAGGGACTTTTGGGCTTCCGCCTTGGCATGCTTTGCGCTCTCAAGGGCTGTGGCAAGCTCGGACTCTCACGTCTTCGAGTCAAGCTCCGAAGTCTTGTGCTTCTTCATGAGAGCCTGGAGCTCTTGCTGCACCTCGCCCACCCGTGCCTCGTGCTTCTTCCGCTCGGTGCGCTCCGTGGCCGCTTTTTTTCCGGCCTCGGACAGCGCTTGTTTCGGGGTCGCCACCTCGGTCGTGGCCCTTGGTATATCCATGGTGATCCTATCATTTTTTGCAACCACATCTTTCCATATATATATATAGACAAGGTATTACTTACCTTTGTTGTCCTTGAGCTGCCTCTTGGCAAGGCCGAGCTCCTCCTCGGACCGCTCGAGGTTTTGCTTGATCTGGCGACCTCCACGGTCGGTCTGGCGAAGTCAACAACGGCTCTGCATCGCATATAGACATACTTGTATTAGACTCCTGCAGATATCATTTGATCCTCTATTCGGCTTTTCTTTGCGAACACCAAACAGAGCATCAGGGGCTACTGTCTATGCGGTAATATGTTCCTATATTTTAAATACTTACCTCAAAGCCTGTTAGAAGGCTGGCACAGGCTTCAGTCAGTCCGCTCTTGGCGGACTGAACCTTCTTGATCACCGCACTCATAATAGTGCGATGCTCCTCGTCGATGGAAGCGCCGCTAAGCACTTCCAGCAAATTGTCCGGTGCCTCCGGTTGGACGGAGGTCACCGGCACGGGCGGCTTGCCCCTCTTGGCAGGGGGCCGCCTGCCCGAATCCGGAACCACTGGAGGTTCCGGCGCGGTGTTCGGCTGAGGGCCGAACTTGGGGCCCTTGGGAACCTTGCTCCCTTTGCGCCTGGAGTCCGGAAGGTTGCCTTGAGGCGCCTCCAGGACTACCTCCCCTCGGCTCGGAACCCCTTGAGACAATACTTCAACATTGTCCGTAGGGCGAGGAGAGGAGGCGGTCGGAAGTGAAAAGCTATTCACATCCGACGAATCCAAGGAACCACTCGACGATACATCGACGCGGGCTCGGGGCGGACTGCATGATTATATTCGGTGTTAGGAGAATCAGTGCAATAAAGGTACGCTATGAGTTACTCTGGCATCCGAATACTTACGACTTCGCCAGGGGCTTGGCCCTGGGTGGCCACTCATCTTCGCTGTCGGCGGCGGTGGTAGAATAGTCCGGAAGGAGAGTCCTTCCCTTCTTGGACCCTCCGGCCTCCCCGGTTGGGGCGGCCTTCCTTTTCTTTTCTCCCCGGGCTGGAGGGGGAGAATCTTCCTCTTCCTCCTCCTCGTCTTCGTGGGAGGAGTGCACCTCGGAGTGTTTGGCGACGAGTCCGATACCACCTGCACCGTGAACTCTTTTGGGTTCCCGTGGCCTTCTTCTTGGCCTTCTTCTCCGGCACCACGTAAGGTGCCGGAACCAGCATCTCCGCTAAGTGAGCGTCTGCTGGGTCTTCGGGCAGAGGGGCCGAACAGTCAATCTGTTCGTCCGTCTCTAGCCATTCCTGTCAAAGGTATGGGAGCTTAGATTCCGCATATGATTATACTGGGGGAAAATGAATACCCTATAAGTAGTAAAAGAGCTTACCGCGCCGACTTGGCGCTGCGCACTGAGTCCGCGATCCTCGGTAAGGGGAGGGGGAACCTCCGCACTCTTGAACAGCACCTTCCAGACGTCCTCGTGTGTCGTGTCAAAGAGCTCGCTCAGAGTCTGGTGCTGGGCCGGGTCGAACTCCCACAAATTGAACGCCCGTTGTTGACACGGGAGGATCCGACGGATGAGCATGACCTGGACCATGTTGACAAGCTTGAGCTTCCTGTTTATAATCTTTTGGATACAGGTCTGGAGTCCGGTCAGCTCTACCGGACTACCCCAAGGCAGGCCCTTATCTTTCCAGGAGGTGAGCCGCGTGGGGATTCCGGATCGGAACTCGGGGGCCACAGCCCATTTGGTGTCGCGCGGCTCGGTGATATAGAACCACCCCGATTGCCACCCCTTTATGGTCTCCACGAAGGAGCCCTCGAGCCATGTGACATTGGGCATTTTTCCCACCATGGCGCCTCCACACTCCGCCAGCTGGCCGCCTACCACCTTCGGTTTGACATTGAAAGTCTTCAGCCATAAGCCGAAGTGGGGCTTGATGCGGAGGAAGGCCTCTCACACGACGAAACATCAAGATATTGAGGATAATGTTTGGGGCCAGATCATGAAAATCCAGGCCGTAGTAGAACATGAGCCCCCGGACGAATGGGTGGAGGGGAAATCCCAGTCCGCGGAGGAAGTGGGTAAGGAATACTACCCTCTCATGGGGCCTAGGGGTGGGGATGAGCTGTCCCTCATCTGGGAGCCGGTGTGCGATATCCTCGGACAGGTATCCGGCTCCCCTCAGCTTCTTGATGTGTCCCTCCGTGACGGAGGAGACCATCCACTTTCCTCCCGCTCCGGACATGATTGGAGAGGGTTGAGGAGGAAGATGTGGACTTAGGCGCTGGAGCTCGAGTGCGCGAGAATGGATGAGCAAGGAGGAAGAAGGCGTGGGTAGAAAAAGGTGAATCCTTATCCCTTTATATGGGCGGACAAAACTATGCGCCCCCGCCAGCCTGGTAAAACTCGCTTATCCCCCAAGCGCCGTAATTGACGGCGCGGTTGGGTTACCCACGTCCGTATTGATGAGAATCCCGCGATAAGGGGACACGATCTCTGCTTCGACAAGACGTGCCAAGGAAACTGCCTCGCGAAGCACGCTGATGTTGGTTGTAAAAAACGATTCGAATGGTGACCTGGCTGTGGTGTGATGGCACACTATGAAATGCGCCAGCAAATTAGATCTCTGGAAATATTATTCTCTCTACGGTGGTATGTGGAACTTGTTTTGCAGAGCCGGACACGGTCCTCGTGTTCAAAATCTTTTATAAAGTATTCGGAGGAGGAACCCGCCTTGCAATGCCGAAGACAATCTGCGCGTCGAACTCATCGTCATTGAAGCCTGGTTCAGGGGCTACTGAGGGAGTCCTGGATTAGGGGGTATCCGGACAGCCGGACTATAACCTTTGGCCGGACTGTTGGACTATGAGGATACAAGATTGAAGACTTCGTCCCGTGTCCGGATGGGACTCTCCTTGGCGTGGAAGGCAAGCTTGGCAATATGGATATGTAGATCCCCTTCTTTGTAACCGTCTCTGTGTAACCCTAGCCCCCTCTGGTGTCTATATAAACCGGAGGGTTTAGTCCGTAGGACCAAGAAGAACAATCATACCATAGGCTAGCTTCTAGGGTTTAGCCTCTCTGATCTCGTGGTAGATCAACTCTTGTAATACTCATATCATCAAGATCAATCAACCAGGAGTAGGGTTTTACCGCCTTCGAGAGGGCCCGAACCTGGGTAAACATTGTGTCCCCTGTCTCCTGTTACCATCTGCCTAGACACACAGTTCGGGACCCCCCACCCGAGATCCGCCGGTTTTGACGCCGAGCGATCGACCGATGGCTCTTAACTGAACCCGATCGGCGATTCGCCGCTCTGCTACTAAGCGAAGCCGATCGATGCTGCCCCGGATGAACAGTGAGTGTTGCGGGGGGTTGGATGAACAGTTCGGTGGGGTGGATGAACAGGACCCGTGGTGTTGCCTTTGGATGAACACGACCCGATCGAGCGAGCGGTTGGGGCTGGATGAACAGGACCCGTGGAGGGCAGGATGAGCGATGAGCGGTGGAGGGTAGGATGAGCGGTAGCCCGTGGAGGGTGGTTGAGCAGAGCCCGTGGAGAGGGCTGGTTGAGCGATGGCCGTGGAGTAAGCGCGGTGGAGGCTGGATGAACAGGAGCCCGTGGATGAGCGATCGTGGGTGGAGGCTGGAGGAGGTCGACGGTGGATGAACAGTAGCTCGTGGAGGCTGGAGGGGGTCGACGGTGGAGATGAACAGTATCTCGTGGAGTCCCGTTTTGCGGTACGCCACACCTCCCAATGAACAGGACCCCCTTTTCAACCATAGCGCTCCAACACAAGTCTGTTTCCTCCGTTTTGCGGTACGCCACACCCCTCCCGATCAATAGGACCCTCGTTTTGACCGTAGGAGGTCTGTTTCCTCCATTTTGCGGTACGCCAGACCCCTCCCGATGAACAGGATCCCGTTTCGAACGTGGCCGGTCGAACACAAGGCCAATTCCTCCGTTCTGTGGTACTCCAGGCCTCGTTTCCATCGCCTGTTCCGTCCAAGCCCTCCCGATGAACACGACGCATTTCGTTGCCTCCCCATGAACACGACGACGACGCTGTTTCTCCGTTCCGACCCAGCCATGTACACGAGCCCTCGCCGTACGTATGCGCGAGTAGGCGTTCGAGACCCCACCCGTATGTACACATATGTGGCCGTATTTTCTTTCTTGCACCCTGACCGCTGTACGTACGTGTACATGCTACGTGCGCGCCTCTACTACGACACGTGCGCGCCTCTACATCGACCAGTATATATGTACGTACACGTTCGCGACCAGAATGACAACGCTACGTACGCTTCGACCAGGTGGGTTCCGACTGTCAGGCACTTCCTTGCGCGCGAAGATGTAGCTGGTGGGTCCCAGCAGTCAGGGGCAAACGTTTTTTTTCGCAAAATACGGTGGCCCATCCAGTGGGTCCCCGCTGTCGGGTGGAGGAATAATTATTTTGCACGTAATAAGGAGGCAATTCCTTGCTGCGGCCGTGGACCCTGTTGTCAGCCTCTCCACGTATAGTCTACGTCTGATGGAAGTCATTCCTTGACCACGTTGACGATGCCGTGCCGAGAGCACCAGGGCGGTGGGCGATGGCGAGGCCTAGGAAGGGGACGACGGGGAGCCGGGGAAGACGCGGCAGTGGAAGCCCGCGCGGAGAGGAGTACGAGGGTTCACTGGTTCGGCTGCGGTGTGAGGCTGCCGTCGCCGCAGGGCCTGGCAAGTGGTGGGAATAGTAGGGGGCGGTGAGGCCTCCGCGGCAGCACAGCCAGCCACGGGAGGCAGGAGCATGCGGCACGACCGGCGCTGCTTTGGGCGACTGGAGCAAGAAGACCAGAGGTTGAAGAAGCACTACGGCCGTTGGATGCACATCGTACGGTCACTGGAGCTAGAATCATTCATATTGACTAAAGTTGACAAAGGCCCCCGTCTTAGTCAAATTAGTAGGCCCACAAGTCAGCCTCCCACCATGGTGGGTCCCAGCTAGCAGGGGGGTATTCATTTTTTGTGCGTAATAAGGAGGCACTTCCGGTGGGTCCGAGCTGACAGCGGGGGGAACGTTTTTTTCGCGAAATAGACTGGCCCGTCCGGTGGGTCTGAGCAGTGAGGGGGGCAACATTTTTTCGCGAAATAAGGTGGCCCGTCCGGTGGGTCCCTGCTGTAAGGTGGAGGAATAATTATTTTGCGTGTAATAAGGATGCACTTCCTTGCGGCCGCCTGGACCCAGCTGTCAGCCTCTCCACGTACAGATCTCTTCCGATGGAAGTCGGTCGTTGACCACGCTGACCACGCCGCGCCGAGAGCACCAGGGCGGTGGTCTGGACGACGGCGAGGCCTAGGAAGGGGACGACGCGGAGCCAGGGAAGACGCAGTAGTGGAAGCCCGCGCGGAGAGGAGTACGAGGGTTCGCTGGTTCGGCTACGGTGTGAGGCTGCCACCGCCGCAGAATAACAGGGGGTGTGGGTGAGTAGAGGGATGGTCTGGCCGGCGATGGAAGTAGTACGGGGCGGTGAGGCCTCCGCAGCATCATAGCCGGCCACGGGAGGCAGGAGCACGCGACACGACGACCGCGCTGCTTTGGTAATTGGAGCAAGAAGACCGGAGGTTGAAGAAGCACTCGGCCGTTGGATGGACATCGTACGATCAGTGCAGCTAGAATCGTTTATATTGACTAACTTAACAAAGCCCTTGGTACGCGTCAACTTAGTAGGCCCACAGCTCGGATTTGGCAGAGAACATATGGTCCATTTGCGATTTGTAAGAATGTACAGCCCATTTTTTAATTCTAATGGAATTTACTACAGCCCATTTACAGTTTGTTAAAAGTACAGCCCAACTTCTAGCTAGGACAACGATTAATAATTTCAAACAACCGCTCAAAACAGAATTCAAAAAAAATCCCACATTTTGATGGGATCCGAAATATTTTTATCCGAAATTTCTAGTCAGGTTAAATATAATTTCAAAATAAAGTTGTATTACGTTAAAATCCAACGAAATATTGCGCGCGCAACAAGTAATGAAATTAAAATTTTCAAATTCCAAAAATAATATATTTTTCAAACTAATTACATGTTTGGTGCATAGTAACTGTCCAGTTATTATAATTACATCCCATTTATTATTTCTTAAAGTCCATTTTCTTGTTAAGCCTAATGCATACCTCGTAGGAAAGTTTGCAGCCCAGCGGGGCGGAGAATAACAAGTTGACCCGGATATTGTGTACAACTGTCGGTCCAGTTGCATTGCTGATGTTGAATAAAAAGCTATTTTTTATACACACATTTAAAAAAATTGTATAGATAAGGAACATTTTTTATACACACATTTAACAATTTTTAAATACATGATTAACACTTTTTAAAACATATTTTTAGTCAACAGTGGGCCCACAGCGAGCGGAGGAGGTCACAATACACATATTTTTTAAATACATGATTAACACTTTTGCAAAAACAATTAGCCCACAGCAAGCCAATTAGCTCTAGTCGGCCCACAGTGGGTCGACAGGACTAATCAGCCCACAAGGTGGGCGGCGAGGCAGTCGGCCAGCTGTAGGCCGACTGAAATCAATTGGCCTGCTGTGGGCCGATTAAACCAGTCGGCCTGCAGCGGGCCGACGGTGTATTATTTTTGAAAAAAATTAACCCAGCGTAATATTTATGAAAATTAATAAAAATGTATTATTTAAAAAATAGCGAAAAAAGGCCTGTGTAGTACAGTACAACCTAACATGGTTACTCAGCCCACATTCAGCGACGCCGGAAAGGCCCAAACAAGGCTTCTGTACAACTTTTTGAAGTCACTGAGCTCAATTAGTAACTTAATAAAAAAGTTAGATTACAGTGGAACCTAATTAAAAGCTGTCACGAGCAAATAAATAATTCAACGGGTCCCACTTGTGCGTGTGTGTGTGTGTGTGTGTGTGTGTGTGTGTGAGAGAGAGAGAGAGAGAGAGAGAGAGAGAGACCCATCGGCCGATGCTCGTAAATACATCTTTCAGCCATATGCATTGCTGATGCTCAGTAAAAACTTATATAGTTGACACAATCATATAGAACATCATAGCACACTGAACTTGCATACAAAAATTTCACGCATGCGGCACAATCAGGATGGAAGCAGTGGATCGCTACGGGAAGGGCTATGTTGAAACCAACCAAGTCGTACATAACGGTTCATCGTCTTTATCAATGACGGGGAAATATCTTGAATGTTGTGCAAAGAAAACAGACAGACAACACAATAAGTTCTGCTAGCACATTAAGTTGACGTACAGCCCTTTCTAAAAAAAGTTCAGGTACAAAATTAGAACAGGTCACAATCAAATGTACTGGCATATCAGTGCTTCACACCCATAGCTCGGATTTAACTAGTATTTGACAAGATTCAGTTGTTACCTCAAATTAGAGCACATCCAGGCAGCCAGCCCTGCCTCTTCTCCCAAAGAAGCAGTGGCCTCCGCCGTGCAATGAGTAGGCCCTGTGCCATCCATTGTTCCGAGCAACACGGGGAAAGTCTGACGTTGACTCCTGTAATGGACGTCGTCGACGGGCCCTGGCACCAGCGGCGGCGGCAGGACTTCGATTGATGGATTGACCACTTCTTCGACATGCACGAACACTCAATACAGGTACATCCCTAACGTGGTCCACGGCGGCCTTGGTGGCGACGAATAGTACATCCCCGGTTCCTGCACCGGTATCTCAACACCAATCACCTTCGGTATGGTGGACAGCTTCTTCATCCATGCTATAACCGTCAGAGCCCAGCTGTCTGGAGGAACAAACATACTTACGAGCTCACCTCCAAGGTCGTTGATAAGCTCGTTCATGGACTCGTTGTTCCAAGCACGTCGATGCATGCTGTGGAAGGTAAGCTTTGTTAAAAACTCAAGCTCAGAGGGCACCGAGCCCCATCCTGGGTGCCACCGATCAAAGCTCACCAGCGCGCCATCGCAGAACAAACGCCGGGAAGATTCAAACACACACTGCAGTCGAAAGTTGTCCGGAACTTGACGAAGAAATCAGCCGGTGGCGGACAGACTTCGACGAGCAAGTCACTTATTTGGATGCCGTGCTCAATGCCAAGAGCTTTGACAAGGTCATCCGGCAAGACGGGAGGCCGGTCGTCGTTGATGGTTACCATCAGCACTTTGCCGGCAAACTGGTCGTCAAGCGCCGCCATGCCACTGTTGAGCGGCAGCACGCAGCGACCGAAGGCAGGACGGACCTCAGGATCTCCGGCTCGAAGATCCGCGTTGACCGGCGACATGATAGTGCGCTTGAGTACAGGGAGTACAGGAGGGGGATTTGGGGGAACTGGAGTAGGAATCGAGATTCGGAGGTGGGGAAGGGCGGAGACGGGGATGAAAAGGTAGCATGAATTTCGAGCACGCGCCAATATGCTCTCGGCGCGCAAGCGCACGAAAACACCGGTGGCGCCCACATGTCGGCCTAAGAGTCCTTATTCTTTCTTTTTTGGAGAGACCGGCCTTTTTTTTCAGGATCTTTTGAGAGCCCGGCCTGAGAGTCATAATTGACCTGTTTGGCATTGCGTTACTACTCAGCCCATTTCAATGACACCTCACTGGCCCAAACAAGTGTACATCATCGAAAAAACACTGAGCTCAAATTATATAACTTGAAAAAAGGAGATATACTCTGAACACTGGAGAATGGTGATGCCCTCATTTAGCCCACCAGTAGTTCGAGACAACAAACAGTTCGAAACAACAATATATACAACATTCAAACACTGACTAGTGACTACTACTGACATAAACAGCAAGACATGATAGTTCATAAGAAGTTTTGCTACACCACCAAAACGCACCCATCTGCAGCGCTCAGACTCTCATGATCCAGACGAGAATGACATTCTAAATAGAAGCAACTATTACATAGTAAGAGTGACATAGACGAGGATGACCAAATGACAAGGAATATGCATAACAAAAGAAAGAACTACCCATCCAGAACCAGCAGCAAAGACAACAAAGTCATTCGAAGAGATGATCCAACACCATCATAATTTGCAGCCCCGCTTCAGCGACCAGTGATCCTGAGACACCAGTACTCCACCCTTTTGATGCAACAGCCCAATTACCTATCAACATGAAGGCTCGAACCACATCACTGCCTGTCGTAATTGAGAGATCCAAGGATCAAAGTTAATCCGGATGCCTTGGTCATTCTCACCTTCTTTTGGCTGCAAGCTGTATCGTTGACAATAAGGGGAGTTTTCTCCCGAACTCCTAGGGCTCGCCGTGTAGACATAGTTTTCCATAGAAAACAGAGCCTCTCTACCATCAAGGTCCTTGCCAACGGTGATCTCCTGGTTAATCGGATAATTGAGTCCGAGAAACAGAGAGTGTGAACCAAGGTTGTTTACCCGCCTCCAACTAAAAAATCCTAAAGGCCCCAACAAGCTGGTATCCTGCTCATAGACGTAACAGCCATGTCCGGATACTCACGTATTACACGGTGCTTGTATACGATGGGGTTTTTGCAATATAACTTTTCCGCTCATGTGTCCGAATGATCATCAGTCTTTTGCCGTCGTCTGATCGAGCGAGGAACCAGTTGTGCTTCCCTGTTTTTGGCAAAGGTGGTGTGATTACAAAGGGCAGATGCTGTAGGGACACTGCATCATATCAAAAGGACAGGCATTGTTAATGTAAGATCAGCATTGTTCGAGTATGAGTAGGATAATGCAAGAAACAACATTGATATGTCCTGTTGGAACCGGGAGGAAAATACAGGAAATGTATCTTGGGTTCAAAATATAGAAGTGCCATGCATGGTTATACTCATGTTATCTCGCAATTGATTCTTCACAGGAAACTACCATGTCATGCATGTTATGTAATCATGTTCTGTCCTCACAAACAAATTCTTCAAGGTAACTAACAGACCATGCATTGTTATATACTCGTGTTCTGTGGGCAAAAATTTTGTGAGGATATTATTCTAGCCATTGATTGCTGAAGGGAGAATATAGGTATGTACACATGGTAAGCATTGCAGGATTTCACTACTTCCAAATGTAGAGTTCTCCATATGCACATTTACTTCCCTAATGTATGGTTAGATGAAACCAACAGTGTGGTGCATGTTTCTACATCATGAAAATGAGGAAACTAACATGGCCATTGATACACACTCATATTTAGTAGTAGTATATAGATTACTGTAAAATAAGGATAATATCCATATATTCCTAACCGTTTGATTATTCAGGGTACAAATTGGCTGTAATGACATGGTCACAATCGCATGAATTAACTCATTCCAAATATAGCTGATTTACGGCGTCTCTAATACATTGCCATAGTTCTACTCAAATTCTGCTCAAACAGAGATATGCCAATCATCACAAAAAGTTCAAACAGTGTCATGGCGTCATCATTAACATGAGAGGAAACAACTTACACACGCCGTCCCAGCAACACGTGGTGCCATCTGCTTTGTCGATCGCGTAGATGATGCCATTGTGTTCAATAGCATCACAGAAGTGTGTATCAGCTTTGACAATGATCCACTGCGAGCCGAGTTGTCTCCCACTAAAGAAGGCACCGGCATAAAGATAGGCGAGTCCGCGGTCGAACAAGGCAATTAGCTTGAAGTCTGTGTAATTCGCATGTCGTGTGGGCATTTGGCAGATTACAATCTTCTGCAAAACAAGGTCCGTCCAACTGACGTCGTAATCTAGATGACTTGGACCGCGATGGTAATACTCTATACAATCCAACGGAGGAAGGATAATCTCATGGGAGGTCTGGAAGTTCACGACTGAGGGAGTCCTGGAGTGGGGGGTATCCGGACAGCTGGACTATAACCTTTGGCCAGACTGTTGGACTATGAAGATACAAGATTGAAGACTTCGTCCCGTGTCCGGATGGGACTCTCCTTAGCGTGGAAGGCAAGCTTGGTAATATGGATATGTAGATCTCCTTCCTTGTAACCGACTCTGTATAACCCTAGCCCCCTCCGGTGTCTATATAAACTGGAGGGTTTAGTCCGTAGGACACAACAATAACAACAACCATACCATAGGCTAGCTTCTAGGGTTTAGCCTCTCCAATCTCGTGGTAGATAAACTCTTGTACTACCCATATCATCAATATTAATCAAGCATGAGTAGGGTTTTACCTCCATCGAGAGGGCCCGAACCTGGGTAAAAACATCGTGTCCCTTGTCTCTTGTTACCATCCGCCTAGACGCACAGTTCGGGACCCCCTACCAGAGATCCGCCGGTTTTGACACCGACATTGGTGCTTTCATTGAGAGTTCCTCTGTGTCGTCATCATCAGGCTGGATGGCTCCTTCGATCATCGTTAGCGATGCAGTCCAGGGTGAGACTTTTCTCCCCAGTAAGATTTTTGTATTCGGCGGCTTTTCACTGCGGGCCAATTCGCTTGGCCATCTGGAGCAGATTGAAAGCTACGCCCCTGGCCATCAGCTCAGGTTTGGAAACTTAAACTACACGGCCGATATCCGTGGAGACTTGATCTTCGACGGATTCGAGCCCTTGCCGAGTGCGCCGCACTGTCACGATGGGCATGATTTAGCTCTACCGCCGGACAATGTTCAGGAGATCGCACCTGCAACCGCTCCGACCTTCAATTCGGAGCCAATTGCGCCATCCATGGACGGGTGGTCAGGCCCCGCCATGGAGGCCGCAGTTTCAACGGCGATTGAGCCGAATACCAGCCTCACCCTTCGCGAGGCCCGTGACTCCAAATTGCCGGACTCCCCTCCGGACTCCGAGCCGCCTGCGCCCCAGCCAATCGAATCCGATTGGGTGCCGATCATGGAGTTCACAGCCACGGATATCTTTCAGCACTCGCCCTTCGGCGTCATACTGAATTCATTAAGGTTTCTCTCCTTGTCAGAAGAGTCCTGGCCGGATTATGACCGACAGGATTCGGATGTGGATGATGAGGAAACTCGACACCCACCCACCACCCACTTAGTAGCCACTGTCGACGGTCTGACCGACATGCTCAATTTCGACTCCGAAGACATCGACGGTATGGACGACGATGCTGGAGACAAACAGGAACCACTGCCCACAGGGCACCGGACAGCCCTCTCATCCCACGACGTATACATGGTGGACACACCAAAAGGAAGCGACAACGAGGAACGGAAAGACACAACGAAGGATCGTTCCCTAGAAAAGCAGTCAAAGCGGCGGCATAAGGGCCGCTCCAAGCCCCGTCTCGACGGAAACAGTGGTCATGCGGACCCAGCAATAGAGCAGGATAAGCTGGCAAATGATGAACATGGCATTGAACAACTGTCCGACCAAGGCGACACGGATAATCAAACCGAACTACCCGTCTCCGGCGAAGATAACAGCCCGGATGATTTAACGCCGGATAAGCACACAAAGCAGAAGAACCTCCATAAAAGGCTCATCGCCACAACGCGTGGACTGAAAAAGCAGAAGCAGAAGCTCAAGACTGCGGAAGATGCACTTAGAATCATATGGGGCAAAGTACTCAACACCGCAGACAAATATGGCAGCAGTCGCCACGTCAAGAGCTACCCAAAGCGAAAGCTACTGCCTGAATTCGATGAGGAGGCCTTAGAGCCCCCGCAATCAAAAAACCAAGCAACCATCCGGTCGGATAGACGACCTCATGGCCAACGTAGAGCGGCAAATGACGCCGCACACAAGCCAGCACGCGATCCACATGAGGGCTCGCATCCAAAAAATGGCCAAACCAGATCTATCTACGGGCCAAGAAAGCATGCTCCAGTAAGCAATGCAACACAAAGAAAATCCGAACACCTCAGTACACCCAAATACAGGGGTGCCGCTCACCCCCTATATTTCACCGATGAGGTGCTGGACCATGAATTTTCAGAGGGATTCAAACCCGTAAACGTAGGGGCATACGACGGAACGACAGACCCTGGGGTCTGGATTGAGGACTACATCCTCCACATCCACATGGCTCAAGGAGATGATCTCCATGCCATCAAGTACCTACCCCTCAAGCTCAAAGGGCCAGCCAGGCATTGGCTCAAAAGCCTCCCCGAAAACACTATTGGAAGTTGGGAAGAGCTCGAGGACGCCTTTCGGGCAAATTTTCAAGGGACCTATGTACGACCACCGGATGCAGACGATTTAAGTCATATAACTCAGCAGCCCGGAGAGTCAGCCCGAAAAGTTTGGAACAGATTTCTTACTAAAAAGAACCAAATAGTCGACTGTCGAGACGCCGAAGCCTTAGCAGCTTTTAAACATAGTGTTCGAGACAAATGGCTCTCCAGGCACCTCGGCCAAGAAAAACCAAGAACAATGGCCGCATTAACAAGCCTCATGACCCGCTTTTGCGCGGGCGAGGACAGCTGGTTAGCAAGATGCAGCACCTGCGACCCAAGTACATCCAAAGTCAGGGATGGAAACGGGAAGCCACGACGCAGCAAAGACCAGCGCCGGAGTAAGGAAACCAGCCTGAAGAGCACGACAGTCAACGCCAGATTCAAAAGCTCTCAGCGGGGTCAGCAAAAGCTGCCTCTCAAAGACAACAGAGACGAACTGTCCAGTCTTAACAAAATTCTGGACAAGATATGTCAAATCCACAGCACCCCTGATAAACCTGCAAATCACACCCATAGAGAATGTTGGTTATTCAAACAATCCGGCAAACTCAACGCCGAACACAAGGGGCTGGATACACCAAGTGAAGACGATGACAAACCCCGCAAGCAAAGCACTGGCGAACAGAAGAAATTCCCATCAGAAGTAAAAACAGTAAACGTGCTACATGTGACAAAGGGGAGAAGCAAAGTGGCGCCCATAGAGATATGTGCCTTAGAGCCTATCACAACGGAGTCCCACCACTGGTCATCCAAACCAATCACCTTCGACAATCGGGATTACTCCGCAAGTATCCGGCACGCAGGATGGGCTGCCCTGGTGTTAAACCCGATAATTGACAGATACTACTTCACACGAGTCCTGATGGATGGCGGCAGTAGTTTGAACCTGATATATCAGGACACAGTCCACAAAATAGGGGTAGACCCAACAAAAATTAGCCATAGAAATATTTCCTTTAAAGGAGTAACACCAGGCCGAGGGGCTCATTGTTCGGGCTCCCTCCTACTAGAATTGATATTCGGCTCTCCCGATAACTTCCGTAGCGAAAAGCTAACCTTCCACATCGCTCCGTTTAAAAGTGGCTATCAAGCACTACTGGGACGCGACGCTTTCGGTCGCTTTAACGCAATACCGCACTATGCGTCTCTCACGCTTAAGATGCCCGGTCCACAAGGCATCATTTCAGTAAAGGGAAACATTGAGCGCTCCTTGCGCGCGGAAGACTGTGCGGCTGCCTTGACAGCCACACACTAAACTGCCTCACCAACCAGAGCGCCTAATAGGTCGTTAAGACCACGGACACGGCTGGACGAATCCGGCGTAACTATATAATTATTAAAGGTTTGATGGTTATACACCCCTATACAAGGGGCTCCGCAGATGTAAACAAGCAGCAATAAAACTCAATTCTTCTCACCTTGAATCATACTTTACTTACTCAGTATAACATACATTTCGCACGACTACTTTTTCAACCAAGTTCCTCTCTTTTACAGATGAACATCGTGCTACACCGTCCGAGGATATAGCTGCACAACGGAGACACAAAGCGCGAGCGTGCAGCGAGGACCCGTTCCTAGGATTCTTTTTAGATTAAGACCATGCGTAAACCTTTTTTACTGTCTCTTGTTGATACACATCCCCCGGATTCTCAGAATACCGCGAGGGAGGCTGGCGTCTTGGCATGTGGCCACGTCAGAGTATTGCATGTACCCGGACACCAGGAGCTTATTGCAAAGGGCGTCGTTCAGCCCGTTTTATATCAAGAAAGACCGAATACCCTAGGGAGTGTTCGGCGTCGCGAGTTTGGCCTTATATGCATCAGCTCTGAATCATGTCTTTGGTCAAATGTTGGGTTTGCCCGGCTCCTGTGTTTTGCTGCCTTACGTTCCTCTCTATCGGCTAAGGCGGCACCAGGAGAACTACTGCGATTGTGCCCCGGTTCAGCCGGCGAGCACCTCGATGAAAAGCCGAAAACTGACTGTCATGATATAGTGTGAGACTGGTCAACCACTCGATGACCCAGCGGAATCTTCGAGATTCCTCCGCTTTAACGAAGGGCCATTTCTCGGCCAGGCACACACGTGCCCCGAATCCGGGCGAGCGCGGAGCCACCAGGGGCTATATAATAGCCCCACTGTCAAACTCCTATGGCTAAGTGAAAGTGATAAAGCATTATAGTCCGATTGCCTAGTTCGCTGCGCTATCACCTCCTTAATGGACCAAGACGTTGGATCAAGTGTGAACGTGCGTCTTCTGCGAACACCCCCGCATTATATGCGTGGGGGCTGAAGCCGACGACTGCCATCTTTCAGGTTATATACATATATACATAAACGACTGCACGGGAGGCATTATAATTCTTGAAGGCACAAGTATAAAATAGCCTTTACATTTTAGCAAAACATCGTTTTCAATGGGAATACATGTCATTAGAACATAATATTCTTCGAGCACTGCGCCTCTATCAAACGAGCGCCCTCCAGAACTTCTTGAAAGTAGTGCTCGGCAGGTACTCAGCTTTTGTCCGAGTCGTGGGCTGCAATGGCGGTGGCCTCCATCTCTGCCCAGTATGTCTTGACACGGGAAAGGGCCATCCGCGCACCCTCCACGCACGCTGACCTCTTCATCGCGTTGATATGCGGCACTGCACCAAGGAACTGTTGCACCAAACTAAAATAATTGTTCGGCTTTGGCCTTTCCGGCCACAGATGATCCACGACATACTTCATTGCGAGTCCGGACAATCTATTCAGCTTGGCCCATTCGGCCAGCCGATCAGTCAATGGAAGCGGACGCTCTGGTTGGTTAAATTGTGACCAGAACAGCTTTTCTACTTTGCGATCTTTTTGATCTCGGAAGTGTTCGGCCGCATCAGCAGCACTCGCCGCTAAATCCAGATATGCGTCCGCAGAGCTCCACAGCCGGTCCAAAGGAGCATATTTAGGATCTTCGAACTTCATCCGCAGCATAAAGGGCTTCCCAGCCGCGATATCTCCGGCTTGACGCAGCTCCTCCTTCTTCGCTCTCATCGCAGAGCGGGCATCCTTAGCCTCCATCGTGGCCTTATCCAGGTCTGTCCTCTTCGCTTGATCTTCCTCTTCAAGAAGCTTGCAACGGTCAGCGGCGTTCTTCAATTCCACAGCCATCTTGGCCATTTCCCCCTTGCTTTGGCAGTGAGCAGCCTGTTCGGCTTTCAGCTGCTCGATTGCCTTTAGGGCAGCCGCATCACTTTTTTTGGCTTGTTCCTTGGCTCGGGCAAATTCTGCCCGCAGGTTCTCCACGGCCGCAGCTCCATCTGCATTAAACACACATGTTATAGATACTAGCATTTATGCTCCTCTTACCATGTGTCAATGGAGAAATTACATACCTTGTGCCTCGTCAAGCCGCTTATTGACAAGCACGATGTCGGCATCCACCACATCAAGCTGCCGCTTTAACTCGGCAAATTCATCAGTCCGGCTGGCCACCGGACACTTCGCCACCTGCATATCAAGGCGGCAAAATTAAACCTGGGACTATGATCCTCTACGCGCCATCGTCTGCGACGGCACCCAGAGCCTCAGGGGCTACTATCTACACAAGGCGCATCGTAAAGTATGCGGTACTGTCAAAAAGGTACATCATTTCACGTACCTCAAAGCCCGTCAGTAGACTCATGACAGCTTCATGCAACCCGCTTTGTGCGGACGAAATCCTTTCAATTACCATACCCATTAACGTGCGGTGCTCCTCTGAGATAAC
Source organism: Aegilops longissima (assembly GCA_021605205.1). NCBI lineage: Eukaryota > Viridiplantae > Streptophyta > Magnoliopsida > Poales > Poaceae > Aegilops > Aegilops longissima. Next base: position 54,579,561 of record CM038681.1, on the reverse strand, counting down.
TGCTCGCTCTAGCAGATCCCTCAGTACGTCTGACCGCACACCAGGCGGTGCTAGACTCTTTTGATTGCTCTCTTCAAAAGCCGAATACTGAGGGCTTCGGGTGGCCATGTGACTACCTTCTGGCCTCGCCGGATTAGGAGAAACCCTCCGCGACGACACTTCGGGGTCGCCCGCCCCATGAGGCGGTATGGCAGGGGGAGGCGTTTCGCTCTCCATCATCTCCGGAAGAAGATCCCCCGAAGACGAGCTCTGCTGGCAAGGGCTAAGATCCGAACTGCAAAGATAAAGGCTTCGGTTATTTTCCTCAGAGGTAAAGTGAGGTTCTTCCTCATTACTAAATACCCTTTTACTTACAGCTCGGTAGAGGGCTGATCCCCTTGAGGGCATGGTGCGGCCGGGGTATCCCCCGGTGCAGGACCCTCTGGCGAAGATTTCTTCCCCCGTCTTGAGACCATTGTCTCCGGGTCCTCAGAGGCGGTCCTCTTCTTTCCCTGGGGAGAGGAAGTTTCGATTCCTCCCTTCTGGTTAACCTCCTCCTCGGAGGCGGTAGCTTCCTTGTTTCCCCCTTTATCTTCCTCCGTAGGCGCTGGATAAGGTGCGATCTCCAGCATCCTGGTTAACACAGGGTTTGGCGAGGTCTCAGGGAGGGGGGCCGGACACCTGATCAACTTCGCCTTCGCTACCCACTCCTGGTTAAAGAGCGGCTTTTTTAGGGCGATGTTGTGACAAATAAACAAATGGAGTGTTCGGATGCGGGGCTACTTCCTTGGGTATCCGAACGATTGCAGCTCAGACCTGCATCCTCAGTGGAATCCGGACACATTGCTTGTGGTCCGAAGAACAGTTTGTACATCTCCACATGCGTCATGCCAAGGAAATGTTGGAGAGCTCGCGGTCCCTCCGGGTTAAACTCCCACAGGCGGAGGGGACGACGTTTGCAGGGCAGGACTCGTCGAATTAACATAACCTGCATCACCATGACCAGACTGACATCTCTCTCCAAGAGGTCTCGAATGCGGCTCTGCAATATGGGAACGTCTTTTGCCGGTCCCCAGTCTAATCCCTTGCTGACCCATGACGTTAGTCGTAGCGGGGGGCCCGAGCGAAAAACAGGCGGAGCCACCCACTTGGTACCCCTGGAAGCTGTGATATAAAACCACTCTTGTTGCCATAGGCCAGGCTCCTCCTGGAAAGAGCCCTCGGGCCATGGGGCATCAGCATTTTTGCTTATTACAGCGCCTCCGCACTCTGCGTGCTGCCCCTCGATCATCTTCGGCTCCACTTTGAAGGTCTTGAGCCACAGTCCAAAGTGAGGGGTAATGCGGAGGAAAGCTTCGATCACGACAATAAACGATGAGATGTGGAGGATAGACTCCGGAGCTAAGTCGTGGAAGTCCAGTCCATAATAGAACATGAGCCCCCTCACGAAGGGATCCGGCGTGAAGCCTAGCCCTCGGAGGAAGTGAGATATGAACACGATGCTCTCGCCGGGCTTCGAGTGGGAATAACCTGCCCTCGAGCAGGCAGCCTATGCGGGATTTCGCCGGTCAAGTACCTGGCCTCCCTTAGCTGTATTATGTCTTCCTCCGTGGCGGAGGAAGGCATCCATCAGCCTTGGAGGTTGGATCCAGACATGATTGAAGGTCCGAAGCGCCTGAATCTGAGGCTTCGGGTGTTGGAACTTGAGGTGGGAGGCGGGTTCGATTGAGATCGAAAGAAAAAGTAAGGCCTTGGTCTCCTTATAAAGAGGTGGAATACCGAGAGCCCTCCACGTGACCGTTTGGGACTTGCCTTCAATCGAGGAGACATACCAACGGGCACGATTGGGGTTACCCACGTCCGTATTGATGAGAATCCCGTGATAAGGGGACACGATCTCTGCTTCGACAAGACGTGCCAAGGAAACCGCCTCGCGAAACGCGCGAAGGTGGGACAGTAAAAAACGATTCGAATAAAGGCTTGGCTGTGGTGTGATGTCATGCTACAGAATACGCCAGCAGATTAGATTTGTGAAAATATTACTCTCTCTACGGTGGTATGTGGAACTTGTTTTGCAGAGCCGGACACGATCCTCGTGTTCAAAATCTTCTATGAAGTATTCGGAGGAGGAACCTGCCTTGCAATGCCGAAGACAATTTGCGCGCCGGACTCATCGTCATTGAAGCCTGGTTCAGGAGCTACTGAGGGAGTCCTGGATTGGGGGTTATCCGGACAGCCGGACGATAACCTTTGGCCGGACTTTTGGACTATGAAGATACAAGATTGAAGACTTCGTCCCGTGTCCGGATGGGACTCTCCTTGGCGTGGAAGGCAAGCTTGGCAATACGGATATGTAGATTTCCTTCCTTGTAACTGACTCTGTGTAAGCCTAGCCCCCTCCTGTGTCTATATAAACCGGACGGTTTAGTCCGTAGGACACAACAATAACAACAATCATACCATAGGCTAGCTTCTAGGGTTTAGCCTCTCTGATCTCGTGGTAGATCAACTCTTGTACTACCCATATCATCAATATTAATCAAGCAGGAGTAGGGTTTTACCTCCATCAAGAGGGCCCGAACCTGGGTAAAAACATCGTGTCCCTTGTCTCCTGTTACCATCCGCCTACACGCACAGTTCGGGACCCCCTAACCGAGATCCGCCGGTTTTGACACCGACAACGAGCACCAACTTTTTATCGTCTTCTCTGAAGGCAGCCATCTGGTGGGAGTTCATGCCGACCCAGTACATACCTGCTAAGAAGTTTCTGGCGATGGTGATCGGATCGATGTCGAGGGAAATGATGTACGGCGACCCACTACATACCTGCAAAGAAGTTTCGGCTAATGGAGATCGGATTGAAGTCGAGGGGCATCATGCACGCCTCGGTATCATGGTGAGCCAATCTCGCAAGACCAGATAGCAGCAAGCAGGGTGTCTTGAAAAGCTTAGGCCTCGCTTCGACGATGGCCGTGTGCATGTCCCTCGAGCATGCAGCCAGCCGCAGGGCGCTCAACATATCCATGCACGAACAACAGAGGTCGAGGATGTCACTTGGGAGGTTGCTCCAATCCCGGCTCATATGGATGCTGCGCGGTTCGCGTTCGGCCATGGTGGAGTTTGGAAGGGGGCTTGATTTACAGGGGAGAAGGATGTCGGTGCTGGAGAGGCTAGTGAGGGAATAGTGGTACTGGGGGAGGCGAGTGAGGTGATGGTACACGGGGGCACAGTGAGATGGATACGGAGAAGGAGATGGAGATGGAGTGGTGCTATGGGAGCGGAGAGGGAGACGAGGCGAGGCGCCAATGTGCTGTACAGCAGTGGTGACAGACTGCACTGTGCACAGGATGAGGCTGACTTTGGTAACCCGAATATGCCGCCTGGACTAGTGTCAGGCGCAGGGTGTTGTCACTTCACTGTGAGGACCGGATGAATAGTATTTTGACCATCAATTGTACCATAGTTTTACTACTACTACTACTAGTAGTAGGTACATGAGTACTCCGGTATTGTATAGCGTAAATAGGTCTCCCGTGCTAGCATGCCTATTCACTTCATCATTCAGGTATCATCCATATTGTGAGCAGAACCAAATTCTCGTGCAGGCCCAATCAACGCTCTGCCGCGATGCATGCAGTGGTCGTTCTGGTGCATCAAGGACGGCATGCAGATCGTTCCACACTTGAGAAGAGGAAAAATGGAAAGGTAGAACGCGGCAGCAGAGGAAGAGAACGCTGGCTAATGAGGCTGGGAGGGGATTGAGCAGGAAGTTAATGCTCCACGCCTAAAGGTTTTGGGAAAACCTGATTTTCATAAGGTGACTTATACTCACCTAAACGGAGGGAGTATTCCTTAACCAGAGAATGTTGTGTCTCCCACTCACGCGCTCAAAAAAAAACTACGACACATTTTTTATCTGTTTGCATAGGTCCCACCTATCAGGAAGGATGGGCACGTACACGAACAGGTACGACTCACCAGTCTACCCGCATAGCCTTTTCGTTTAGTCTACCTAGCCGTCTAATGAACTGCCTGCACGCCACTTCTCCCATTTACTCCTTCTCCATCGGGAACCGATTCTCCTCGGCTTCTTCACCTCCCCTTCGTCTTCATTTGCATCCAAACCCCACTGCGTTCACATTGTTTTAACCTCTTTAAATAATCATCTACTACTTCAGTTAGACTAGCCATCTAATCCTAATTCTCCAAACCATAGCCCTCCGTTCCAGCGGTTCCAAATGGCGATAGAGATCGAGATGCAGGTTTTTAGCGTCCAATATGTCCTCGTCGAAGGCTCGATGCGCATAGTTGCCACCGTCACCGTCCACCCAAGGGTTGTTCGGCAGTGGATCAACAATGTATCCAACTCCCTCGAAAAGGTAGAGGCGAGGTCATCGGTCTCGACACGAGTACACGGGCGTGCCCCAGGAAGATCCAGTAGCGCCGCCGTCCTTCAAATTGTGCCTCGAAGATGATGTTTTGGTGTACCACATCATACACTCGCCCTCCATACCAGGTGAGCTTCACGATTTCTTGTCTCGGGAGGATGTATACTTCTGTGGGGCAGCCATCGAAGGGGACAAACAGAAGCTGGAGCCGTACAACCTTGATTTGAATAGCATCGCTGACCTACAAACCAGAATCAAAATTCATGTAGAAGTTTGTGATAAACAGACACCATCGCTATTCAACGTAGCAAATTTTGTGCTCGGTACAAATCTTCAGAAGGGTGACGAGACGGTGGCATTAAGGTCGTCTGGATGGGAGAATTATCCCTTGACGTACGAGCGGATAAAATATGCTGCCCTCGATGCCCGTGTGAGTTTCGAGATAGTTGCAAGGTCCAAAGAGCTTGTTGCGAAGCTGTCTCCCACAGAGAATGAGAAGAAGAAGAAGAAGAAGAAGAAGAAGAAGAAGAAGAAGAAGAAGAAGAAGAAGAAGAAGAAGAAGAAGAAGAAGAAGAAGAAGAAGAAGAAGAAGAAGAAGAAGAAGAAGAAGAAGAAGAAGAAGAAGAAGAAGAAGAAGAAGAAGAAGAAGAAGAAGAAGAAGAAGAAGAAGAAGAAGAAGAAGAAGAAGAAGAAGAAGAAGAAGAAGAAGAAGAAGAAGAACTATTTCCTCTCTTGTACAAAAATTATTCCCTCTCGGTGTATATTGATATAGATGGACTATTTCGATGGTGTGCATGTCTTTGGAACAGAGTAGTAGCATGGGTCCGCTTGACTATAAGGAACTATTTATCCGCATATATAGCTTTCTCTGCTACTCCTTCCACTGATTGGTATGCAGTGCATGTGTCCGTAGACATGACAGCTTGTCCATGGAAGTTCAACTACGGCGACCATCACGTTTCATCTCGCGATTCCGACGATGCCTCTCCAACCCACAGCACCACGCCCCCCGACGTGCGCCTCACCCCTCTCGGTCGCACCGCCCCTCTGCCTTTGTGTGCCTGACATGTGGGCCACCTAAAATGCGGCGAGCATCAAGTTTCTACCACAACTACCCGATTCCCACGCGCCGCTCGAACCCATGAAACCACCGTCCCCGACCTGCGGCTCAGCCCTCTTGGCCCCACTGCCCTCTCGCCTCACGGGAGCATTACATGTGGACCAGTCACCTATCGGGTCCACATGTTATTGAGTCAAAGGTAGGTGTAGTAAGGCGCTGAAGCTCAGTCCCGACGGCCCTGAGAAGGAAATGTAACTCCTGCGCCAGGGCTTGTGGTGCTCCCGCAGCACGAACTCGTGCCAAACTCGAGATTTGTTTCTTTACTATACATGCACGAAACGATTTAATGGACATTGTAATCTCAACATGTGATGGGGAGCTCTAAATTTGAATTTGAAACTTATAAAACGAAAAGATTCAAAACAAATAAACTGGGAGAGAGGGAGTATATTGTAGGATGTGTCCCATACAAAATAAGTCCCTGGTTTGTCACCGCAAGATGCGGTTAGAAAGGACACAGCGTCTTCCTACTCGTCGGCAACAAATCGGCCGCAGACAGCATGGTCCGCCTTTGACCGCCATGTGCAAGGTTCGTGCTATGTTATTCAATCTCACAGTGGTTCCATCGTACCAATTCATGCGGTGGCCTGTTGCATGGATGATCCCAATGTTGGACAAAGGTTCTACGGGAACGGTGTCACCGTTGTAAATGTTGTGCAAATTGATGTTGGTACCCTCCCGTACATATGCAAGCCAATCTCCACTGCTTTGAGCCTAACACGTGAAACAGTGGGCAGGGAGAATTAGGAAATGGACACGAAGTAGTCTTTAGAATGCATTTACTACGTGATCAAACTCATCTTACCTGCTCATCGGAGGAAATCCGAGTGCCCCTCAACGTCGGCATCTCAAGGGCGTCAACTTGCAACTCTGACCACGCCGTCTGGAGAGACCCCCAAGGAAACATCCTCGTGCGTTCCACGGAACATCAAGATGCATTTGTATGAGTAGTTTATCTTGTGAGAGTAAAGGATGAACGAGGGAAAGCCTCTAGAGATAGAGATGGACACTACTACTACCAATGTGCTGGCCCGTGCGTTGCAATGAATCCAAAGTAGTAGAATAATACTTGTTCACGTGCTTGAAATATAAACACTCTAGTTTTGGTATACATGTGTCAGCAGACATGACAGCTTGTCCATGGAAGTTGAACCACGGCGACCATCACGTTTCTTGTTTCTACCACTGCCACACCCACACGTGATTCCCACAACGCCGCTCCAACCAACGGCACGACGTCCCCCGACGTGGACATGGATCCTCTAATGTGGCTATCACTGCCTTGCCCTGCCTTTCCTTCACTGACAGGTGGGACCCACGCTTATGGGTCCCACACGTCAGTGACAGAACGGTAGGATTGTTCGCGTTAGGGGATCCTCATCCCCCCGACGTGCCCCTCATCCCTCTCGGCCCCACCGCTCCTCTGCCTTTGTGTGCATGATATACTCCTAATATATTAATTACTCTCTCCGTACCTAAATATTTGTCTTTTTTGAGATTTCAAATGGACTATCACATACGGATTATATAGACATATTCTAGTGTTTCTAGCAAGATGCCCGCGCGTTGCACGAAGTTGATGGAAAAGGTAAGCACAACTTATAAATTGACGGATGGAGTACTAGTTACAGTGATGCATATAATTAAGAAAAGGGATCGCACATGTCGGTATTGACTGGAATGAAAATGCAACAGCACAATAAGAATTAAGGCCACGATGATGCGATCGCAGTGGTGGTTACAGAAGGCAAGAAGAAAGATGGATGTACGACCTCCTCCTCCTCAACTTAGTGCGCCGAGCCACCGACCGGCGGCTAAGGAGCGGCGGATTTTGTGGCGAGGTCGAGGTGCTTCTCAGCAAAGGCATCCAAGGCTTCCAGCCGGTTGAGGAAGGCCAACCTCTTAGCGTCCTCACTGGCATTGTAGATACCTATGTACATGATTTGCTCGTATACGTGGATGTGTAGGTCGACGAATTCTTGCAGGGCGAGGCGCCTCGTGGCGAGCGCGACCTCTAGGTGGACATTCTTCATGGTGTCGGCGGGCAGTCGCAGGGCCACCAGTGCTTGAAAGAGGTTCCGGCCATGGAGGCCGATTAGGGTGGCAGGCAATGAGGAGCCAGGGCGCGCAGGCTGGAGGAGTATGGCGATGTCGTCCGCGAGCTTCTTTATGATGGTGAACTTGTTGCTGGTGTCAACGATCATCTGGTCCAACTGAGAGTCGTAGTTGACGTCGACGGCGGCCATCCACCAGCCAGTCTCCAACACCGTCTGGGGACGATCCTCGGCGCCATGCCGCAGGCTAGCGTCGTGGACCATCTGGCGCAGCCGCTGGCCGCTCACGCGCATCGCCACCATGGGTCTGGAGTGAGCTCTTTTTCCCTTAGTGTAGGTGCTTAGGCAAATTCTTAGGTGCGTACGATGTGGTAGATGCATTGGAATGGAGGGGCGCCTTTATATGAGGGCAATGAGAGCAAACTGCGTTGCATTCACATCATGCAGCCTCTTTTCCCGGACCTCCTCCCATTACTTCCCTCATGCATTAATTGAAGGAGGATGCATTGGCCGTTCAACATATCGAACCGCTTCTCCCTCCTCGTCGCATTAAAGCCGTATCGGGAACTGCGCCGCCCATGTCAAATCGAATACTCCCTCCGTCTAGGTGAGTATTAAGTCATCTTACGAAAACCAAATAGTAAACACATAGGCGTGGTGCATTAACTCTCATGTTGTTTCTTATTTTTTGACATAAATAGAGGAATCAACCAAGAAGAGATGTGGGGCTTGTATGCTTTTAATGACTTGAGACTATCAAACATGACATGCAGTGGTCAGTTCGTTACACAAGAACAAATACAACCCACGTCAGCACACACGCATCTTATATAGCATCACATCCAATGGCTATAAAAGATGAATGAGACCAAATTATATCTCATCTAGATGAGTTCTAGCAAACTGTATTAATAATACTTAGATCCTGCGCCATGTATCATACTCAACTTTATTTATTGTATCATGTAGTATATTAGTATCATGTAGTACTTTATTTATTGCCATGTATGACACATAGTAGTACTCAACTCTCTCTCTCTCTCTCTCTCTCTCTCTTTCTCCATTTAATTCTATGACACCTCATCAAAATTGCTAGGGCTAGTACCATTACAACCAGCCTTAGCAAATACCACTAAACATTAAGTTCTCTCGTTTTCCTCTCCACCTTGGTCACCTAGACGGAGGGAGTATACTGCGCGGGCTTTTCCTGCGCGGTAGGCGGGGCAGTTCCGCCTAGTCGCTTCGATAGAGACGCGAGAAGACGAGGGAGTAGGCTGATGCAAACGTAGGGCTGTGTGATTTGACAGCGAGTTACTGCTGGACAGGTGGGGCCCCATCATTTGACTTGCCATTATCATTTTAACTGCGGCGCTACGACCGGCGTGAGTCTCCTGATTCCTGACCACCTCCATACAGGTGCCTCTCCCAATGCTCCACCATGTAGTAGAGGCTGGCTCTTGCATGAGAGCCCACTTCTCCACTTTTTCCTTGCCTCTCTTTCCTCTACATATGCAAAAATGCCATGTAAAGCGCACTATTGTACTCCCTCCGTCCAGAAATACTTGTCGCAGAAATGGATATAAATGGATGCATCTAAAAGTAAAATATGTCTAGATACATCCATTCCTCGGACAAATAATTCCGGACGGAGGGAGTACTTACTTTTACTTGCTCCTACAGGTGCTTAAGCTTGCCACATAGGCATAAAGTCTGATGTGGCAAGTTATTCAAGAAGAGAGATACTAGTTTGGTGACCCAAGTAAGAAACGGTGCTAAGCGCGTGTACCTAGGTGAAAAGAAAATTTTGAGTCTATAGCTAATTAAATGAAGTAAACTTAGCAACAGCATTTCATTGGAAGAGGTCACTCCTTGGCAAATGCAGGAAATACTAGTACTCCCTGTGTCCCATAATATAAGAACGTTTTTGGCACTAAACTAGTGTCAAAAACGTTCTTATATTATGGGACGGAGGGAGCAAGTAAAAGTAAGTACAATAGTATGAGTGACTAAGTGATGACTATGTATAACATGCCAACATCAGATAGCCTAACGCACCGTGTTAAATCTCCAAGGGCGCGACCGCACGAGCGACGCGACGATCGTGGTAGGTGCGACCACGATACGGGCTGCTGGAAGCCCTTGGATCTGAGATCAAACGATCGCATGCTAAGTTGCTGAAAATTTCAGAATAACCCTCCAGGATACGATATTCACCCATAGGTCTATAATCACGCCATGCAACCGTTCGATCTCAGATACAAGGGCTCTCGGAAGCCCGTATCATGGGAGAATGGAAAGCCACTACCCTGTTGTTCGCACGCTGGCAGTTCGCTCCTACTCGTCCCCGCACGCCCTTCAATACTACGACGGTTCTCTCATTGTCGTCCCGTACATTCACATTACGGCAGTTCCACTAATCCTAACCCTCCTCCCAAATCCATGGCGTTCCAAATCTCCATGATCGGCGGTGAGTACAAGGTTAGAACCATCACCGGCGATGAGTTCGACGTCATCTACACCCGTTCTTCCGCGACGGTGAAAGGATGCCTTTCTCGCTTCAGACGCATGTTCGAAAACTCAGAAGATGAGTGGGTCGCTGGGCTAGATGTTGAGTACACCACAGTCCTGGGACGAGAGAAGGATCTAAAGGACGAAGAGAGGAAGAAGCCCGCCATGATCCAGGTTTGCGTGCATGACTTATGCTTGGTCTACCACATATGCCATGCCGACGTTGAGTGCCAGGATTTTAAGGACTTCCTCGGGAGCAACCTTGTCAAATTCGTTACTGTAGACTTTGGTAACAACAAAGAAGTCCTGCGTCGGACAGGCCTCGTTGTAGGCAACACCTTCGACCTCCAGAAGAATCGGCTGGTGTCCTCTCTTCAGCCTTCAATGCTGACCCTGGCAGGAGCCATGGTTCATCCTTCGTACAGTAAACTGGAGAAACCTCCATACACGTTTCATCGTCATGCATGGCAGCGGAATGTACTAGATATAGACCACATCCACTACGCTGCAATGGATGGCTACCTTTGCTTCAATATCTACAAGGGTTGGATGAAGAGCAACAGCCAAGTGTGCGGTTCAAGCAAAGAAGTATCGGCCAAGAGGAAGAGGGACAAGGGCGAAGTCGAGGGGCGTGGGCGAGGACTCGAGTAAGGTGGCAGTGTTGTTGCTCATGGTGGTTCTAATGCAGTGTCTACCGGAATAGTTGCAAAGTTTAATTTCAGGTGTGCTTAATTTAATTTGAGGGGTGTGTTGTGATGAGCCCCCAGCAAAACTATGGTGGTGTTTGGTTCTCTAGTCCTAGGACTTTTTTTAGTCCCAACTAAAAAGTCCGTATTCCCTAAAAAGTCCCTCTCTGTTTGTTTCCAGAGACTAAAAAGTCCCTAGTCCCTTCCTAGAGGTTATTAAATGACCATGTTGCCCCTAGTATATAGAAAAATAACAATCAAACAACACCATGGGGTGGCGGGCCAATGGGTGCATGGAGGGGCATTGTTGGAAAAAGTCCCAAAAAGACTCTCCTTGAGTCTTCTTCATTTAGTCCCAAATGCCTAATTTAATCCCTAAAAAGTCCCTCCCGTTTGGTAAAAAAGTCTCTAAGAGGGACTTTTTCTAGTCCCTACACAAAAAAGTCCATGGAAACAAACACCCCCTAAGTTATGTTTCTTCTTGTTACTTTAACTCTTCAGTACGTACATACTAGTATTTCTTACATTTCATCTTTTAGTTGGTATAGTACTACCACTCGTTTCTTCACATTATATACGTACAATATATATGGCCAACATCATATAGCCTGCAGTTCAGTTGTCAAAGAATTTCAGGGTGCTTAGTTTTGTCAAAGAATTCCAGGATGCTTAGTTTTATTTGAGGGGTGGGTTGTGCACTTGTGCTGGACACCATTATTGTGACAAGCCTTTTTAATAGTACTATATGCATAATTTGGCGACGAGCGCTCTCTATATGTACCACTTTTTTTCAAGTTTTGCTCCATGGCGCAATCCATCGATACTACTACTGTACAAAAGTGGAGTATATACATTTTTTAAAAGCCTAGAGGGCGGGGCAGTCTAGCTCAGTCGGTTTCACGAGAGGCGAGGGCCTTTGTGATTTGATGGCTCATTACTGCTATCAAATCGAATAGTAATGCGCCGCCCGCTGCACGCCCGGCGCCTCCATTAAACCCCTCCATTAAACCCGCATGCAAACCGAGAATCCTACTCCGGCCACACGTCCGTTCATGAGCGGGCCGGAATTAAACGCAACACCGGCTGAGCTCCTCCCGTCCGCCCTCGGTTTAAACGAGGCCTATACGCCGGCCAAGCTCCTACCGTCCGCCCTCTATTTACACGAGGCCAGACAGACAGCGGGCAAGAATCGCACCCCTCCGCCGCTCCCCCATCTCCTCCTTCACCATTTTCTCCACTCCTCCAATGGCTTCCGATGAGCCGTTCTCCGGCATATTACCCGGTTGGGTGGCCCGCCGAGCCCTCCGGATACGGGCGAGGCTGCTCGGTGCTTCACCAACCTCGCTTGGCCCGACGGAGCCAGTTGCCGCCCCAAGCAGGCGCATGGTTCAGCAACTCGCCGCTCCAGTTCAGCTCGATGAGGAGTGACGAGTTGCTCCATGCCGGCACGGCGGCGAGCACGCCGGTATGGGCGTCGTCGCTGCCACGTCGTACCGCGCCACCAGTGTCTGTGATGGCCGCGCCTCCCGTGTCTGTGGGCGCGCCTCCCGTGCCTGCGGCAGCGCCATGCAGGCAGAGACAGAAGCCGGGTGCGTGGAGAGCGACGAGTCGGTGGCCAGCTTCTCCGTGTCCGCCGCCATCATCGAGGAGAAGTAGAACACGGGAGGCTGCCGCCACTTGGGACCCATGAAGGCCACCACCGAGACGACCGCGGATTCAGGTGGTTTCTTTGTTGCTTCGTCTCTTCCGAGGACCTTCGTCGACCCTGCAAGTGTCTGACGGACATGAGCAAGACAAAGGGATCCGCGGGCGGCCATTTAGAACTAAAATAAGTCTAGATACATCCATTTCCGGACGGAGGGAGTATTAATTATACAAGAGAGCCGGATTGGCAACTCTTAGTTCATGTAAATGTAATGAAATCAATGATGTTTATATGAAGATCCAGCTTTTTTATACGAAATCCTTCATGCTTATATGAAATCAGTCCGTGTTTGCACGAATTTCATCTGGTTGGTTAGAGTTGTAAAAATGTATGCCGCTGGCGTTTGATGTCGTCCTCCGCTTAAGGAAGTGGGAGGAAATTTGCCGGCTGCCGTTGGAGATGCTCTTTATGCTGGAAATAATAGAGTGACATCCAATCCATTTGAGTTAATTGCCTGTATGATTGTCCCTCTATAAAAAGTTAATTGCATGCACAGTGTACACGTGACTTGCAGGGTGGCTACAGCTTCGTACAGAAAGTTAAAAAGAAACAAGTCCATCCTTAATCTTGTATTCTAAGTACTATGTGGGTTCCACTGTCAGTACAGTGGCGAAAGAAGTATATATCAAATAAGTAGAGTAATATATAATATAAAAATATAAAGTTAAAGGACATAATACGAACTCATGTCATCGCGTTGCGAGCATCCGGCGCTAACCAGCCCAGCACATTTTTGTAGACCATGCTGGAGATATATCTCCATGTCTACTCTTATATATACTCCATTCGTTCCTAAATATTTGTCTTTTTCAGATTTCAAATGGACTACCACATACGGATGCGTATGTAGACATATTTTAGAGTGTAGATTCACTCATTTTGCTCCGGATGTCTTTTCAGCAAGGGGTCATATTTGTCCTTGATTTATTTATGAGGTATCCAGATGGCACTGCACCGCCAAGAAAAGAGGGTAACATCAAAATTATGGACTACTTTTTTGAGTATGTTGGTAAGGTCCGGTCATAGTCACTTGTTGGAATCTCTAAAAAGACAAATACTCCCTCTGTCCGAAAATACTTGTCATCAAAATGGATAAAAGGAAATGTATCTAGACGTATTTTAGTTTTAGATACATCTCTTTTTATCCATTTTGATGACTAGTATTTTCGGACGGAGGGAGTAGAAAAAGAGTTGGTGATGATGGTGTGCGTGCCATCCTGCAATATAGGCCGTCGGATTTATATCTAACGGATAGGAAAGAAACTATGGCAATTTTGCAAAAATATACCCACACGTCTCTCCACGTTCGCAAATAAGGCCTTCCCTCATTCAACCTTTTCTCTCACAAGATAAACTACTCATACAAATGCATCTTGATGTTCCGTGCAACGCAAGGGCAGCTAGCTAATTTCTTTTAAAATAGTTGCTGCGATAATTGGGTTGAAGTGATATATTTTATGTCTGCCCTGAATGATTTCAGAGTCACTAGTAGTAACAAAGAAAAGGTTGCCTTGTTAATTAACAGAAAACAAGGTGAAAACTATCACATGAGGCCGGTAAAAACAAGGCACATTGGGTTCAGCGTCATCGTCACTACAGCTGCACGCGCGCGAGAAGTCTACATATCGAGGGGGCTACCGAGCGAGGCACCGAGACACAATGTTTGAGAGAGAATCCAATTGACAGATTATGATCAGATCGAGTTGTCACCCTTCTGCTGTCATTGTTGGGGGGAGAGAAAGACGTATTGAGAGTGTGCGCGGTAGGCACAGAGGCACAACTAGCGTGTGTGTGTGTGTGTGTGTGTGTGTGTGTGTGTGTGTGTGTGTGTGTGTGTGTGTGTTTTGAAAGAGGAGTAGATAGATTATTATCAAGATCGATGTGCCACCCTACTCCTTCGGTGTCGGGTAGTGTGTGTGTGTATGTTTGAGAGAGAAGCCAGTCGATAGATTAGTATCAAGATCGAGGTGTCAGCCTACTCCTTCGGTGTTGGGAAGTGTGGGTGTGTGTGGGGGGGCAGTGACACTCACATATCTCTACTCTTATAAAAAAACAGAGTTGGTGATGATGGTGTTTCTGCCATCCTGCAATATAGGCCATCCGATTTATATCCGACGGACAGGAAGGAAACTATGGCAATTTTGCAAAAAGATACCCACACGCCTCTCCGCATTTGCAAATAAGGCATTCCCTCGTTCGTCCTTTTCTCCCACGAGATAAACTTCTCATACAAATGCATCTTGATGTTCCGTGCAATGCATGGGCATCTTTCTAGTAGGGAGAAGGAGTTTGTGTGACACATATCTAGCTATATTAAGGGATAGGTAGATAGCATATGTGTGAGAGACATTAGTGGTTGTGGGTGGGCGGAATTAAAGGGGTGGGCGTGTTAGACATAGAGAGCGTGTGTGTTTCTGTGTGAGAGACTTGTAGGACGGGGTAGAAAGACGAATTTAACCCTGACGGAGGGAGAGAAATACATGAAGTGCGCGTGCGTGATTCCGATGCTCACAGGGAAATGAGATATGTATGTGTGTGAGAGAGATTGCACAATTCATTCAGGTATCACTATCTAGCGATCGTGGACGTGCATCGCTTGAACATAAGTCAATATCTACTTCGTATCGTGGCCAAAGGTACAATATCGATTCAACGCTATAAAGATTGGACACTCACATATCACATTTTTTTCTATTTAAATAAGCCTTTTTAGTTGTGCATGCCAAAGTTACAATGATATTTCTTCAAACAACCAATGTAGCTATCATGAACATGCACCATTGTTACTCTTGCATTCAAATTCATTAGTCTTGGATGATTTAAGTTTCTATTTTGAAGTAATATATGTAATATTCATATATGAATTCAACGGTGCATAATTTATGAAGTGGAGGCTATGTAATCATATGAGGTAACACTTTTAAGTAGCTGACTACAATATCCATTTCTTTTTGTGCGCCTCTACACTAACACGTCAATGCATTATGTTTAAAGTAAATAACCAATGGCACTAAATTATCTATTTACACGAGAAATACATAGGCTGAGCATTTGATCCCTTTTTTGTGAACGCGCCACTACACCCATACGATTGGCCGCGCCCGTGTGAACGTCCAAGTTATCGGTGCATCATCCGAGTTATTGTCTTTTTTCTGGGGTGGACTTCACACCAGTTATTAATCACGACGCGCGCCCGTGTACACAGTCTAGCATGACCTTCCGCTAGCACGGTCCAAAATTAGTTGAAACTGGATCTGAGCGATCCCGTGGGCGGCAAAATCTCCCGCCTCCTTCTAAAATTTCCGCCACCTTAGTCTTTAGCATGTGAAATCCCCCTTTTGTCCTTGGTGCACAGAGACCAACAGTTACAATACCGCCCTCATCTACATGATAGGTCGGGGCTGCTTTGGTAACTTCGGTTCCCCACTACACGGCACCCCATTTCCTCTCCCCCTCCCGCAAAAACGACTAACTCCACAGCACCAGAGCATCTTACATCACGCCGTCCGTACTTCATCGCCCTTTCTCCCCTCCCCTCTCGAAACCCTAGACTGCTCATCCACTGGCGTACCATAGCCCATTCAATGCCAGCGGCGTCCACCTCACCGGATATGCTTCTGCGGCCGCATCTACCCCTCCCACCTCCCCTAGAAACAAGTAGACTGCTCATCCACCACTGTACCATAGCCCATTCAGTGCCGGCCTTGTCCACGGCGCCGGATCTGCTTCGCCGGTACTCTCGTCAACCGCCGCGCATCTGCAGCGGCTCATTCGTAGTCCCCACCGGAGACGCTTCATCCACACCCCTCGGAGCCGCCCCACCGACGCCCCCGTCGACGGCCTCTGATCCTCTTCGCGGACACCTTCCTCAACCCTACCGAAGCCGCTTCGCCGACACCTTCCTCAACCCTACGGGAGTAGCTTCGCCTATACCATTCTCAACCCTATCGGGGCCGCTTTGCCAACTCACAAGTCCACGGCCTCAGATCTGCTTCCTCGCACCCTCATCCAACCTACTGGAGCAGCTTCTGACGCCCCATCCCCGGCCGCAGATCCGCATCGTAGACACCACCCTTAATCCAACCACCGGAGCAGCTTCTGACGCCCCGTCCACGGCCGTAGATCCGCATCGTCGACACCATCCTTAACTCAACCACCGGAGCAGCTTCACCTACGCCCTCGTCCACGGCCATAGATCCGCTTCGCCCACACCATAGTCCACCCTACTGGAGCCACTCCACAAACACCCTACTCGACGGTTCTAGATCTTCTTACCGGACCCCGACAGCCAGCGCAGCGTCATCACCCTCGACGTTTCTAACCTGATTCCCACAGTCTGGAGAGATGCCAAGCACCCGCCACAGCCTAGGTACTTGTCACTGAGGGAGTCCTGGATTAGGGGGTGTCCGGACGGCCGGACTATAACCTTTGGCCAAACTGTTGGACTATGAAGATACAAGATTGAAGACTTCGTCCCGTGTTCGGATGGGACTCTCCTTGGCGTGGAAGGCAAGCTTGGCAATACGGATATGTAGATCTCCTTCCTTGTAACCGACTCTGTGTAACCCTAGCCCCCTCTGGTGTCTATATAAACCGGAGGGTTTAGTCCGTAGGACAACAACAACAACAATCATACCATAGGCTAGCTTCTAGGGTTTAGCCTCTCTGATCTCGTGGTAGATCTACTCTTGTACTACCCATATCATCAAAATTAATCAAGCAGGAGTAGGGTTTTACCTCCATCGAGAGGGCCCGAACCTGGGTAAAAACATCGTGTCCCTTGTCTCCTGTTACCATCCGCCTAGACGCACAGTTCGGGACCCCCTACCCGAGATCCGCCGGTTTTGACACCGACATTGGTGCTTTCATTGAGAGTTCCTCTGTGTCGTCATCAACAGGCTTGATGGCTCCTTCGATCATCGTTAGCGATGCGGTCTAGGGTGATACTTTTCTCCCCGGACAGATCTTCGTATTCGGCGGCTTTGCACTGCGGGCCAATTCGCTTGGCCATCTGGAGCAGATTGAAAGCTACGCCCCTGGCCATCAGGTCAGGTTTGGAAGTTTAAACTACACGGCCGACATCCGCTGAGACTTGATCTTCGTCGGATTCGAGCCCTTGCCAAGTGCGCCGCACTGTCACGAGGGGCATGATTTAGCTCTGTCGCCGGACAATGTTCAGGAGATCGCACCTGCAACCGCTCCGACCTTCAATTCGGAGCCAACTACGCCATCCATGGACGGGTGGTTGGACCCCGCCATGAAGGCAGCAGCCTCAACAGCGATCGAGCCGAACACAAGCCTTACCCTTCACGAGGCCCGTGACTCCGCGCTGCCGGACTCCCCTCCGGACTCCGAGCCGCCCGCGCCCCTGCCAATCGAATCCGATTGGGCAACGATCATGGAGTTCACCGCCGCGGATATCTTCCAGCACTCGCCTTTCGGCGACATACTGAATTCACTGAGGTCTCTCTCTTTGTCAGGAGAGTCCTGGACGGATTATGACTAGCAGGATTGGGATGCGGACGACGAAGAAATTCAACACCCACCCACCACCCACTTCATAGCCACTGTTGATGACTTGACTGACATGCTCGACTTCGACTCCGAAGACATCGACGGTATGGACAACGATGCAGGAGACGAACAGGAACCAGCGCCTATAGGGCACTGGAAAGCCACCTCGTCGTATGACATATATATGGTGGACACACCGAAAGAAGGCAATGGCGACGGAACAGTGGAGGATGACCCCTCCAAGAAGCAACCTAAGCGCCGGCGTCAGCGGCGCCGCTCTAAGTCTCGCCAAAGCAAAAACGGTGATCCCGGCACAGGAGATAATAACACCCCGGACAGTGCCGAAGACAACCCCCTCCGGCAAGATTCAACACAGGAGGATGGAGAAGCCAGCCCTCATGAAAGAGCGGCAGATAGAGAGGAAGAGGATGATAATTACATGCCTCCCTCCGAAGACGAGGCAAGCCTCGGCGACGACAAATTTGTCGTGCCTGAGGATCCCGTCGAGCAAGAGCGCTTCAAGCGCAGGCTTATGGCCACGGCAAGTAGCCTTAAGAAAAAGCAGCAGCAGCTTAGAGCTGATCAAGACCTGCTAGCTGATAGATGGACTGAAGTCCTTGCGGCCGAGGAATATTAACTCGAACGCCCCTCCAAAAGCTACCCAAAGCGCAGGTTGCTACCCCGATTAGAGGAGGAAGCATTAAAACCCACATCCCCAGCGTATGACGCGGCTGATCGGCCACCTCGTGGCCATGACAGAGAGGCCTCTTGGCCCACAGTTCAAGCCGCACCCCAGCGTCACTCAAAAAATACCAAGGCACGGGGACACGCGCTAGACCTGCGAGATATATTGGAGGACAAAGCAAAGCAAACAAGGTAGATCTACGGATTGCGTGGGCTGATGAAGTCATATACCTAGGGTAGGGTCATGGACCTGTCCAAGATACCCTCCCCAAGGGCATCCTTAGAATAAACTGCCTACCAGTCGACCTGGTAGGTTTCCACTCGACAGATTCAAAGACACTCGACCATGAAGACCCACTCGACCACCAGAAGTCCAAGAGCCACTCGGTGTCCAAACGGTCTGTAGTTAAGTAGTCTTTATGGTCATGATGACACTTTATGTAAGGCGTTACCAGTAACGCCTAGCCTTAATGTACCATAAACCCTCCGCTACGTGGGCTGGCTGGGGTCCTGGCGCACTCTATATAAGCCACCCCCTCCACAGGTAGTAGGGTTCGCACCCCTGTAATTCATACGCATATAATCCAGTCGACCGCCTCCGGGCTCCGAGACATAGGGTTGTTACTTCCTCCGAGAAGGGCCTGAACTCGTAAACTCATGCGTACCAACTACTCCATAGCTAGTACCTTGCCTCTCCAGACCTACCCCCCATTCTACTGTCAGACTTAGAACCACGACAGTTGGCGCCCACCGTGGGGCAGGTGTTCTAGCGATTTGTTGGAAAAGTTGGGATTCTTTCGATCTCCTACATCATGGTTTCAGGTGGAGTTTTGGTTGAGGGTCGCGAGATCCGTCTCGGTGCGCTCACGTTCATCGCCGACGACTCCGCTTGGCTTCAGGAGGCTCCTCTCGACGTCGACGCGCTCCCCGTCCATGGGGCAACGCACTTTCACGCATGCATCCGCGGTGTCCTCCTGCGGCAACCGTCGACCCAGTATGGGTCGGTTCTTGTGCCGTCCTCACTCCCAGTCTCCCGTCGGCGCAAGCGCTCCGGTCGATCGAGGCTTCAGCGGTGGGTGAGACATGCGGTGGCTCGCCAGTCAGCCACTTCCCAAGTTGCGGCAATCGAGGCCGACGAATCTCTCTACGGCATGTTCGATCTATCGACTGGCTCCGCAGAGACTGCATCCGAGTGCGATAGCAGCGATCCGGCAGCAGAGGTTCTGATGGTCGATGGACCACGCAGTCCTCCTGGATACCCCCGCACCGACGGAGGCGGCGGTGGAGGTGATCCGGCGCAAGATCACGAAGAGTACCAACCCGAGCCCCTCACTTCGCTGCAGAGGGAGGAACTTCACCGCCGAAACATGGATGCGCTTCACACTCCAATCGTTGGAGAAACCCCCGAGGCTCGTGCCTTGGAGGATGCGCGCTTGGGCAACTTGGCTGAGCGCACTCAACTGGAGAACCTCCAGCGAGTTCTCGATGAGCGCACGCGACCACGGGTTCCAGAATCCAGTCGACGTCAGCTCTTTCCACAACCAACTCAGGTATATCGAATTCCGATTCAGAATTTAGCAGCTGCAGCCCGTATAGTAGAATCAATCCAGCCTTCCCAGTCGGAGGCGGGTAGAGGTTTGCAACAGATCAGAGATTTACTCCGGGCAGCAGGAGATCAAAACTCAGTCGTATCACAGTCACGGAACAGGATTCACAACAGATCCGTCGCTGCGAATTCAGTCCAGTCGGCCCATAGTCCAAGATCGCCCCCGAGGCGTGAGGAACATGGAGGCCGGCATGATGATCAGTACATGTCGTGGAATTGTCACGGCAGATGTCCTCGTGAAAGGACTTAGTCGCAGGGCCATCGTACGGGTTAACTTAGAGGGGTTAAAGCGGACACAAATACACGGGAATTATACTAGTTCGGCCCCTTCGATGAAGGTAAAGCCTACGTCTAGTTGTGATGGGATTGATGTGATTTCGGCGACTAGGGAGCAATAGCTTCGCCTAAGCCTCGAATTGTCTGTCCCTAAACCGCCGCCGGGTAGTCCCCTTATATACACGGGTTGACGCCCGGCCGGCCTACAGAGTCCCGATCCGGCTCATACAAGTGTCTGGCTCGGTCTCTTCTCTCTTATCTTACAGCATAAGTTTACATGACTAAGGCGGTTTACACTTATGGACCCTAATCCGCCTCTGGGCTCTGGGCCTCGTACCTTCGTGGGCCCTGATTATGGACAAGGGTAACCCGGCCCCTTCAGGGTGGTTTACATTCAGTAGTCATATCCCCAACATTAGGCCCCAGATTGACTTGAACCGGTTCATGTTAATCTTCAACATCTTCAGGAAACTCTGAATCTCCCTTCATATTTCGTAAACCGCCATCTGCTTGAACCGCCGTGACGTCATCCTCCGATCACAGCAACGGGGCGCCCTGACGTCATCCATAATAAAGAAACCCAACAGTAAGATTCCCTTCATTTAATGCTATCCCGGAAATCGAGGCGACCGCTGCGTCGTCCGCCGCTTTTAACTCCTCGATTCTCGCGCTTGTTAATTACCCCGCTTCCTTATAAATAGACCGGTCGGGCCCTTTCTCTTCTTCTTCCGCGCTTCTTCTTCCTCGCGACGTTCCAGCTCTGAAGCTCCACTGTCGCCTCCGACCTTCGACCGCCGCGTCAGCGCCAGGCCGCTGCATCAACCTGACTGGACCAGAAGCTCTTTAGCGCTCCTCCGCTGTTCGGCGCATCGGGTAAGGCCCCTCTTCATGCCCTAGATCCGCATATGAAGGTCCCTGTTCATCTTGTAGTTCATAGGTGTTCATCTTAGTGTCCTCATACCTGCCCTGCCATGGCCATATGATTCAATCGTAGTATACATCTTGTGCAGCGACTGCTCCGCCGTCAGTTTAACTCTTTGTGCATCTTTCTTTTTTGTTCAGATCCTCTGGTTTAGAACGTACAAACCTTCCTGCCCTTTATGAGGCTTACATAGGTCGCAGAAATTTTTCTTACTGAATCTTCGGTAGATCTAAATTACTTCCATTCGCATGTGAAATCTGTTTCTGTCCACACTTAGTAGATTTTCCAGTTCTATCCCTTTGGGCGGTTTGACTTTTGATAGCTAATCCGTCACTCCATTAGTCCTCAGTTAAACCGGAATTGGGAACTTGCTGCTGAATCGCCGGTTTAACATTGTATAATGTATCTGAACCGTTAATGGTGAATCGTTTTCTCCTTTTCCTTTCGCAGTTTAGTCTTCCGGAATGGCCAAACAATTCTCAGCTTGCAATTGGGTCCGGTCTAAGGTCACTGAGACACAACTCAACGGATGCGTCACCACTGGCGCTTTAGCTTCTAAAAATGTCCTCCACTGGCGGGTTCCGGATGCTGAATGCCCTCCCGATCCGCAAGAAGGAGAAGTAATTGTGTTTGTGCAGCACTTAGACCGGGGATTCTGCCCGCCCGGATCAAAATTCTTCCGGGATGTCCTTGCAAGTTTTCAACTCCATCCACAGGATATTGGTTCGAACTCCGTATCAAATATATGCAATTTCCAAGTTTTCTGTGAAGTCTATCTTCAAGAAGAACCATCTGTGGAGCTGTTCCGGGATTTCTTTCACTTGAACTGCCGTACAGAATTTTCGGATGGTCCTAACACGGAGCTGGGCGGCGTTTCAATCCAGAAAAGGAAGGAAGTAGATTTTCCTCACGCCAAACACCATAGCCATCCGAAAGATTGGAACCAAACCTGGTTCTACTGCCGGAATACTGCTCCTGACAACGAGAATCCTTTGCCGGGTTACCGTCCTCACCGGCTTAGCAACCATCATCCGTTGCCTTTACGCTTGACCGCCGTGGAACGGAAGAATTTTGCGCCTCAAATCATTAAACTCCGGGCTCTAATGGCCAATGGACTAACTGGTGTGGACCTTGTGCGATGCTGGGTTTCTTGGGGCATCTTGCCATTAAGCCGCCAGCCCGGATTGATGCACGAATACACTAGCAGCCTCCAAGACCCTCAAAGACGTCACAAGCTACCAATAACTGAGCTTGAAGTCACAGAGGCAGTAAAGAGGCTGCTTGATGAACCGATCTCTGTCTGCAGCCAAACCGGGTTGGCTCCATTCTATGTTGCCAACAAACCGCCTGCGGTAAGGCTCTGCTCACCGCTTTTCTGACTTTTAATGCTCTATTGATATATATTAATCCTTGTTACCTCTCAGGCTAACAGCTCCTTCTGGAAGCGGACCAAACCGGCCCGAGCTCCGCGTGTAAAGTCCAAGACCACCAAGAAGGCTGGCAAGAGGAAAACCGCCGAGTCTTCTGATCCGCCGGAAGACGAAGATTCAGAAGCTGAGGTAAAGCTTGATATCCTTACTAGGGAGTCGCCGTAAACCGGCTCTCCACTTTGTGTTTCTTCTTGCTTGTAGCTTGTTCCTTTTTACTCTTCCTTTTACTGACAATTTTAACTCCCAGGATGATGCTGAAGCCAGTCATGCCGACCATGTTGAGGTAATCTTTCTTTCTTCCGAATCCGACCTCGTGCCGGTTAAAAGAATTCGCCGCACCGTCCGGAAAGTGAAAAAATCTCATTCCTATGCTCATTTGAATCCAAACCTTTCCTTGAAGACACAGCAGGCTGAAGAGCGCCGTCGACCCGCACGATGGCCAGCAGATTACCTCATCCGGTTTACCAGATACACCAACCGGAAGCGTCGTCCGGGTGATTTGTTCTCTGGCGTTATCCCTTAAAAGGTTTCTTCCGATGTCCTCTCAATCCGTCGACCGAATTATCAGGCCTCTTCCAACTCCTCGGCAGTTCATCAACCACGCAATCGCCTCCGCTTAAAGTTGCTGCAGGTAAGCACCATACTTCATCCCCGCCAATTCGGTTTATATTTGCGTTGGTCGGTTTATCTTATTCTAATTCTGAACATTGCAGCACCAAGGCTCGCTTGAGTAAAAAGCGAAAACCCTTGACCCTATGCGGATGTTGATCCGGAGAAGACCCGAGCAGCATGGCGAAAATCCTGAAGTTGCTAAAATAGCTCTGCGGGTTGAACCAAGACGACAATGCTGATCCGCCAAAACTGAACCGGAGGCCCAAGTGGAAACCTCGCATCCTGCTCCACCGAGTCCGGCCACAGAGCGGGTCGTAATTGCTGAACCGCCGAGCCGGAGTATGAAGACACCAAGCCCAAAGAAAACCGCCAATCTGGCCAGCCCGGTCAAAAATGATGATGTTATTGTGACGGGCACTGGCTACACCACTCCTAGCCAACCGGTCGCTTTAGCAAAACACAGCGCCAAGGAAGAGTTTACTACTATGAGCAAATATAAGGGGAAAACTGATCTGTCAGCTTATGACAACCTCTCTGCCCAAGAACTTCACTCCGGCTTCCTGAACCGGCTCTATACAAGCCGTGACTTTGAAGCCGGTCTGGTAAATCGCATGAAGGACCGCTATGAGGTAAGGAGTTATGCCTTTCTTGTACTTTTGCTGCATAGTAGCCCCCAAGGGTCGGTTCAACTTAGCATAGTTAAACCGGGACTTAATTTCTATAGAAACCATACGCCTTAAACTGCAGTACTGTAGCCCCCAAGGGTCGGTTCAACTTAGCATAGTTAAACCGGGACTTAATTTCTATATCCCCATAGCAAACTGAGATAAACTAGCCATTAGCCCCCAAGTGCCAAGTTGAATATTTGTATTGAGCTTGGGACTTTATAATGAAACAACTAACGTGCTCCCTTTGTTATCAGAATGAGATATACTAGCAAACCGTGCAACTCAAGGACCTTCGTGCCAATCTGGAAACTCAACAAGCAGAAACCACCAAGGCCAAGGATGAATTGAAAACTGCCCTGGCCACTATGGAACAGCTGAAGGAGTGGTATAAATCCGAGCGGGCCAACTGGGACACCGAGAAGGCCGGTTTGAAAAAACGGGCGGAAGATGCTGAATCAGCTCTTAAACCGGTGACTGAAGAGCTTACCAGACTAAAGCGCCAAGTTCATGCCATGACCTCTGCCATATTTGGTAAGAAAATTTGCACTGATTACCCCTGTTTTGATATTTCCGCCGGTTTAACCTGAGCTGTCTGAAACCGGTGCAGGCAAGCGTATTGCTCATCTGGGCTCTGATGTGCGGAAGAAGCTCAAGGCCGCTTACACGCTGATTGAGCAGCTGTATACCGGCGCCCAGCGAGTCATATGTGCCACATCGTACGACAACACAGCTCCGTCCTTGATCAAAGATACACTGGACCGGCTGTCCATGGTTCCGGGGCAGCTTGAAGAGTTGAAACGATCCGCGGCCCGGGCTGGCACTCTACTGGCTCTAACTCGCGCCAAGGCGTGGATAGCGGATCTTGATCCGGCTGACATAGCCAAGGGTTTCCCCAGCGCTCAAGAGAACGGTGAAGCCTTTGATAATGACGCCCTGAAACGAATAACAAAGGAGATCGTCACCGGCGAAGTCAATGGCAGCGAAGCCAACCTGGCGGTTCACCGCTCTTTCTATGATGCGAACAACAAGCGGGTGGAGTCTGTCATTCCAGAAGTGCAGAGTCTTGTTCCTCCAATCCGTAAGCACACTTATGCCCCTGATGTTGATCCGGCTGAGCTTATAAGTGAAGAGGCTGTCTTTCAGGCCTTAACCCGGATTGACTGGTCTACCAATGACTTCCGGCCTTTGGGTGACGAAGAGGAAGAAGTTGAACCGACGCCAGACGCCCCCTCTTCCTCACGTCAACCCGGCGAGGAAGCTTAATCCGTCAAGCCGGGTGATGCATCAGAAGCTACTAGTCATAACACCATGCGAACCACCGGGCCTTGGAAGGCTTTGTAATAGAATAGCTAGCACTTCGTTTTTGAACATGCCTTTATGCCCTCAGTCTGTAACCTTTGCGCGGAGGTGCTGACACTTTGGTTTGAAGAATTGAAACCTTCAATGTGTTTTGCCTGCAATCACAAATTTTTAAACCGCCACGGCGGCTTGTGTCGCCAGCCGGCTTGTGATGCCGATATATTTATATAAGAAAATATTGATGTATATGATCAAAACTTTGTGATACAAAAATACCTGCCAGCTTCGGGCATGCAGTTGGCTTAGCCAATCTTGAGGCGGAGGTTGTATAAACCATTACCGTCAAAGGAGAAAACAACTCCTGTGTTTATAACGCCGGTTTACCGTGTAAACCGTGTCGGGTCATAACAAGCCCCCTGTTACTCCATGATGGGATGTTAACAGAAAAAATCAAACCGAAACAAATATCTCCGGATTAAAAATGGACCGAATGCCGTTAATTGACATCTTGAACCGGTTTTAAAAAGGTTATCGGTTAAAAAAAAGCCAATGAAAATCAAGTAACAGTTATGAAAACCATATGGAAGCAAAGGCAATGATAAAACCGTTTGCAAGAAGAGGCTTTACTGAGACGATCAGATGGTGTTACCATGGTCGGACAGGACCAAGCTCCCCATAAGGTGTAGCTATGGTTCAAGTCAGCCAGGCCCCCAACTGAAACCGTGGCATTATGCCGGCCAAGTGGCATGGCAATGGTTCGGGTTCGACCAAGCCCCCAAGTGACTCTATGACCTTAGGCCGACCAAGAGGCGTGACTGGTTCAGATGTGACCATGTCCCCAAGTGATCTGGTGGCTTTCGCCCATCAAAAGGTGTTGCATTGGTTCGGACACGACCAAGCCCCCAGATGACAAACTTCTGAAAATCAAGATCAAGGGCTAAACCGGAGGCTGCTTTGCAACAACTCCATGTACCCAAACCGGATTTTTACAGAACGGATGCCCCGCTTTAACCGAGGCTCCGGTTTATTGCTTTTATTCAAAATATATACATTGTCATAATATGTACATAAGTAGAGCCGATGGCTCAGGTATAATAAGGCCGAAGATGAGCTATGTTCCATGGCCTGTTGGTCTCCTCTTCTGACGTGCGTGAGTCTTTTCGCTCTCGAACATCAATCAGATAGTATGACCCGTTGTGCAGATTCTTGCTGACCACAAAAGGCCCTTCCCAAGGTGGGGATAGCTTGTGCATATCTGTCTGGTCTTGAATGAGCCGAAGCACCAAGTCTCCTTCCTGAAAGGTTCTGGTTTTAACCCGCCGACTGTGATACCGACGAAGATCCTGCTGGTAAATCGCCGAACGAGCAGCCGCCATATCTCGCTCTTCATCCAGTCGATCCAAATCATCCTGCCGTGCAGCCTCGCTATCTGCCTCAACATAGGCTGCCACGCGAGGTGAGTCATGACGGATATCGCTGGGAAGGACTGCCTCCGCTCCATAGACCATAAAGAACGGTGTGTATCCAGTGGATCTGTTAGGGGTAGTATTTATACTCCATATCACAGATGGTAGCTCTTCTACCCAACAACCCGGCGTCCTCTGTAAAGGGACCATAAGCCGGGGCTTGATACCTCTCAAGATCTCCTGATTAGCTCGTTCTGCTTGACCATTGGACTGCGGGTGGGCCACTGAAGAAATGTCAAGCCGGATGTGTTCACGTTCACAAAACTCCTTCATGGCTCCCTTGGACAAATTGGTGCCATTGTCCGTGATGATACTGTGTGGAAATCCAAACCGGAAGATCACCCGTTTTATGAACTGAACCGCCGTGGCCGCATCACACTTGCTAACAGGCTCTGCCTCGACCCACTTTGTAAATTTGTCAACTGCGACCAGCAAGTGTGTTTTCTTGTCCTTGGACCTTTTAAAAGGCCCCACCATGTCCAGCCCCCAAGTTGCAAACGGCCAAGTAATTGGTATCATCCTCAATTCCTGGGCCGGTATGTGAGCACGTCTAGAAAACTTCTGGCAACCATCACATCGCCTGACCAGATCCTCTGCATCAGCATGGGCAGTCAACCAATAAAAACCACGGCGGAATGCTTTGGCAACCAAGGATTTTGAACCGGCATGGTGACCACAGTCCCCTTCATGGATCTCACGCAATATCTCACAGCCTTCCTCAGGGGACACACAACGCTGAAACGCCCCTGACACACTGCAATCATGCAACTCGCCATTAACAATGGTCATAAACTTAGACCGCCGAACTATCTGTCGGGCCAACGTCTCATCTTCCGGTAACTCGCCCCGGTTCATGTATGCCAAATAAGGGAGCATCCAATCCGGAATGACATGCAAGGCTGCCACCAACTGAGCCTCCGGATCAGGAATAGCCAAATCTACTTCATCAGGAAGCTTGACTGACGGATTGTGCAGTACATCAAGGAAGACATTGGGCGGGACCGGTTTACGTTGAGAACCCAGCCGGCTTAAAGCATCCGCCGCTTCGTTCTTCCGACGATCCACATGGTCCACCTGATATCCTTTAAAGTGTCCTGCAACAACATCCACCTCCCGACGATATGCAGCCATGAGTGGATCTTTGGAATCCCAAGTACCTGATACTTGCTGGGCCACCAAGTCCGAGTCACCAAAGCACTTAACCCGGCTTAGATTCATCTCCTTAGCCATCCGGAGACCATGGAGCAAAGCTTCATACTCAGCTGCATTGTTAGTACAAGGGAACATTAAGCGGAGGACGAATAAAACTTTTCACCTCGTGGGAAGTCAACACAACTCCAGCCCCGAGCCCTCCAATTGCTGGACCCATCAAAGTGGATGGTCCAATAGGTATGATCCGGCTTTTCTTGAGCGCTTGTAACTCCGTCCAATCATTAATAAAATCCACAAGTGCTCGGACTTTACTGCCGTCCGAGGTATCAAGTCAAACCGTGCGGCCCCAGCTCTATGGCCCACTTAGCAATCCGCCCGGTCGCTTCTCGGTTACAGATGATATCGCCAAGGGAGTTGAACTGACCACCGTGATGGGATGCCCTTGAAAATATTGCTTCAGCTTCCGGCTTGCCATAAAAACTCCATACACCAGCTTCTGCCAATGCGGATATCTCTGCTTAGACTCAATGAGCACCTCGCTGATGTAATAAACCGGCCGTTGAACCGGATATTCCTTCCCTGCCTCCTTCCGCTCTACCACAATGGCCACGCTAACCGCCCTGGCATTAGCAGCAACATATAACAGAAGCGGCTCTTTGTCAATGGGAGCGGCGAGAACCGACGGGTTGGCCAACTGCCGCTTTAAATCCTCCAATGCTTCATCGGCAGCTGAACTCCAGACGAACTGATTCGTCTTCTTCAGCATCTGGTACAAAGGAATGGCCTTCTCTTCGAGGTGACTGATAAACCGGCTTAGCGCGGCAATCCGACCCGCCAATCGCTGGACATCATTGATGCACTTTGGCTTAGCCAAGGAGGTAATAGCCGTAATTTTATCCGGATTAGCTTCAATCCCCCTGTGGGACACAAGAAAGCCCTACAACTTGCCTGCCGGAACACCGAAGACGCACTTGGCCGGGTTGAGCATCATCTTGTACACCCGTAAGTTGTCAAAAGTTTCTTTTAGATCCTCAATCAACGTTTCCTTCTTCCTTGACTTAACCACGATATCATCCACATAAGCATGCACGTTACGGCCGATCTGTTCATGCAAGCAATTCTGTACGCAACGCTGATAAGTTGCTTGGGCGCTCTTGAGTCCAAAAGGCATAGACACATAGCAGAAGGCTCCAAAGGGAGTGATAAATGATGTCTTCTCCTGGTCCTTAACCGCCATCTTGATCTGATGATATCCAGAATATGCATCCAAAAAGCTCAAACGCTCACAACCCGCCGTAGCATCAATAATCTGATCAATGCGGGGGAGGGCGAAAGGGTCTGCTGGACAAGCCTTGTTAAGATCTGTGTAATCCACACATGCGCCAAGTGCCATTCTTCTTAAGGACCAACACGGATTAGCAAGCCACTCGGATGGAAAACTTCAACGATAAACCCTGCTGCTAAGAGCACGCAACTTCCTCTCCAATGGCCTTGCGCCTTTCCTCATTAAACCGCGAAGAAATTGCTTTACCGGTCTGTACTTGGGATCAACATTAAGAGTGTGCTCAGCGAGTTCCTCGGTACACCGGCATGTCGGAAGGTTTCCATGCAAAAATGTCCCGATTCTCACGGATGAACTCGATGAGCGCGCTTTCCTATTTAGGATCCAAGTTAGCACTGATGGTGAACTGCTTAGACGAATCGCCGGGCACAAAATCAACAAGTTTAGTCTCAGCCGCCGATTTAAACTTCAAATCCGGATCGTGCTCTGTAGTTGGCTTCTTCAACGGGGTCATATCCGCCGGATCAACATTGTCTTTATAATACTTTAACTCTTCGGTGGCACAAACCGACTCTGCGTAAGCCGCATCACCTTCCTCGCACTCCAAAGCGATCCGGCGGCTTCCATGAACCGTTATCGTCCCTTTGTGACCCGGCATTTTCAGCTGCAAATAAACGTAACAAGGCCGTGCCATAAACTTAGCATAAGCCGGCCGCCCAAATAGGGCGTGGTAAGGGCTTTGAATTTTCACCACCTCAAACGTCAACGTTTCCGATCTGGAGTCATGTTCATCCCCAAAGGCCACCTCCAGAGCTATCTTACCGACCGGGTATGCTGACTTGCCAGGCACCACACCGTGAAACACTGTGCTGGACGGCCTGAGATGCCTATCCGTTAACCCCATACGTCGGAAGGTCTCGTAGTACAGGATGTTGATGCTGCTCCCTCCATCCATAAGCACCTTGGTAAACATGTATCCTCCCACCTGAGGTGCCACCACTAGGGCTAGCTGACCCGGATTGTAAACCCGGGGAGGATGATCCTCTCTGCTCCACACGATAGGCTACTCTGACCAGCGCAGGTAATGCGGCGCGGCCGGTTCAACAACGCTGACCGCCCGCTTCTGAAGTTTTCGGTCTCGCTTGTCCAAGCTGGTGGTAAAAACATGGTACTGTCCACCATTCAACTGCTTTGGATTACTTTGATAACCCGACTGCTGCTGTTGTTGATTGTAACCCCCTTGGTTCTGATTGTTCTGATTGCTCTGATTGTCCTGCCTACCGGATTACCACGAACCCTGGCCGAATTTCCTCCACCGTAACCGGGCGGACCACGAACCGCCGGGCCCTTGATCATACCGGAAAGCATTAGAATTTTTGAACTCCTGCATAATATAACAATCCTTCCAGAGGTGGTTTGCTGGTGCCTTGCCTCGTCCCCGCTTTACGCAATGTACGTTTGCCCACGGTGGGCGCCAACTGTCGTGGAATTGTCACGGCAGATGTCCTCATGAAAGGACTTAGTCGCAGGGCCATCGTACGGGTTAACTTAGAGGGGTTAAAGCGGACACAAAGACACGGGAATTATACTAGTTCGGCCCCTTCGATGAAGGTAAAGCCTACGTCTAGTTGTGATGGGATTGATGTGATTTCGGCGACTAGGGAGCAATAGCCGCCTAAGCCTCGAATTGTTCATCCCTAAACCGCCGCGGGTCATCCCTTATATATACGGGTTGACGCCTCGCCGCCCTCTGAGTCCCGATCCGGCTCATACAAGTGTCCGCACGGTCTCTTCTCTCTTATCTTACAAAGACATAAGTTTACATGACTAAGGCGGTTTACACTTATGGACCCTAATCCGCCTCTGGGCTCTGGGCCTCGTACCTTCGTGTGCCCTGATTATGGACGAGGGTAACCCGGCCCCTTCAGGGCGGTTTACATTCAGTAGTCATATCCCCAACATTACAGGAATCGCGAGCCGTGTGAACACCGATTCGATCGCAATTATCGACGTCGAGTGCCCACCCCTCCCCCAAGGGGTGGATCATACGCTCCTCGGCGACAAGATGATAGACGCCAGCATAGTGCTGGGCGAAGGGTTCCAGTCGACCCCAGAGAGCCTGGCTTTGATGCAAGATCCATCATCGTTCAAGGCTTGGTCGACAGGAACAGAGCTCACCAAGAAGGTCATGACAGAGATGTTCCTCCAAAGCAGCAGAGTTCATGTCTCGGGGCGAGTGTTTTAGTAGGGCCATCGAGCCGCGTGATTCCTCCCAACTTCAGGTTGGCGATGGAGTCGAGAAGTTCACGGTGAGTCCAAGCCTGACACTTGGCTTGAGGACTACAGAGTGGCTGTTCAGATTGGCGGCGGCAACGATGAGGTAGCTATGAAGCATTTGCCCCTTATGTTGGAAGGTTTGGCCAGAGCATGGTTGAATCAGTTAGCACCTAGCAGTATTTACACTTGGGAAGATCTGGCCCGAGTGTTTGTCAGGACATTTGAAGGGACTTGCAAGCGACCAGCAGGATTGACAGAGCTACAGTCGTGTGTGCAGAAGTCGAATGAAACTTTGAGAGATTACATCCAGAGATGGATAACCTTGCACCACACAGTTGAGAACGTGTCTGATCACCAGGCAGTCTGTGCTTTCAAGGAAGGTGTCAAGAACAGAGAGTTGAGTTTGAAATTCGGTCGGACAGGAGATATGACCCTGAGTCGGATGATGGAGATTGCCACCAAGTATGTTAATGGTGAAGAAGAGGATCGGCTCCGGAGTGGTAAGTACAAGTCAGCCGCTAATGAAGCCGACGGAGGAAATTCCAGTCGGAAGCAGAAGCGCAAAGCCAAGCCAGCCGCTCCTGGAGAAGCCTTGGCTGTGACCCCAGGAAAGTTCAAGGGGAAACCCAAGGGTCCGTGGAACCCCAAGAAGGTGAAAGACCAAGATGGGAATGATGTGTTGGACTTGCCATGTCACATTCACACGAAGAAAGAACAAGAGGGTAAACTCATTTACCCAAAGCATACCACTCGACAATGTCGGCTCTTGATTCAGCAATTCCAAGGGAAGCAACCCAAGGATAAGGAAAAGGGGTCGGATAAATTTTAGGACAAAGAAGATAGTGATGGTGGATACCCCCAGGTCAATTCCACCCTGATGATTTTTGCTGACATTGAAAGCAAAAGTCGATTGAAAGTTATCAACCGAGAAGTGAACATGGTCGCTCCGGCGCTGCCCAATTATCTGAAATGGTCCCAGACCGCCATCACATTCGACCAGTCCGATCATCCGACAAACATTGCCACCCCTGGGAGGCAAGCGTTGGTGGTCGACCCAGTTGTCGAAGGCACTCGACTGACCAAAGTTTTGATGGATGGCGGCAATGGCCTGAACATCTTGTATGTAGAGACGTTGAAAGGGATGGGCATTCCAATGTCCAGACTCAGCACCAGTAACATGAGTTTCCACGGAGTCATTCCTGGAAAGAAGCCTGAGTCACTCGGTCAAATTGCTCTTGATGTGGTTTTTGGTGATTCGAAGCATTTCAGCAAAGAAAAGTTGAACTTTGAGGTCGTGGATTTCTAGAGCGCTTATCACGCTATTCTGGGAAGGCCGGTGTATGCCCGTTTCATGGCCCGACCATGTTATGTGTACCTCAAGCTGAAGATGCCCGGCCCCAAGGGTGTGACCACTGTCACTGGCAATCGGAAGAAAGCGGAAGAGTGTTTCCAGAAAGGCTCTAAGATTGCTGATGCTCAGATGGCAGTGGTAGAATTACAAGAATATCAGAAGACTGCAGATCCGAGTGATTTGTTGCGAGCCAAGAAGCCTGCTACAGAATCGGCATTTCAGTCGTCCGGTGAGACGAAGCAGGTTCATATTCACCCGACCGAACCCAATGCTGCTCCGACCAACATCTCAACAACACTCGACTCCAAATAGGAAGAAGCGCTCGTCCAGTTCCTCCGTGAGAACTGGGACATCTTTGCATGGAAGCCTGCTGACATGCCGGGTGTTCCCATAGAGCTGGCTGAGCACCGTCTGTGAGTCGACTCATAAGTCAAACCTGTCAAAGAACATCTTCGACGGTCCGCCGTCCAGAAGAGAAAGGCCATAGGCGAGGAGGTGGCTCGGCTCTTAGCAGCAGAGTTTATCTGAGAAATTTACAACTCCGAGTGGCTTGCCAATGTGGTCATGGTCCCTAAGAAGGACAATTCACTGCACATGTGCATCGACTTCAAACATATCAATCGGGCCTGCCCGAAAGATCATTTTCCTCTCCCCCGCATCGACCAAATAGTCGACTCGACTGCGGGATGTGAGCGGTTGTCTTTTTTAGACGCATATTATGGGTACCATCAGATCCGTCTGTATGGACCCACGAGATCAAAACAGCTTTCATCACTCCATTCGGGTGCTTCTGTTATGTCACCATGCCATTCGGCCTCAAGAATGCCGGAGCCACGTTCATGAGGATGATTCGAAGTGTTTACTCACCAAATCAGTCGGAATGTGGAAGCATACATGGATGACATTGTGGTCAAGTCACGGAAAGGTTCCGACCTGTTGACTGACCTTGCTGAAACATTTGCCAATCTCAGGAGATATGATATCAAGCTTAATCCATCAAAGTACACATTCGGAGTTCCTGGTGGAAAGTTACTCGGTTTTCTTGTTTCTGAACGAGGAATCGACGCTAACCCAGAAAAAGTTGGCACTATTCTCCGAATGAAACGCCCTGTGTGTGTGCACGATGTCCATAAGCTTACTGGATGCTTGGCGCTTTAAGTCGATTCATCTCTCCTCGGTGAAAAGGCATTGCCTCTTTACCGATCGATGAAGAAGTCGACAAGTTCGAGTGGACTCTGAAGTTGATGCAGCATTTGCGAGCTCAAAGCTCGCTCTCCACCCAGCCGGTGCTTGCTGCCCCAATCAGCAAAGAGCCGTTGCTGCTTTACATTGCAGCCACAGGACAAGTCGTCAAGATAAAGATTTACGGTCGAGCGGGAAGAGGAAGGAAAAGCCTTCAAAGTTCAGCGCCAAATATATTATCTTTCGAAGTGTTAACCCGTCGAAGCAAAGATACCCTCATTATCAGAAGCTTGTGTATGGGATTTATATGACCGCGAAGAAGGTTGCTCACTACTTCTCGATCATTCCATTACGATCGTCGTGACGCCCGCTCATATCGAGATTCTGCACAGCAGAGACGCAACTGGTCGAGTGGCGAAATGGGCGATTGAACTTCTTCCCCTTGATATCAAGTTTGAGGCAAAGAAAGCCATCAAGTCCCAAGCAATAGTAGATTTCATCGCCGAGTGGATTGAACAACAGTTACCGACTCAAGTTCACTTGGAGCATTGGACTATGTTCTTTGATGGTTCCAAGATGCTGAATGGTTCCGGTGCTGGGGTAGTATTGGTTTCCCCTTGAGGAGATAAGCTCAGATATGTGCTCCAGATTCACTTTGATTCTTCCAACAATGAAGCAGAATACGAAGCATTGTAGTATGGGTTGTGTATGGCCATTTCACTCGGCGTCCGTCGCCTCATGGTCTATGGCGACTCAGATCTGGTGGTTAATCAGGTGATGAAGGAGTGGGACGTCAAGTCCGCCATGACTGCTCATCAGTAATGCAGTGAGGAAGCTAGAAAAGAAGTTTGAGGGGTTAGAGCTCCATCACATACCCCGACTGAAAAATAAAGTTGCTGATGATTTGGCGAAAATAGGGTCCAAGAGGGAAGCCATTCCCAGTGATGTGTTTTTGGAGCACATCCGCACACCATCGATTCAAGAGGATCCTTTCACTGAAGAAGCTCCACAGCCAAAAAGTGCCACTGATCCGACTGAAGTTGAAGTCCCAGCGGTGGTCGACCTAGTCATGGAAGTCGTGGTCATCACTCCCGACTGGACAGTATCGTACATCGCGTACATCCTTGTAGCGACCCGACCCGAAAACGGTCAAGTCTCTGTGTAGCTGTACCATCCCAAGATCATGCTGGCACACACAGTACATTGATGCAAAGATTCAAAGTTCAATCACACCTGAATTTATTACATGATTCTCATATCGAGTCTTTATTACAAGATAATAAATTCGGCCGAAGGCCAACTCATGAGAAATAACTAAATAAAGCTGCGGAAGCGTAGAAGAATAGCGAGTCCATCCGACTCCAAAGGGCAATCACCAAGCGTGGATCGTAGCCTCACTCCTGATCGGAAAAATCCTCTGCAACATAAGACGTTGCAGCCGTGTAGGTCAGCATTTTGAATATGCCGGCAAGTCATGAAGAGAGAACAACAATAAAAATTACTAACACTATATGCAATTTGGCTGTGGGGCTCTAAGTTTCATCATTTTGCGAAAAAGCCAGTTTTTCCCTACAATAAGGACTTTTTTGCAAATACTACGAAATGTTGGTAATTATTGAGATGGTTCCTCCAACCAATGTCTCATTCCCAATTATTAAATAACCCCCTCAATTAATTTATTAATTTTTGGTGTTGAGATATCCGAAATACTCCAAGTTCCAGAGGCTCAAATTGTCCGTAACCGGGGACACGGCTAACCGATTAGATCTTCACTCTGCAGAGGTTTGTGCACTTTACCCGCAAGAATCGTTCCCTCCTTTAAGTCTTCGCACTTCATGGTGTTTGAAGACGGGACGAACGAAATAGGGTCTTCCGAAGAGTTCCTCTGGCCACTGCCGGTACCCATCCAATCCTACCGTTCTTCTACATCTCGTAGCACCGTCCGGCCAGAGTCACACCTAGGGTTGACCAAGCCAGAGCCCATAATGGCTTGCGGCTGCACAGGTAAGCTTCTGGTCAATGGGGTATCCATCCATCTCTTCGTGGCAGGGTGAAGCTTTCCGCAAGATGTCATGGCGCTTCTCCATGCATCCCGGCCAACCGCTGGTTTTCTCCAGGGTGCCCGTCAACCGTCCTCCACCCAGTAGTAAATTTTGATGTCCATCTTGAGCTTGAAGTCATGGGGTTGTCATCATCTTGACTCTCACATCTCCCTTATGAATCACTCAACCAACCCCGTCTACGAGCATAGCAAAATAACTACTTCGTCCCGGGCCATGGTAACAAGGGGAATTTGTTTCAACCTACCTCATGATACTACTCAAGAACATAACTTAAAATTCTCCTACTGCATGCATGGTGGGGAGGTATAATTCTAATGCAATAAAATCATAGGTATTGTAAAGAAGACATGATCAATGACTTGCCTTGCTGACGGTCTTCGAAAGTTAGGGACTCGTGATAGCAAGCTTCGCACTCCGGAAATTCTACCGAGGCAAACAATAATCATATAAGCATAAAACATACAATCACTTAATATAACAGCATGCTAACATAACACACAAAACAATGGAACCAAAACCCAAAGAAAACTCGAAGAAATCCAAACCAATGTTTTCACCACATCAAACAACAACTAAGAAATAGTTTTACACAACCAAAACTTTTTTCTTAACAGAACTTAAGCATGGGTTTTACTAACTAACAGAAGGGAAAAAATCATACAAACTAGGAGCAAAAAGAATCACATCAAAAGCTATTATAGAACTCCTATTATGCCTATAACAATCCTAGCAAGAAAAACTAAAATAAAAATTTTATTTATTGTAAATAAAAGTTCATGTTCTAAAACTACAGAAACTAATCAAAATAAACTATGACATAGGTAAAATAAAATTATTTAATAACTAAAACAATAGGAAAACAGTAGCTAGAAAATAAACAAGAAACACATGATTTTGAATAAAACTATTTTTATTAGATCTAAAATACCCAAATAAATTCCTACGGTTAGGCAAGGTCAAAACAAAGTAGTGACAAAAAGAATCACTAAAATAAAATAATCCTAACTCATTTTATAGCAGAATTACTAATCTGTCTAAAACTAAAATAAAACAATTTCTAATAATTTAAACATGACCAAACATATTTTCTGCAGATACTACAACAAATTTGCAAACCAACAAAAAAAGAATCAATTAAAAATATTAAGTAACCTAAAAGATATGGATTTTACAAAACTGAAACTATTCTGTTAAAAACAGAAACGAAAAAAAATTAACTAAAAAGAAAACTGGCGCTAACGGGCCTATCTAACGCTCGGGCGTCAAATAACTAAAACGCGACCGAGAGAATAAACCGATTCGGGCCGGCCTAACTAAACCCAAACTAAAAACCGTAACTAAACCGGATCTTTAAAAAAAACCATACCCCTTCGCTAGATCTAATCTAAACCCTAGATCCAAGATCGGACGGTGGTGGGGTTTTCCGGCGACTCACCGTGGTGGCGATGACGGCGACGGTCGACTGCGGCTCGGGTGACGACGGCGCGGTGGCTACGGTGGTCCGGGGCGACGGCGGAGGCGTCAGGCGGGTGCGGCGGAGCGAGGGGAAGTCGATGGTGGAGTCGGGGGAGGTCGGAGGCGGCCGGGGTGGTAGCAATGGTGCGGCGGCGGCGTCGGGCTCCGGCGAGAGATTTCGGGCGAGGTGGAGGGGTTGGCGAGGGGGAACGTGGGGGAACGGGTCGAGGGGGGTGCGGTATTTATAGGGGCGTCGACTTGGAGGAGGGGGCGGATCGGGGAAGGAGATCCCGAGAGGTCCGGGATTCCGGCGGCGGCGATCCTGTGCGTGGCTTGTGGGAGGAGGAAGAAGGGGTGGGGTCCGCGCGTCAGTGGGAGAGAGAGGAGGGGGAATTCGGTCGGGCGACCGAGGGGAAGGGGCTTCGGGCGCGGCGCTGGGTCGGTCGGTTCGGGCGCTGGGCTGGGCAGTTGGCTGGCTGGCTCATTGGCTGGGCCGCCTCGGCCTGGCTGGGCAGTTGGCTGGCTGGCGCTGGGGTTTTTTTTTCTTTTTTTGAATTAGAGAGAGAGAGAGAGAGAGAGAGAGAGAAATATATATATATTATATAGGACATATATATATCAAAATGATCAGGGGAATATTCCCTACAATTTGAACATTTTTCCAGGGGCAAAACTCAAACTTAAAAAAACATTTTCTAAAATTCCCAAATAAAATCAAATTTGAATTCAAACTTTTTGGCAAAGTTTTTCATCTGACATTTTTGGAGTGTCATGTTTACTCCTCTCATACTTTTTCTCAAGTATTTGTCAGGCATTGTTTTGAAATAAATTCATCTGCCAATTTGAATTCAATTCCAACAAACTCAAAACTTCTGAAATACTTCAAACTAGATGGGTGACCCGCGCGTTTGCGCGGCTAGACTTCCTTTACAACTTTATCTATTTTGCTGGTTTTGCTCTATGCATGTTTGTTCATTCAATCTATTCCTATATATGTATTTATATAAACAAATATAACTAAAATGTATAGTATTATAAAATGATTAAACTTTGCTATATTTACTATAAAGTTGTTGCTAATGATATGTTGTCCCACACTAAAATATCAAAACCATTACATGTGTCCCACTATACATGTATCTCTAGATATCATGGTTTCACCTTTTTATCCATGTTCATTTATCTTTGCACCAAATATTCATTTAGAAATTTTACCGAGAAAATGAATACACTAATGACTTGCAGCCATACATTGGCATATGTTCCACCATTACCAATTAGCACACTGTCATATATCCTCATATCCATGTGTATGCTTCCACATCTTCTGATCGTGCCATTAACTAATTGTTATATTTAGTAAAAAAACATCTCCACCAATATTTGTACTGTCAGTTAAGTGATATTAAGAAGGCCAAAATGTGCATATCCAAAAAAATAGATAATATTTTGGAATTATATTTTTAACTGCATTATTTTTTAATTGGTCTGTGATAAAAATCGGCATTCTGCCACGCAATGACATATAATGCCATACAAATCTTCGGACTTCTCTCTTCCACTGTTGTTTGTCAATCCCCCTTCATAAATCATTTAAAATACAAAATATATTTTACTTGGAACATATGCATGTGTCCTAAGAAAACATGATCAAACTACATGTGAGATATCTTTGATAAATACTCCCTCCCCAAAATATAAGGCACGGTTTGACTTTTCTGGTCTTCGTTGCACAACTTTGACTATATTTTTTATGTATTATATGTCTATAAAATTATTATACATACATATGAAATAAAATTGCTTTGCAAGACAAATACAGCGATGTCATTTATACATGTTCAATCCATATACTTTGATATATATTAGTGGTCAAAGTTGTGCATCAAAGACCGTAAAAAGTCAATCGCGCCTTATATTTTGGGAAGGAGGGAGTATATTATTATTGTTGAAGTCATCGACACTTGCATGAAAATAGTGAATAATGGCACTAAGGTTAGCTTCTACCAAGCCAAGCCATTTCATCAACTATTGAAAGCGTAAGAATGAAAAAAAAACTAATGAGTAAATTCATTTTGTAGACCTTTATTATAGCCATTAGACGATGTTCTAAATTCTATCTGGACACTACATAACCATTCATTCCTAATCAAATGGATCTTATAACAAAAAGTCCAACGCATTTGACGTCTATGTAAGAAATGCGCAGTTACTTCACAGCCAAGTGATCATGCACACATGCATGATTTATATTCCATCTAGAAAGTTAATACTCTGCATATACCCCACAAAAAAGCATATACTCCCTCCGTTTCAGTTTATAAGTCCTAAGCATATACCTAGGTTGCCAATTTTATCACCATAATATAAACTACACAACACAAAAATTATACCTTTTGAAAATAGAACATCTGAAGTTTATATTGGTATATTTTATGTAATATCTGACTTGTATTAGGTTGGTCAAATTGATAACCTAGGAATACGCGCACGCCCTATAAACTGAGAGAGAGGGAGTATCTTTGAAACGCATGCATGCACGTATGTGTAGCCTAGGAAGAAGTTGCTAATGAAGCTTGATCTCCATATAACTTGAAATTTGAAAAAAAAATTCAAAAGTTTAGGTTTCATTTTTTCAATAATACAAACATACCTATGGATGTATAATACTTGTTTGTACTGTTTGATGGCGAAAACATTATTATATGTGATGTACAGAAAAGTGACAAAATCATGTAAGCACTTGTACTATTCACTTATATAAAAGTACATGCTTTTGTTTTTTATATAGCTAGACCACATACAACCTATTTAATAATGAAATTTTTACACGCGTTTACTATGCATGTATAAGTACTTATGTATTTTTTTTGTTTTTTGGAAACTTAAAAAATTGATTCTTGATTTTTCAAAAATTTCGAGTTCCATCGAGCTGTAATGCGAAAACGCTTCACCCGAAGGCTAGATAAAAGTAACAAAATCATGTACGTGATTTTGTTTTTCTATATAGACCACATACAACCTATTGAATAATGAAATTTATACACGTGTCAACTATGCATGTATAAGTACTAATGTATTTTTTAGTGTTTTTGGAAACTTAAAAGTTGATTCTTGTTTTTTCAAAAATTTCGAGTCCAATCGAGCTGAAAAGCCAAAACGCCTTACCTGTAGGCTAGCTATTAGGATTCTAGGTAGTAGCTGGTATAATGATGAATCAATTAATATGACCTAAAATAATTCAAAATTCTCGATGACGACTTGAGCTGGTCTATACATATGATTTTCTTAAGTCCTCGGTTAAGCATTTTTTATTCGGTAGTGCATTTACTTAAGATTAAAAAAAGAAACAAATACAACTTAAAATCATTACTTATTTCATCGGCCATTGTAGCGTCCACTGAATGACAATTTTTTTTTGTCACGCCAGTAAGAAGGGGTATATTGTTTGCATAGTTTGAACTTTGGGTAGAAACTTTAAATAAAGGATTAAGTATACACCAATGCGTTGGCTTCTCGGGTAATGATGGCATTAATTACATGCATGGCATGCCCAAACCGGATTGCTTCAGGTTTTCACGTCACATGGCCGGCCGTATAAATTTTTTTAGTTGGGTTGGCTGGCCGCATCTAATACGAATCCCTAGTGCTTCCCGTCTAGCTTTCTTGCGCTGTATCCCCATCCTTTGCCTTGGTTTTGAGAGTCCTATGCACATACGGTGGTGCAAGCTATTTTATCTCCAGTTGACTCCTTCCAAATTACTTTATTTTCTTGTGAAATCTGAACGCTCCTTTCAAGTTAGTTTTTTTTATCTTGTCAAATCTGAACC
Organism: Aegilops longissima; assembly: GCA_021605205.1. Taxonomy (NCBI): domain Eukaryota; kingdom Viridiplantae; phylum Streptophyta; class Magnoliopsida; order Poales; family Poaceae; genus Aegilops; species Aegilops longissima. The sequence continues at coordinate 54,538,052 of CM038681.1, read as the reverse complement.
ACTCCAATTACGTGCCCAGAGTATTTGTACGTGACAGTCCAATTGTTAGTTTATGACATTATTTGTATGTAACGTTACAATTTTAAATCTGAGCCATTAATATAAGAAATTAGTGGCTAGGATAATTTAATCTATGTGGATGAACGTGATAGCTTCTTTTACTTCTATTTTAATTATATAATAGATGTCACTCAATTTCAAACAATATGCATAGATGCTTAGCTATAATTGTAAAACATTCCAAATGGGAAATTTGGGATGTTACAAACCTACCCACCTTAAGATGAATCTCGCCCTCGAGATTCGGGTTGGCTAGCAAATAGGTGTGGGTGGTCTCGGCGGAGGTCTTCTTCTCGCTCCCAGGTGGCTTCCTCCTCGGAATGATGACTCCACAGCACCTTGCAAAACTTGATGATCTTGCTGCGGGTGACTCTGTTCGCAGTCTCGAGAATTCGGACGGGTTTCTCCTCATAAGTCAGATCACTGTCGAGTTGTATGGCCTCTAGGGGCACTGTGTCTCTCAACGGAATATCGGCCATCTCGGCATGGCATTTCTTCAGCTGAGAAACATGGAAGACATCATGAACTCCGGACAATCCTTCCGGCAATTCCAACTTGTAAGCAACTTCTCCACGACGTTCGAGGATTTTGTAGGGGCCAATGAACCGGGGTGCTAACTTTCCTTTAACACCGAACCTCTTGATTCCACGAAGTGGGGACACACGAAGATATGCCCGGTCTCCCGCTTCGTAAGTTACTTCCTTGCGTTTACTGTCGGCATAACTCTTCTGCCTCGACTGAGCTACCTTGAGTCTATCTCGAATCAGCTTGACTTTCTCTTCGGAATCTCTGATAAGATCGGGACCGAAAAGTTTTCGATCTCCAACACCATCCCACAACAACGGTGTTCTGCACCTCCTTCCGTATAGGGCTTCGAAAGGGGCCATCTTCAGACTGGTCTGATAACTGTTATTGTACGAGAACTCCGCGTATGGCAAATTATCATCCCAGCTAGACCCATAGTCTAGCGCACAAGCTCTCAACATGTCCTCCAGGATCTGGTTGACTCTCTCGGTCTGTCCATCTGTCTGCGGATGAAAAGCTGTACTGAACTCCAACCTCGTACCCAAAGTTTCATGCAACTGATTCCAAAACTTTGAGGTAAATTGTGTTCCTTTATCTGACACGATACTCCTCGGAACTCCATGCAGACACACGATCCTGGTCATGTATATCTTGGCTAACTTAGCGCTGGTATAGGTAGTCTTCACGGGAATGAAATGAGCTACCTTGGTCAATCGATCAACCACTACCCAGATGGAATCATAACCTGAACGGGTCCTGGGTAATCCTGTGATAAAATCCATTCCAAGTTTCTCCCATTTCCACTCGAGAATCGGCAAAGGTTGAAGTAACCCTGCTGGCTTCTGATGTTCCGCCTTTACTCGCTGGCAAACATCGCATACTGCTACGTACTCGGCAATATCCTTCTTCATACCCGTCCACCAGAAACTTTCCTTCAAATCCAGATACATCTTGGTGTTACCGGGGTGAATCGAGTACGGTGAATCATGAGCCTCCTGAAGAATTAGCTTCCTGAGTTCGGGATCATTGGGTACATAAATACGATCCTCGAACCATATAGCTCCGTATTCATCCTTACGAAACCCTTTAGCTTTTCCTTCGTTCATCCTTTTCTTTATCTCATCAATTTCCTTGTCCGACTTCTGGGCTTCACGAATTCTTTCGCCAAAGTGGACTGAACTTCCATAGCTGCAACATATCCTCTCGAACTATCTCCACCAAAGATCTACGAGGTCATCGACTAACTCCTGGGGTAATCCTCCGCTATAAGAGTATTCACATAACTCTTACGGCTCAAGGCATCTGCTACAACATTAGCCTTTCCGGGTGGTAATGCAATCTCATGTCATAGTCCTTGATTAACTCTAGCCATCTCCTCCGCTCGAGGTTCAACTCTTTCTGCGTGAAAATATACTTCAAGCTCTTATGATCTGTGTAAACATCACAACGGTTTCCGATAAGGAAATGTCTCTGTGTCTTGAGTGCATGCACTATGCTGCTAACTCCAAATCATGTGTGGCATAATTCATCTCGTGTGGTCGAGCTGTCCGGAGGTATAAGCTACAACTTTTCCTTCCTGCATGAGTACTCCTCCGAGTCCCCGACGAGAAGCGCCACAATATACCGTAATCCTTGTGTATGTCCGGCAAAATCAGTACTGGGGCTGTAACCAAACGTTTCTTCAATTCCTGGAAGCTGGCTTCACAATCCTCGGTCCAAATGTACTTGGCGTCCTTCTTCAACAGCTCAGTCATGGGCTTGGCAATCTTCGAGAAATTCTCAATAAACCTCCGATAATATCCTGAGAGTCCGAGAAAACTGCGGATCTCCTTGACTGAGGTGGGCGACTGCCAATCGGTGACTGATACAACCTTGGTGGGGTCAACTGCTATTCCTTCTCCTGAAATAACATGTCCGAGGAATCCGACTTCCTTCAGCCAAAATTCACATTTACTGAACTTGGCATACAACTGATGTTCTCGGAGTTTCTCCAGAACTAGACGCAAATGTTCCTTATGCTCTTCCTCGCTCTTGGAGAAAATCAGTATATCATCGATGAACACCACGACAAACTTGTCCAGATATTCCATAAATACCTTGTTCATCAAATTCATGAAGTATGCAGGGGCATTAGTCAATCCGAATGACATGACGGTATACTCATATAAACCATACCTGGTGGTGAATGCTGTTTTAGGTATATCCTTTTCACGGATCTTCAACTGATGATACCCTGATCGAAGATCGATCTTGGAGAATACCTTGGCTCCAACTAGCTGATCAAATAAGTCATTAATCATCGGCAGAGGGTACTTGTTCTTGATGGTCACGTTGTTCAACGAACGATAATCCACAACCATTCTCAGGGTTCCATCCTTCTTCTCTACCAAAAGAACTGGGGCTCCCCAAGGTGACGAGCTTGGCCGAATATATCCCTTCTCTAAGAGTTCATTAATTTGATTCTTGATCTCTTTCAAATCGTTCGGGGGCATCCGATAGGGTCTCTTGGATATTGGGGCTGTGCCGGGCAATAACTCAATCAGAAATTCAATGTCTCTGTCCGGTGGCATTCCTGGCAATTCCTCCGGAAACACATCGGGAAAATCTTGCACTACTGGCACTTCCTCCTGAACAACTCTCGTGAGGGAATTCACCTGATTCTTCATCGGGATACGTCTGGATACATACTTGATCCTCTTCTGCTCCGGAGTAGTGAGCAGAATCGTCTTGCGGGCACAGTCTATGTTTCCTTCAAACTTCGTAAACCAATCCATGCCTAGGATCACATCCAAGGTCTGGGTTTCCAATACTATGAGGTCTGCGGGAAATTTATGGTTTCCGATGTTGAGGGTTGCATGACAGCCTAGGCCTGCCATCATTTCTCCTCCTGCGGAACTGACGTGAAGAGGGCTTCTAAGGGTTCTAGTGGGCAACTCGTACTTTTCCACAACTACCCTTGATATAAATGAATGTGTTGCACCAGAATCAAAGAGTACCAATACTGGATGTGAATTTAATAAAAACTTACCAACCATAGTGTCTGGCTGATCATAGACGTCCTCCACGTCAATGTGGTTCACCTGAGCACGAGGAAAAGGGTTGGGCTTCTTTGCTGAGCTTCCATTGCCGTTTCCATTCCTCTGCTTGGCCTCCGGGCAGTCGGTGGCATAGTGCCCTGTTTTCTGGCACTTGAAACAGGTGATGTGACTCAGATCTTTCTGAGCCGGGGCAGGATGATGCTGGTTGCCATTGCCGTTTCCATTGCCTGTCTTCTTGTCGGGGTTGCGGTTGTTCCCATTTCCTCCATGGTTATGTCCTCCATGATTATGTCCTCCATGGGTGTGATGGGTATGCCCTCCCGAGTATGGGGCATAACGGGGCTTTTGCTGAGCTCCAGAGTTGTACTTCCCCTGGCCATACTTCCGCTTGCGGCTATCAATCTGCTGCTGCTTGCCTTCAAGTATGGTGGCCTTGTCTACCAGCTTCGGGTAGTTGTTGAAGGTAGCCACCATTAGCTGCATTCCCAGCTCGTCATTGAGTCCTCGAGAAACTTTTTCCTGCTTTATGGCATCTGTGGCCACATCATCCGGGGCATAGCGAGCTAACTTGCTGAACTCATCCACGCATCGCCCCACAAGACGGTTCCCTGGCGTAAGTTGCGGAACTCACGCTTCTTGAGACTCATGGCTCCAGGTGAGACATGAGCGGTGCGGAAAGCCTCGCTGGAACTGATCCCATGTGATGGTGGCGATGGGATAAGTGGCGTGTAGTTCTCCCACCAAGAGGCTGCAGGTCCATCAAGCCGATGTGCGCAAAGCGCACCTTCTCTCGCATCTGTGCATCCAGAGTGGCTAACTCCTTCCGACCTTGCGGAGCCAATCATCGGCCACAATCGGCTCAGTGCTGCTAGAGAACACTGGCGGATTCAGCCTTAGGAAGCGGGTCAAGTTGTCAACAGGGGGTGGTGGCGGTGGATTGTTGTTGTTGTTGTTCTGGTTCTGGATGAGCATCTACATGAGGGCATTCTGCTGCTGGATCAGCTGGGTGAGCTCCGGCGGAAAGTTGAGACCGGGGTCACGTCTCGGAGGCATCTGGTGTTTTGGAGTGGATGAGAAAATTAGAATAGAACAAGGGTCTAATGAGAAAATATCACTACCCATATGAATGCACAATCATAATCACACCAATCATTTATTCAATCCACTCAAACATGGTTCAATCTCGGATTACAAATTTCACGACTAATCGAAAATAACGCCTAACTGATCGACGGAAAAATAAAATAACATGGCGGTCGACTAAATGTCTTTATCAATTATCCTTGCGTCCTCCGTGCGGCGTCCTCCGGTGTGGCGCCCTCGATGCGGCGCCTCCTCTTGCGGCTTTCTTCGGGAGCTCTCTTCATAATCCTGGTCATTGCTCACGAGAGGTCCGTCATCTCCACTCGGAAAAGGTCTTCTCCCAAGTCCATCTTCTCCTCTAATGCGGCAACATCCATCTTCAGCTTGTCGACTCTCTCCATGAAATCCTTGATTTCTTCTTCATGGTCAAGGAAGTCTGCGTGTGCTTTCTCCTCCGCCCAGTTCACGGAACAACAGCCTCCTGTGTACCTTCGAAGTTACGGCGAGTCCGGATCTCCCGCTTCCTAAGGAGACACTCCAAGTCTTGGACATATGAGAGAATGGAGTCGCCCTCACGGTGCGGATGATATCTCCATTCCTAGCTCTGCGAGAAATCATGGCGAGGTCTGATGGGTCGAGCTCGCCCTGTACTCTTCTCCGAGATGTCCAAGTGCACGATAAATCGCCATGTCTCTTCCGAGGATCCAATTGAAATCGGTAAACTCAAAGTCAATGGGTTCTCAATGTCCTCCAAGGTCCTCCCCGAATGTGCACCTCAATCCTGTAGCGGTATCCGTCGGAAGTGCATTGGTAGGCTTCCGGTGATTGATGGCAGAGCAATCTTCAGCTTCTTCACGATCTGAACCAGCTTCTTGCCGAGAGGCATCGCCTCATCTGGTGGCAAAACTCCGTAGCAGAACTGGGGTGAACTCGCGCCATCTAGAATGTTGAAAATCGGAGAGAAGTCAGAAATGAACAGGGGAGAATTACGGAATGATAAGGACATAAAATAAATAGTCTCTTCCTATGGCTTTCCGATCCTAGGGGTTACGTCCTACGGTCAGCGTGTGCTCTGATACCATCTCTGTAGCGACCCGACCCGAAAACGGTCAAGTCTCTATGTAGCTGTACCATCTCAAGATCATGCTGGCACACACAGTACATTGATGCAAAGATTCAAAGTTCAATCACACCTGAATTTATTACATGATTCTCATATCGAGTCTTTATTACAAGATAATAAATTCGGCCGAAGACCAACTCATGAGAAATAACTAAATAAAGCTGCGGAAGCGTAGAAGAATAGCGAGTCCATCCGACTCCAAAGGGCAATCGCCAAGCGTGGATCGTAGCCTCACTCCTGATCGGAAAACTCCTCTGCAACATAAGACGTTGCAGCCGTGTAGGTCAGCATTTTGAATATGCCATCAAGTCATGAAGAGAGAACAACAATAAAAATTACTAACACTATATGCAATTTGGCTGTGGGGCTCTAAGTTTCATCATTTTGCCAAAAAGCCAGTTTTTCCCTACAATAAGGACTTGTTTGCAAATACTACGAAATGTTGGTAATTATTGAGATGGTTCCGCCAACCAATGTCTCATTCCCAATTATTAAATAACCCCCTCAATTAATTTATTAATTTTTGGTGTTGAGATATCCGAAATACTCCAAGTTCCAGAGGCTCAAATTGTCCAGAATCGGGGACACGGCTAACCGATTAGATCTTCACTCTGCAGAGGTTTGTGCACTTTACCCGCAAGAATCGTTCCCTCCTTTAAGTCTTCGCACTTCATGGTGTTTGAAGACGGACGAACGCAAACAGGGTCTTCCAAGAGTTCCTCCGCCACCGCCGTACCCATCCAATCCTACCGCTCTTCTACATCTCGTAGCACCGTCCGCCAGAGTCACACCTAGGGTTGACCAAGCCGAGCCCATAATGGCTTGCGGCTGCACAGTAAGCTTCCGTCAATGGGGTATCCATCCGCCTCTTCGTGGCTGGGTGAAGCTTTCCGCAAGATGTCATGGCGCTTCTCCATGCATCCCGCCAACCGCTGGTTTTCTCCAGGTGCCCACAACCGCCCTCCACCCAAAGAGTGAATTTTGAAGTCCATCTTGAGCTTGAAGTCATGGGGTTGTCATCATCTTGACTCTCACATCTCCCTTATGAATCACTCAACCAACCCCGTCTACGAGCATAGAAAAATAACTACTTCGTTCCGGGCCATGGTAACAGGGGGAATTGGTTTCAACCTACCTCATGATACTACTCAAGAACATAACTTAAAATTCTCCTACTGCATGCATGGTGGGGAGGTATAATTCTAATGCAATAAAATCATAGGTATTGTAAAGAAGACATGATCAATGACTTGCCTTGCTGACGGTCTTCGAAAGTTAGGGACTCGTGATAGCAAGCTTCGCACTCCGGAAATTCTACCGAGGCAAACAATAATCATATAAGCATAAAACATACAATCACTTAATATAACAGCATGCTAACATAACACATAAAACAATGGAACCAAAACCCAAAGAAAACTCGAAGAAATCCAAACCAATGTTTTTACCACATCAAACAACAACTAAGAAATAGTTTTACACAACCAAAAAAAATTTCTTAACAGAACTTAAGCATGGGTTTTGCTAACTGACAGAAGGGAAAACATCATGCAAACTAGGAGCAAAAAGAATCACATCAAAAGCTATTATAGAACTCCTATTATGCCTATAAAAATCCTAGCAAGAAAAAATAAAATAAAAATTTTATTTATTGTAAATAAAAGTTCATGTTCTAAAACTACAGAAACTAATCAAAATTAAACTATGACATAGGTAAAATAAAATTATTTAATAACTAAAACAATAGGAAAACAGTAGCTAGAAAAATAAACAAGAAACACATGATTTTGATTAAAAATATTTTTTATTAGATCTAAAATACCCAAATAAATTCCTACGGTTAGGCAAGGTCAAAACAAAGTAGTGACAAAAGGAATCACTAAAATAAAATAATCCTAACTCATTTTATAGCAGAATTACTAATCTGTCTAAAACTAAAATAAAACAATTTCTAATAATTTAAACATGACCAAACATATTTTCTACAGAAACTACAACAAATATGCAAACTAACAAAAAAAGAATCAATTAAAAATATTAAGTAACCTAAAAGATATGGATTTTACAAAACTGAAACTATTCTGTTAAAAACAGAAACGAAAAAAAATTAACTAAAAAGAAAACTGGCGCTAACGGGCCTATCTAACGCTCGGGCGTCAAATAACTAAAACGCGACCGAGAGAATAAACCGATTCAGGCCGGCCTAACTAAACCCAAACTAAAACCGTAATTAAACCGGATCTTTAAAAAAACCATACCCTTCGCTAGATCTAATCTAAACCCTAGATCCTAGATCGGACGGTGGTGGGGTTTTCAGCGACTTCGCCATGTGGCGACGACGGCGACGGTTGACGGAGGCTCGGGTGACGACGGCGCGGTGGCTACGGTGGTCCGGGCGACGGCGGAGGCGTCAAAGTAGTCTTGGAGCGAGGGAAGTCGATGGTGGAGTCGGGGAGCTCGGGGAGGTCGGAGGCGGCCGGGTGGTAGCAATGGCGGGCGGCGCGCGCTGGCTCCCGCGAGAGATTTCGGCGAGTGGAGGGTTGGCGAGGGGAACGTGGGGAACGGGTCGAGGGGTGCGGTATTTATAGGGCGTCGACTTGGAGGAGGGGGCGGATCGGGAAGGAGATCCCGAGAAGTCCGGGATTCAGCGGCGGCGATCCTGTCGTGGCTTTATGGAGGAGGAAGAAGGTGGGGTCCGCGTCGATGGGAGAGAGGAGGGGAATTGGTCGGGCGACCGAGGAAGGGGCTTCGGCGCGCGCTGGTCGGTCGGTTCGGGCGCTGGGGGCAGTTGGCTGGCCACGGCTGCTGCCATTCTTTGGCCGGGCTGGCCGGGCCTCGGCTGGCTGGGCAGTTAGCTGGTGGCGCTGGGGTTTTTTTCCTTTTTTTGAATTAGAGAGAGAGAGAGAGAGAGAGAGAGAGAGAATAAAATATATATATTTTATATAGGACATATATATATCAAAATGATCAGGGGAATATTCCCTACAATTTGAACATTTTTTCAGGGGCAAAACTCAAACTTTAAAAAAAACATTTTCTAAAATTCCCAAATAAAATCAAATTTGAATTCAAACTTTTTGGCAAAGTTTTTCATCTGACATTTTTGGAGTGTCATGTTTACTCCTCTCATACTTTTTCTCAAGTATTTGTCAGGCATTGTTTTGAAATAAATTCATCTGCCAATTTGAATTCAATTCCAACAAACTCAAAACTTCTGAAATACTTCAAATGTCACTCAATTTCAAACAATATGCATAGATGCTTAGCTATAATTGTAAAACATTCCAAATGGGAAATTTGGGATGTTACAATCCTGAGGAAAGAGCTCCCGGAGAATGAAGAAGAGGCTAGACAGATCGTCCGTCGATCCAAGGCCTTTACTGTGATCAAGGGACAGTTATTCAGAGAAAGCGTGATCGAGTCAGCCGAAGTGCATAACGCCGTAAGAAGGTCGATAATCCTTGACGATATCCACTCGGGGACCTGTGGTCACCATGCGTCTTCTCGGACCATCGTGGCTAAAGCATACCGAGCGGGATTTTACTGGCCAAAGGCAAATGAAATGGCAAAGGAAATAGTCGACAAATGTGAAGGATGTCAGTTCTACTCCAATATGTCACACAAGCCCGCCTCAGCATTGAAGACCATTCCACTGGTCTGACCTTTCGCTGTTTGGGGGTTGGATATGATTGGACCGCTGAGAACTGGCAGGAGTGGTTTCACTCATTTGGTTGTGGTAGTCGACAAGTTCACGAAGTGGATCGAAGCTAAACCTATCAAGAACCTTGATGCGTGCACTGCTGTCAGTTTCGTCAGAGAATTGATATTCAGATATGGAGTTCCGCACAGCATCATCACGGACAATGGGTCAAATTTCGATTCCGACAAGTTCAAAGCCTTTTGCGCCTCTCAGGGCACGCGAGTCGACTATGCTTCAGTCGCTCACCCCCAGTCGAATGGACAAGCTGAACGAGCAAATGGTCTAATTCTCAAAGGACTGAAACATCGACTGATGCGTGATCTCAAGCATGCAGCAGGAGCGTGGGTTGACGAACTTCCGTCGGTTCTTTGGGGATTGAGGACCACTCCTAATCGTTCAACTGGGAGAACTCCATTCTTTATGGTCTATGGAGCTGAAGCAGTTCTGCCGAGTGACCTACTTCACAATGCCCCCCGAGTCGAACTCTACTCTGAAGCTGAAGCAGAGCAAGCCCGTCAAGATGCAGTCGACCTCCTTGAAGAGGAGAGAGAGATGGCCCTGATCCGCCCGACCATCTATCAGCAGGACTTGCGTCGATTCCACGCCAGAAATGTGAAGAGCCGAGCCTTTCAGGAAGGAGATCTGGTCCTCCGAGTGGATCAACAGAAACCACACAAGCTCGCTCCCACTTGGGAAGGTCCCTTCATCGTCACCAGAGTTCTTCACAATGGGGCTTACCATCTTTACAACGTCGAACGCCAGATCGATGAGCCTCGGGCATGGAATGCGGAGCTGCTCCGCCCCTTTTACACTTAAGAGCTCACTCGGGTGAGATGTAATAAAAGTACCTCTGTAGTTTGTCTATCTAAATCAAGAAGATTATAATTTTCCCAGTGATTGTTATTACTTTTTGTTAAAATCCCCCAGTGGGTGACTTAGCTGCGAATCCGTTTCGCCTAAGTTTGTAAAAAATCCTTACCGAGTGGCGAGCCAGCCTCTCACTCGGGGGTTTAGCTGCGAATCTGTTTCGCCTAAGTATTCAAAATCCTACCGAGTGGTGAGCCAGCCTCCCACTCGGAGGCTTAGCTGCAGTCCAAGTACTCGCCTAAGTGTTTAAAATCCTACCGAGTGGTGAGCCAGCCTCCCACTCGGAGGCTTAGCTGCAGTCCAAGTACTCGCCTAAGTGTTTAAAATCCTACCGAGTGGTGAGCCAGCCTCCCACTCGGAGGCTTAGCTGCAATCCAAGTACTCGCCTAAGTGTTTAAAATCCTACCGAGTGGTGAGCCAGACTCCCACTCGGGGGCTTAGCTGCAGTCTAAGTACTCGCCTAAGTATTTAATACGATGTGCACTTTGCAAGGATGACGAGGTACAGGTCGACTGTTGCCTTCCCCTTCAAATCTATGACACAAAAATCCTCCTTGGAGGCTTAGCTGCAGTCCAGTACTCGCCTAAGTTTGAAAAATCCTACTGATTGGAGAACAAACCTCCCACTCGGGGGCTTAGCTGCAGTCTAGTACTCGCCTAAGTTTGAAAAATCCTACCGAGTGGAGAGCAAACCTCCAACTCAGGGGCTTAGTTGCAGTCCAGTACTCGCCTAAGTTTGAAAAATCCTACCGAGTGGAGAGCAAACCTCCCACTCGGGGCTTAGCTGCAGTCCAAGACTACGCCTAAGTTTGAAAAATCCTACCGAGTGGAGAGCAAACCTCCCACTCGGGGGCTTAGCTGCAGTCCAGTACTCGCCTAAGTTTTGAAAATCCTACCGAGTGGAGAGCAAACCTCTCACTCGGGGGCTTAGCTGCAGTCCAGTACTCGCCTAAGTTTTGAAAATCCTACCAAGTGTAGAGCAAACCTCCCACTCGTGGGCTTAGCTGCAGTCCGGGACTCGCCTAAGTTTGAAAACATACCGATCCGCAAGGACGACGAGGTGTAAGTCGACTGATACCTTCTCCTTCGGAGCTGCGCCACAAGTACAACGTGCACTCCATCCCGATCCGCAAGGACGACGAGGTACACGTCGACTGCTTCCTTCTCCTGCACCTACAAGAGCCACAAAGTGTAGGTCGACTAGATCCTCCTCAGAGCTGCATCTCAAACATTGAAGCATAATCCGAGTGAAGAGCAAAGTTCACTCGAAGGCAAACAAAAGCATATTGTGACGATAAGTAAAGTTCGGATAGCATCCTAAGGATGCAGAAGTACCCAGGCCTCAAGCCCGCTAAGGTTTATCGGTTACAAAAATCACTCGGCATTCCGAGGCAAATTTAAGGTAGAGCATAAAAGTTTTTTACTCCTCAGGTGGAGGACTGGAAGGAGCCACAAACTGGTCAAGGTCGATCCCATCGGCGATCCGGGTGGCAGCGGCGATGAAAGTTTCCATGAAAGATTGGAAATCATACTTCTTGGTGTTGGCAACTCTGAGGGCCGCCAGCTTGTCCTCCTGCCCTTCCTTGCAGTGGACATGAACCAGAGACAGAGCAACATCAGCACCGCACCTGGCAGAAGACTTTTTCCATTCTTGCACTCGACTTGGAACCTCATTCAGTCGAGTCATTAAGGACTCAAGGTCATTCTGAAGCGTCTGGTCTGGCCAGAGGGTTGAGTCGATCCGTGACACCGCAACTTTCAGTCGAGCGAGATAGTCCACCACACTAGCGATGCGAGACTCCAGTCGGAGCACATTCATAGCGTCTTCATCCTTCACGGGAGAGTTGATGGGGTCCAGGCTTGTCTCCACTCGACTGGTCTCCTCTTCGAAGTTCTGACAGAATTATGCAAATACGACTCAAGTTCAAGCTAATGGTTCTATGGTGAGTCGATGATGACAAGTCAGTCGGATAAGAGGATTTACCTTCAAGCATGAGGAATAGCTTCTTGGCGAGCCCTCCCAGATAAACCTCCAGATCGTTCCTCCTCCCCGCCAGTTCGCCAACCTTGTCAGTCAGAGCAACTTTTTCATTCTTCAGTCGGCTAGCCTCCTTATTGGCCGCGTCGAGAGCAGCCTTCAGGTTGGTATTCTCCTCTTCGAGTTTTCCGACTGAGGCCAGTTTCTCTTCTGCGAGCTTTGTTTTATCCAAAGCCGCCTTCTGTGCCTCTGCAAGGTCGTGGTCTTTCTTCTTCAGAGCCTCCTTCAGTTTGTCTGCAAAATAACAATAAGTCCAGAGTTGAGAATGGGTAGAAAGACAAAGACAGTCGTCAAGTTCTCACCAGCCATACCTTTTGCTTCGTCTCTCGCCTTTTGCAAGTTCTCCTGAGCAAGCTTCAAGTCAAGGTTGAGCTGGATCTGCTTGTTCTCCAATTCGGTATAGCGGGCCAAGAGCTCGCAAGATTTCTGCAAAGAGTCAATCGACAGAACATCAAAGACAGGTCACTTCCGAGTGACTAAAGAAAAATCATAGCATTTCTAAGACTACAGTCGAATCAAAACATTCGACAGTAGTCTCGGGGACTACACCCAGTGGGTGCACTCAGCGTGCCCCCACTGGTTTTACCAATTCGGTTCGACCAGTCGACCAAAAGAGGCAAAAAGGTTATGATCCTAAAAACATAGCTAATTGTCAGCAGTCAGCTGTGTAAAAAAAGAAGAAAAAAGAAGTTCTTAGACTATAGTCGACAGCCCGCAGTCCACCATAGTCTCGGGGACTACACCCAGTGGGTGCACTGAGCGTGCCCCCACTGGTTCCAAAGATCCATTCGACATGGCCGGACCAGACCGAGTGAAGAAGTTCAAAGTATAAAGACTATAGTCGATCGCCTGCAGTCCACCATAGTCTCGGGACTACACCCAGTGGGTGCACTCAGCATGCCCCACCAGTTCAAAAATTCAATCGACACACCACCAACACCCGGTGGGTGTCTGAGATCTGATATGGAAATCTTGAAAGAAGAAATTTCAGGTAGCATATCCTAACAGAACAAGCAACTTACTTGGACATTGCTCAAGAGCCGAGCTTGCATCATAAGCCGCTGGCTGGCCTCCCGACCACCTTCACTTGCTCCATCATGATCCCTGTCGGCGATGGCCTCCTTGGCAGCACTCACTTGGTCTTCCGGGCGTGGTGTGTGGCAAAAGGGATGGCGGGTCAGCGATCGGCGACGAAGGCGGACACTCGTCGGCGACACAACAAAGGACACGAAGTCCGAGTGGTGTCGCCTCCCTCGTGAGCTAGCGTCTCGTGCGGTGATACAAGCTGGAGTAGCCTTGCCAAGCAGCACCTTTTGTCCTTCCTCTTCCTCAGTGGTGTTTCATCGTCGTCATCAGGGAGATCAATGACATGAGGTGGAACTACAAGCAAGATTCAAAGGTAAAAACAGAAATCCAATCGACCGTAAAGCAAAACTGCAGAGATCATACCAAGGTTGGAGGTGGCGGCATCTTCCATTTCCTGATCCTCGTGCTTAGCTGAGGTCTCGGAGGTGGCAGCACTGCAGATTTCAGAAGTCAATTGATCAGTCAAAACGAGTAGACCAAAAGTGCACTCATGGTAGACAGGAAACCGCAAGTTCTGCTGATTACCCGGAAATGGTGGGAATGACCATCCTCATCTTGGGCAATGCCTTCGCCGGCTTTGATGACGTTGCTCGGGGTTGCTTTGGCGGTCTCTCAGTTGGCACTGAAGAAGTCGTCCGAGTGCACTTCGTTGAACGCCCGATGGGCGCGATAGCCTTACCTCGCTCGACCACCGGATCATGCGTCAGCTTGGATCGCCTTTCCGAGTGGGGTGGATCCACGCTCCTCCTCTTCCTCCTCCTCCTCCTCTTCATCGAACTGTCGTTTTCCTCGGACTCCCATTCCTCCTGGCTTTCGCCTCCGCTTCCTTATTCTTCTTCGACTGGTTCTTGCGCCCCGTTGGGCATCGAGTACATCTCAGTGGTGACCTAGAAGACAGCAAAACAAGACGGAAGTCAGTCAATCGATTCGCAGAGGAACAGTGCAAATACAACATGATCACAGTCGGAGATAAGTGGTCATACCTGGTCTGGTTCGTAAGATTGGTCGAGTGGTGGGATCCTCCTAGCCCCACGAGGGTTATCCTTGTTCCCTGTGATGGCAGTCATCCACCTCTCCAATGTGGCGTCGTCGACCTCCTCTGGGTGGACCTGGGTGGTGTCCTCGGTACCAGAGTACATCAACATCGGGTGACCTCGGTATTGGAGCGGTTGGATGCGCCGTCGAAGGAAAACCTCCAGAAGATCCATGTCGGTCACTCCGTCGCGAATGAGCTGGACTACACGCTCCATCAACAACTTAACCCGGGCCTTCTCCTCCAGAAGCACCTTCAGAGAGGACGGCTTGTTCACTCGATCCATGGAGAAAGGAGGGAGTCCAGTCGACTGCCCTCGCATCGACTGGTCTTGGCAGTAGAACCAGGTCGACTGCCACCCTCTGACTGAATCGGGAAGAATCATGGCTGGAAAGGCACTTTTACCCCTCATCTGGACCCCAAGACCCCCACACATCTGGATTACTTGGGTTCTTTCATCATTCGGACTAGCGTTTTCACCGTCCCGAGGCGACAAGTGAATATGTGTTTGAAGAGGCCCTAGTGTGGTCGACAACCCAAGAAGTTTTCGCACAAAGACACGAAAGCGGCGAGATAGGCAATGGATTTGGGTGTAAAGTGATGGAGTTGTGCTCCAAAGAAGTTCAGAAAACCCCGAAAGAAAAGATTCGGCGGAAGAGAAAATCCGCGATCCACATGGGTGGCTAAGAGGACGCACTCACCCTCTTGAGGCTGCGGCTGCCACTCTGTCCCCGGAAGCCTTGCTGACCCGTGGGGGATCAATCCCTCGTTGGCCAGGTCATTGAGGTCTTTCTGGGTGATGGTCGAGCGGATCCAATCTCCCTGGACCCAACCTTGCGGCAGGCTGGACCGCGACGAGGATCCGCCCCGACTGGGCGCTCTCCCCTTCGCCTTCACCGTCGCCTTCTTCGCCCGCTCCAAGGCCGCCGTCTTCTCCTTCACCATTGTCGTCGACTGGGCAGGAGCGGGGCAGCAGCGCTGAGCAGGTTACGGGCGCGGCGGATGAATCTGAGGACGGAGGTGGGGAAAATGAGGGCGCACAGTTCAAAATACCCCAGCCCGGCACCTTATATGAAGTCGCTTCCGAGTGGCTGACTGGTAGGCCCGGGCAATCCTGTCAAATCCATAGCGATCGCGCGCGATCGTGGCGAAAAAGGTGGCGTGGAGATCGAGGCGTCCTTGCCTTATCCATCCGAGTGTCACGGCCTTCTCCGCTTCGCGTGCTTCCCAAAATTCGGATCCCACTAAATCCGCTAACAGCAGAGCAACTTGTCAGACGGCAGATTTCCTCCGATCCGTCGCTCGGAAATCTCCAAGTTCATAAAGTTCACTCAACAGATGTAGGGAATGGATCAAGGCGACTGAAAGAAAAGTTGACACCGTCACTGAAAGGTCACTGATCCAGAATAAAGCACACTCGCAGCGCGAAAAGCAGGTCGGAAAGATTATCAACTCCTTTCTCACTCAAACCTCGATCCATTCGGGGGCTAATGATGAAGTCATATACCTAGGGTAGGGTCATGGACCTGTCCAAGATACCCTCCCCAAGGGCATCCTTAGAATAAACTGCCTACCAGTCGACCTGGTAGGTTTCCACTCGACAGATTCAAAGACACTCGACCATGAAGACCCACTCGACCACCAGGAGTCCAAGAGCCACTCGGTGTCCAAACGGTCTGTAGTTAAGTAGTCTTTATGGTCATGATGACACTTTATGTAAGGCTTTACGAGTAACGCCTAGCCTTAACCCTCCGCTACGTGGGCTGGCTGGGGTCCTGGCGCACTCTATATAAGCCACCCCCCTCCACGGGTAGAAGGGTTCGCACCCCTGTAATTCATGCACATATAATCCAGTCGACCGCCTCCGGGCTCCGAGACGTAGGGCTGTTACTTCCTCCGAGAAGGGCCTGAACTCGTAAACTCGTGCGTACCAACTACTCCATAGCTAGTACCTTGCCTCTCCAGACCTACCCCCCATTCTACTGTCAGACTTAGAACCACGACATGGGCGCCCCAAGACACGAGACGATAACCGTCACGCCGGATACAGTAAAAGTAAATCCGGCCGGGCCGAACACAATAGACAAAACTCAATCGAGCTGCGTCGTGATATAGCCAAGTACAGAGGCGCCGCACACCCGCTATGCTTCACAGATGAAGTAATGGATCATCAAATCCCAGAGGGTTTCAAACCCATGAATATTGAATCATACGATGGTACGACAGATCCTGCGGTATGGATTGAGGACTATCTCCTTCATATCCACATGGCCCGTGGCGACGATCTACACGCCATCAAATACCTCCCACTCAGGCTTAAAGGACCAGCTCGGCATTGGCTCAACAGCTTGCCAGCAGAATCCATTGGGTGTTGGGAAGACTTGGAAGCCGCATTCCTCGACAACTTCCAGGGCACCTATGTGCCACCACCAGACGCCGATGACCTGAGCCACATAATTCAGCAGCCAGAGGAATCGGCCAGACAATTCTGGACACGGTTCCTAACTAAGAAAAATCAAATCGTCGACTGTCCGGATGCAGAGGCCCTAGCAGCTTTCAAACATAACATCCGCGACGAGTGGCTTGCCGGCACCTTGGACAGGAAAAGCCGAAATCCATGGCAGCCCTCACGACACTCATGACCCGCTTTTGTGTGGGAGAAGACAACTGGCTAGCTCGCAGCAATAACATGTCAAAGAGCCCTGGTAATTCGGATACCAAGGACAGCAATGGCAGGTCACATCGCAACAAGCACAAGCGCCGCATTAACAGCGACAATACAGAGGATACGGCAGTTAATGCCGGATTCAAAGGCTCTAAGCCTGGTCAATGGAAAAAGCCATTCAAAATAAGCACTCCGGGCCCGTCCAGTTTGGACCGTATACTCGATCGCTCGTGTCAGATACATGGCACCCCCGACAAGCCAGCCAACCACACCAATAGGGATTGTTGGGTGTTCAAGCAGGCCGGCAAGTTAAATGCTGAAAACAAAGACAAGGGGCTACATAGTGACGACGAGGAGGAGCCCCGGCCGCCGAACAATAGAGGACAGAAGGGTTTCCCCCCACAAGTGCGGACGGTGAACATGATATACGCAACCCACATCCCCAAGAGGGAGCGGAAGTGTGCGTTAAGGGACGTATACGCATTGGAGCCAGTTGCCCCAAAGTTCAACCCATGGTCCTCCTGCCCGATCACTTTTGATCGCAGGGACCACCCCACTAGTATCCGCCATGGCGGATTTGCCGCATTGGTTCTAGACCCAATCATTGACGGATTTCACCTCACTCGAGTCCTTATGGACGGCGGTAGCAGCCTGAACCTGCTTTATCAGGACACAGTGCGTAAAATGGGCATAGATCCCTCAAGGATTAAACCCACAAAAACAACCTTTAAGGGCGTCATACCAGGTGTAGAGGCCCATTGCACAGGTTCAGTCACACTTGAAGTGGTCTTCGGATCCCTGGATTATTTCCGAAGCGAAGAGTTCATCTTCGATATAGTCCCGTTCCGCAGTGGCTACCATGCACTGCTCGGGCGAACCGCGTTCGCAAAGTTCAATGCGGTGCCACGCTATGCATACCTCAAGATCAAAATACCATGGGCACAGGGGGAGGGCCGCGACCACGGAACACCCCAAAACACGGCTCAACCGCACTAGGGGCTGTCGATTTTATTATTTTTTTCTCTCTTTTAGGACTTTGCTCTCCGGAAGACCTGCTCGGCAGTACCATTGCCGAACACACGATACAACAACTAGGGAGGCAGAAAGTTACGTCACACGGTGGAATTCCCAGGTGGTCTCTATAACGAGCAAAATACCTGTCTTAAATACCATTCCGTAGCTCGCCCCTGGAGGGGACATGTCAAATAGTCCCACCTCTTGCTTATCGCACTATTTGTATCGTTCTGCTTTTAACGCACCTTTTTGAATAAACAATGCTTAGCTTCAGTCTATTATTGCATTCTCTATTCATTCCTTTCTATGTATACATGTTCATTCATGACATTTAGCACCCGTACACTTTGGTACGGCTAATACGCCAGGGGCTCAAGCACCCCATAATATGGCGTGAGAAGTCCGAACACTTTCACAAGTGCGGCACCCCGAACTTATAGCATTATATGCATCAGCTCCGAATCATGTCTTTGGTCAATAGTTGGGTTTGCCCGGCTCCCATGTTTTGGTACCTTACGTTCCGCTATATCGGCTAACGTAGCACTGGGAGAACTACTGCGATTGTGCCCTGGTTCAGCTGGGCTAAGCACCTCAGTAGAGAAATTTAAAACTGACTGTCATGATAGGGCGAGAGCTGGTCGCTGTTCGAGAGGTTTTGAGTCCCTAAATACTTATGCCGCTTAGGGCGAGGAGTTGGCTTTGTCCAGCCTAGGCATGTATAGCGCCCCGAACTCGGTCTTCCGAACACTAGGGGCTTTGCCAAAATTTAAAATTATAGAATTCTCTGGCTAAGTGAGAGTGATAACGCATTATAGTCTGATTGCCTTGTTCGTTGTGCTGAGCACCTCCCTCGAAGGACCCCAGAATGGGAAAAAGAGTGCTCAGGTTTATCCCAAACACCCCAGCACTCGTGGCATGGGGGCAGAAGCCGACGACTCGCCATCTCTCAGATTTAATAAACGGCCATATAGAAGGTAATATTTTAAATTCGAACAAGCGTTGCATAGCGCATATGAACAAGTTTTCAGCATACTGATAACACGAGCGAGTTTACTCAAATATTACATCCTTGGAACATTCATCCGCCATAAGGCGGGCACCCTTCAGGACACCCTGATAGTACATCTCGGGGTGGCGATGCTCCTTGCCCTGCGGTGGCCCGTCCTTCACCAGCTTCTCAGCATCCATCTTGCCCCAGTGTACTTTAACACGGGCAAGCGCCCTGCGGGCGCCCTCGATGCAGACGGAGCGCTTGATGACTTCAAGCCATGAACAGGCATCCTCCAGCCTCCTCACCAGCCCAAAGTATCTCCCAGGCATGGCCTCTCCAGGCCACAGCCGGACTATAAGACCCTTCATGGCCTGTTCGGCCACCTTATGGAGCTCGACTAATTGCTTCAGCTGGTCGCTCAAGGGCACCGGCTATCCGGCCTCAGCATACTGAGACCAGAACACCTTCTCCGTCGAGCTCCCTTCCTCGTTCTGGTAGTAGGTGGCGGCATCTACCACGCTGCAGGGCAAATCTGCGAATGCTCCTGGAGATCTCCGGACTCGGGTAAGTAACAAGTAATTCACTTTCACGTGCTTGCTTTGCATAATGAATGCCTTACCCACCGCTATCTTCTTCATCGCTTCAATTTCCTGAAGGGCTTTTTGGGCTTCGGCCTTGGCATACTTGGCGCTTTCGAGGGCCGCAGCGAGCTCGGACTCTCGAGTCTTCGAGTCAAGCTCAAAAGTCTCATGCTTCTTCACGAGAGCATGGAGCTCCTACTGCACCTCGCCAACCCGTGCCTCATGTTTCTCCCGCTCGGTGCGCTCTGTGGCCGCCTTGTTTTTGGCCTCGGTAAGCGCTTGCTTCAGGGTTGCCACCTCGGTTGTGGCCCCTAGCACACCAGTAACGATCCTATCATTTTTGCAACTGCATCTTTTTTATATATACACAAAGACAAGGCTTTACGTACATTGGTTCTCCTCGAGCTGCTTCTTGGCAAGGCCGAGCTCTTTCTCGGACCGCTCGAGGTTCTGCTTCAGCGCCTCAACCTCCGCACTCAGTGCGGCAGAGGTCAGCAGCGCAGCCTGCATACCCATATTGACATACTTATGTTAGACTCCTGCGGATATTCTTAGATCCTAAATTCGGCTTTTCTTTGTGAACACCGTACTGAGCATCAGGGGCTACAGTCTATGCGGTAATATTTTTATATATTTTAAGTACATACCTCAAAGCCTGTTAGAAGGCTGGCACAGGCTTCAGTCAGTCCGCTCTTGGCGGACTGAACCTTCTGGATCACCGTACTCATTACAGTACGGTGCTCCTCGTCGATGGAGGCGCCGTTAAGCACCTCCAACAAGTTATCCGGTGCCTCCGGTTGGATGGAGGTCACCGGTGCGTTATGCTTGCCCTTCTTAGTGAGGGGCCTCCTGCCGGAGTCCGGAACCACTGAAGGTTCCGATGCGGTGTTCGGCCCAGGGCCGGACTTGGAGCCCTTGGGAACCTTGCTCCCTTTGCGCATGCAGTCCGGAAGGTCGCCCCGTGGCGCCTCCAGGACTACCTCCCCGTGGGTTGGTGCCCTTTGAGACAACACCTAGGCGTTGTCCGTAGGACGGGGGGAGGAGGCAGTCGGAAGTGATCCTCCGCTGCTCATGGCTGACGGGTCCAAAGAGCCGCTCGACGAGGATACGTCAATACAGGCCCGGGACGGACTGCATAACCGTATCTGGCGTTAGAAGAAGTTGTGCAATTATAAGGAGCCACGAGTTACTCTAGTGTCCGAATACTTACGATCTCGCCAGGGGCTTGGCCCTGGGTGGCCACTCGTCGTCGCTGTCGGCGGCGGTGGCGGAGTAGTCCGGAGGGAGAGTCTTCCCCTTATTGGACCCTCCGGCCTCCCCAGTTGGGGCGGCCTTCCTTTTCTTTTCTCCCCCTGCTGGAGGGGAAGAAGTCTCTTTTTCCTCCTCCTCATCTTCGTGGGAGGAGTGCGCCTCGGAATCATCAGACGACGAGTCTGATACCGCCGGGCGTCGGGAACTCTTTTGGGTTCCCGTGGCCTTCTTCTTGGCCTTCTTCTCCGGCACCACGTAAGGTGCCGGGACCAGCAGCTCCGCTAAGCGAGCGTCCGCTGGGCCTTCGGGCAGAGGAGCCGGACAGTCAATCTGCTCGGCCGTCTCCACCCATTCCTGTCAAAGGTACGGGAGCTTAGATCCCGCACAGAGTCAAACTATGAAAAATGAGTATCCTGTAAGAGGTAAAACAGCTTACCGCGCTGGCTTGGCGCTTCGCGCAGAATCCGCGATCCTCAGTAGTGGGAGGGGGAACCTCGGTGCCCTTGAATAGCACCTTCCAGGCATCCTCGTGTGTTGTGTCTAAGAGCCTGTTCAGAGTTTGGTGCTGGGCCGGGTCGAACTCCCACAAGTTGAATGCCCGTTGTTGACACGGGAGGATCCGGCGGACGAGCATGACCTAGACTACGTTGACGAGTTTGAGCTTCTTGCTCACCATGTTTCGGATACATGTTTGGAGTCCGGTCAGCTCTCCCGAACTACCCCAGGACAGGCCCTTCTCTTGCCAGGAGGTGAGCCACGTGAGGATGCCAGATCGGAACTCGGGGGGGCGCTGCCCATTCGGGGTCACGCGGCTCGGTGATGTAGAACCACCCCGACTGCCACCCCTGTATGGTCTCCACGTAGGAGCCCTCGAGCCATGTGACGTTGGGAATCTTTCCCACCAAGGCGCCTACGCACTCCGCCTGGCGGCCGCTCACTACCTTCGGCTTGACATTGAAGGTCTTCAGCCATAAGCCGAGGTGGGGCTTGATGCAGAGGAAGGCCTCGCACACGACGATAAACGTCGAGATGTTGAGGATGAAGTTCGGGGCCAGATCGTGGAAATCCAGGCCGTAGTAGAACATGAGCCCCTGGACGAATGAATGGAGAGGGAATCCCAGTCCGTGAAGGAAATGGGTAAGGAACACTACCCTCTCATGGGGCCTGGGGGTGGGGATGAGTTGTCCCTCATCTGGGAGCCAGTGCGCGATGTCGTCGGGCAGGTATCCGGCTCTCCTCAGCTTCTTGTGTGTCCCTCCGTGACGGAGGAGACCATCCACCTGCCTCCCGCTTCGGACATGGTTGGAGAAGGTTGGGGTGGGAAATGCGGACTTGGGCACTGGAGCTCGAGTGTGCGAAAACGGATGAGCAAAGGAGGAAGAAGGCGTGGATGAAAAGGTGAATCCTTATCCCCGTATATGGGCAGACGAAACTATGCGTCCCCACCAGCCTGGTAAAACTCGCTTATCCCCCAAGCGCCGTAATCAATGGCGCGGTTGGGTTACCCACGTCTGTATTGATGAGAATCCTGTGATAAGGGGACACGATCTCTGCTTCGACAAGACGTGCCAAGGAAGCCGCCTCGCAAAACGCGTTGAGGTGGGACAGTAAAAAACGATTCGAATAAAGGCTTGGCTGTGGTGTTGTCACGCTACAGAATACGTCAGCAGATTAGATTTGTGAAAATATTGCTCTCTCTACGATGGTATGTGGAACTTGTTTTGCAGAGCCGGACACGGTCCTCGTGTTCAAAATCTTCTATGAAGTATTCGGAGGAGGAACCCGCCTTGCAATGCCGAAGACAATCTGCGCGCCGGACTTATCGTCATTGAAGCCTGGTTCAGGGGCTACTGAGGGAGTCCTAGATTAGGGGGTGTCCGGACGGTCGGACTATAACCTTTGGTCGGATTGTTGGACTATGAAGATACAAGATTGAAGACTTCGTCCGTGTCCGGATGGGACTCTCCTTGGCGTGGAAGGCAAGCTTGGCAATACGGATATGTAGATCTCCTTCCTTGTAACCGACTCTGTGTAACCCTAGCCCCCTCCGGTGTCTATATAAACCGGAGGATTTAGTCCGTAGGACAACAACAACCACAATCATACCATAGGCTAGCTTCTAAGGTTTAGCCTCTCTGATCTCGTGGTAGATCTACTCTTGTACTACCCATATCATCAATATTAATCAAGCAGGAGTAGGGTTTTACCTCCATCGAGAGGGCCCGAACCTGGGTAAAAACATCGTGTCCCTTGTCTCCTGTTACCATCCGCCTAGACGCACAGTTCGGGACCCCCTACCCGAGATCCGCCGGTTTTGACACCGACAGTCACCTTTAAACCTGTCCAGCATCACCTGCCCGATGTACTTCAAATATACTAACCGGTCGTTGTTACCTATTATGCAGCTGGCAAAAACTACAAGGACGATGTTTCTTCTGGATCTAACAGCTTGGCCAACCAAGATCTTGGACTGAGGCATTGCTATGATCTTGTAAGCGCGTCTCTCTCTCTTGTATTGTTCTGTGTCTACCAGCGTGTTTTGCTAGGATTTTCGACTAGTAATCCCTTTGTGCAGACAATGATTTCTACTACTGGCTGCTAAATTAGATATGTAGATGCCATACATGATACTACCTCGTACCTCCGTTCCTAAATATAAGTCTTTCTAGAGATTCCACTATAGGCTACATATGGAGCAAAATGAGTGAATCTACATATGTGGCAATTTCATGGAACATCGCAAAAAAAGGAGAGGCAGCGGTGAGCCTATACAGTGTGCTATGGTACGTCACTCCTCCATTGCAATCATCATGACATGTTATTTGTATGCCAGTTCTATTAGCCAAGTTTCTTAGGGACAGTTATTACGAGTTATCCTAAGAAAATAAGCACCTGTGAATATAAGCTCCATGTAATAAGCCAACCAGTTCTTTTCATTGCGTTTTTAGCTTATCTTTGGTATGATCAGTGGAAAGTCTAGATTGCTTTATATCTTTTTAATTTTTCTGCCCATATGGAAATTAATTTGACTTGCAAACATCACAAATTGAACCCAATGCAGTAATTAATATGATAGGAAAACAGACCATCACTATTTGCTCAAAATGCAAATACAAAGATACCATCTACTTGGCACAATCTACTTTGGTCAATGCTTTCCATAGAGATCCCATTGCCTAATTTAAACAAAGAACGCATGACCCACATTTAAATGAAGAACAATTATTTATTGAAATTCGATGTTCCAAGTGGCTGGTTATTATCGTATAGCAGCACCACCTGAAAGCATCATATAGCAGCGAGTGGCAGCTCATAGCAACTCATCATACAATGAGCAGCGATCGCAATTCATCATATACCAGCAGCAGCTCATAGCAATTCATCATATAGCAGCAGCAGGAGCAGCTCATAGCAATTCATCATATAGCAGCAGCAGAAGCAGCTCATAGCAACTCATCATATAGCAGCAGCAGGAGCAGCTTGTAGCAACTCATCATATAGCAGCAGCAGCAGCTCATAGCAATTCATCATATAGCAGCAGCAGAAGCAGCTCATAGCAACTCATCATATAGCAGCAGCAGGAGCAGCTTGTAGCAACTCATCATATAGCAGCAGCAGCAGCTCATAGCAATTCATCATATAGCAGCAGCAGCAGCTCATAGCAACTCATCATACAGCAGCAGCAGCAGCTCATAGCAATTCATCATATAGCAGCAGCAGGAGCAGCTCATAGCAATGCATCATATAGCAGCAGCAGAAGCAGCTCATAGCAATTCATCATATAGTGGATCAGAATGAATATTTGGCAAAAAATCAGAGGAGATCCTCACCTTGTTGGATGAGCTCATCCTTCAACAGTACCTCAAGGCCATGGCCTGGGAGGAGGGGAGGGGGAATAAGGTGCCTTCGCGCAGATGTGGCATCAGCCGTAGTTGTGCAACGCCTGCCGGAGTAGTGCGTTGGACGAACCACAGTGGAGCAGCTGCTGGAGACCATGAGAATGAGGGGCGGCGCCAGAGGGAGGAGAAGCCAGGGAGATTTGCCCCTACCCGCCGGCCATGTAGCCTAGCTGGACATAGCATCGTCGAGGACAAGGCCAGATGGGACCAGTGGCGACGGCTCGCTGGAGGAACCCTAGTGTTGCAGGCAGGGGATCGAGGTAGAGGGAAAGGGGAGAGGAGATGCAAGCGGGCAGGGCAATGAATGCTTGCGTGTTTGTTTTTACTTGAGGGTCGTGTGACACGGGCGTCGTGAGCTTGCATTTGAGTGTAATATAGGCGCACAACAGAGTCATTTCACTATTCCCTTCCTTCAATTTTAGTGAGGTTCTACCCAAACACCCCCTCCAAAGCGAAATTAGTTAAGCCCAAGCCCATAACTCAAAAATGACATCTTTACATCTTTTATGGCTTATTTTGACAATATGCCCTGAAAAGGCGGAATCGAACTGGCCCTTAACCTGCAATTCAATTGTGCGTGCAATGATGAATCACTCCTGCCTGCTATCTGTACATTTAGGCATCATCATACATGGCATAACCTAATACATGTGCATTCCATTGTAGAAACTGGAATATGCAATGTTTATGCTAGTTCATACGTTGCACGTGATGTTTAAATGCCCCTTAAATCTGGTCAGTCAAGTGATGGTCTTTAAGCCTCCTTCTTTTCTTCTTTTCTTCATATGTAAGATTTGCTCACACTTCTGTTCAATTGCTTGTTTGCATCAGCCAGCCATACTAGGACTGTTTGCTTTGATTACTTGTTGTTCTTGACCTAACACTCTAACAGAGCTTGTCAATGATTTAAACACTAAGGGCTGCTGTAGTGGGGCCTTGTCTAACTCATAGGTGACATAAAGGTTTGGCTGTACACTACAAGAGGGCTCTCCAAGAGTACCGGAGATCCAGTTCAAGGTATGCCTAGTTTTTACATAGTGCGACATAGTAAATGCTCATTTCATTGTGTGCAAGTGCAAGAGATGCGGCATGTTTCATTATGTGGTGTTGTTTTGTTATAATCTCATCCTTTTGTGTTCACAGACTGGAAAGTATGCATATTTATCTTCCAAGGAGACGAGTAACTAGTTTGTGTCACCTTGCGAGGGGTGCAATGAAGATAAGATTGAGGATTTCCAAGTACAAGATGTTAGGAAGGAGCCTTGCAAGAGAAGTAGGAGCTGCGCCGAGCCTCTTCAACCTGCTAAGGTAAGTCACTTTGTATGCAACTCAACAGTTCAATTCCTTGTTTGTTTCTGCATAGTTAATTTTCTCATTTCAATTGCTTTATTTGTCCTCAGTTAATGAGATGCCCAAATAATCATGCCTGATGTTTGGTACTTGTATCACTATTAGTTGACATAATTAAAGGCCTTACCATTTAATTACTCTGCCAAAGTGTGCCTGAAGCTTTGAAGTCTATTAACCAACTATTATTGCATGAGGCTCACAATGTAGTTTATACTACGCTAATGATTGCATAGTTTTGCCTGTTGTAGTATGTTTGTATGAAACCCTCTGCTGTTCATTATGCTCCCTAAGACTTTAATTGAGGCACAGAATGCCCAACTGCTTGCTTACTTATATGCAACGTGCTGTCTAAATTTGTAACTTGTCTGTGTTTTCGATTAGGCCCCAACATCATGCTCCTCTGGTGAGCTAAGAGGGATTTCTGTATGCAGGCTGCACAGACTATCTTTTTTATAATTTTTAAAATATCACCTGCTTATGCTTCATGACATGTAACATTTTTTTAAAGTGACGTGTAACATTATTGTTAGTCCTGTTTTGCCATGTAGTACAAAATAGTGTCTTGTTCGCTTCACTGTTGTAACTATATTTTTGCCCTAGTCATGTGTACTTACAGAAACATTTCAGGATGAAGTGACATCAACACAAAGATCTGCGAGCAGTGCGGCATGGCCGTTACCGAATGATTATGGATTAGAATTCGAATGTGCTGATGTTCTCGAGCATCAACTAGAGGTGGCAAGACAACATGTACATGATTGTCAACGTATAATCAACAAGTTGAGACTCGACATGCAGGTATTAGATGCAGGAGTCAAAGAAATAAAACAAGACACTGAGGTAACCATGAAGGAATTGGAGATTTTGCAGACTGAAATTTGTGCTATCTGAATCCGGCCAATCCTATTTTCTGAAGAGATTATAGTTCAAATGGAGTTAAGTTGATGCGTGTCCATGATGTATGAGTTGTATTTTCCCAGTGTATGTAATTTGTTGTTTGTTTATGCTTTATTATCACCTGTGCCGAACCATAATGCCCAGTGGGTATAATCGGCTGTAATTTCTTTATTGTATAGTGTAGGATTATTCTACCTTTCTATGCCTTGATCTCTTTGTTGTAATAGTGTAGACTTTTTAGAGGTGATAGTATTGAGTAGGATAATTCTTTGAATATGCTATATCGTTCAAACGGGGGCCAATTCGCCCGACCATGGCCCTTCACAGGCCGTCAGATCCATGGGCCTTCTACGTCTCGTAGGATCCATGGGCCTTCTACGTCTCGTAGGATCCATGGGCCTTCTACATCTCATAGGATCCATGGGCCGCGGGCTCATTTATGGGTCTTGTACGGGCCTTTAATGCTCCGTAGACGGGCCTTTAATGGAAATCGTATGTTTTATGGGCTGACCATAACGGGCCGTTAAAAGGCCGTATTTGTTGATGCTTTGAAAATGGCCCAACAGACTAACGGTCCACAAACGGGCCGACTGTAACGACGGGCTGAATTTGGCCCACAAGCAGAAAATGACAGTAACGGACCGTAAGTAACCGAATGTTGCAAATGAGCCCAAGAATAAATGGGCCCTCAGAAGGCCGAAAGTTAACTTAATGAAGCGCCCAACGGAATAACGGGCCGTTAATGGGTATAAAGTGATACACTATTCATTACGGGCCAGTTTCACCACGGGCCGTTAATGGGTGTAAAGTAATACATTGTTCATTACAGGCCGCCAAAGACGGGCCGCTAATGGGCCAAGAGTTACAAAGGGCCTCATATGGGCGAAAGACGTCATGGGCTATACATGGGCGGCGAAAACGGGCTGAATCATATTGGACGGCCCGGATGACGCTACTGCGCCTAACTCGGATAGGGCGTAACGGGCCTTGGGTTAGCGGGCTGTAAATGGGCTATATGCGAACAGGCCGTTAACAGGCTTTCCATGGGCCGGCCCGCCAGCTTTTGACCAAGTCAAACGGGCTGGCCAATTCACAGGAATGGGCCACTATTGGGCCGTGCCACATGTCGACATATCATAGGCGCCTTCTGTCCAGTGAGTGGATGACATCTGTCCCGACGATGAGCCGACATGTGTTTCCTCTAGCCAATGATGATTTTACACGTGGAAAATCCCCATTGGTCGGGGCTGTTAACGGGTTATCGGATCCAAAACCCGACCTGATAGCTTAACGGCGTTCCGTTATGGTGGATGCCACGCGTCGGTCACCCTTGACGAAAGCACTTCTGTGACGCGCATTTATTGTCATGGAAGTGGACACTTCTGTGATGATAATTTTGGTAATGTCATGGAACACTTCTACGATAGCACAGGTATGACTATCTTGATTCTGTCATAAATTTGTCATGGATGTACATGCATGACAAAAAAAGCGACCTACTGTGACAAACACGTATCATCACGGAAGTGTATTTTTTTGTAGTGAAAGAGACTTGCTGGTAACGAGATTGAACTAGGTATAAGGATACCGACGATCGAATCTCGGGAAAGTAACATACCGATGACAAAGGGAATGACGTATGTTGTCATTGCGGTTTGACCGATAAAGATCTTCGTAGAATATGTAGGAACCAATATGAGCATCCAGGTTCCGCTATTGGTTATTGATTGGAGATGTGTCTCGGTCATGTCTACATAGTTCTCGAACCCGTAGGGTCCGCACGCTTAATGTTCGATGACGATTTGTATTATGAGTTATGTGTTTTGGTGACCGAAGTTTGTTTGGATCCCCGGATGAGATCACGGACATGACGAGGAGTCTCGAAATGGTCGGAGTGTATCGGGTACATACCGGAGTACTGGAGGGGTTACCGGAACCCCCCGGGGAAAAATATGGGCCATATGGGCCATAGGAGGGAGGCTAACCAGCCCACAAGGGGCTGGTGTGCCCCCCACAAGGGAGGAGGCCAAATTGGATTAGGGAAGGGGGTGCCACCCCCCTTCCTTTTCCTACTCCCTCTCCTTTCCCCCTTTCCCCCTCCATGAGAAGGAAAAGAAGGGGGGCCGAATCCTACTAGGACTGGGAGTCCTAGTAGGAATCCCCACTTATGGCGCGCCCTAGGGCCGGCGTCCTCCCTCTCCCACCTTTATATACGTGGGCAGGGCACCCCTTGGAGACACAACAATTGTTCCAAGCCGTGTGCGGCGTATCTCTCCACAGTTTGCTCCTCCGGTCATAGCGTCACAGTGCTTAGGCGAAGCCCTACGCGGATCACATCACCATCACCGTCACCATGCCATCATGCTGACGAAACTCTCCCTTGACCCTCTGTTGGATCAAGAGTTCGAGGGACGTCATCGAGCTGAACGTGTGCAGAACTCGGAGGTGCCGTACGTTCGGTACTAAGATCGGTTGGATCGTGAAGACGTTCGACTACATCAACCGCGTTAACCTAACGCTTCCTCTTTCGGTCTACGAGGGTACGTGGACACACTCTCCCCCTCTCATTGCTATGCATCTCCTAGATAGATCTTGCGTGATCATAGAATATATTTTCTAAATTGCATGCTCCGTTCCCCAACACTGAGCAATCCTCATAAAGGTCCAGAATCTTCTTCAGTTCGCTCGCTTCATTGCCATTCGCCTTGATCATAAGTACTGAATCATCAGCGAAGAAGAGATGGGTGGGTGCTCCTTGGCACACTCTTACACCCCCCCCCCCCCAACCTCCCCTCCCTCTCCGCAGCATGCAGCAGTGCAGACAACCCCTCTGCGCAAATGACAAACAGATACGGCAAAAGCGGGTCCCCTTGGCGTAACCCCCGGGTGGGCTCAAATTGCTCTGTAAGGATGCCATTAACCTTTATTTGGTACCTCACCGTGGTAACACACTTCATTATCAGACTGGCCCAAGCATCACAGAAACCAAGTTTCTCCATCATCACCTTGAGAAAGCTCCATTCAACTCGGTCATACGCTTTGCTCATGTCCGCCTTTATTGCTGCATAGCCCTCCTTCCCCTTTCTCTTATTCAGCAGCATGTGTGATAGCTCATATGCAATGAGGACATTATCCGTGATCAAGCGGCCGGGCACAAAGGCACTTTGGTTCTCTGAGATCACCTCGGGCAGGATGAGTTTGAGTCTGTCGGCTAGAACCTTTGAGACAAGTTTATACAAAACATTACACAAACTAATAGGTCTCAAGTCCTTTATCCTGCTGGGATTCTTCACCTTCGGTATCAAAACGACGTAGGTATCATTCCACCCCGTCGGCATTGGGCCCCCGTTTAGCACTTTCAGCACCTCCTCAACAATCCTTTCTCCCATCATGCTCCAGTGTTTCTTATAGACTAGAGACGGCATACCATCTGGTCTCGGCGCTTTCAAGTCCCCGATATGATCAAGGGCTGCTTTAATCTCCTCCTATGTGAATTCCTTCAAGAGGCACTCGTTCATTAGTTCCGCCACTCTGCTGCTGCATTTGGTAGTGAATAATTCCTGAAAAAAGGAACACACATAATTAGTCATCTCGGGTCCCTCCGCCACTACCGAGTCGTCCTCTCTCCTCGGCTCCTTTAGCTTGTAATTATTCTTCCTGGACGTTGCACACTTATGCAGAAATTTTGTGTTCCTCCCCCACTCCTTCAACCACCAAACATGTGCTCTTTGCCTCCACTTGATATGAAGTAGCTCTTCCAGCCTTGATACCTCCCCTCTCCACCAAGCTTCCTCTTTCACCTTCTCCTCCGAGATCCCTCTCCGTCTCCATATCTCAAGTTCACAATTTGCCTTCTTTAACCTCGCCCCAAGCTCTCCCACCACCTCCGTATTCCATTTTGCCAATCTTCTCGCCACTCCCTCCAACGCCCGAGACATCTCTCCTGCTCCTTCCGCCCAGCTCTCCTCCCACGCCTTCTTTATCACTTCGTCATATCCTTCCCCCTGCATCCACCGGGCCTCAAAACGGAACGTTGTATCATGCCCCCCCGCTATGTCTTCTTGCTCCGTCGTTACTACTACGGGTCTATGGTCAGAATGCCTTGGGTCACCGTTAATCACACGGAAGTCTGGGAATTGCGTACACCATTCCTCGTTTGTTGTCGCTCTATCCAACCTCTCACAGATGTACGTTGCAATGTCCTCGCTGTGGTTACACCATGTGAACATGTCCCCTTCAAAACCGTTGAGGGATTAACAACCCTTCTACACGTTGGGTTGCGAGTATTTGTTGTTTGTGTGCAGGTGTTGTTTACATGGTGTTGCTTAGTTCTTCTACTGGATTGATAATCTTTGTTTCATAACTGAGGGAAATACTTATCTCTACTGTACCGCATCATCCCCTCCTCTTCGAGGAAATCCCAACACAGCTCACAAGTAGCAGGGGCCTCCACCCCAGTTCGTGTCGCCATGCCTCGCCCACTATGGCAAGCCAGCAACGCAATGCTCCCAATGCAGTTCATGGCGCCAGGGCAGCACACGCGGTTCCACCTCTACACGCCCGGGCGTCCGACGCTGTTCGTCTACGTACGCGCCTACACCTACGCGCCGCCTCCGCTGGTATTCTTCGACCCACAGTGGCAGTTCCAGCCTGCAGGGGTACGACTACGTTGTGACGCCTCCTCTACTCTCCTTCCGTAGGGGGAGGCCTTGAAGGGCTAGTACACCCATCCTCCTATGCCGCATGTTGGCCATGTCGGCATTCCGTGCTGGGATTGCCATGCCTAGCCGACGGCGCTGTCGTTTCCCTGCGGCCACGTCTTCTTGTGCCACCCATAGGGGTGCAGGACGGTGTCCCGCAAAATCCCGCAAAAACAGCCAGCTAGCACACAGCTAGTACAAATTGATGTGACATAGTTTAATTTTTCTATAACTGACTTTTTTGGTTTTGAATAGGAAGACGGCCGGATTCGGGCGCCGCCCTGCACCCCTAGCCTCCCATATGCTACAAGCACTGCATCAAGTGTCCGTGTTGCGACAGCTTGGTTCCCCAACCTGGAGCCTAATGATGGTACTGTTCTGCGGAAAGGCTAAGGTAATTGCAAATTTGCAATATTTCGTGATTCAAGCCAACTAAATTCCTGTTGTACTTGTATAGATTTTGGTATGCAAATACTTCCTTCCTTCGTTCGTGCCATACAACACCCAGTGAGACTCTGAGGTGCTATACTAGTGGGCGGCAAGAAGTGAAAACTGGTGGCCTTTGATTACATTTGCCATGCACAATGTTCAGATTTTGGCATAGATGCTATTTTCTGCATGACAATGAACTTTTAGGGTTTATTTTGTTGCTACTCTGCTTGTGATTGGAACAATCTACTGAAACTGTTACAGTCCCACAAATAGTTTACTGTGTACTCCGGAAAAATAGTTAACTAAAACTGTTGTGGTCTAAAACTGATAGGTATTGAGAATTGTCTGCGACTGTTTTAATCATGTAGATAAGTAAAACAAGATCTATTATTGCGGGAATGAATCATTATGAAACAAAAACCCCAAATCAAATGATTCATCTCCTTTTGGCCTTAACATAGAAGATGGTGATGTCCGTTCGATTTAGCCCATTTCACTGCGTCGAATAACTCTGTGAACAAAATTCAGGTTCCAACAATTATAATTAAATGAATCTTATTTCTGCACATGAGTTGTATTTAGATTTTGTAAATGAGCTGTAATCTTGGTCTTGTTATCTTATTTTATTTCACAAAATTCTAAGATTTAGATTGCTCATCTACCTCCTACTGATCTTATTTCGTGAGAATGTATCCTGGTCTTGAATCTGTTATGCACAATGGACATATGTTAGTGTAGATAATATTTTACTGCATAAAAATATTTAGCATCTTACTTTAGTTGAGTGTTAATGTGATCGTGCTTGGAAAAAGGATATAATTCTTTAGTTGAGTGCTAATCAGTTTAGATCCAGTAGGCATTAGTCTATTGGCAGATTCGTATGGATTGGGCCCACCTTTGTTTTTGTTGGTGTGTTTGTAGGTATGGCTCTTTTGATATATGCTTCTTTTTGTTGGTGACGGTTGTTGTTCTGGTTCATCGTTTGTCTACTAGAACAAGGTTTCCACGGTACGCATTGTACTCACTGGGATTTTCATAGCGCTATTGTATTATTACTAGCAAAAGTGTCCATGCGTTGTAACGGGAGAAAAATAAATCATAATCTCCATAGCTATGACCACATTTTGTACACATCTTATCACATGATTTTGAAAAACTGTTCACAAATGCAAGAAATGTACCCTTTTTAAAATTTATTTACAAATTGAAGCAACGTGCACATTTTGGAAAAAATATTGTGCTTGTCAAAAAACTTGGTAACTCAAAGAATTATTCTGAATTTCGAGGAACGTTTTTAGAAAACATACCATAACATTCTGATCTACCCAGACAGTTAATTTTTCAAAATTCACGCGGGTATATACTCTCAAAAACTCAGAAACGTTACTGTTTAAGTACATACCTTCGATCATTCATGAACATTTTTAAAAATTTGGGCACATTTTTCTTTTGAATCGGCGAACAATTCAAGAATAGACAAATATTTTTTTAAATTGGTGGATTTTTTAAAATTCATGAACATTTTTTGAATCAGCAAATATTTTACGGATCAAGAAAATCTTTTGTAATTCATGAAATTTTCTAAAATTTTAGGACATTTCTTAAATTTCATGCACATTTTTGAATTAGCAAGCATTTTATTCAATTTTATTAACAATTTTTAATACACGTATTTGTTTTCAAAATCATGGAATTTTTAGTTTTATGAATATTCTTTTCAAAATTGCGATTTTCTTTAATATGGGAACATTTTTACAAAAAATTCGAGCATTTTTTGAATTGACAAACATTTATTGTTTTCTAGAACATTGTATTTCAAAATTATTATTTTTTTATGTGAGAAGTTTATGGAAGTTAAAAATTATATAAAGTAGAAAAAACAAAACGCAATAGAAAAATAAAGATAACAAAACAAAATATACATAACAGGCCACCCGCACATGGGCCGGCCCATACAGGCGTGCTGCGTATTCTCCCGCGCACAGAGTACAATATAAGTGATCACTACTGCGTTTCTAGAAGGTTTCTGAACAAGGTTTTTTTCTTGTTTTTTCTGTTTTTTTTCATGTTTATTTTTCCTTTTTCTGTTTATTTTTCTTTAAATTTTCCTTATTATGTTTCTTTTCAATTTTCTTTCTTTTTTATTTCTCTCATTTCCTTTTTATTTTTTCAATTTATTTTTTCCTTTTTTTCTTTATGTCTCCATTTATTTCCCTTTTGGCTTTTCTCTCTTTTTCTTTCCTTTTTTGTGTTTTCAAAAGGAAATAAAAGTACTCCTGGCCTGGAACTTCAAAAAATGTTTTATTTTTCAAAAATTGTTCTCTTCTTCAAAATTTGATTACGTTTTTCAAAAAGTGTTCATATTTGAAAAAAAAACCATATTTTCAAAACTTTGTTTTAAAATTTCAAAAAATGTTCGTGTTCCAAAAAATGCACTCACTTTCAAAATTTTGTTCACGGTTTTAGAAAAATCATGAATTCAAAGAAGGTTCCTACTCTTCAAAATTTGTTCACAATTCGAAAATTTTCATGGTTTCAAAATTTGTTCGCAGTTCAAAAAATGTTCACATTTTCAAAATTTGGTCACAAATTTGAAATATGTTTGCGGTTCCAATTTTTTGTTCGGATTTGATGAAAAGCTCCATATTTAAAATTTTTTCATAAATTCTAAAAAATGTCCATAGTTATAATTTTTATTCAGAATTTTATTTTGTTCCATTTTGTGTTCCATTTTTTCAATATTTGTTCAAAAATTTTAAAAAAAATGCGGTTTCAAAATTTGTTCATGTAGTCAAAAAATATTCCTGTTGTTGAAAATGTGTTCAGAAATTCACAAAATGCTTGCACATTTTCAAAATAAACACTTTCAGAAAAAGTACAGTTTTTTCAAATCACCTTGACAAATTTTGTTCATGTTTTCGAAATGTTCACAAATTTTTTCAAAATCTGTTTGAAATTTCAAATTTTGTTCACATTTCCTGAAAAAATCTTTTCGTGTGTTCCAAAATGTGTTCAATTTCAAAAATCTATATGCTACAATACACATACAGAGAATAACGTTCAAGGAGGGAT
This sequence comes from Aegilops longissima, assembly GCA_021605205.1. Taxonomy (NCBI): domain Eukaryota; kingdom Viridiplantae; phylum Streptophyta; class Magnoliopsida; order Poales; family Poaceae; genus Aegilops; species Aegilops longissima. The sequence continues at coordinate 54,502,648 of CM038681.1, read as the reverse complement.
ATCCCGCAATAGTAAGTTCTTAAATATCGTAGCGATGTGTTATATTCCACATGTAGCGACTAGCTCTGGTGGCTAGCAGCGCTTGTTGTGGACAACGACGTAAAGGGTGCGACTCCTTGCTGCTTCACTTCCGTTTTTTGCTATTTTTGTCAACGTAGACACACCTCGCCTTGCGGCCTCTCAGGGGGCCAACCCAGCCGCACGCTTCTGTGAGACGCGTTGGTTATTCGCCGCAAAATGCGGCACATAGGAGGTCCCTGAAAGAGCATCATAGTTGGAATCAGAACAGGACGACAGTGGCTTGTATCTCCATTCCCTTTTCGATACTATATTCTTCCTTGAGTTGTAGTCCACCTCTTGTAGTAGATTTGTCAGTAATCCAGAGATAGCTAGAGGGTAGCTCACAGATGGACCTGCCTACCTTTGTGCAGAAGTACAATCAGATTGGTGCTGCCCACCACAAGTGTGCGTTGCTCCTCGCTGCTTCACTTCCGTTTTTTGCTATTTTTGTCAACGTAGACACACCTCGCCTTGCGGCCTCTCAGGGGGCCAACCCAGCCGCACGCTTCTGTGAGACGCGTTGGTTATTCGCCGCAAAATGCGGCACATAGGAGGTCCCTGAAAGAGCATCATAGTTGGAATCAGAACAGGACGACAGTGGCTTGTATCTCCATTCCCTTTTCGATACTATATTCTTCCTTGAGTTGTAGTCCACCTCTTGTAGTAGATTTGTCAGTAATCCAGAGATAGCTAGAGGGTAGCTCACAGATGGACCTGCCTACCTTTGTGCAGAAGTACAATCAGATTGGCGCTGCCCACCACAAGTGTGCGTTGCTCCACCTATCCGGCAAGGCCTCAGTTCGCACGTCGTGTCATATATCTCGGTCGTCACGTGTCCATCGTTGGATGCAAGATGTTGTGGGCGCGGGCTGACTAGCTGTGCCAAACAGCACATGGCCGCCCGGGTTGAGAGTGATGAAGTAGCACACGGAAACTCATTGAAACCAGAGAAAAAAGTAGCGAGCAGGGAAGACAAGCCGAAGGGAGGCTCAAAAGCGGCGCAATAACAAGAACGATCAGCCTAAACGAGTGCTGGCAGAAGCCAGATAATCTAGCTAGTCGGATATGTAGTCCGACTTTTAGTCTAATGTAATATCTGACACAAGCCAGATTTTTTCCTTTTCGGTAAGGGGTTGAAGCCAACTTCTATACGACCAGTGGGGGAGCCTCATGGGGGCCAAACGGGACCATTGCCCCCTACTCTAGGAAAAGCCTTAAGTGTACCTTAAATATTATTAGGCTTGAATATCAAAGATTTTTCAGAGTTCATGCACAACTTAACTTATGGCAAGTGATCTTCGTGATGGCGGCAATCTCGTCGTCGGCGAGGGGCTCATCTGCCTGGAGCAGCCCCATGTGTATTCTCCTCATTCGCCCCGAGCTCCCCAAGTTTGTAGACGAGGCGCGATACCATCGCCGTCTGGTTGCCAGCGATCAGCTGCTGCCCGGAAGGCGAGGAGGCGATCTCGTCGACTCGAGGAGGAGTGACAAGGATGACCGAAGGAGGAGGAGGAGCGACGAGGACAACCGGAGGAGGAGGAGGAGCCTGCGACAAGAACAAATGACGAGGACGAGAACATGCAAACAACTGAGATCAATACCAACGCTGATGGCAGCCTTCTTCCACTTCGACCATCCGCCTTCCTCTCTCCTGGTCGCAAGCAAAACATCCATTGCGGCCACCAACACGGCGACCGCCAGAAGTAGGTTCGAGAGTTTCATCTCTCAATCGCCGGCAGATGGGTAGGTGTCTGGCAAAGATGCGAGTGAATCACTTATCGTGGAAGGAGTACATATACATTACTGGAATTTCATTGTACGCCGAGTGCCAGGCTCTTCGCCGAGAGCCAAATCATGGGCACTCGGCGAAGCGAAGTAAGCCGAGAGGTATACTCAGAAATAACTGCCGCTCGGCAAACACAAAAATTTGCCGTTACAATTCTACAAAACACACTCGGGAAAAGGTTAATACTCGGCAAATTATCTGTTTGTCGATAGCCAAGGTTATAGCATGGCAAAGTAGAGCCATGTGGCAAGTCCGGTAGCGGTTAATGTATGGCTCAGTACTGGTGGCGCTGCTTTGCCGTGAGCCTGTGACATGGCTCTTGGCAAAACATTGTTTTCTTGCGTTATTAATTTGGACTTTTTTATCTATGTGGGAGCTGATTTTAGTCCCACCTCACTTAACAACGAGCGTTGTGAGGGGTTTAAATAGTCGGATAGTCCAGAAATAGTAAGCTTTAGTCTTAATTACACTGTTGTTAAGAAGGTGGACAATTACTATGAATCTTCGCCGGATTCGGGTAGAGAAGATTCACAGTGACACAGTCCATCTTCCTAATGATGGATGCTGGCACTTTTTAATAATTCAATTAATTGTTTTTTGACTTTTTCGTCTGGGTGAGAGCAATGATCCCTGGACATTTTAAACCAATTGGTTGTGAAGAAAGTGTGGTGTTGTTTGTTTCGTTGGCCTCGAAACTTCTTGTGCTCCCAAAGGAGGCCAACGCATGACACGTGCCAGGCCCCCACAATTTTTGGACCTCCATGTAATATTTGAGACATTTATTACACTGTTATGGTTTCAGCGTCGGAAATTACAGATCTACAAGGCGGCACATGAAACCCAGAAACTGAATGGAAAATCCTATTTGATGTTTTTGCGACATGCGTAGGCCTTGTGCAGATGAGGAAGGGCAGACCCACCAAGGGGAGCGAAATTACCTCGTCGGCATGCTTGATCCAATCGTTTAAATCATCGGAAAACTGTACAATGCCGGAAACCCTTGGGATTCGGTACCGCGTCATTACATAGCCCCTTTAGGTGTGGTAAAATTTTGTGCGCATTTCGGATAGGCCTTCACCTGAGTCCGCTTGTAAAGTACAACATCTCTGAGCTAGTCAGTGGGTATCGAGAGAGAATGTGTCTGGTTTATGAAGGAAGTGCTAGATCTTTTGCTCTGTTGGCCTCGAAAATTATTATGCTCTCAAAGAAGGTTATCCCATGACACGCGCTAGGCCCCGCATTTTCCGGACCCGCATGCAATATTTGAGACATTTATTGCGCTCCTAGGGTTTCAGTGCCGGAAATTGCAGATCTGCAAGGCGGCACATGAAATCATGCCCAAGCTGAATGGAAATCCTATTTGATGTATTTGCGACATGCATAAGCCTTGCCCAGACGAGGGAGGGGCAGGCCCCACCACGGGGGGCAAAATTACCTCATTGGCGTGCCTGATCCAATCGTTTTTAAATCCTCGGAAAATCGTACGATGCCGGAAATCCTTGGGAACTGACACGACGTCATCACATAGCCCCTATAGGGTGTGGTAAAATTTTGGGCACGTTTTATATAGGCCTCACCTGAGGCCGCTCGTAAACTACAACATCCCCGAGCTAGTCGCTAAGTATCGAGACGGAACGTGTCCAGTTTGTGAAAAAAATGCGGGTTGTTTTGCTTCGTTGGTCTTGAAACTTCTCATGCTCTAAAAGAGACCATCGCATGGCACGTGCTAGACCCCGGCATTTTCCAGACCCGCATGCAACATTTGAGTAGGGGTACGACTACGCTGCGACGGCTCTGCTTCTCCTTCCACCCGCAGGGGCGGCCTTGCAGGGCTACTACACCCATCCTCCTGTGCCGCCTATTGGCCACGTCGGCAGCCTGTGTTGGGATTGCCAGGCCCGGCCGCCGACACTGCCGTTTCCCTGGGGCCACGTCTTCCTGTGCCACCCAGGCTACAAGCGCGGCATTAGGCGTCCGTGTCGCGACAGCTTGGTTTCCCAACCTGGAGCCCGATGGTGGTAGTGTTCTGCAGAAAGGCTAAGGTAATTGCAATAGTTCGGGATTCAAGCCAACTAAATTCATGCTGTACTTGTAGTAGATTTTGGGATGCAAATACTTCCTTCGTTCGTTGGTGCTGTACAGCACCCAAATAGACTCTAAGGTGCTATACTGGTGGGTGGCAACAAGTGAAAACTGGTGATCTTTGATTACATTTGTCATGCACAATGTTCAGATTTTGGCGTAGATGCTATTTTCTGCATGACAATGATCTTTTAGGGTTTATTTTGTTGCTAATCTGCTTGTGATTGGAACAGTTTACTGAAACTGTTACAGTCCCACAAACAGTTTACTGTGTAGTCTGGAAAAACAGTTAACTGAAACTGTTGTGGTCTGAAACTGATAGGTATTGGCAATTGTCTGCAACTGTTTTAATCATGTAGATAAGTAAAACAAGATCTATTATTGCGGGAATGAATCATTATGAAACAAAAACCCCAAATCAAATGATTCATCTCCTTTTGGCCTTAACATAGAAGATGGTGATGTCCGTTCGATTTAGCCCATTTCACTGCGTCGAATAACTCTGTGAACAAAATTCAGGTTCCAACAATTATAATTAAATGAATCTTATTTCTGCACATGAGTTGTATTTAGATTTTGTAAATGAGCTGTAATCTTGGTCTTGTTATCTTATTTTGTTTCACAAAATTCTGAGATTTAGATTGCTCATCTACCTCCTACTGGTCTTCTTCCGTGAGAATGTATCCTGGTCTTGAATCTATTATGCATAATGTACATATGTTAGTGTAGATAATAGTTTACTGCATAAAAATATTTAGAATCTTACTTTAGTTGAGTGCTAATCTGGTCGTGCTTGGAAAAAGGATATGATACTTTAGTTGAGTGCTAATCCGTTTTAGATCCAGTCGGTATTTGTCTATTGGCAGATTCGTATGGATTCGGCCCACCTTTGTTTTTGTTGGTGTGTTTGTAGGTATGGCTCTTTTGATCTATGCTTCTCTTTGTCGGTGACGGTTGTTGTTCTGGTTCATGGTTTGTCTACTAGAACAAGGTTTCCAGGGTACGCATTGTACTCACTGGGATTTTCATAGCTCTATTGTATTATTACTAGCAAAACTGTCCGTGCGTTGTAAGGGGAGAAAAATAAATCATAATCTCCAATAGCTATGACCATATTTTGTACACATCTTATCGCATGATTTTGAAAAATTGTTCAGAAATGCAAGAAAATGTGCCCCTTTTTAAATTTATTCACAAATTGAAGCAATGTGCACATTTTGGGAAAAATATTGTGGTTGTCAAAAAACTTGGTAACTCAAAGAATTATTCTGAATTTCGAGGAACTTTTTTTTAAACATACTATAACAATATGATCTACCAAGAAAGTTAATTCTTCAAACTTCACGCGGGTATATAGTCACAAAGACTCAGAAACATTACTGTTTAACTACATACCTTCGATCATTCGTGAACAATTTTACAAATTTGGGTACATTTTCTTTCGAATCGACGAACAATTATAGAACAGACTAATTTTTTTAAAAAATGGTGGATTTTTCAAAATTCATGAACATTTTTTGAAACAGCAAATATTTTACGAATCAAGAAACTCTTTTGTAATGAATGAACTTTTTTAAAAATAGGACATTTATTAAAATCATGTATATTTTGAATTAGCAAGCATTTTTCAATTTTATTAACAAATTTTAATACACGGACTTTTTTCAAAATCATGGAACTTTTTATTTTACGAACTTTTTTAAAAAATTTGCGATTTTCTTTAATATGGGAACATTTTTAGAAACATTCCGAGCATTTTTTGAATTTACAAACATTATTGCTTTCTTGAACATTTTATTTCAAAATTGTAAGTTTCTTTTAATGTGAAGATTTGATTGAAGTCCCAATTATTTAAATTAGAAAAAACGAAACGGAAAAGAAAAACACAAATAACAAAACAAATTAAAAAAACAGGCCACCCGCACATGGGCCGGTCCAAACAGGCGTGCTGCGTATTCTCCCGCGCTCAGAGCACAATATAGATGATCCGTACTGCATGGCCGGCCCAGGTGGGGATTCTCTGCAAAACGTTTTTTGTCACTTTATAGATGACATTAGTGGGTAATATTTTTAAACTTCAGATGCAATTTTAATGAAGTATCACCAGAAGCACTATTTGCTTTATTAATAGGTAGAGAATAGATGCAACTTTAGTTAACGGCATTTTTTTTCTGATCATGATCAACAACCAGTTCTCCAGTTCTCTGAATTAGGCTATATCGTTTTTCCCTTATCATACCTCAGAATCTGACAACCTTGGAGACGTCATTGCGGCCGCTCGTCTTAATGACTATCATACGCAATTTTGCTATAATAATCTATATCTATATCTATACCTCTACTAATAAAGCAGGGTGCGTTTCGTCAATTTTTCAAATAATGTTATGAATTTTTAACACATGTTCCTTTTCTAAAAAAAAATGTTCTCAAATTCAAATAATATTCATGTTTTATAAAAAAGTTGGTGTTTTCAAAAAATTGTTGTGAATTTTAAAAGATGTTCCTGTTTCAAATTTTGTTCACGTTTTGCTGAAAGTGTATACAATTTTCAAAAAACTGTTTAATATTTAAAAATGGTTCATGTTTCCTGCAATATTCAGAAACTTCATATCTTAAAATCTCCTCAATTGAAAACAAAAACAGATTGAATAATTCATGGGCCTTCTCTGGCGTACGATGACATAACAAAACTATTAAATGCCCTCGATCAATGAATGGAAAAAATAGCGGATTGATTATTTCACACCCGACAAAACCAAGAAGCTAAATGTTCCTTTTTCATGTGGGCACAGGATTTTGCTTGCACATATAATTCTCACTAACTTTAAATGCATACTAATTTTTCTCCCGTTGCAACGCACGGGCATATGTGCTAGTGATTATTAAAGATTGATAACTAATTAGGTACTCATGTGCTTCTTACGGCTTGTTGAACCCAGACTGATGGTCCCATGTCATTTTTAATAATATTTTAACTCATGTGTTGTTGTAGAGACTTTTTTATCAACATCGACTATGATGTTGACACACACATACTCACACCACAACGTAAACACAACCACATAAGATCTTCTAAAAACCGGATCGATGTTTCGGAGCTTGAAGATTGACGATGTCATCATGAGCGTGTTCAATGTCGCGTCCTACTAAAAAAATCAGCATTAGTGAGATACCGAAGCGTCAAAATTGAGGTTTGATATCTGATGAGACAGGGTACCACTAACCTCCTAACCGTCCAATCGTCGGTTGGTTCTTGTTATTCTTGCATTTACATCTCCAGTTTATGGTATTGAAAACGCAAGTGCTCCCTGGGTGATTTTGGTAATTAATGTCAATATATCTCTTGTTGGACTAATATTTTCATCTAGTATATTTCAGATAAGTTCAACATTGGAGTGGCAGAACAAGAGGATGTGGAACCCCTTCAAGAAGCTAAGGAAAAACATTGGCAAAAGCTCAAGACTCTACATTTTCATTTTAGTGGTCCAAGATCACATTGAGTCCATAGAAAAAGACAATACTATTAAAAGGGGATGAGGTGTTGCTTAATGCTTCCTTGCTCAAAGTGCTTTGTGATATGCTCCAAAGCCCTCAACCATTTTCTCATTTCCACATATGTCCTAAACCTAAAGTCAAACTTGGCCCCACCGATTTGATCTATCCGGCGCCACCGAGTTCACTTGACATAGCCACTGCCAGAAACCCTAATCAGTTCGGTCTCACTGATGGGATCTCGGTCTCACCGAGATGGTCTTGCAAAATTTCTGTTGCCTGTTGCAATCATTTCGGTCCCACCGAGATGTGCAGTCGGTCCCACCGAGTTTGCTTGACCAACTCTCTGTTTGCTCATTGCCAAAATCGGTCTCACCGAGTTTGTGTAATCGGTCAAACCGAGTTGAGGTTTTACCCTAACCCTAGCACATCGGTCCCATCGACTTGATCATGTTGGTCCCACCAAAAACTCTAACGTTCACATTTTGAACCATATCAGTCTGACCGAGTTTCACTATTCGGTCCCACCGAGTTTGGTAAATTGTGTGTAACGGCTAGATTTTGTGTAGAGGCTATATGTACCCCTCCACCCATCCTCCATTCATGGAGAGAGCCATCAGAAACGTGCCTACACTTCCAGCATTCATTTTCCAAGAGAGAACCACCTACTCATGTGTTGAGACCAAGACATTCCAATCCAAACACAAGAATCTTGATCTCTAGCCTTCCCCAAGTTGCTTTCCACTCAAATCATCTTTCCACCATATTAAAATCTGTGAGAGATAGTTGAGTGTTGGGGAGACTATCATTTGAAGCACAAGAGCAAGGAGTTCATCATCAACACACCATATATTACCTTTTGGAGAGTGGTGTTTCCTAGATTGGTTAGGTGTCACTTGGGAACCTTCGTCAAGATTGTGGAGTTGAACCAAGGAGTTTGTAAGGGCAAGGAGATTGCCTACTTCGTGAAGATCTACCCAAGTGAGGCAAGTCCTTCATGGGCGATGGCCATGGTGTGATAGACAAGGTTGCTTCTTCGTGGACCCTTCATGGGTGGAGCCCTCCGTGGACTCGCGCAACCATTATCCTTCGTGGGTTGAAGTCTCCACCAACGTGGATGCACGATAGCACCACCTATTGGAACCATGCCAAAAATTCATCGTGTCTCCAATTGCGTTTGCACACTCTAATCCCATCCCTTTACTTTCTTACAAGTTGCATGCTTTACTTTCCACTTCTCATATACTCTTGTGATGCTTGCTTGAAATGTATTGTGAATGTTTAAACTTGTGCGAAAACTCCACCTTAACTTAAAGAACTTAAAAACTGCTACTTTTCTTTGTTAAGGGTCTAATCACCCCCTCTCTAGACACCTCTTCTTGATCCGTTCAATTGGTATCAGAGCATTAGTCTCCATTGCTTTGATTTAATCACCATTGGAGGAAGATGGATGAGTCTACGTTGGGGAGTCTGACGTAGAGTGCATATACTTGATGGAGAGTTCTTTAATGCTTGGAAAAATGAGATGCTTGAGATTTTCAATGAATATCACTTGAACAAGTACATTACTACCCCTTGTGCGCCCCTTGTTGACCCCTTGCATCCTACCCCTGATGAGAATATTGACATGATCGACAACCTTAGAACTGTCAATCTTATTACTAGAGGTTTGCCTAGAAATTTGATTGTTTGCTTGCCTACTCTTGATTGTGCTTACACCTTATGGAGATTTCTTGAGGAACAATTTCCAAACTATTCCTTGCAAAATCTAGATGTGATTCTTCAAAAGTTAATTGCCTTAAGTAAGATGAATTCCAATGATCCTAAGTTTGGCGATTGTTTGTTTGAGCTTTGTGACCTTATGCATGCCAAAGGAGATGTTGGAATCATTAGCAACATCATTTCCGAAGTCATTAGAATTCATAAAGATGAACATTGCCATGGTCATATATCTAATGAATCACTCTCTCTAGGCGATGATCTATCACAAAACGATATTGAACATGGATACTATGATGAGGATGAGGATAGTGACCTTGATCTCGATGAGTCTATGAGACACTTTGGTCTTATGGCTAATCTTCGCGGCTACATGGCTGGAGGAAAGGAATGGGTTCTTGATAGTGGATGTACCGATCACATGACCGGAGACAAGGATATGTTTCGTGAGCTTTCTACAAACGACGGCCCTCGAAAGTATGTCACCTTTGGTGATAACTCAAAGGGTAAGGTGGTTAGCCTTGGTAAGGTGGCCATCTCGCATGATGGCTCCATACAAAATGTTATGCTCGTTGAATCTCTTGGCTATAATTTACTTTCTGTATCTAGACTACCTGACTTTGGATTCAATGTCCTATGTAATGAAGTAGATTGCCAAGTGTTTTGAAGAGATAATCATAAAATGGTCTTTACCGGTATACGTAGAGGTGATCTATACATTGTTGATTTCACTAAAAAGGCTCAACCTAGAACTTGCTTAATTGCTAAATCTTCTAAAGGTTGGTTGTGGCATAGAAGGTTAGGTCATGTGGGCATGCAAAATCTTGATAAGCTTATTAAAGTTGATCATATCCTTGGAGTAAAAGACTTTACATTTGACAAGGATAGATTGTGCAGTGCTTGCCAAGCAGGAAAACAGGTTGGAGGAAGCCACCCCGTGAAGAACCTCATGACCACGAGAAGACCGCTCGAGCTACTTCATATGGATCTCTTTGGTCCAAACGCCTATAAAAGTCTCGGTGGAAATTCGTTTGGTTTAGTCATAGTCGATGATTTTTCAAGATTTACGTGGGTGTTCTTTCTTGATGATAAATCGCAGGTCCAAAAGATCTTCAAAAACTTCGCTAGGAAAGCCCAAAATCAATTTGAAGTGAAGATCAAGAAGGTTCGCAGCGACAACAGAACGGAGTTCAAGAACGCAAATGTGGGCACCTTTCTTGATGAAGAATGGATTTCACATGAGTTCTCCGCTACGTACATGCCTCAACAAAATGGAGTTGTTGAGAGGAAGAACTGGACTCTTATTGAGATGGCGAGAACGATGCTTGATGAGTACAAGACGCCAAAACACTTTTGGGTAGAAGCGGTTGAGACAGCTTGTGTCATGCAACAAATCGTCTATCTTCACAAGCTACTCGGCAAGACGGCATACGAGCTTCTCACCGGTAACAAACCCCAAGTTGGATATTTTCGAGTATTCGGCTCAAAGTGCTTTATTCATGATAAGCATCGTCGTTCTAAATTTGCTCCTAAATATCATGATGGTTTCCTACTCGGTTATGGCTCAAACTCTCACAATTACCGTGTCTGAAGGAAATATGCCCTAGAGGCAATAATAAAGTTATTATTTATTTCCTTATTTCATGATAAATGTTTATTATTCATGCTAGAATTGTATTAACCGGAAACATAATACATGTGTGAATACATAAGACAAACATAGTGTCACTAGTATGCCTCTACTTGACTAGCTCGTTGAATCAAAGATGGTTAAGTTTCCTAGCCATAGACATGAGTTGTCATTTGATTAACGGGATCACATCATTAGGAGAATGATGTGATTGACATGACCCATTCCGTTAGCCTAGCACATGATCGTTTAGTATGTTGCTATTGCTTTCTTCATGACTTATACATGTTCCTGTAACTATGAGATTATGCAACTCCGTTTACGGAGGAACACTTTGGTGCTACCAAACGTCACAACGTAATCGGGTGATTATAAAGGAGTACTACAGGTGTCTCCAAAGGTACTTGTTGGGTTGGCGTATTTGAGATTAGGTTTTGTCACTCCGATTGTCGGAGAGGTATCTCTGGGCCTTCTCGGTAATACTCATCACCTAAGCCTTGCAAGCATTGTAACTAATGAGTTAGTTATGAGATGATGTATTACGGAACGAGTAAAGAGACTTGCGATAACGAGATTGAACTAGGTATTGGATACCGACGATCGAATCTCGGGCAAGTAACATACCGATGACAAAGGAACAAAGTATGTTGTTATGCGGTTTGACCGATAAAGATCTTCGTAGAATATGTAGGAGCCAATATGGGCATCCAGGTTCCGCTATTGGTTATTGACCAAGAATGGTTCTAGGTCATGTCTACATAGTTCTCGAACCCGTAGGGTCCGCACGCTTAAGGTTTCGATGGCGATGTTATATTATGAGTTTATGAGTTTTGATGTACCGAAGGAGTTCGAGTCCCGGATGAGATCGGGGACATGACGAGGAGTCTCGAAATGGTCGAGACGTAAAGATCGATATATTGGACGACTATATTCGAGTTCGGAAAGGTTCGAATGATTCGGTATTTTTCGAGTACTTGGAGAGTTACGGAATTCGCCGGGAGAAGTATTGGGCCTTATTGGGCCTGCGGGAAAGAGAGAGGCTGCCTAGGGTAGGCCGCGCCCCCAAGGCCTAGTCCGAATTGGACTAGGGAGGGGCCGCACCCTTCTTCTCTTTCCTTCCTTCTCTCCTACTCCTACTAGGAAAGGAGGAGTCCTACTCCCGGTGGGAGTAGGACTCCCCCCTAATCGCGCCTCCTCCTTGGGCCGCCACCTCCCCTTGGCTCCTTTATATCTGAGGGCAGGGGCACCCCATAACACACAAGTTGATCTACGGATCTTTCCTTAGCCGTGTGCGGTGCCCCTTCCACCATATTCCACTTCGGTCATATCGTCATGGAGCTTAGGCGAAGCCTGCGCCGGAGAAGTCATATCGTCATGAGCTTAGGCGAAGCCCTGCGTCGGTGGAGCATCAACATCGCTATCACGCCGTCGTCTTGACGGAACTCATCCCGACACTTTGCTGGATCGAGTCCGGGATCGCCATCGAGCTGAACGTGTGCGAACTCGGAGGTGCCGTCGCTCGGTGCTTGGATCGGTCGGATCGTGAAGACGTCGACTACATCAACAGCGTTGTTATAACGCTTCGCTTTCGGTCTCACGAGGGTGCGTGGACGGACACTCTCCCTCTCGTTGCTATGCCATCACCATGGTCTTGCGTGATCGTAGGAAATTTTTTGAAATTACTCGTTCCCCAACAAATGGCATCCGAGCCTGGTTTTATGCGTTGATGTCATGTGCACGAGTAGAACACAAGTGAGTTGTGGACGATACAAGTCATACTGCCTACCAGCATGTCATACTTTGGTTCAGCGGTATTGTGAGATGAAGCGGCCCGGACCGACATTACGCCAGACGCTTACGCGAGACTGTTTTCACCGCTCGAGCACTCGTTGCTTAAAGGTGACCGGCGGTGTCTGTCTCTCTCACTTTAGTTGAATCGAGTGTGGCTACGCCCGTCCTTGAGAAGGTTAAACGGAGTCTATTTGACGAAGTATCGTTGTGGTTTTGATGCGTAGGTAAGAACGGTTCTTGCTCAGCCCGTAGCAGCCACGTAAAACTTGCAACAACAAAGTAGAGGACGTCTAACTTGTTTTTGCAGGGCATGTTGTGATGTGATATGGTCAAGACGTGATGCTATATTTTATTGTATGAGATGATCATGTTTTGTAACCGAGTTATCGGCAACTGGCAGGAGCCATATGGTTGTCGCTTTATTGTATGAAATGCAAACGCCATGTAATTGCTTTACTTTATCACTAAGAAGTAGCGATAGTCGTAGAAGCAATAGTTGGCGAGACGACAACGATGCTACGATGGAGATCAAGGTGTCGCGCCGGTGACGATGGTGATCATGACGTTGCTTCGGCGATGGAGATCACAAGCACAAGATGATGATGACCATATCATATCACTTATATTGATTGCATGTGATGTTTATCCTTTATGCATCTTATCTTGCTTTGATTGACGGTAGCATTATAAGATGATCTCTCACCAAAATTATCAAGAAGTGTTCTCCCGAGTATGCACCGCTTGCGAAAGTTCTTCGTCTTTGAGACACCACGTGATGATCGGGTGTGATAGGCTCTACGTTCAAATACAACAGGTGCAAAACAGTTGCACACGCGAATACTCAGTTAAACTTGACGAGCCTAGCATATAACAGATATGGCCTCGGAACACGAGACCGAAGGTCGGCGTGAATCATATAGTAGATATGATCAACATAGTGATGTTCACCATTGAAACTACTCCATCTCACGTGATGATCGGACATGGTTTAGTTGATTTGGATCACGTAATCACTTAGATGACTAGAGAGATGTCTGTCTAAGTGGGAGGTTTTTAATATGATTAATTGAACTTTAATTTATCATGAACTTAGTCCCGTAGTATTTTGCAAATTATGTTATAGATCAATAGCTCGCGTTGTTGCTTCCCTATGCTTTTATATGTTTGTTTTGATATGTTCCTAGAGAAAATTATGTTGAAAAATGTTAGTAGCAATGATGCGGATTGGATCCGTGATCTGAGGTTTATCCTCATTGCTGCACGTAAGAATTATGTCCTTAATGCACCGCTAGGTGACAGACCTATTGCAGGAGCGATGCATACGTTATGAACGTTTGGCTAGCTCAATATGATGACTACTTGATAGTTTAGTGCTCCATGCTTAACGGCTTAGAATCGGGACTTCAAAGACGTTTTGAACGTCATGGACCATATGAGATGTTCCAGAGTTGAAGTTAATATTTCAAGCAAATACCGAGTTGAGAGATATGAAGTCTCCAACAAGTTCTATAGCTAAAAGATGGAGGAGAATCGCTCAAACTAGTGAGCATGTGCTCAGATTGTCCAGGTACTTCAATCGCTTGAATCAAGTGGGAGTTAATCTTCCGGATAAGATAGCGATTGACAGAATTCTCTAGTCACCATCACTAAGTTACTAGAACTTCATGATGAACTATAGTATGCAAGGGATGACGACAAAGATTCCCGAGCTCTTCGTGATGTTGAAAATCGACGAAGGTAGAAATCAAGAAAGAGCATCAAGTGTTGATGATTGACAAGACCACTAGTTTCAAGAAAAGGGCAAAGGGAAAGAAAGGGAACTTCAAGTAGAAAGACAAGTAAGTTGTCACTCTTGCGAAGAAGCCCAAAGCTGGACCATAGCCTGAAACCGAGTGTTTACACTGCAAAGGAAATGGTCCTTTGAAGCGAAATGCCCTGAATATTTGGTGGATAAGAAGGATGGCAAAGTTAACAAGAGTATATTTGATATGCAGATTATTGATGTGTGCATTACTAGTGTTTATAGTAGCCCCGAGTATTTGATACTTGTTCGGTTGCTAAGATTAGTAACTCAAACTGGAGTTACGAATAAACAGAGACTAGTTGAAGGAAAGTGACGATGAGTGTTGGAAGTAGTTCCAAGATTGATATGATCATCATCGCACACTCCTATATTTTCGGATTAGTGTTAAACCTAAATAAATGTTATTTGGTGTTTGCGTTGAGCATGAATATGATTTGATCATGTTTATTGCAATACGGTTATTCATTTAAGTAAGAGAATAAATTGTTGTTCTGCTTACATGAATAAAACCTTATATGGTTACACACCCAATGAAAATGGTTCGTTGGATCTCGATCGTATGATACACATATTCATAATATTGAAACCAAAAGATGCAAAGTTAATAATGATAGTGCAACTTATTTGTGGCACTGCCGTTTAGGTCATATTGGTGTAAAGCGCATGAAGAAACTCCATGCTGATGGATTTTTGGAATCACTTGATTATGAATCATTTGATGCTTGCGAACCGTGCCTTTTGGGCAAGATGACTAAAACTCCGTTCTCCAGAACAATGGAACAAGCTACTGACTTATTGGGAATAATACATACCGATGTATGCGATCCAATGAGTGTTGATGCTCGTGGCAAGTATCGTTATTTTCTGACCTTCACAAAGATGATTTGAGCAGATATGGGTATATCTACTTGATGAAACACAAGTCTGAAACATTTGAAAAAGTTCAAAGAATTTCATAGTGTAGTGAAGAATCATCGTAACAAGAAAATAAAAGTTTCTACGATATGATCGTAGAGGAAAAATATTTGAGTTGCGAGTTTGGCCTTCAGTTAAAACAATGTGGAATAGTTTCACAGCTCACGCCACATGGAACACCATAACGTAATGGTGTGTCCGAACGTCATAACCGCTCTTTATTGGATATGGTGCAATCTATGATGTATCTTACCGACTTACCACTATCGTTTTGGGTTATGCATTAGAGACAGCTGCATTCACGTTTAATAGGGCACCATCTAAATCCGTTGAAATGACACCGTATGAACTATGGTTTAGCAGTAAACCTAAGCTGTCGTTTCTTAAAGTTTGGAGTTGTGATGCTTATGTGAAAAAGTTTTCACCTGATAAGCTCGAACCCAAATCGGAGAAGTACGTCTTCATATAATACCCAAAAGAAACTGTTGGGTACACCTTCTATCACAGATCTAAAGGCAAAACATTCGTTGCTAAAATGGATCCTTTCTAGAGAAGGAGTTTCTCTCGAAAGAAGTGAGTGGGAGGAAAGTAGAACTTGATGAGGTAATTGTACCTTCTCCCTTATTGGAAAGTAGTTCATCACAGAATCAGTTCGAAGTGATTCCTACACCAATTAGTAAGGAAGTTAATGATGATGATCATGAAACTTCAGATCAAGTTGCTACTAAAACCTCGTGGGTCTTCGAGTAAGATCCGCACCAGTGGTACAGTAATCTTATTCTAGAAGTCATGTTACTAGACCATGATGAAACCTACGAACTATGAGGAAGCGATGATGAGCCCAGATTCATGCGAAATGGTTTGAGACCATGAAATCTGAGATGGGATCCATATATGAGAACAAAGTGTGGACTTTGATGGAGTTGCCCGATGATCGGCAAGCCATATTATATAAATGGATTTTCAAGAGGAAGACAGATGCTGATAGTAGTATTACTATCTACAAAGCTCGACTTGTCGCAGAAAGGTTTTCGACAAGTTCAAGGTGTTGACTACAATGAGATTTACTCAACTGTAGCGATGCTTATGTCTGTCCGAATCATGTTAGCAATTGCCACATTTTATGAAATCTGGCAAATGAATGTCAAAACTGCATTCCTTAATGGTTTTCTTAAAGAAGAGTTGTATATGATGCAACCAGAAGGTTTTGTCAATCCTAAAGGTGCTAACAAAATGTGTAAGCTCCAGCGATCCATCTATGGACTGGTGCAAGCATCTCAGAGTTGGAATACACACTTTGATAAGTTGATCAAAGCGTATAGTTTTATACAGACTTGCGGTGAAGCCTGTATTTACAAGAAAGTGAGTGGGAGCACGACAACATTTCGATAAGTATATGTGAATGACATATTGTTGATCGGAAATGATGTAGAATTATTCGCAAAGCATAAAGGAGTATTTGAAAGGAGTTTTTCAAAGAAGGACCTCGGTGAAGCTGCTTACATATTGAGCATCAAGATCTATAGAGATAGATCAAGACGCTTGATAAGTTTTTCAATGAATACATACCTTGACAAGATTTTGAAGTAGTTCAAAATGGAACAGTCAAAGAAAGAGTTCTTGCCTGTGTTACAAGGTGTGAGATTGAGTAAGACTCAAAACCCGACCACGGCAGAAGATAGAAAGAGAATGAAAGTCATTCCTATGCATCAGCCATAGGTTCTATAAAGTATGTCATGTTGTGTACTGATCTATTGCATACCCTACCACTAAGATTGGCAAGGAGTGCAATAGAGATCTAGGAGTAGATCAATGGACAGCGGTCAAAATTATCCTTAGTAGAATAAGGATATGTTTCTCGATTATGGAAGTGAAAAAGGTTAAATCGTAAAGGTTACGTCGATGCAAGTTTTAACACTAATCTAGATGACTCGAGTCTCAATCTGGATACATATTGAAAGTGGGAGCAATTAGCTAGAGTAGCTCCGTGCGAGCATTGTAGACATAGAAATTTGCAAAATACTTACGGCTCTGAATGTGATGAGACCCGTTGACTAAAATTATCTCACAAGCAAAACATGATCACACCTTAGTACTCTTTGGGTGTTAATCACATAGCGATGTGAACTAGATTACTGACTCTAGTAAACCCTTTGGGTGTTGGTCACATGTCGATGTGAACTATGGGTGTTAACCACATATAGATGTGAACTATTGATGTTAAATCACATGGCGATGTGAACTAGATTATTGACTCTAGTGCAAGTGGGAGACTGAAGGAAATATGCCCTAGAGGCAATAATAAAGTTATTATTTATTTCCTTATTTCATGATAAATGTTTATTATTCATGCTAGAATTGTATTAACCGGAAACATAATACATGTGTGAATACATAAGACAAACATAGTGTCACTAGTATGCCTCTACTTGACTAGCTCGTTGAATCAAAGATGGTGAAGTTTCCTAGCCATAGACATGAGTTGTCATTAGATTAACGGGATCACATCATTAGGAGAATGATGTGATTGACATGACCCATTCCGTTAGCCTAGCACATGATCGTTTAGTATGTTGCTATTGCTTTCTTCATGACTTATACATGTTCCTGTAACTATGAGATTATGCAACTCCGTTTACGGAGGAACACTTTGGTGCTACCAAACGTCACAACGTAATCGGGTGATTATAAAGGAGTACTACAGGTGTCTCCAAAGGTACTTGTTGGGTTGGCGTATTTGAGATTAGGTTTTGTCACTCCGATTGTCGGAGAGGTATCTCTGGGCCTTCTCGGTAATACTCATCACCTAAGCCTTGCAAGCATTGTAACTAATGAGTTAGTTATGAGATGATGTATTACGAGCGAGTAAAGAGACTTGCCGTAACGAGATTGAACTAGGTATTGGATACCGACGATCGAATCTCGGGCAAGTAACATACCGATGACAAAGGGAACAAAGTATGTTGTTATGCGGTTTGACCGATAAAGATCTTCAGAGAATATGTAGGAGCCAATATGGGCATCCAGGTTCCGCTATTGGTTATTGACCAAGAATGGTTCTAGGTCATGTCTACATAGTTCTCGAACCCGTAGGGTCCGCACGCTAAGGTTTCGATGATGCTTATATTATGAGTTTATGAGTTTTGATGTACCGAAGGAGTTCGAGTCCCGGATGAGATCGGGGACATGACGAGGAGTCTCGAAATGGTCGAGACGTAAAGATCGATATATTGGACGACTATATTCGAGTTCGGAAAGGTTCGAATGATTCGGTATTTTCGAGTACCGAAAGTTACGGGAATTCGCCGGGAGAAGTATTGGGCCTTATTGGGCCTGCGGGAAAGAGAGGGGCTGCCTAGGGCAGGCCGCGCCCCAAGGCCTAGTCCGAATGGACTAGGGAGGGGCCGCACCCTTCTTCTCTTTCCTTCCTTCTCTCCTACTCCTACTAGGAAAGGAGGAGTCCTACTCCCGTGGGAGTAGGACTCCCCCTAATCGCGCCTCCTTGGGCCGCCACCTCCCCTTGGCTCCTTTATATACGGGGCAGGGGCACCCCATAACACACAAGTTGATCTACGGATCTTTCCTTAGCCGTGTGCGGTGCCCCTTCCACCATATTCCACTTCGGTCATATCGTCATGAGCTTAGGCGAAGCCTGCGCCGGAGAAGTCATATCGTCGCGGAGCTTAGGCGAAGCCCTCGTCGGTGGAGCATCAACATCGCATCACGCCGTCGTCTTGTGGAACTCATCCCGACACTTTGCTGGATCGGAGTCCGGGATCGCCATCGGGCTGAACGTGTGCAGAACTCGGAGGTGCCGTCGTTCGGTGCTTGGATCGGTCGGATCGTGAAGACGTCGACTACATCAACAGCGTTGTTATAACGCTTCGCTTTCGGTCTCACGAGGGTGCGTGGGCGGACACTCTCCCTCTCGTTGCTATGCCATCACCATGGTCTTGCGTGATCGTAGGAAATTTTTTTGAAATTACTACGTTCCCCAACAGTGTCTACAACAATTTCACCCGAAAGTTTGAAGAGACGTAGATGTGAAGTTTGATGAATCTAACGGCTCGCAAGTAGAGCAATTGCCAATTGATGTAGGAGACAAAGACCCTTCAGAAGCTATCCAATACTTGCCTATTGGCAAGATTCGTCCAACGGAGGTGAAGGAGAGTACCTCGTCCGTCCAAGTGGAAGCTTCTACCTCATGACAAGGTGAACCAAGAATTGACTCAGAGGCATCCACAAGTGGGACACGCCAAGATGAAGAAAACGAGGAAGTACACCAAGATGAACCTCATCAACCTCCTTCACCACGTCCACAAGAGAACAACAACACCAACAACGCAGAATGCCAAGAGGAAGAACAAGATGATGAAGAATATGTTCCACCCCGACCCAAACAAAAGCTCTCATGAGCAAGAGTTTCAAGAGACCATCCCGTCGAACAAATCTTTGATGATATCCAAACGAGGAGAATTACTCGCTCTAAAACTCGTTTGGCTAATTTTTGTGAACATTACTCATTCATCTCTAGCATTGAACCTATGAAGGTTGAAGAAGCACTAGAAGATCCAGATTGGATAAATGCCATGCACGAAGAGCTACACAATTTTGAGAGGAACCAAGTGTGGACATTGGTTGAGAAGCCCGACAACAACCACAACATCATTGGTACCAAATGGGTGTTTCGTAATAAGCAAGATGTAGATGGACAAGTTGTATGCAACAAGGCTCGTCTCGTCGCTCAAGGCTACACTCAAGTCGAAGTTATGGACTATGGTGAGACATATGCCCCCGTTGCTAGACTTGAGTCCATACGCATCTTACTTGCTTATGCCAATCATCATGATATCACATTGTATCAAATGGACATTAAAATGCTTTTCTAAATGGTGAAATTGAAGGGAAGTTTATGTTAAACAACCTCCCGGCTTCTTCAATCCTAAGAAACCCGACCATGTTTACAAACTTCACAAAGCTCTTTATGGTCTTAAACAAGCTCCTAGAGCCTGGTATAAATGCTTGACCAAGTTCCTTATTGAGAAAGGCTTTGAGATTGGAAAATTTGGTTCTACTCTTTTTACTAAAAGGGTTAAGGGAGAATTATTTCTGTGCCAAATTTATGTTGATGATATCATATTTGGTTCGACTAACCCTCATTTTAGTGAAAAGTTTGGAAAGCTAATGTCGAAGAAGTTTGAGATGTCTATGATGTGTGAACTCAAGTTCTTTCTTGGTTTGCAAATTAAGATAACTAAGGAAGGTACCTTTGTGTCTCAAACAAAGTATACCAAGGACTTATTCAAGAAGTTCAACATGCAAGAAAGCAAAGGTATGAAAACACCCATGCCTACAAGTGGACATCTTGACTTGACTAAGGATGGCAAACCGGTTGACCAAAAGGTTTACCGCTCTATGATTGGTTCATTGTTATATCTATGTGCCTCCCGTCCCGATATTATGCTAAGTGTGTGCATGTGTGCACGATATCAAGTGGCGCCCAAAGAATGTCATCTTAAGGCTGTGAAAGGATAGTGAGATACTTAATTCATACACCAAATTTTGGCATTTGGTATCCTAAGAGGTCTTCTTTTGATCTTGTTGGCTACTCCGATTCGGACTATGTCGGTGACAAGGTTGATAGAAAGTCCACTTCGGATACATGTCAATTTCTTGGTAGATCTCTTGTGTCTTGGTCCTCCAAGAAAGAAAACTCGGTATCCTTATCCACCGCCGAAGCGGAATACATTGCCGCCGGTTCATGTTGTGCTCAATTACTTTGGATGACCCAAACTCTTAAAGATTATGGCATATATGTGAAACATGTTCCATTGCTTTGTGATAATGAAAGTGCTATTAAGATTGCTCACAATCCCGTGCAACATTCTTGAACTAAGCATATTGAAGTTCATCATCATTTCATTCGAGATCATGTTGCTAAAGGAGACATTGATCTTAAGCATGTTCGTACGGATAAGCAATTGGCGGATATATTCACCAAACCACTTGATAAGAAAGTATTTTGCCGTTTGAGAGGTGAATTGAACATCATTAATGCCTCAAACTTGGAGTAGACACTCCATTTGGATACATGCAAGGCATGAGCCTTTGACTGATCCTTGATATTTCTCTTATGATGATGATCATATGTCTTGGATCAATACTTGTACCGTTGCATGCTATCTAACTCTTGTAGGTACTTGGATGAATCTAAATCTATGAGATTGCAACTCACTCACATCTTGAGCAATCTCTACATCACCAAGTCTCTACAATACGGTGGTTGAAGACAAGGAAGCATGAAACCTTTCAACATATCCTTTGACAATCTCTATATATCAAATTTCATTTGGTATCAAAATTCATGCTTGTCATTTTGGATGCACAAGTGCTCTTCCTTGCAAGACTAACCCATGTAGGTAGATGAACTCAAACTACAAGTGGTTCTCTCAACTCATTGATGAGCTACATCAACCTTGAGCATCCTACACAAGTTCAACTACATGACCAAGATCAACACCACCACCCAAGGTATGTCATTCCATCTTAGAGAAGCTTTTACCCCAAGTCATGGGTCGAAGCAGCTCAACAAGATGTGAATACATCAAAATGCTTAAACGAAAAATGGCAACCCTATTTTGACCTTAAACGATGAGTATGACCTACGATCAAGTGCTCCCACTGGACTCCTCAGTCAATATACTCTAACATAGGTGACTTTGTCGCCGACCAATTCTAAAAGAAGTTCTCTAGTGTTTTTCTGTGTTCTTGCATTTGTCTCTTGCATGTGTGTTCCCGTTTTAAAAAATACTTCATCTAGATCTCTTTTCTTTTCTCTGTTATGTTCTGCATTCCCTGCATCCAATTCATTGCAAATCTTTCAGTTAATTCCTTGCAAATCTTTGTGAGATCTTATTTGCCTAGTGAGCTGAGATGACAATTGTCTTCTCTTTGTGTTGAATTCGGCCTCACTGGTTTGTTTCTTTCGGCTAAACCGAAACAACTCGGTGCCACCGAAGAAAAAGTCTCGGTGTTACCGATTTCAATGCTGAGGAAACACTTTGCCATGTGCATCCTACATATTTGTTCCAGCTCCATTCAATAATTCTTGTCTTCTACCAGCATCTTATATTACATGTTGGTTTGTAATGTGACTCAAGGACCAAACCTACTTGACTCATGCTCCAGAAGATCCCTTCTTGGAAATTGATGTCAAAGGGGGAGAGAGAGCACATCAAAGCTTATCACATAAGAGAGAATGCACACCTTAAGCTTCTCCAGATGCTTTTTATCCATAGAGGAGAGAAGTTACATGTCTTCAAGAGGGGAAAGACATGTTAGTATGTGTTATGATTGTTTTTATGATTGTTTTGCTCTGATTTTCTTTTACCCTATCTTCTCCCATTATCCAATATAAGATTCAGGGGGAGAAAGACATTAGGGAAGGAAATATTTGAATTCATTGCATATCTTTACTCTTCGGGGACCTGTCAATATCCAATAGAGTACTAAGTACTCACTCACTTCATGTCATCCCAATCTTGGTACTCTTGTGGTTTTCTCATCCTGCTTTGATCAGTAGGTGTTCGTGTGTTATCTAACCTTGTTTACTCAGGTTCATCTCTTCCAAAGCTAGCTCAAGATCACAAGGTAAGTATATGCATCACATTCATGTGCATGATGATTTCTTGCTACTGTACATATTGTTTGCAAGAAGGAATCATGAACATGGAGGTACATTTCCTATAGTTACATCATTCTCTCTGATGCATATAACCAAGATACATGTAACTCATTGCCTGCTCTGTCATGCTTATGCATTCACATGCTCTTATTTTCCATATTTACATGATTGCAAACATGTAGGGGGAGCATATGTGTGTTACATGTCCTTCCAAAGCTTTACTTGTTATTCTTCATATCTTTATCTAAAGCTTTGACGTATGTTGTCATCAATTACCAAAAAGTGGAAATTGAAAGTACAAGTGCTCCCTGGGTGATTTTGGTAATTAATGTCAACATATCTCTTGTTGGACTAATATTTTCATCTAGTATATTTTAGATAAGTTCAACATTGGAGTGGCAGGACAAGAGGATGTGGAACCCCTTCAAGAAGCTAAGGACAAACATTGGCAAAAGCTCAAGACTCTACATTTTCATTTTAGTGGTCCAAGATCACATTGAGTCCATAGGAAAAGCCAATACTATTAAAAGGGGATGAGGTGGTGCTTAATGGCTTGCTTGCTCAAAGTGCTTAGTGATATGCTCCAAAGCCCTCAACCACTTTCTCATTTCCACATATGTCCTAAACCTAAAGTCAAACTCAGCCCCACTGATTTGATCTATCCGGCGCCACCGAGTTCACTTGATGTAGCCACTGCCAGAAACCCTAATCAGTTCGGTCTCACCGATGGGATCTCGGTCTCACCGAGATGGGCTTGCAAACTCTTTGTTGCCTATTGCAATCATTTTGGTCCCACCGAGATGTGCAGTCGGTCCCGCCGAGTTTGCTTGACCAACTCTCTGTTTGCTCATTGCCAAAATTGGTCTCACCGATTTTGTGTAATCGGTCAAACCGAGTTGAGGTTCTACCATAACCCTAGCACATCAGTCCCACCGAGTTGATCATGTTGGTCCCACCAAAAACTCTAACGTTCACATTTTGAACCATATCGGTCTGATTGAGTTTCACTATTCGGTCCCACCGAGTTTGGTAAATTGCGTGTAATGGCTAGATTTTGTGTGGAGGCTATATATATACCCCTCCACCCATCCTCCATTCATGGAGAGAGCCATCAGAACATGCCTACACTTCCAGCATTCATTTTCTGAGAGAGAACCACCTACTCATGTGTTGAAACCAAGACATTTCAATCCAACCACAAGAATCTTGATCTCTAGCCTTCCCCAAGTTGCTTTCCACTCAAATCATCTTTCCACCATATCCAAATCTGTGAGAGATAGTTGAGTGTTGGTGTCGTGGAATTGTCACGGCAGATGTCCTCTTGCAAGGACTTAGTCGTGGAGCCATCGCAACTAGGAAGCTTAAAGGGGTTAATCGGGACAAAGGACACGAGAGGTTTATTCTAGTTCGGCCCCTTATGGTGAAGGTAAGGCCTACGTCTAGTTGGGTTGGTATTGCTTGATGTTTCGATGACCAGGGAGCGAGATACGCTATGCCCGGTTCTCGATGAGTTGTTTCTTGCCCTAAGCCGCTAGCGGGTCGTCCCCTTATATACATGGGTTGACGCCCTGCGGCTTGCAGAGTCCCGGTCGGCTCATAAACAGTGTCTGGCTCGGTGACTAGTTAAATCTACCTTAAGATACAAGTCATGCCATCATGGCGGTTTATCACTATGGGCCTTAAGCCGCCTGTGGGCCTTAGACCCTTTATTGAACCGCCATCTTCGTGCTTGGTCTTTGGGCTTCTTTCTGATGAGTCTTCTTTGCGTAACCTGGCCCCTCCTGGGCGGCTTACTCAAATAGTTATATCCCCAACATTAGGCCCCAGATTGATTTGAACCGATTCATGTCAATCACAAAATACCTTAAGAAATAAACCTTCAGCCTTCTGCCTGTGCAAAGGTTTTTAACCTGCCATGACGTCATCTACTGGATCCGTGTTAACCCGCCGTGACGTCATCTTTACTTAAATTCATATTTTACTCCGCCATATCCTCCAATGGATCTTTGCTTTTACTGACCATTCCGAAAATCGAGGCGTCGGGGCCGCTGGATAATGATGTTTAATCTCCTCGTTTCTCGCGCCATCTCAGTTAGCCCTTCCTTATAAATAGGCACGACCTAGGTCTTTTTTCCATTCTCCCCCTTCGTTCGTCTTCTTCCTCTCGCTGTCTCTCTGCTGCTCGAGCTTCGCTGCCGCCACCGCCATAGATTCCCTCGTCTTCACTAACTCAGGCCGCTGCATCAACCTGACTTTGACCAGAAAAACGCGACGGACCTTGTCGGTGCAGGGACGACACCTATGGGATCACAAGAATCCCTACTACGGTTGCGGGGCGCGGGGTCGTGAGAAGAGCAGATCAAACAGATAGCACACGGGTTCTTTATCCAGGTTCGGGCCGCGAGATGTGTAAAACCCTACTCCTGCTTTGGTGGATAGTTTATCTGTGTTCTTTAGCTAGCTATGGGGCGCGAGGAGCTCCAAAAAGCCGAATCCCCCTCCTGGTCGCCTTGGGCCTCCTTTTATAGGGAAAGGGGTTGCCACAGCATGCATGTGAGGTGGACAGGGTACAACAGTCTGAGTTTATCCCTCGCATTACATGACAAGGCGCCATAAATGCGTCTTGCTTAGGTGTCCTTGCTTTATCGGGGACGGGGGAGAGCCTAGTCTCGTCCGTCGCCGCTCCCTTTTGTGTTGACACGTGCCCCTGGCCAGCGGTGCTTGTGGTGCCATGTAGGCAGGCAGGCAGCTGAGGTGGCGCAGCGGTGGGTCTCCACGAAGATCCGCTTGCCGCCACGCAGGTGCCTGCCCAACTGGTTGGGCTGGCAGCTGCATGCGAACGGCGGTGAGGGTTTGACTGGCATGGGCCTGATGGTGGCCCCACGGGTGTCCTTGGCAAGGGCCTCGCCGTAGCCCCGGCAAGGGTCTTGCCGCGGCGCCTGCAAGGGTCTTGCCGCGGCGCCTGCTGTCATCCCCGGCAAGGCTCTTGCCGGGGGCCTTGTGGTCCTCCTTGGCTGGGATCCCGCCAAGGGTCGTCTTCTTCTATAGTGTGTATCTGATCTTGAATGTCTTCACAAAGATCTGCATGCCACCACGGGGATGTCTCCCGAATCCTTTGCCCCATGGGGGCAGTGGACTCAAAGGTGATCCGCTCCGTGGGCGTGGGGCGAGCCGCCCCGGCAAGGGCCTTGCCGGGTTTGCTAAAACCGCCCCCGGCAAGGATCTTGCCGGGGGAGTCCGCTTCGTCCCCTTTGCTCCTTGTGGTCTTGGTCTTGGCGTTGTTCTGCTCCTTTCGGGCTTCGGCCTTACCTTGGCTTACCTTCCTTGCCTTGCTTTAGCGTGGCGGCGCCTGTGGCTCAGACTACCCGTGCACAGTTAAAAGGTGTACCCCTCTTTTTGTACACCGACACGAGCCCCGGGGCCTGGGCCACACGTAAGCGCAATCGCGTCGTTGGGCTAGGCCCAAAGACGGTGCGCGGGCAGGCAGGGTGGTTTTTACCGCGGTAAGTCTTTTCACGCACTGTGCTTCTCATGCCTCCCGCGCGTGGCTCGGTGTGGGGAGGCGTGCGTGATGTGGGCGGCATGCGTGGGGCTGAGCTCTGCACGCATGCGTCACGTCGTGATAAAAGGGGCCGGTTCGCGCCTTCCCCATAAACGGAGGGAGGCGCGGAGGTGCGATCCATTTACTGAATGGGGCCGGGGCGTGGTCTTCAAGGCGTCCACTCCCACGATCACGGGTGGGGAGAGGTCGCCTCACCCGTCGCCTCGGTTCCGCATGCCCGCCACGTGGCTCTCATGCGCTCGGGGTGGCGAATGGTGAAGGCGGGAAACCGGGCCGTCGCGGGCCGGGGCAGCGGATCGGTCCCAGTTCCCTGCGCCTTCTGTGTCTTGATTGGTTGAGCGGGGCGGTCATGCCCCACCCCGTTCTTTTATAAAGAGGGGGGGCGGCGTTCCGCACTCTTCCACCTTCTCTTTCCTTCAGCTTCCGCTCCCCCTCCCCCCATCTGCCATGGAGAGAGGGAATCCTGGCTCTTCAATGGTGGCAGCGAGGGTCGCTGCTCGGCAACGCGTCCTTTCTTCTCCTTCACCTGTGGTGGCAAAGCCAGCCGCGAGGGGAAGGGGGATGGGGCGAGGCCGTGGACGAGGTCGAGGTGCTCAAGGAAGAGGAGAACGGGGTGGCGCGCTGGTCCCGCCTCCGCCAGCGGTTCCTCCCCTCACGGAGGGCCATGTTGGGGATGACCCTTGCGAGTTTTTCGTCAGGCTGCGTCGGCCGCCTCGCCGTCGCCTTCGTCTCCCGACTCCCTTCGCGAGCGAGATGGAGCGGGATCCGCCAGAGTCACTACGGCTGCACATGAGGGGCTGTTGGATCAGCGGTACGCGAGTTCGTGTCAACTTTCCAGCCCCTCAAGTGATGTATCTTGGTCGAGGGTGGAAGACGTTCGCTCACATCCACCACTTGACGGCGGGGCTCACTCTCCATTTCAAGCTGATGGAGGGCGGCCTCCTCTCCGTCAAGGTCTTCGGGTGCTTCGGGACTCGGGCAAGGTGCTGCGTGGAGAGCTCTTCTGATAGCGAAGGCTCCTCCTCGAGCAGGAGTGGCGAGGAGGACAGCGGCAGCGACGACGAGGGTAGCAGGCGGCAGGATGACGGATCCGACTAGGTGTCGGGCGTCGCTCCGTGCGGCACCCGCGATCCCATCATCCGTGTCGCCGGCTTCCTGAACTTCTCGGGGTCGTCTCCTTGGGCGGCTGGCGTTGGGAGGCTGCGGAAGAGGAAGAGGGCGGGCGGCAAGGCCGTCAAATCGGAGTACGCGGGCACTGACACCTTCGACGCGTGCTGACGTCCTGCCGCCTCGTCTTCGAGCTCTGCTTCCGGCGCTGCCATCACCATCCAGCCTTTGGACGGCCACCGAGATGTTCTCTTGGTGCCTCCTGCCACCCGTAGCTCGCCTAGGCGTCCCTTTTTCCCTTTTCGCCTCCTTGACCTACCTCCTGAGAAGAGGGACAGGGGAGGGGTTACGGGCACCTTATCTCTTTTTAGTTTGTAAGCCTTCGGGCCTAGGCTGAACTTGAAAACTTGTAATCCCATCATTCATGTTTTTCATTCTCTATGGGCTGTACCTGAGTGGAATGTTTTTAATGAAAAGGGATGCTTGCCGGGTCGTTTGTTTGCGGGTAGAACCCACGACAAGGAATAAATCCTTGATATCTCTAAGATAAACATTTCCTTGCCCGGCAACAGGCCCTGCCGTCTTCCCACTTCACTCGACCTTCCTCACGCTTTTGGCGGAGGCAGGGATGAGGCGGGTTCAGGCTCCTCGTTTCATCCTTTTGCTTCCATGACTACGACCAAACCTGGCCCCAGGAACGAGCCCTAGAGCCTAGAGTTTTTAGGGGAGCATGGTAGCTTGGGAAATAATGAGGTTTCACATACCTCAGTCCATAAGGGAATGCATGATAAGGAATGAAGAACTTATCTGAAGCTACAGCCCCCGACAACTCTAGATTGCCGTGGGTGAATCTTCGTACTTGCAGCCCCCGACAATGCTGGCTTGTCGGGGTCTAGATGCCGATCCGTCCCTCTTTTTCTTCTTTCGTCCTCAAGTGATCCGGCAAGGATATCTGTGAGTCTTGCGAACCAAAGGAGACAAAAGAACGGCAAAGAGACGCACACTCGACCTCTAAGCTAGGGGTTAGTCGCCGCCAAGCACTATCAACCCTAACCAAGGACGAGACTTGACCTAGCATGCATGTTATAACTTAGGGCGCCAGCTTCATTTATTTATGCTCGTGGTCTGCGCTGGCTTTGTACAAAGGGTTACATGCATCATCGGCAATGCTTGTACAAAAGGTGGCTTGCCGGGGCCCGGCAAGCAGCGCCTCCACGGTAAAACTTGCGAAGATGCTCAATGTTCCGTGAGTTAGTCATCGAACGGCATCTTCGGTCTCCAGTATGACTGCGCCGGGCCTGTGACTCGTGTTACCCGTAAGGGCCTTCCCACTTTGGCGCCAATTTGTTGGAATTCTTGGCCGATTGAACGCTACCAAGGACAAGGTCGCCTTCCTCAAGGCTTCGGGCATGAACCTTGTGGCTATGGTAGCGGTGCAAGGCTTGTTTGGTAGCGTGTTGCTCTCACAACCGCCAAGACGATCTTCCTCAAGGAGCGCTTCGTCCATCTTGCCGTTAGTTGTTTTGCTCGAGCTCGTCATAAGCGAGCACTCGAGGTGACCCAGATATGAGTTCGATGGGAGAATCGCTTCGCCTCATATACAGGCAAAGGTGTCCGCCGGTGGCTCAATTTGGCGTCGTCCTGATCGACCAAAGAACCGCCGGCAACTCATCAATCCAGCGCCTTCCACTCTTGTGCAGCCTATCGAAGGTCTTGGTCCTTAAGCCTCGCAGTACTTCAGCATTTGCCCTCTCAGCTTGATCATTGCTTCACGGGTGAGCAACGGAAGCAAAACAGACTTTGCTAGCGAGGTCTTGGGTATATTGCATGAAGGTGTGGCTTGTGAACCGTGTGTCGTTGTCGGTGATAACCCTGTTGGGCACGCCAAAACGGCACACCAGTCCCTTGAAGAACTTGACGGCTGACTGAGCTGTGACCTTCCTCACTGCCTCCACTTTCGGCCACTTTGTGAACTTGTCGATTGCAACGCATAAGTACTCAAAGCCCCAACAGCGCTGGGGAAAGGGCCCAAGATGTCGAGCCCCTGCATCGAGAAGGGCCAGAGAGAGGAATGGTTTGAAGGGCTTGAGCTGGCTGATGAAGCTTCTTTGAATGGAATCGACACGCTTCACACCGGTGACTAGTGTCGTCGCATCTGGAGGGCGGTGGGCGTAAGAAACCTTGCGGAATGCCTTGTTTGGCAAGGGCCCTTGACCCAATGTGGGATCCACATATGCCTCCGTGTATCTCGCCAACAGCTCCATCGTTCCTCTCGAGGGATACACTTCAATTTCACACCGTTCGCCTCTTTACATGCAGGGCGCCATCGATTTAACTGGTGCGAGTGGTAGAGCGGCGGGCTACTTTTTCCGCTTCTTCCTGCTCCTCAGGAAGTTCCCCTGTTTGGAGGAATCGGACGGTATGTTGTGCCCAAGCCGGAGCCTGGGGCTCGACGGCGAGGACTAAAGGCATTTCCTCCGCTACAGGAGCGGCTGTCTCTACGGCAAGAGCTTGATGCTCCACCAGAGCCAGTCGTCCCGTGGCGGGCTCAGTATTCCTGGCAACATCCTTGCCGGCGGCCCCGGGGAGCTCGGCGGGAAAGTACTTACCGGGCCCTGATTTCCTCCTCTTATTCTGCTCTATTGATGGATCAACGGATGGCTGAGTTACCTGAAGCACAAAGGTACCTGGTTCCACAGGTAGCTTGAGGGCAGCGCGTTTTGATAGGTAATCGGCGACATCGTTTCTCCGCCGGGAACGTGTTCAGCTCAGATACCGTCAAACGCTCTTCCAGCTTTCTCACTTCATTGACGTAGGCCTTCATCAACGGGCTCGTAATCCTTGTTGACTTGCTTGACGACAAGATGCGAGTCTCCCCGACGATGAGTTTTGATTCCGAGGTCCGCCACGATCCTCGAGACCGGCGAGCAGCCCTCGTATTATGCCGTATTGTTTGTTGACACCTCCACGGGAAGTGCATCCGATCACGTGCTTGAGGTGCTCCCCGTGGGTGCGACAAGCGAGACGCTAGCCCCGCGCTCAGAAAGAGAAAGGTCCATCAAAGTACATGATCCAATCACAACTTGCCTCTTTGCCGGGGAGAGCAGTCTCTTGAATTTCTTCGTCAGGTGTTGTGGTCCATTCTGCAATGAACTCTGCTAAGACTCGGCTCTGAATCGTCGAGGTACTTTCAAACTTGAGGCCAAAGCTGGACAGCTCCAGTACCCATTCCACAATTCTCCCCGTTGCATCTGGATTGTGCAATATCCGTTGCATAGGGAAGCGAGTGACGACAGTGATCTCGTGTGCCTGGAAGTAGTGACGCAGCTTCCTCGAGGCCATAAGGAGGCTGAAGAGCAGTTTCTGCACACCGGAGTACCTTGATCTAGCCCCCTGCAGGAGGGAACTAACAAAGTAGACCGGGTGCTGCATCATTTTCTTCTTCGGCGGCACTTCAACTGGTTGTGTCGTCTCTGCATTGGTGGTGTCGGGCTCTACCGCTGCCATTTCCTCGTCGTCGACCTCTCTCTGCGCCACCAGTGCAGCGCTGACCACTTGGTCCATTGCCGCCAGGTATAGCAGCAACGGTTCTTGTGGCCTAGGCGCAACTAGTATCGGCGTGGAAGAGAGGTATTTCTTTAAATCTTGCAATGCTTCTTCGGCCTCTGGCGTCCACTCCATTGGGCCCGCCTTCTTCAGGATCTTGAAAAAGGGGAGGGCACGCTCGGCAGACTTGGAAATGAACCTGCCCATGGCGGCAATGCAACCAGCAAGCCGACGCACATCCTTGATCCGCTTTGGTGCTTCAATCTGCTCTATAGCCTTGATTTTGTCCGGATTGGACTCTATCCCACGTTGTGACACCAAGAACCCGAGGAGCTTGCCGGACGGGACGCCAAAGACGCACTTCTCGGGGTTCAGCTTGAGATTGATCTTGCGCAGGTTCGCAAATGTTTCTTGCAAATACGGTATGAGGGTTGCCCTGTCCTTGGTTTTGACCACTATGTCATCCATATAAGCCTCCATATTTCTATGGAGCTGGGGTTCAAAACCAATCTGGACCGCCCTTGCAAACGTCGAACCAGCACTCTTCAACCTGAAAGGCATCCGTATGAAGCAGTACGTACCACATGGGGTGATGGATGTTGTCTTCTCTTCGTCTTCTCTTGTCATGAAGATCTGGTGGTAGCCGGAGTAGGCATCGAGGAATGACAACAGATCACACCCAGCCGTGGAGTCAACAATCTGATCGATGCGCGGCAGCGGGAAGGGATCTTTAGGGAAGGCCTTATTGATATCTGTGTAATCAATACACAGCCTCCACTTCCCATTTGCCTTGCGCACCACGACCGGATTGGCCAACCACGTTGGATGGAGCACTCCTCTTACCAAACCCGCTGCTTCCAGTTTGCAGATCTCTTCTGTGATGAACTCTTGTCGTTCCAAAGCTTGCTTCCTGACCTTCTTCTTGACGGGCCGTGCATGAGGGCAGACAGCAAGGTGGTGCTCAATCACCTTCCTGGGAACACTGGGGATGTCGGAAGCTTGCCACGCAAACACATCGACATTCGCCCGCAGGAAGGTGATCAGCGCGTCCTCCTATTTGTCGTCAAGGGCGGAGCTTATGGTAAAAGCTCCTCCCGTGCCGTCCTCATTGACAGAAACCTCCTTGGTTCCCGGTGGTACGGCCCTGGGCTTCTTGCTTCCGCCGGTGGAGCTCTCTGGCACGTCCTCGACGGCAGCGCTACGCTCCGAAGCCGGTCTTCTTCTTCTTCTTCTTCTTCTTCTTCTTCCCTCCCGGGGTCCCAGTGGCAGGAGCAAGTGCCCTAGCGGTGGCAGCTGCTGCAACTGCTTGCTGGTATAGTTGGTCAGCGCAAATCAGCGCATCTTTCTTGTCGGAGGGAATGGTGATGATCGTCACAGGTCCTGGCATCTTCAGGGTGTTGTAGGCGTAGTGTGACGCCGCCATGAACTTGGCCAGCGTTGGGCGGCCAAGGATCCCGTTGTAGGGCAAGGGGATCTTGGCAACATCGAACACGGTCCTCTCCATCCTGAAGTTCAAGTCGCTTCCAAAGGTCACGGGCAGCATGACCTTTCCCTTGGGTTGGCTTCTTCTCGGGTTGACCCCCTGAAACGTGCCCGTCTCTTCGAGGTCTCCATCAGAATCTGCAGTTTCGATCACGGCAAAGAGATCAAGTTCAGACCGCCCCGCCATCGACTAACATCTTCGCTACCTTGAGGTTGCATATTGTTGGTGAAACCAACAGCGGCAAGCACCGACCGCAGATGGTGCGATCGGGGTGATCCTCGTGTCAAAGATGATAGGTGTGCTGGACCACTTCAGCGGCCTTTGGGCATCAAACGACGGCTCTGCCGCTGTAACCTCTTGCGCCCACTGTTTAAGCCGGCGGTGAGAAGTATGCAGCGAGGCACCGCCGTCGACGCACATGGCCTCTATAGCTTTCTGAAACTCTTGGTTGCCGGATTCGTCGTCCTCTTCATGATCGCCGCGTCTTACGGCTTTTCGTCACGGCCCCGGGCGGGCCTCTCCTGTTGCTTATCATTGCCGTGACGGCCCGTCTGGCCGTCACGCTTCTTGCCGGATCCCTCAGCACCGTCCGGGCCCTTCTCCTTGTCCTGCCTCTCATATTCAGCCCTCGCTTCTCGGTGAGGAGCTCAACCTGTCGGCAGTCCCGAGAGCATGGCCTTTGGTGCGATGGATCTTGCAATATCGCTTGTCGGAGTTTCTCGGCTTCTCGGCAGCCGCCAAGGCCGGCAGGCGACGCGCCCAAAGAACCTCCTTGCCGGGTCGCTCGCCTTGGTTTTCTTGGTGGAGCCGGTGTCATCAGATCCTCAACGGCAAGCACGGTTTTTCCCTTACGCTTCCTGTTGCGGCGCCGGCTTTTCTTCGCCGGGGCGGCAATATCCTCATCTGAAGAGTCGGTTTCCACGCCGGCATCTTCGCCGGGGTACTTCCTTACCTCTTCAGCTCGGGCACATTTGTCAGCAAGAACATAGAGTTCTGCTACATCTCTCACCTTGTTCATTGCCAGCTCTTCACGCATCTTGCGGTTACACACGTTCTGATGAAACGCGCTGATGATGGCGGCAGGGTGAACATCAGGGATATTGTACTATACCCGGCTGAACCTCTGAATATACTTGCGGAGACTCTCGCCTCCCTTCTGGAGAATGACGTGCAGGTCGCTTGCTTGGCCATGGGCTTGGTGGCCTCCAGTAAAGGCGCCTACGAACTCATGGCACAAATCCGACCAGGAGGAAATAGAGTCTACCGGCAAGTGCATCAACCACGACATGGCGTTGCGTTTGAGAGCCAACGGAAAGTAGTTCGCAAGCACCTTATCGTCACGGGCTCCGGAAGCTTGCATCGCGATGGTGTAGACGCTGAGGAACTCGGATGGGTGGGTCTTGCCACTGTACTTTTCGCCCACGTCGGGTTTGAAGGTGCGGTGAGTGGGCCACTGGAACTGCCGCAGCTCACGGGTAAAAGCCGTACAACCTACCTCGTAAGGTAGGCCTCCAGCGCTCCCCGGTGTCGGGTGGCTCACAGCAGGCCCTGCTCGCCTGTTTGATTGGTGGCGCGCTCCGCGCCGGTGCTCGATAGTGGTTCGAGCGTCTTCATGTTCTCGTTCCCGAAGAACTTGGCGCTGGTCACAGTGGGCCCGCGGGTCGAACGATGCTACGGAGATCTCGTCGCCTGTAACGTCGCGACGGGCTGGCGTCCGCGGGACCGGGCGAGGAGGAGGTGAGTGCACCGTGGTTGCGGCGTCGTCGGCTCTCCTGCCACTGGTGCATGGGACTCCGTCGGAACATCGACCCGGGGGCTCCACCGGACTCGGTTCGTCTTTGTTGGCCACCGCAACAAGGCTTCGGATGGTGGCTCTCCATTCGTCGAGTTTCCCCGTAGTGGGAGGAATATCGAGGAGCAACTGCGCGCGCGCCAGGGCTTCTGCTGGCGTTGGTGGCAGCGAAACCTGCATGGATCGCGACGCGCTTCGACTTCTGACCATGTCAGAAGGAGCTCTATCACGACCCTGCGGTCGCATGCCATCTTCACCAGCGCCTCGGCGAGCGGGAAGGTCTTCTAAATCCCGGAGGTGGCGCTCGGGGCTCTTTCCGCGGCGACGCCCGTGGTCCTCGGCGTGTTTACGCCGTTCGTCGCGCGTCGCTTGAGAAGAGCGCGCCGTCGGCGCCAGAGTGGG
The DNA here is from genome assembly GCA_021605205.1 of Aegilops longissima. Lineage (NCBI taxonomy): Eukaryota > Viridiplantae > Streptophyta > Magnoliopsida > Poales > Poaceae > Aegilops > Aegilops longissima. The sequence goes on along the minus strand of CM038681.1, from coordinate 54,467,793 downwards.
AGTCTTGGAAGCCCTCGCGTCGCTGCGGCGGGGGGTGGCAGCGATCTTGAAGGCCCGCGCCACCCGCGGAGGGCCTGACTCCGTCTTTGATTTGGCGGCGTGCGGCCCGCTACGGCGCCTTGAACATCGCCGCCTCCCAAACTTCGCTCTTGGGGCGGTGTTGATGTTCGCGAAAAGCCCGGTCCTTTCGCGACCGGTCCGCTGCTCGCCCGCGTCGGGACGGGGTGTCCGGCTTCCGACGGGCCAATCGCCACCGTCGTCTTCTTCTTGGGCGCCATGACGATGAAGAAGCGTCGAACTAACTGCTAGAGCTGATTCTCACAACTGAGCCCCCTACCTGGCGTGCCAAAGATGTCGGTGCGGGGACGACACCTATGGGATCACAAGAATCCCTACTACGGTTGCGGGGTGCGGGGTCGTGAGAAGAGCAAATCAAACAGATAGCACACGGGTTCTTTATCCAGGTTCGGGCCGCGAGATGCGTAAAACCCTACTCCTGCTTTGGTGGATAGTTTATCTGTGTTCTTGAGCTAGCTATGGGGCGTGAGGAGCTCCAAAAAGCCGAATCCCCCTCCTGGTCGCCTTGGGCCTCCTTTTATAGGGAAAGGGGTTGCCACAGTGGCGTACATGAGGTGGACAGGGTACAGTGTACGAGTTTATCCCTCGCATTACATGACAAGGCGCCATAAATGCGTCTTGCTTAGGTGTCCTTGCTTTATCGGGGACGGGGGAGAGCCTAGTCTCGTCCGTCGCCGCTCCCTTTCGTGTTGACACGCGCCCTGGCCAGCGGTGTCTGTGGTGCCATGTAGGCAGGCAGGCAGCTGAGGTGGCGCAGCGGTGGGTCTCCACGAAGATCCGCTTGCCGCCACGCAGGTGCCTGCCCAACTGGTTGGGCCGGCAGCTGCATGCGAACGGTGGTGAGGGTTTGACTGGCGTGTACCTGATGGTGGCCCCACGGGTGTGCTTGGCAAGGGCCTCGCCGTAGCCCCGGCAAGGGTCTTGCCGCGGCGCCTGCTGTCATCCCCATCAAGGCTCTTGCCGGGGGCCTTGTGGTCCTCCTTGGCTGGGATCCCGCCAAGGGTCGTCGTCTTCTATAGTGTGTATGTGATCTTGGATGTCTTCACAAAGATCTGCATGCACCACAGGGATGTCTCCCGAATCCTTTGCCCCATGGGGGCAGTGGACTCAAAGGTGATCCGCTCCGTGGGCGTGGGGCGAGCCGCCCCGGCAAGGGCCTTGCCGGGTTTGCTAAAATCGCCCCGGCAAGGATCTTGCCGGGGGAGTCCGCTTCGTCCCCTTTGCTCCTTGTGGTCTTGGTCTTGGCGTTGTTCTGCTCCTTTCGGGCTTCAGCCTTACCTTGGCTTACCTTCCTTGCCTTGCTTTAGCGTGGCGGCGCCTGTGACTCAGACTGCCCGTGCACAGTTAAAAGGTGTACCCCTCATTTTGTACACCGACAGACCTCCGTAGCAACTTTGCATCTGTAAGCTTCTTCCTCCCTGTTCCTCAGATCTGCATTAGGATTTTTGAGTTCGTCGGTGTTCGTCGCCGTCCGTCACGAACCCTTGACAGATTCCACCTCCAACGCCTCTTTCTAATCTTAAGATAGTATAAAACTGCTGCGGTAGCTGCTTCGCACTCATTTCGAATGCAAATAGATCCCTTTTCGCTTGTTCAGAGGCTTCCTTCAAGCGTATGAACTTCTCTGCACTAGTTTTAGGTCTAGAAATTTTTCTTTTCCAAACGACCATTTGATCCAAAATAATAGCTGCAACTTGTGAAACCTGTTTGTTCCATACTTAGCCGAAAAACCGTATCTGTTAAATCTGCTTCACACGGTAGCTCATGTGGCCGGTTTAAGAAGACAACACTGATTGTCAGCTTTGCTCGCTTCTCGCAATTTAAGAAAATTTAACTGCCTTTGATACCTGTAGCGGCTTAAATATCACTACATAGTTACCCATATGTCATTAGGCCCCTTCTTAAGCCTCCATCTTGAGTAGACTTAAAATGTTTTCCTCCGGGTTAAATTTGAACTGGAAACTCTTATTTTGTCATAGGCTTCAATTTATACAATGGCACCCAAGGCTCACAAAGCTCCCATGACCTGCAACTGGGTCAAATCCACTGTTACGGAGAGCACTTTGTCTGAATTCATAAAGTCCGGCCATCTGCCTAAGAGGGAGGTCATGTCTTATCGTGCTCCTAACCTGTCAGAGGAGAAGCCTCAACCCAAGGAGGGGGAGGTGATCGTGTTTACTCATCACATGAACCGGGGCTTCGCTCCACCCGGTTCAAAATTCTTCAGGGATGTTTTACATTTCTTCGATCTCAGACCTCAAGACATCGGGCCCAATTCTGTGTCAAATATTTGCAATTTCCAAGTCTTCTGCGAGGTGTACCTTGGGGAAGAACCTAGCTTACTTTTATTCAGAGAATTGTTCTACTTAAACCGGCAGAACGAACGCGCCAACGTGCCCAGTCTGGAACTTGGTGGCATCTCGATTCAGCGGCCGAGAGACTGCCTTTTTCCTTATGCTGAACTGCCGAGTCATCCAAAGGATTGAATCGACGTGGTTCTACCGCCAGATACTTCTTGGTGACGAAAATCCTCTTGCTTCCGCGCTTTGCGCTTTGAATCCAACCACCCGCTGCCGGATAAACTGACTGCTGTTGAACATCTGCCACTCGCTCCCACCATTAGTAAAATCAAAGCTCTTTTGGGAAATGGCTTAGATGGCATTGACCTGGTCCGAGTCTGGGTCACTTGGCGAGTGATTCCATTAAGCCGCTGCCCCGGCTTAATGTGCACTTACTCAGGCGAGAAGGATAACCCACTGCGTCATAGTCCCGACGACTTACCAGATGATGTGGTGGATGCTACGACCTAAACGTTGCTGAAAGAGGGCACGGTGACCAGTAATGCCTTTGGCTTACTTCCTTTCTTCAAGAAGAACCTGGCCCTTGCAGTAAGTCATCAACCTCAATAATTACTCCTTACTGTGTTATACCTTGCTTTTACTCATAACCCCTTATCATTTTTCACAGGCCGATGATAACTTCTGGAAGGTCAAGTATAACCATGAGGCGGCCAAACAAGCCAGAGCGGCAAAAAGAGCCGAAAGGAAAGCCGCCAAGACTGGAACTTCGAAGAAGAGGAAGCCAAGCACTTCAGATATGTTTAAACTTGATGACACTGATGATGATGAAGAAGAGGTAACTTTTTAACTCCCTTGACTCTTTATCATCACCTTGCTGACATTAAATCTTTTCAGGAAGATATGGGGAACAACCAAGCCGTCGAGGAAGAGGTAACTATAATCTCCTCCGACTCCGAGCCCCTGCCGCGTCAGAAAATTCGAAGAGTAACCCGGAAAGTAAGATTTTCACATCCTTTGGCTTACCAAGATCCTCAATTTCTTTTGAAGCAACAGCAATTTGAAAGCCGGAGGCAGACCCGGACCAGCAAGGATGTAGAGCTCTCCTCCGGCTTACCTGACGTGACCAGGAAGCATCAGACTGAGGTTATCTCTGATTTACGTTTCGCTTTTCCTTTGGCGGGTTTAATTCATCAACCTCTCAATTCATCTGACTCAAATTATCAGGAGACCTCACCTTCCTCTGGCGAGTCTATGCAATCCAACATGCCGTCTTTCAAAACCACCCCCGGGTAATATAAACTTATTTACCTTATGCTTTACCTTACTCATATTTTTGTACTCACCCTTCTGCTTTATCCACAGCGTGCAGTTGAAGCCCAGTAAGAGGGCAAAAAAGAATAAGCCATCCCAAGATCCGGCCATAACTGAACCGGAGCTTGGTACGGCTGCTCCTGACAGTTCTACCCATCAGCCGCCACCTGAACCAGCCTATGACATTCCAGCACCAACCTCTGATCCACCCGCCGAAGATACTCTCAACAGCTCTGATAACCCGGAAGCTCCTAGCCCGGCCAAGACAATTGATCTAGAAGTTGAGATTCTGAAGACTCAGTTTGTTGAGCCGGGGCGTCCCATTGTCCTTGCCAAATGCTCTGCCAAGGAGGAGCTTCTGGAACGCCGAAAGGCCAAGCTAGACATTGTTGACTATACTCATTTGAGCATTGGAGAAATAATCTCTGGCTATCTCAATCAAGTACATAGCAGCCGTGACCTGGAAATTGACATGGTGAAGCAAATACAGCAAAAATATGAGGTATGACCTATGTTACTTTTATTAATCATACTTACTGTACCAGCCCCCAAGTCTACTGCTTATAAGTAAATATGCAGTAGACTTAGAAAACTGCTTAGCACTGCTTTGTCCGGTTTAGAAAGAAGATACTTAACCCGATTGTAACATAATACCTTGAACTTACGATACACATTAGCCCCCAAGTGTCAAGTATCTTTGCTTGCAAAATGCTTGGGACTTAATTTCCATGAACCGGCATTGTAAATTAAAATTCTTCAGCATACATTAGCCCCCAAGTGTCGAGTATCTTTGCTTGCAAAGTGCTTGGGTCTTAATGTTATCTTACCATGATTCTGATTATAACCCGGCATCAATACAGGCTGCCATAAGTCCATTTGAATCAGAGGTTACTGACCTAAAGAACCGCCTGGCAGCTCAAGAACTTGAAATTCAAAAGTCCAACTCCAAATTTGAATTCAGCGTCTCTGAACAAGAGAAGTTGAAGAAAAACTTTGAGACGGATAAGAAAAATTGGGCTGATGAAAAGGCTTCACTGGTGACCCGGGCCGAAACGGCAGAGGCATCGCTTGCCGAAGCCACAGCTGAGCTATCCGGCTTAAAGCGCCAGATATCTCAAATGGTCTCAGCAATCTTTGGTAAGTTACTCATACAAACTTGAAATATTGCAAACCTTCTTTCAATGATTACTTCAATTGTTACCTCCGGTTTACCTTATGTTAATAATGCAGGCCCAGGAGCACAAACCTCAAGCAGAATATGTTGATCAAACTGAAGGTGGTTTATACTCTGGTGGAACAGCTCTACACCGGATCACAACGTGCTTTGGCCGTTGTAGCTTTATCAAATGACGTTCCTCGCCTCCTGCAAGATGTGCGGAAGCGGTTTGCTGTGTTACCTCAGCGGATCCAAGAGCTAAGGCGGGCGTCCGCAAGAGCCGGGGCCATAGCCGCGTTGAGCCGGGCTAAAGCATGGATTCCAGAACTAGACCTGGCTGACCTTGCTCTTGGATACCCGAGTCTGAAAGAGGATGGGACCATATTTGATGACCAGGATTTCACCGCCTGTGTCAAAGTTATACGCCCTGTGGCTACTCTTATTGGGAACGATACTGATCGTACCAAATATATGTCGGGTTATGACAGCGAGAATCGGAGAATCCCAACGCCTTTTTATGACGACGTCAGCCTGATCCCTCCAATCCGTAAGCATACCTTTGCCCCTGAAGTCGACCCAGCCGGTTTAATAGATGACGAAGCTGAGTTTGAAGCTTTGAGTGGCATTGACTGGGCATCGTCCACCTTCCAGGACAAAGCAGCCGACGGAGAGGCGGAGAAGGATATCCCGGATTCTTCAAGGCAACCAAAGGAGTGAACCGCCAGGCGTCAAATGTTTATGTCTTTGTGAAAACAATGCTTCATTATTCAGACTCGGGGAGTCTTGTAATAGGGTAGAAAAAACCTCTCGACTTTTGCCATGCCTTCGCGCATGTTTATGGCGCTCAATACTTTCTTAAGCCGCCATCGCTATATCCTTCCAGCTTATATTGATCTTCTATTTCCTTGAAACAAAAAATTGCTTGCCTTGTCCTGTGATCCTTTTGGTAATATCGCCGGCTTATATGACCCCACTCATGCGGGTAATTTTAACTCCTGAAAGTTGGAATCCACCTGGCACTTAACAATCTGGGGTGATCAATATTAAGCCGGAAGAACAAAAACCATCTCACAGTGCTTTCAAGAAGATCTCAAGATAGTCAAGTAATCATGCTTATGAAGTATAATAGACAATAAACAGTATTCAAAGGCTTCTGATTCGAAATACGATCAGTAAACCGTTCCAAAGGGGTTAAGCTAAGATTCGGATACGATCATATAGCCCCCAGTGGCTTTGGCGATGCCGATCAAGTGGGTATCGACAGCTATATTCTCTTTGGTTCGAATACGACCTATGTTTGAACAGGAAGCCCCCAAGTGACCATAAGAGTTGTTTAATGACACTGATTTGAATACGATCCACGTCAGACCCAAAGGGGTTAAGCTATGATTCAAATATGATCAAGAAGCCCCCAAGTGGGTTTGGCAGTATGCCGATCAAGCGGGTATCGACAGCTATGTTCTCTTTGGTTCGAATACGACCTATGTTTGAATAGGAAGCCCCCAAGTGATCATGGCTAGATTCAGATATGATCATAAGCCGGACCAAAGGGAAAGCCGGATTCAGATATGATCCGCTCCCTGTTGGTTGTTTCCACCACCTGATAAAAAAGACATATAAACCTTTGAGGGTGAAAAGGACAGAGGTCATGCTTTATTGCTTTATATAATATATACATCTTCAAAATATATACATATTGAGAGCCGACGGCTTAGGTATAATAAGGCCGAAGATGAGCGATATTCCACGGCCGGCGGGTCTCCTCCTCCGACTTACGTGAGTCTTTGTGCTCTCGAACATCGATGAGGTAGTATGACCCGTTGTTCAGATTCTTGCTGACCACAAAGGGTACTTCCCAAGGAGGGGACAACTTGTGCATATCAGATTGATCCTGGATGAGCCGGAGCACTAAATCGCCTTCCTGAAAGGTTCTGCTTCTAACCCGGCGGATGTGATAGCGGCCCAGGTCTTGCTGGTAAATCGCCGAGCGGGCTATTGCCAAGTCTCGCTCCTCATCCAACAAGTCAAGCGCATCCTGACGAGCTTTTTCGTTATCAGCCTCAACGTAAGTCGTCACACGGGGTGAATCATGCCGGATGTCACTTGGCAGGACTGCCTCCGCTCCGTACACCATGAAGAAAGGTGTGTAACCTGTAGACCTGTTAGGCGTAGTGTTGATGCTCCACAGTACAGAGGGTAGCTCCTCCACCCAACAACCCGGGGTCCGCTGTAAGGGGACCAAGAGCCGGGGTTTGATACCCTTCAGGATCTTCTGATTAGCTCTTTCTGCTTGACAATTCGATTGAGGATGAGCCACAGCCGAAACATCAAGCCGGATATGTTCTCGTTGACAGAACTCTTCCATGGCACCCTTGGAGAGATTAGTGCCATTATCAGTTATGATGTTGTGTGGAAAACCAAAACGAAAGATCACCTTTTTCATGAACTGAACCGCCGTGGATGCATCACACTTACTGACCGGCTCTGCCTCAACCCACTTTGTAAACTTATCCACTGCCACCAAGAGGTGTGTCTTTTTATCCTTAGACCTCTTGAAAGGTCCAACCATGTCAAGCCCCATCATGGACGGCCAAGTAATTGGAATCATCCTCAACTCTTGAGCCGGCACATGAGCTCGTCGTGAGAATTTTTGACATCCGTCACATTTGCTGACCAGATCCTCCGCATCAGCATGAGCCGTCAGCCAATAGAAACCATGACGGAAAGCCTTGGCCACAAGGGATTTTGAGCCGGCATGATGACCACAATCTCCTTCATGGATCTCACGAAGTATCTCCTGACCCTCCGCAGGCGACACACAACGTTGAAACGCCTCAGTGACACTGCGTGATGTAACTCACCATGAACAATCGTCATAGATTTGGACCGCCTGATAATTTGTCTCGCCAAAGTCTCATCCTCAGGCAATTCTCCCCGGGTCATATAGGCCAAATATGGCACTGCCCAATCCGGGATGACGTGAAGAGCTGCCACCAGCTATGTCTCCGGGTCTGGCACTGCTAGTTCTTCCTCTGTAGGTACCTTGACAGAAGGATTATGCAAAACATCGAGAAAGGTGTTAGGCGGCACCGGCTTACGCTGGGATCCCAGCCGGCTTAAAGCATCAGCCGCCTCATTCTTCCTTCGATCAATGTGCTCCACTTGATAACCTTTGAAGTGTCCAGCCACAGCATCAACTTCACGATGGTAAGCCGCCATAAGGGGATCCTTGGAGTCCCACTTGCCTGACACCTGTTGAGCCACGAGATCTGAGTCCCCCAAACACCTTACCTGGCTCAAATTCATCTCTTTGGCCATCCTGAGACCATGGAGTAAGGCCTCATACTCAGATGCATTGTTAGTACAAGGAAACATAAGCCGGAGCACATAACAAAATTTGTCACCTCGGGGGAAAGTTAAAACAACTCCAGCCCCTGAGCCTTCCAACTGCCTGGACCCATCAAAATGAATAGTCCAATATGTGTTATCTGGCTTCTCCTCAGGTGCCTGTAACTCTGTCCAATGATTGATAAAGTCCACCAAGGCTTGAGACTTAATAGCGGTACATGGCATGTACTTCAAACCATGAGGCCCCAGCTCAATGGCCCACTTGGCGACTCATCCTGTGGCTTCCCTATTCTGGATGATGTCTCCCAAGGGGGCAGAACTTATCACAGTTATAGGATGGCCTTGGAAGTACTGCTTCAGCTTCCGGCTTGCCATGAACACTCCGTAAACAAGTTTCTGCCAATGTGGATACCTTTGCTTAGACTCAATGAGCACCTCACTGATGTAGTAAACCGGTCGTTGAACCGGATGCTCCTTGCCAGCCTCCTTACGCTCCACTACGATGGCAACACTGACAGCTCGTGAGTTAGCAGCCACATATAACAGTAACGACTATTTATCAATGGGATCTGCAAGGACCGGCGGCTCAGACAACTGTCCCTTTAAATCTTCAAAAAAAGTATTAGCAGCATCACTCCAGACAAAAGTGTCCGTTTTCTTCATCATCTGATACAGCGGTAGGGCCTTCTCACCTAACCGGCTTATGAACCGGCTTAAAGCAGCAACACGACCCGCCAGTCGCTGAACATCATTGATGCACGCCGGTTTAGCCAAAGAGGTAATTGCCTTGATCTTCTCTGGATTAGCTTCAACGCCTCTGTTTGAGAGCAGGAAACCCAAGAGCTTGCCTGCAGGTACACCATATACACACTTTGCCGAGTTAAGCATCATCTTATAAACCCGAAGATTATCAAAGGTCTCTTTCAAATCAGATATCAAGGTTTCCTTCTCTCTGGACTTCACCATGATGTCATCCACATAAGCGTGAACATTGCGCCCAATTTGATCGTGGAGACAGTTTTGTAAACATCGCTGATAAGTCGTCTGAGCACTCTTGAGCCCAAATGGCATAGATACATAGCAGAAGGCTCCAAACGGAGTGATGAACGTCGTCTTCTCCTGGTCCTTAACTGCCATTTTGATCTAATGATAACCAGAGTAAGCATCCAAAAAGCTCAAACGCTCGCAACCCGCCGTAGCATCAATGATTTGATCAATACGGGGGAGAGCAAAGGGATCGACCGGACAAGCCTTATTTAAGTCCGTGTATTCCACACACATCCGCCAGGTGCCGTTCTTCTTGAGCACGAGCACCGGGTTAGCCAGCCACTCTGGCTGAAAAACTTCAACAATAAACCCAACCGTTAAGAGCCGGGCGACTTCCTCTCCAATGGCTTTCCGTCTCTGTTCGTTGAACCGTCGAAGAAACTGCCTGGCTGGCTTATACTTCGGATCAATATTGAGAGTGTGCTCAGCGAGTTCTCTCGGTACACCTGGCATGTCAGAAGGTTTCCATGCGGAGATGTCCCGGTTCTCACGGATGAACTCGATGAGCGCGCTTTCCTATTTAGGATCCAAATTGGCACTGATACTGAACTGCTTAGACGAATCGCCTGGAGTAAAATCAACAAGCTTGGTTTCAGCAGCCGACTTAAATTTCATAGCCGGGTCATGCTCGGTGGTTGGCTTCTTTAGAGAGGTCATATCCGCCGAGTCAACATTGTCTTGATAAAACTTCAGCTCCTCTGCTGCACAAACAGACTCAGCATAAGCCGCGTCGCCCTCCTCACATTCCAGGGCTACCTTTCGACTTCCATGCACGGAGATGGTGCCCTTGTGACTCGGCATCTTAAGTTGCAGATAAACATAACATGGCCGTGCCATGAACTTGGCATAAGCCGGCCGACCAAACAAAGCATGATATGGACTCTTGATTTTGACCACCTCAAAAGTTAATTTCTCAGCTCTAGAATCATACTCATCTTCAAAGGCCACTTCCAGCTCAATCTTGCCAACTGGGTAAGCCGACTTACCAGGCACTACCCCATGAAAAACAGTGTTGGACGTCCTCAAATCCTTGTCGGTCAATCCCATGCGTCGAAAGGTCTCATGATAAAGGATATTGATGCTGCTACCTCCGTCCATGAGTACCCTAGTGAATTTATATCCACCAACCTGAGGCGCTACCACCAGAGCTAACTAACCCAGATTATCAACCCGGAGGGGGTGATCTTCCCTGCTCCATATAATGTGCTGTTCTGACCACCTCAAATAACGGGGAACCGCCGGCTCAACAGAATTCACGGCCCTCTTATGAACCTTCTGGTCACGTCTACACAAATTAGTGGTGAACACATGATACTGCCCACTATTCAGCTGATTTGGGTGGCTTTGATAACCTGACTGCTGCTACTGTTGTCCCCCTTGACCAGACTGATGTTGATTATAACCGCCTTGATGTCCCTGAAAGCCGGAACTTGAACCGCCGCCCGGGCCATGAAAGCCGCCGGCTCCTGAGCCGCCGCCCGGCCCGTGATTGCCATCAAACGCGTTGGAATTCTTAAAAGCCTTCATGATCGCGCAATCCTTCCATAAGTGGGTGGCGGGTCGTTCCCGGGTGCCGTGTCTTGGGCAAGGCTCATTGAGTAACTGTTCAAGAGATGGGCCTGATCCGCCAGATCGAGGGGGCGGTTTGCCCTTACGTCTCTGATTGTTACCATGTGCATTGGCGTTGGATACAAACTCCGGGTTACTCTCAGCCTTACGCTTATTGCCTCCTTGATCCATCGGGTTATGCTGCTGACCCTTTCCATTGAGGTTCCTCTTTCCCTTCCCTGTCTTTTCCTCAACAGACGCGGGATCCTTGGTACTATCAGAGTTGGCGTATTTGACTAAAGCTGCCATCAGCGTACCCATATCATTGCAATCACGCTTAAGGCACCCGGTTTACGTCTCGCGGCTCAAAGCGGCGGTTCTTCTCAACATGAGGACTGCGAGCCGGCATCCATCTTGTCAGACGAATGTATTATTTCCTTGACCCGGCGTACCCAATGAGTCGTGGATTCACCCTCCTCCTGCTTACAATTTGTCAAGTCCACAATCGACATAGATTGCTTGCAAGTGTCTTTGAAGTTCTGGATGAATCGGGCCTTTAGCTTTGCCCATGAACTAATGGAGTTGGGTGGTAAGCCCTTTAACCAAGACCGGGCCGTTCCATCTAATATCATGGTGAAGTACTTAGCCATCGCCGCATCGCTGACCTCCAACAGCTCCATGGCCATCTCATAACTTTCTATCCATGCTCCGGGCTGTAAGTCAGCCGTGTAATTCGGTACCTTCCGAGGTCCCTTGAAGTCCTTGGGTAAACGTACATTACATAGAGCCGGCACTAAACAAGGAACACCGCCGGTTCTGGTAGCCACTCCCGCCTCAACGGAAGTCGTCGGATAATCTGGAAGGTCCTGATGAGCCGTTTGTCGAGCCGCTAGCTGAGCCGCCCGTTCATCCTCCTGACGTATTCGGTCCTGCACCGAGTTATAACCATCGGGCGGGTTACGGCGCTGGGCGTTGCTTGACAAAGCTTCTGACTCCATGTGCATGCTGTAACTTGGACTCCGGTTTGGACGAGCCAGAGCTAACCAAGGCGGAGGAGTTGAATGAATCATGTCCCGGCTGTAGGAATAAGTTTCTAGCTGAGCCAAGGCTGTCTGGACGAGGTCTCTGATCCTTCGAGTCTCTAGTGATGTTGGATCGTCTCCGTCCACCGGGAGAGCCGCTAAACGTGCTGATGCTACGATCAAGTTCTCCATGGGGTTGGAAAAGTGACCCGGCGGTACCGGTACGTAACGGGGCGGTGCCATGTTCCCATGAGGAGGTGCCATCTCCCGAGGCTGAGCCGGTCCTCCTGTTCCAGCTGTCATAAACTGATTTGCATCTGGTGGGTTACTTGGGCCGGCTCCGGGTGTAGCGAAAAGATTCCGAGGATCATAAACCGGAGGTAAACAGGATTGGGTTTTCTAATGCCTCCTCCTCATCACTTCGTTAGATGCGTTCACGTTCATCGTAAGTTGGAAGGCTTCTGACTGTAGCTGTTGTGCCCGTGCATCCAAGGCCGCCCGTTCTATGGCTAACCTGGTGTCCTCAGCTGCCAAGGCCTCCTTGGCCCTAGCTATCTCCTCACGCACCCGTGCCACCTCCGCGTTATGCTCATCTTGATTCGCAGGGATGACTGTGGTGGTTAACAGGGTCGTCAACTTATCCATGAGATCCATCAGCACCTGAGCCGGCGGGCGCACAGGGCCTCCTGCCCCGGCCGCTCCTGACCCGGACGTTATTGATGTTGCAGCTGTTGAGTTTTGACCGGGTTGAGTACCAGTCATGAAGACTCCTGCCCAGCTTGGCGGCTCATAGGGGTCCGGAATACTGGAGCCATCGGAACAGCCCCCAAGCATGCCCTCTTGTACTTGATACAGCAAATCTGTTGAACCGGCGGATGAATCACCGTCAGAGAGGACGACCGTCTCACCACCATCTTCAGATCCTTTAGAAAGTTCCTCTCCGTGGATGCAGCCCACGAAGGCACGCTTCATGACGGGTTGAACTCGGGCGGGTCTCATGTGAGCCGTCTCGGCGAGGTCGATGCGCTTGTCGGTGAGGCCCGGCTCACCAATCTGGCCGATGAAGACGTGGATTCCGCCGAAGGGGACCTGGTACCCGTACTCAATTGAGTCGGCATCGGGGGCCCAGCCTTCATCGTCAATGTAGATCTTGCCGCGACGACTCTTGGTCATCCGGCCCACTGCGTATCCCTTGAGCCCTTCGAAGTTTCCCTTCAAGAACTCAAATCCACCGTGCGCTAGCCCCACGGTGGGCGCCAACTGTCGTGGAATTATCACGGCAGATGTCCTCTTGCAAGGACTTAGTCGTGGAGCCATCGCAACTAGGAATCTTAAAGGGGTTAATCGGGACAAAGGACACGAGAGGTTTATACTAGTTCGGCCCCTTACGGTGAAGGTAAGGCCTACGTCTAGTTGGGTTGGTATTGCTTGATGTTTCGATGACCAGGGAGCGAGATACGCTATGCCCGGTTCTCGATGAGTTGTTTCTTGCCCTAAGCCGCCAGCGGGTCATCCCCTCATATACATGGGTTGACGCCCTGCGGCTTGCAGAGTCCCGGCCGGCTCATAAACAGTGTCCGGCTCGGTGACTAGTTAAATCTACCTTATGATACAAGTCATGCCATCATGGCGGTTTATCACTATGGGCCTTAAGCCGCCTGTGGGCCTTAGACCCTTTATTGAACCACCATCTTTGTGCTTGGTCTTTGGGCTTCTTTCTAATGAGTCTTCTTTGCGTAACCTGGCCCCTCCTGGGCGGCTTACCCAAATAGTTATATCCCCAACAGTTGGGAAGACTATCATTTGAAGCACAAGAGCAAGGAGTTCATCATCAACACACCATCTATTACCTTTTGCAGAGTGCTGTCTCCTAGATTGGTTAGGTGTCACTTGGAATCCTTCGTCAAGATTGTGGAGTTGAACCAAGGAGTTTGTAAGGGCAAGGAGATCGCCTACTTCGTGAAGATCTACCCAAGTGAGGCAAGTCCTTCATGGGCGATGGCCATGGTGAGATAGACAAGGTTGCTTCTTCATGGACCCTTCGTGGGTGGAGCCCTCCATGGACTCGCGCAACGGTTACCCTTCGTGGGTTGAAGTCTCCACCAACGTGGATGTACGATAGCACCACCTATCGGAACCACGCCAAAAATCACCGTGTCTCCAATTGCGTTTGCACACCCCAATCCCATCCCTTTATTTTCTTGCAAGTTGCATGCTTTACTTTCCGGTGCTCATATACTCTTGACATGCTTGCTTGAAATGTATTGTGAATGTTTAAACTTGTGCTAAAATTCCACCTTAACTTAAAGAACTTAAAAACTACTACTTTTCTTTGTTGAGGGTCTAATCACCCCCCCTCTAGACACCTCTTCTTGATCCTTTCTGGTATGCCAAATTTTCTATTCAAGCAACCACTCATCGATCCTCTGCTGCCGACATCGATACTACCGCTGCAAAGATACGTTGATCTACAATTAGAAGTACATTTATTCATTCGTGTGCCCGGTTGCAACGCACGGGCCCTTTTGCTAGTAGAAACTAAACAAAATTCTTCGTTACTCTGGCTGTGTTTGTGATCTTATGCGGTGCACTATAATCAGAAGTTCAGAACCACAGAACAAGCTGCTACCGAGGACAGGTTGGCTGAGTTGGAAAGGAAAAAGGACGAGATTATGAAGTCATATTCTGTTGTTGCGTTGCTCGACGAGGTGCAAAGCAAGTACTCTGAACAGCTGCAGCTCCAATTCGTGTCTTCCAATGCAAACCAGTGCTTGATGTTAGCAATGTAATGTTGTTCTTCATGTGAACTCATGGCTCACATGCGTGCACACCTTATCATGTCGGTTCTTTGCTCAGGTACAATGGCAAAGCTGGACGAGGAGTCAGAGGAGCTACACCACAAGTTCTTGGAGAAGGAAGTGGTGGTGTTAGCGACCTGACAAGAGGCGCCCACAAGTCAGCCAAAGAAGCAGGGGGAACGTCAAGCCCAACAGGCCATGTCGCGAGAGGAAGCCCAATTACAAGTTCACGGGCCTGCAATGGATCTCGTACATGTTTGAGCCCGAGAAGGACCAAAACAGTGGTATTTAGTTGAGAATGCGGTAGGTGTGAGACAGGAAAACCCTATTCGCCGCAATATGCGGCAAGTTGTCCACGTTTCGCACAGGATCATCGGGCGAGGGATTGACTTGGGTCGGCCCATTTAATCCCTTCAGCGATCCTGGTTTTGCGAACCTTCCGGAGGTTTCCGGCGGGACCTCCTATGTGCTACATTTTGCGGCGAATAACCAGCGCCACATACAGAAGGCGTGCGGCTTGCTAACTACAACAAGTGCTGCTAGCCACCAAAACTAGTCGCTACATGTGGAATATAACGCATCGTTATGATATTTAAGAACTTACTATTGTCGGATATCCCCCATGGGATGTTATTTTCTGTACGTGTAGTGTCGCATATAGATTTTCCAAATTGAACACCTTTTGGAAAATACGAAAAGAATTTTGAGGAAATGTGAATAAAATTTCAAATTTCAAACAGATTTTGAAAAAATTGTGAACATTTCAAAAATCACGAACAAAACTTGTGAAGGTGATTTGAAAAAAAATACTTTTTTGAAAGTGTCTACTTTGAAAATGTGCAAGCATTTTCTGAATTTCTGAACACATTTTTTACTACGGGAATATTTGAATACGTGAACAAATTTTGAACCCGCAAACATTTTTTGCATTTTTGAACAAATATTTGAAAAAATGGAACATTTCATGAAATTCCGAACAAAAGTTTATAACTATGGACATTTTTAGAATTTATGAAAAAAATGGAAAATTTCATCAAATTCCGAACAAAAAACTTGAAACAGCAAACATATTTAACGTTTGTGACCAAATTTTGAAAATGTGAACATTTCCGAATTGCTATCAAATTTTGAAACCATGAACATTTTTTGAATTGTGAACAAATTTTATAAGAACAAGAACATTTTTTGAATTCATGAACAAAATTTTAAAATTGTGATCAAAATTTTGAGAATGAGAGAATTTTTTGGAACACAAACATTTTTTGAAATTTTAAAAGAAAATTATGAAAATGAGAACATTTTTTCAAATATGAACACTTTTTCGAAAATGTGAACAAGTTTTGAATAAGAGAACTTTTTGAAATCCCAGACCAAGAGCACTTTTCTTTCCTTTTAAAACGAAAGAAAAGGAGAGAAAAGCCAAAAGGGAAATAAATAGAGACATAAAGAAAAAAGGAAAAAATAAGGAAAAGGAAATGAGAGAAACTAAAAAGGAAACGAAAAGGAAAAAAGAAACATAATAAGAAAAATGTAAAGAAAAAAAAACAGAAAAAGGAAAAATAAAGAGGGAAAAACAAAAAAAACAAACATAACAATAAAAAACCGGATCAAAACCTTCTAGAAAATGAAATATAAAAATAAACATGAACACTAAAAAAAGAAATTAAAAATGAAATATAAAAAAGAAATGAAAATAGAAAAAAAGAAACGAAAAAGAAAAGGAAAAGAAAAAAGAAAGAAGAAAAATAAAAAGAAAAACAAAAAGAAACCAAAAAACTGGTTCAGGGAACCTGTAACCAGAAAAAACCGGCTGGGAAATTCTAGAAGTTTCCCAAAACCGGAAACGATGGAACACGTTAACAGGCCGGACCAGGTTACCGCTCGCTCACGAGCTCTGTGAGAAACCTCTATACTGTTCGACGCAAAACGCGGCGAATAGGATATTCCGTTTCCGGCCAGGTTTTTCCTGCTTTTAGGAAACTTCTAGAATTGCTCTTAGCAAACGGACAACCCAAACGGACAAAAAACGGACAAATGCGCCGTCCGTTTGGGTCGGTCCGTTGGAGTTGCTCTTAACAACAGCAACAAATTGAATGCAGCCAAATGTTTGTCAGGTTTGTGGTTTGAAAGGTTAAATTGTCTGCAAGAATATTTTGTGGTTGCCATGTTTGTCTGCAGGACTTCTGAAGCATCTTGCTTGTCACCTTCCAACTACTTGTCCAATCTTCGCGCCACCGTCATTTCTTAGTTTCAGAACGTACAAGATGGAAATATGCGAACTAACAGGATCATGAGCATCCCCCGCAGGGATGGAGGATTATAATTGCCTGTAAATTATTTAGTACTCCTACTAGCAGAAGTTCAGAAGGAACAGCAGGTGGCAAGCATTCACAAGATCAATTGCACACAGCCAAAGATATATAGAACAAGAGAGTTAGTACCAAGATTCAAAGGAGTGCATCTTTGTAGTATTTCTCACAGAAATCAGAGATACAATGCCCGAAAGGGCAACTACCTACAGACTACCAGGCATTACAAACTGACTACTCATCTTGTCCATGAGAAATGGAACATAGCAGCAAGACCGGCTACTCATTGGTCCATGAGAAATGGAACATAGCAGCAAGACCGGCTACTCCTTGGTGGCTGCGGCCTTCTTCTTGGGGGACTTGGTGGCGGCCTTCTTCTTGGGCGACTTGGTGGACTCCTTATCTGCGGCGGCGGGGGACTTCTTGGGGAGCAGCACGGAGTTGATGTTGGGGATGACGCCGCCGTGGGCGATGGTGACGCCGGCGAGCAGCCTGCCGAGCTCCTGGTCGTTGCGGACGGCGAGCAGCAGGTGGCGCGGGATGATGCGGGTCTTCTTGTTGTCCTTGGCCGCGTTGCCGGCCAGCTCCAGGACCTGCGATTCATTCAACCAAGAACGGAATCGGTCATCTGTCCAACACAAGAAGAACAGAGCAGAGCGGGCGCTCGAGGGCAGCGAAGATCTGCGGTTACCTCGGCGGCGAGGTACTCGAGGACGGCGGCGAGGTAGACGGGGGCGCCGGAGCCGACGCGCTGCGCGTAGCGGCCCTTCTTGAGGTAGCGCCCGATGCGGCCGACGGGGAACTGGAGCCCGGCCTTCACGGAGCGGGTCACCGCCTTCTTCCTCTCGCCGCCCTTCCTTCCGGCCATCTTCTTGTTGCTGCTTATCCGGCGGACGGGAAACCACTCGAGGTGTAGGGAGCGGAGGTGTTGGATCGGAATACTGCGCGCTGCTCTGCTCTGTTCTGCTCTGAGATTGCGGGTTGGGACGGCGCCGGGGGCGCGGGATTTATTGGGCGGAGGGAGGTTCGCGGGGAGGGGGGATCGATCCGTGGGATCACTGGATGGACCAATCACAGGGCAGGGAGCTGAATCGTGCATGACACACTTCATCAACTTCGTTTGGAAATCGATGTGCTTTGTGAAATTTAATTACGTTCAAGAGTAAACCGGCCCATGTATTCAAATGAGCTTGAATCTATTATATACTTAAGACAGAAGTTTTTTTGAATTTTCACCGGGGAGGAGTATTCATGTTGCCTATAAAGCTTTGCAGCCTTTTTTGCAAGATAGGTTCAAGTGAACCAGAGATACAGGGGGCACAAGGGGAAGAGATAAAGAAAGAAAACACACACTAACAACACACTTAGCAGGTGAGAACAAAGAGGGTCAACAAAACACAACAAAGAGCACCACCGGCATAATCGAATGGCATCGGCCAGCCGAGACCAACCCACGGCACTGCACCGTTGACGCAATCGAAAGGCTCCACGCAATCGAAACTGCACAACGCCGCGACACCACCTGTGTCATGGGGCGCATTTGAAGGGTCACGCGAGGCCGAGATGACGCCACGGCACCTGTGTGCCGCCGCGCTACTGGTGCCAGCGCTACTAGGAAAATGCTTACCAGTAGCGCTGGTTTTTGAGCTACCAGTAGCACGGGCACCAGCGCTACTACTACGGCGCTACAGCTATTTTGTAGCAGTAGCGTGTTTTTAGGCCAACGCTACTGGTAAGTTCAAGTACTAGTAGCGCGTTTTCAGGCCCGCGCTACTGCTAACAGTTATGTTTTTTTTAGCATTTTGGTGTTGTACATGTTTAAACAGATATATCTTTTATACAATAACAACTCATCATGAACTAGTCTGTTTAAATAGCATATTCATTACCACTTGTCATCACCATGAAACAATGTTCGTCAATGAGACATCATATAACAAGTTGGTCACTAGTCATAATCACAACTCTTCATCATCATCATCAACTCTAACACATTGTAGCACATAATAACACATTCTAGCTACGACCTACTCCTCTCATAGGACCTACTATACCCTCTCTTAGGTAAAATATCATAAAACAAGATAGGCATTGATGCTGCATTAAGGAAAATTGACAGGAGTGATGTTGATACTGCGGCTGACTTGGTCGTGGTGGCCGTAAGCTCATAACATTAATGCGACCTCTCGTCAACATAAGATGAGGCACACAATCCACTGGGATTTTCTGTTCAAAAACATACTAATAACTTTGTAGTTAGCAATATAGTTTAGTTTTAGAAGAATTTATGCAAAAGATGCACGGATATCGTAATAGTAGAAAATCTTACCATGATATCTCCATTGATGTTACCGTAGTTCAACACGTTCACTAGTGGCACGTATTGACCATAATGTGGAGGAGTTTGATAATAGCTATTGTAATTCTCAAGAAAAGTAAAAAATGCGATAAGACCATCTTGCTCCTTATAAGTTAATTGTGCTTCATCATTATAGTAGTAGGTTCTGTCTACCATTTTCCATACATTTTTTGAAAAATAAAAATAAGCTGTCAATGAAAATAAGCTGTCAAATATTTTGAAATAAACAATATAAATTACTTAGTAAATATGTTTAAGAAACTCACACAGCGGTAGAACTAGAAGCGTGTCAACAAGGACCCAAATGGTCATATCATTTTCGTCGATGTCAGGATCACCAAGATCGAAGGTGAGAAGCATACCCTCATGAAAATCATACGCCTTGCAAAGGGCTTCCCAATTCAGGCAACCAAAATTGGATGAGTTCACAGAATTGTATAGATTTACAGCAAAATCATAACCATGATGGGTCCTTAGTTGAATTATCTTTGTCTCCATTCTTTCATGATCTTCAAAACCCATCTAAATGCTTAATTATGAAAACCAGGAGTCCTCCGCCGAGTCGACGACAAGGATGCGGGATAGGCATCGTCGACGTCGAGAACTAAATGCTTAATTATGAAAACAAAATTAATAAACACTTAGCAAAATTTGGCATGACCTTTGCTAAAAATAGGACATATCGAGCGCCTGAAATTTACCAGAACGTAAATGAATCGACATTTTTGGCAAAACATAGGCCACTCGGAAAAATATGACATGTCCAAAATGTGACATGTTCAAAATATGACATGTCCACTGCAAATTTGCATATAACAGGAAAAATTGCTTTAACTAAAAAAAATAACAACAATTGCTTTAAGTAAAAAAATAACTACAATTCTGTTAACTACACCTAAAACAACTAAAACACCTAAAATTTTGTTAACTACACCTAAAACAACTAAAACACCTAAATTCTATTAACTACACCTAATTAAAAACCTAGCTAAATTTCTGTCCTAACTTTAAAACCTAGCTAAATTTTAAAACCTAGGGTTCATACCTAATCTGTCCTAGCTAGGGTTCGATCATAACCTACATTATTCTAACAACCTACATTTTTTCAACTACATAGGATTCAAAATAACTACTCTAATAACTATAACTAGGGGGAGGGAGGAGGAGGAAGGAGAGGGAGGAGTACCTCTCGGTACGGTGGAGGAGGGCAGGCGGGGGCAGGCGGCAAGCGAGGAGGAGGCCAGCGGGGAGAGGCGGCCGGCGAGGAGGAGGGCAGGCGCGGGCGAGGGCGGCCGAAGCAGCAGGGAGGAGGGCCAGCCCGGGAGACGGCAGCGTGCGGGTCGACGGCAGCGCGCGGGGGATTGAGAGGGAGGAGTGTGGAGTGTGAGTGAGAGATGAGGCCGGGCCGGGGGCGCGCGGGGGGAGAGGGAGTGGGCTTAACAACAGCGCGGGAAATGGGCCAGCGCTACTGCTAAGCCCACTAGCCGTAGCGCTGGCGCAAAACACACGCTACAGCTAAGTGGCCTGCCCTTTGGCCCCGGCGGCCCGCTAAACAGCAGCGCGGCCCGCGCCAACCAGCGCTGCTACTACTCAGTAGCAGTAGCGCCCGTTATGGCCGGCGCTACTGGTAAATACCAGTAGCGTGTGTTCCCATACATGCGCTACTGCTAAAATTCTATGTATAAGCATTTCCCTAGTAGTGGAGGGGCGTCGCCTAGCAGACCAAACCACGACACTACACCGTCGACGCAATCAAAAGGCACCATGCATCCGAGACTGCACAACGCCGCGACACCACCTGTGTCGGGGTACATTCGAAAGGGCACGCGGGGCCGAGACGACGCCATAGCACCTGTGTGCCACCGGCGTAGTCGCAGGGCACCGCCTAGCAGAGACACACCAAGAAGCACTCGAGCACGAACACCGTCAAAGAAGAGCACAAAACCGCCGTCGACCCCGAGCCGGCCGCACCACCACCAACACAGCCACACTCCACCGCCACCCCCGCGATTCATCGGTTACCACTAATAGTCATGGTCTCCAAGACGACGCCTCCAAGGAGGTAGCGACGCCCCTGACGCGTCGTCGCCCGATCTAGCAAAACTAGATCTTGGGCTTACGCCCGGAGAAACCGGACTCGAGGGATTTTGAGTGAACTAAACTCCTCAGCAACACCCCAAGGAGGAGAACGACGGCAAAATGGCGTCGGCGTTATTGGCATCAACAGAAGTTTTTGCAAGGTTTTCACCTGGAGCCAGACACTTGGCCATCACCTCAAAATCCAAGACCTGGCACACCTCCGACCGCAGCAGCAGGCCCCGAGAGGGGAGAGTAGCACCCCCACTGCACCATGAGAAGACGACGCAAAGCACCGTCGCGTGGATCCTGGGACTCCCTCCACCTCCCCCTCCCCCGCACAAGTTGGACCGGCCCGAAAGCCGGCAGCTAGTGCCACCAGCGCGCAAGCACGGAGAGGCTGGGAGAGGGTGCACGAGAAGACGCCGCCGCCCGCGCAGATCTGGGGCGACATGGCACCAGGAGCTGCATCGGCCGCATACTGCGCGCCAACCCAGCCAAACCGCCGCGCCCAAGCCCCCACACCACCGCCACCCGCCACGGGACGCCGCTACCGAGTCAGCGAGCAGTCCGCGCTCTCGCACCCGGGGCACCGCGGCCCCAAGCCTCCGCCCAGCGCCACCCACTCGCAGCTCCGCGCCCGCATGCGTAGCTCCACGCCGCCGCCGAGGAATCTGGAAGCCGCCGGATCCAGGCACTAGCCCTCAGATCGGCGCGCCGGCCAGCAAGAGAGACCTCCGGCCGTGCCCGAGAGCCGCCCGCTGACGCGAAAGGACCCCCGTCGCTGCCGTCAGCCACGCGGCTTTGCCTCACGACGTCCTTCGGCAGCGGCGGAGGGGAGGGGTGGATGGCGGCCGCCGGCGGCTAGGGTTGGGGTGGCCGCCCGAGTCGCCCGCGCGGGGGACGGGGGTGGGGGTGTGCAGTAAGTAAATTCACTGCTGATGCACTTACAACAGAAGTAAAACAAACCATCACGTTATTCCACATAGATTAAATTATATTGACCGTAAATTTTAGAGATGAACGGCTGGGATTTAAAATATGTAGCGTTACATATAAATATTATCATGAACAAATAGTTTGACATGTCACATACAACACATCTGTTTTTTTAGAACCAACACGTCTTTGGTTAACTCACATGCGTCTATATAAAAAAAACCTTTGGTTGGTGTAGCAAAGTACGGCAACCAAAAACAGATAAAACAGAGCCTCTGTTTGGATAGCGATATTTAGCCATGTGTTTATCAAAAACTTGTTTCTAGCAGATTTTTAGTAAAATCGGTTTTGCTAGTTTTTCTATGAATAATCAGCTTATGTAGAATCACCTTTGGTGTCAAAAAGGCTAAAAGCTGCCCTCTCTAATTTCTTGTTTGGATGACCATCGCTCCCGTGAGTATAGGAAGGAGCGGGCCATGAGAAACGAGCGCAGCTATGAGAAATTCAGTTACGATCCAGTATATGCGAAACGTGTTTTTGGAAAAACTACTAAGGCCGCGCTTGGATTCGTTGTGATCAAATACGGAGGTGTTTATTTTACACCTGTATATTACCGGTCACTCAGCAATTCTCGGCCAGAAACAAAACAACGAGCCGAGGTCCATATTCTTTATAGGTGTATTTGAAATAAACACGACAAACCAAACAGGGCCTAATAGTCATTTTTCCACAACCATGAAATTCTGGGTTTTCACGAAACGCGTTCTTTACATCCACAGATTAGTTAGAGTACCCAAACATTTATTCTGTTAGACGGTTTTCCTAGTTTGTAGAGATTGCATTTTATACTCCCTCCGTCTGAAAATACTTGTCTTAGGAATAGTTGTATCTAGACTTATTTTAGTTATAGATACATCCATTTTCAACCATTTTTAAAACAAGTATTTCCGAATGGAGGGAGTATATTCTATGTATCCAAACAACCCTAGAGTCCGGCTCGACAGCGCATCATAGCAGATCACGGGAAAAAAAGGCAGGCTTAGATAGAGTCCGGCTCGGAGGCACCACATATTCTCTTCTCTCTCTTTTTTTTTGCGGGCAAGAGGCACCACATATTCACGTTTCCTTAACATCCATCATTACATGTACAGTATATACGTGCTAATGAAGGGTAGTCCCATCTGTAATTGTTTATATTTTTTCCTCAAACCAATCGGACTGGCTCTCCATAGTAAATACGTGCATCCGAAACACACCCTTGGCCTTAGAAAAAAACATATCCATGTGAAGATAGCACAGTATGAATTCGATTTTCATGACGTAAAAATTGAGTTTTTATTTGGGATCTATAATAGCTTGACTAAGTGTAGCACGGCACCTCATATGCATTGCAGCCTGTTCTCATATGACAAGCGCGTGTGTGGCCACTCGCCAAATCGACCAGTGGACATTGCCTTGCACTGTAAAGATCCCGAGAGAAAATTCGCTCGGTATAAAAAAAATCTTTGCAAATTTCTCTGATTCAGTTGAATCCATATAGAAATAATTATGGAATTTTTGACACTCAAGAGCAACAAAATTGTAACGTCACATTTTCATAAATTAAAGAAACAAAAAACAAACACATAATTGCAGTGTGCCATATCGACTCAAATTCTCATGATTAAATTTATATCTAATTTTATTTGATTGCACCACCACAAAACAAAATATTCTTCCTAGGATATTTGAGTGCCATCAAAAGTGAATTGTTACATGGAAAGTCATAAAAAGAAGCACCACAAATCGAGGAGACTCTACAAAACATCAGCATACTATCTGCGCCACACAATTAAACCTACAAAAGATAAAAATAGAAAACAAAAGCCCATGTCATGCAAGCAAGCCCAAATATAGTAGTTAGTTAAAAAAAATACAAACTTCTATATAGAGAATACATTTCCTATACATGAACTTCTCACCCTGATCAATCATATCCACATGAATTACTTTTAAAAGAAAATGAATAATGAGCTGAATATATCAGTGCAAATTACATGGCTCTTTGAGCTATAAGGTATAGATGATTATTTGGTTATGTAATATAGCGATGTGGGTTGGCTAAATGTAGAAGACTACAACACCAAAATGCAACTCTTTCTACCCCATGAGAAAAAAAATGTAAACTTTTCTCAACATCACAATAGCTCAAAGTATTCTAGAAGTGTCACCTGAGAAAAGAAAATCAAACTTGGTGTATTAAGAAAACATGCTATACCCCATCATATGCACCTGAATTATTTTTGAAGGCTATATGAATCTAACAGAATATTGCAGTGTTCAATACTACAGGTATTTCATATATAAGTTCTATATACGTTTTTGGGGTTAATTCATACTATAACAACGCTGGCTGTTTAATCTAGAAAGTACATGACTAAAATATAAATTTTGTCGACATGTGTTATTAAAATCATTGGAATCAATTTAAAAATGACTGGCCAGGGAAACACTTCTAGAATACCCATATAATGAGCTAAGTTACTAACCACAACACCGTCCTTTACATTAGCTTCTCAGGATCCTTTACCTGCAAAAAAAAGAGCTTCTCGGGATCCCTATAAACAAACTAATATAACTAATGAAGAGAGAATTCCTTATTTGACACTCTCTTAAAATTGTGTTCCTTATTTGGCACTGGAGAAAATTTTCTTTCCTATATGATCTCTAGTCTTCATTTTTTTTCCCTATATGACACTCTAATGCATTTTGTACACGTGAAAAGACCATTTTACCCATATGTATAATGTGACCACAAATATGTATAAGATAATAGTTGTTCCAAAAAAAATCAGTCGAGTTATCCAATATGTGACATCAGATATGCTAGTATTGTCATGCCAGTCGATTTGCTACTGTTCTGGTTAGATTGTATACCTGCAGTAGCATATCTATGGAAATGATCCATGCTACATTTTTTGTTAAATATGGGAGCACGCCAGCATGCATCACCATGCAACTGTGCAACAGGAGGAGCACCGTACGTACGTAGGTGCGTACGTGCAAGGTCACGTAAACATTTGACCTCAAGAAAGCATGTGGTTTGGTTTGACCCCCCGCACTTTCGAAGAGTGTTGAATTAGTCCGGCCGGTAAAAAATCAGGTCAAGTCAACATGTTCAACTGTGCTCACTCTCATAAACGAATTTTCCCTAATTAGGCTCAATGCTGCATATTTCTGTTCACATTATGTACAGGGTTAAAAAGGTCTTTTCACATGTACAAAATGAACTAGAGTGTCATATAGGGAAAGAAATTAAGACTATAGGTCATATAGGGAAGAAAAAAATTTCAGTGTCAAATAAGGAACATGATTTTAAAGGAGTGTCAAATAAGGAATTCTCTCACTAATGAAAGGATTTTTACTGAAGTCAGACAATTTGTCACAACATATACATGTTGTCTCCTTTTTTGCAGGTAATCTGGAAGTTGTATTGCATGTTAACAGTGTTAGATTAGGCCAATACAAGATCCGAGATGAAACCCGGTCCATGCTACAACCAATAAACGAGATGTCCACTATAGAAGACAATGCTGCCATTGAATAAGATTGCTGGAATTTTATCTATTTATGGGTCAGCCCAATAGCAATTTCAGAAATTCCTAATAAATTCTAGAGGCCCACTTGGCCCATTCATGCAAGGCAAGGGACTCTACTAAAGTTTAGTCCCACATTGCTAGTTTAGAGGGAGTTGGACCTCTTTATAACGGAGGTTCTTTCCCCACATGTATGAGCATGAAAATAAGAGGGACATCCACACGCGCTTCTCCTCCGCTGCCCGCCGCGTCGCGCCGCGGGTTGCGGGAATGAGCCGATGTCTAAGTTTTTGCCACGCACGAGGGTATATGAAAGGTCATGCGGGAGCTGAAACGTTAAGGTTTTTGGGGAGCGCTCCGCGCGACTACTGACTTCTTCATCACGGACTCCGACGACTTCTTCCCCGACGTCGACAACCTCACCAACGACATGGCTGGAGAGGATGTCGACCCCAAGTATAGTGCTTCTGTTGTTGCTGTGCCGTACGTGTTCTTGTTCTTTCTGTTAGGAGTCCTGTTACAGTTCTTGGCTCTAGTTTCTGCCCTACATATGTTAGGTTCTATGTCGTATAAGCAACTTCATCTAGTGTCTGTTCAAGATGTGTTTAGCTCAAGTTCATATATGCAGACGCTGTTTATCTTCTCTCTGTCAGATTGCATGACTTGCTTTATATTTGCTATATTAGTCATGCTTTATCTAGTATTTCCGTTAGCAAAATTATTTGGTAAATTGCTCATATTTCCAACAATCCAAAAACCTTATTATAGGCAATTTACCCCGAGTGGTTTTGCTGCTTCCATGAGACCTCCTATGTTTGAGGGTATCCACTATAAGAGGTGGCGCATGAGAGCAGTCTTATGGTTTCAAACCATGAGTTGCTATGACGCCACTCTTGGCAAACCTGAAGGAGAGCTTGATGCTCAACAGGCACAAGCTTTTCAGAAAATGGATACTCTGTTTAAGGCTGCTCTCTTGAGTGTTCTTGGTGAGAACATAGTTGATGCTTATGCGTCAATTGATAATGGAAAAGATATGTGGGATGCACTCGAGGCCAAGTTTGGGGTCTTGGATGCTGGCACTGAGCTGTACATCATGGAGCAATTCTATGATTACAGGATGACTGAAGAGCGCTCCGTGGTTGAGCAAGCTCATGAGATACAGTCATTTGCTAGAGAACTTGAGCACTTTAGTTGTATGCTACCAGACAAGTTTGTTGCCGGAGGTATCATCACTAAGCTTCCTCCTTCGTGGAGGAACTTTGCTACCTTACTGAAACACAAGAGACAGGAGTTTTCCGTCCCGGATCTCATTGGCACTCGATCTTGATGTGGAAGAAAAGGCGAGAGCAAAGGACACACGTGCTCGAGGTATTGAGGGAGGATCTAGTGCCAATCTGGTACATAAGAAGAACTTCCAGCCACACAAGTTCAAGAACAAGGGCAAGTTTGATGGTAAAGCAAAGTTCGATGGGAAGAACAAGGTTGTGCAACACACGAACTTCAAGAAGAAGAATGACAAGAATAAAGGTGTTTGTCATGTGTGTGGGGATCCTGATCATTGGGCTCCTAGTTGCCCTAACCGCTATGACAAGCGTCATCCTGGGAAAGGCGGCAAGACCACTAATGTTGTCATTGGAGACACTGACATGAAGGATGCTGGGTATGGTATATTTCCCACTATTCTTTCAGTATGTCATTCTCCTGATTGGTTGATTGACACGGGTGCTAATGTGCATGTATGCGGTGATATTTCC
This sequence comes from Aegilops longissima, assembly GCA_021605205.1. Taxonomy (NCBI): domain Eukaryota; kingdom Viridiplantae; phylum Streptophyta; class Magnoliopsida; order Poales; family Poaceae; genus Aegilops; species Aegilops longissima. The sequence goes on along the minus strand of CM038681.1, from coordinate 54,440,173 downwards.
ATGTTTTCGTCTTATCAGACCGTAGGGACTTCAACCGTGCTGATGGGAAACGGTTCAAGTGCTTCTGTTTGTGGTGTTGGCACGGTCGATCTGAAGTTTACTTCGGGGAAGATCATGCGGCTGAAGAACGTGCATTATGTCCCCTCCATCAATAAAAATCTTGTTGCAGGATCTCTTCTGTGTAGAGATGGCTACAAGCTTGTCTTTGAGTCGAATAAATTTGTAACATCCAAGTATGGAACCTTCGTTGGTAAAGGCTATGAGTCAGGAGGCTTGTTTCGTTTATCCCTATTAGATGTTTGCAATAAAGTTGTTAATCATGTTTGCAACAATAGTGAATCAAATGTGTGGCATTCACGTCTTTGTCATGTTAACTTTGGTTGCATGTCGCGACTAGCGAAGTTGAACTTAATCCCTAGTTTCACCACTGTCAAGGGATCTAAGTGTCAAGTTTGTGTGCAAGCTAAGCAACCTCGTAAGTCTCACACGACTGCAGAAACGAGAAATCTTGCACCACTAGAGCTCATATATTCATATCTATGTGAAATGAATGGCATTTTGACAAAAGGTGGAAATAAATATTTCATGATGTTAATTGATGACTCCACTAGATACTATCGTGTGTATCTTCTGAAATCTAAGGATGAGGCTTTGAACTTTTTCAAGATCTATAAAGTTGAAGTGGAAAACCAACTTGATCGGAAAAATCAAGAGGCTTAGGCCCGACCGTGGTGGAGAGTATTTTTCCAATGAATTTGATGCTTTTTGTGCGGAACATGGTATAATCCATGAGAGGACGCCTCCCTATTCACCTCAGTCAAATGGGGTGGCCAAAAGAAAGAACCGTACTCTAATTGATTTGGTTAACGCCATGTTAGACACATCGGGTCTTTCCAAGGCATGGTGGGGGGAGGCGATATTGACGGCATGTCATGTCCTAAACCGAGTTCCCACAAAGAACAAAGAGATAACTCCATTCGAGGAATGGGAGAAGAAAAGGTTAAAACTCTCTTATCTATGAACATGGGGTTGTTTGGCGAAAGTCAATGTTCCAATTCCAAAGAAGCAGAAGCTTGGACCAAAGATTGTGGGAAGCAGTTCGTAGCGAGATGGATTCCATCTTGGTGAATGAAACTTGGGAGATAACTGATCGTCCTTATGGGTGCAAACCTATAGGATGCAAATGGGTATTCAAGAATAAGCTTAGGCCTGATGGTACTATTGAAAAGTACAAGGCTCGGCTCGTGGCTAAGGGTTATACCCAAAAGGAAGGTGAAGATTTCTTTGATAATTACTCACCTATGGCTCGACTGACCACTATTCGAGTTCTACTTTCACTAGCTGCCTCGCATGGTCTTCTCGTTCATCAAATGGATGTTAAGACTGCTTTCCTAAATGGAGAGTTGGACGAGGAAATTTATAGGGAACAACCAGATGGGTTTGTACTAGATGGCCAGGAAGGAAAAGTGTGCAAGTTGTTGAAATCTTTGCATGGACTCAAGCAAGCACCCAAACAGTGGCATGACAAGTTTGAAAGAACTTTAACAAGTGCAGGCTTTGTTGTGAATGAAGCTAACAAATGTGTGTTCTATCGCCATGGTGGGGACGAGGGAGTTATCATTTGCTTGTATATTGATGACATACTAATTTTCGGAACAAATCTGAATGTTGTTAAGGAGGTCAATAATTTCCTATCTCACTGTTTTGAGATGAAGGATTTAGGAGTGGCTGATGTCATTCTGAACATCAAGTTGTTGAGAGACGATGATGGTGGAATTACATTGCTTCAATCTCACTATGTGGAAAAGATCTTGAGTCGCTTTGGCTATAGTGACTGCAAGCCCTCTCGAGCGTGTTACTTTGAAAGAATCGAAGAATTGCTAGAGATCAATTGAAATATTCTCAGATTATTGGCTCGCTTATGTACTTAGCCAGTGCTACAAGACCTGACATCTCTTTTGCTGTTAGCAAACTGAGTCGGTTTGTCTCAAAACCAGGAGATGTGCATTGGAAAGCTCTAGAAAGAGTTTTGCGTTATTTGAAAGGCACTACGAATTATGGAATTCACTACACTGGGCACCCAAAGGTGCTTGAAGGGTATAGTGACTCAAACTGGATCTCAGATGCTGATGAGATAAAGGCCACGAGCGGTTATGTATTCACTCATGGATGTGGCGCGGTTTCTTGGAAGTCTTGCAAACAGACCATCTTAATGAGGTCAACAATGGAAGCAGAACTCACAACACTAGATACAGCTACGGTCGAAGCAGATTGGCTTCGCCGGCTCTTGAATGACTTACCGGTTGTTGAGAAACCTGTACCGGGTATCCTTATGAACTGCGACAATCAAACTGTGATCACGAAAGTGAGCAGCTCAAAGGATAACATGAAGTCATCGAGACACGTTCAGAGAAGGTTAAAGTCTGTCAGGAAAATGAGAAACTCCGGAGTTATTGCATTGGATTATATCCAAACGTCTAAAAATCTGGCAGATCCTTTTACTAAAGGTCTATCACGTAATGTGATAGATAATGCATCGAGGGAGATGGGTATGAGACCCACAATATGAGTTGTTCACAGTGGTAACCTATTCTTTGTGATCGGAGATCCCGTGAATTAGATGTGGAAGACAAGCTATTGATCAACTGAGAGGAGAGTATCCTTACTATTATCAATACCACTCCATGAAGATGCAATACTCTCCTAAAACTGCATGGCAGGTTGATGTATATCTTAATGTGTTCTAAGTGGCTCATTTAAGCAGAGATGTTGTCCTGCAGAACATCTTTTGAAGAACACACCTATATGAGTCTGATTGTTAAACGTCGCAATCTATGAGAGTAGGGTTCTCTCTAGTAAACTCATGAAAGGTCTCGGTGTATGACGCATAAGCTCCACCCGCGGGGAAGACCCACAGTAGCCATGTATCGGTCAAGGCTTTATGTGAAGCTAGATTCGCAGAAAACTTGCAGTTCAAGGCCCAGTCCACTGTTCAAGTTGCTTACTAGTGTAGCATAGAGTTCTAGGTGGAAGTTCAACTTAACAGTCTCACTGCGGTACCGGTATATAAAACAGTGTTTTGGAACTAAAGGCAAATTCTATGTGCCTCTAGGATCTGGTGGGGGATTGCTGGAATTTTATCTATTTATGGGTCAGCCCAATAGCAATTTCAGAAATTCCTAATAAATCCTAGAGGCCCACTTATCCCATTCGTGCAAGGCAAGGGACACTACTAAAGTTTAGTCCCACATTGCTAGTTTAGAGGGAGTTGGACCTCTTTATAAGGGAGGTTCTTTCCCCACATGTATGAGCATGAGAACAAGAGGGACATCCACGCGGGCTCCTCCTCCGCCGCCCGCCTCGCCACGCCTCGCCACGACGCGCCGCCGGTTGCGGGTTGCGGGTTGCGGGAATGAGCCGAGCCGATGTCTAAGTTTTTGCCACGCACGACGGGTATACGAAAGTTCACGCAGGAGCTGAAACGTTTTCTGTAGTGGACACTGAATTCGAACGGCGCACCTCTTCGGCCGCTGCCGGTTTGTTTTGTCTCCCTCCATTGCTTCACCTCCCGCCGTAGCCTGTTCGCGTCCTTCTCCTGTGCCTATATAAGAGAGGTCGCTCCTCTACAGAGAGACACATCAGAAGCTCCTCTTCCCCTCGCCACAAAGTTCCGAGCACTGCGCTGCTGCTATGTTCTACCCCCATCCCGGCTTGCGGCGTGCACCACGAGTCGGTACAGTAGGCCTCTGAAACCACACCACTTTGAGTCCTGTACGGGAGAAGGGTGATAAGGGCTTTGGGGAGCGCTCCGCGCGACTACTGACTTCTTCATCACGGACTACGACGACTACTTCCCCGACGACGACTTCTTCCCCGATGTCGACAACCTCACCGACGACATGGCTGGAGAGGATGTCGACCCCAAGTCCAGTGCTTCTGCTGTTGTTGTCCCATACGTGTTCTTGTTCTTTCTGTTAGGAGTCCTGTTATAGTTCTTGGCTCTAGTTTCTGCCCTACATATGTTAGGTTCTATGTCGTATAAGCAACTTCATCTAGTGTCTGTTCAAGATGCGTTTAGCTCAAGTTCATATATGCAAATGCTGTTTATCTTCTCTCTGTCAGATTGCATGACTTGCTTTATATTTGCTATATTAGTCATGCTTTATCTAGTATTTCTGTTAGCAAAATTATTTGGTAAATTGCTCATATTTCCAACAAAGATTGCATCAGAATCGGAAAAATTGACCATTTAAGATCAAGGTTCATCCCTAACATGACTGCTTGAATTTCAGCTTCCTGGGCATTCTTGCAATTTTTCACAACATATACATGCTTTCTCAATCATTCTAATGTATTGAATAATGATCATTAATGCTAATGTAGAAAAAAGTTAAACTTAGTTTATTTTCTACTGTATTGCTCAAGTTTTTAAAGGTAAAAGACATTTTATCTCTCAAATTGTAAATGTTTGACAAAGGAACTAAAATATAATAATTATGTAAACATAAATAGAAATCTAGTCGCGCAAATGCGCGGGTTACACCGCTAGTTCTAGAGTAATTTTGTTATTTGGTTCTAGATGCTAGATGGAATTGAGTGCGCTGCATATTTGCGGCACGAACGCAGCTGCCGAAAAACAAATTGATCATGTGCGATGCCACCGGCCCACCTAACTTCCTGTGTGCCGCTTGCGGTGGCCACCGAAGCGCCATGGATTGGTCTACCGAGGGCATCGCCGACCTCCTCCAAGACCTCACCGCCACGGCCTCAGACCCCGCACCGCCTCTTTCAGCCGCCACGAAGAGCACTGTTCGCCGCACCGTCTTCACGCCCACACGACCTACTGGAGGGGATGGGCCAGTCGACGACGGCTCACAGAAGGCCAAACCACCGCCTAAGCGACGTCACAAGCGGCCGTCGCAGGATCCTGCACAGTCGGCATTGGCGTTTCGGGCAAAGAAGACGAAGGTTGCTGCGACAGGCCGCACTGCCAAGGCTGTTGTGGTGGTGCACCCTCCCCTACCCCATCTACCTCCCCTTTCATGTCGCCGATGGTGGAGGTAGAAGAGCCGGCATCAATAACCAAAATCCAATGCAAATTTTGTTCAATTCAAATAGTTCATTGCAACTGTTAAATGCAGATAGTTCAATGCAATTGTTGAATGTGTATGTTCAATGCAGTTGTTGAAAGTGTATGTTCAATGCAATTGTTGAATGCAATTTTTTTCAATGCATGTAGTGTCTACGACGAAACTTTCTTGCACAACGTGAATGTTTTATCTCAAGATGTTTGATGATGATGATTTTGCGTCGCAAGAATATACTATGTATGAGGAAGAGCATAATATCGATATGTATGAGGAGGAGTTTATTGATGCAACTCCAAAAGGAGGAAGATTGCCAAATTATCAAGAAGATGGAGATGTGTTGCTATGTATTGCATGGAAACAAATAAGCACTGGTCCCACGGGCGGAGTTGAGCAACCCGCCTCCACTTATTGGGTATGAATTAAAGAGTACTTCCATGAGCACAATACAAGTGGCTATGACCGAAATGGGTGTTTCCCTCTGTCACCGATGGTCGATACTTCCCGTGGATCACCAAAATTGGTCGTCTTGTTTGAATCATGTCAAATACATTAACCCAAGTGGTTGCGGTGCCTTTGACAAGGTGATTCCTTGCTCAACATTCATCAAGTGCTTTCTTTATGTCTTGTATGTGTAGGTATCTAATGGACTAATTAATTTTCTAATTTGTGTTCCATAGCTCAATGTTACCCCAAGGTTTATTTAGGACAAAAGGAAGGAAAGGAGATAATAGGAAGAAGAATGGGAAGCCATTCACTTTGCGTCATTGTTGGAAGGAACTTGAACGTGAGGAGAAGTGGAAGAACCAGGAGGTATACGAAATTCCTAATAGGAAGAACTACACACTACAAAAAAATACACTTCCGTGATGATACGTGTTTGTCACAATAGGTCGCTTTTTTTGTCATACATGTACATCCATGACAAATTTATGACAGAATCAAGATAGTCATACCTGTGATGTCGTAGAAGTGTTCCATGACATTACCAAAATTATCATCACGGAAGTGTCCACTTCCATGACGATAAATCGCGCGTCACAGAAGTGCTTTCGTCAAGGGTGACCGACACGTGGCATCCACCGTAACGGAACGCCATTAAGCTATCGGGTTGGGTTTTGGATCCGATAACCCATTAACAGCCCCGACCAATGGGAAATTTCCACGTGTAAAATTCTTATTGGCCGGACGAAACACATGTGAGCTCGTCAGTGGGTCAGAACGACGCCTATGATATGTCGACACGTGGCACGGCCCAACAGTGGCCCATTTAGCTTACAAAGCCGGCCCGTTTGACTTGGTTAAAAGTTAATGGGCTGGCCCATGAAAAGCCTGTTAACGATCTCTTCGCAAATAGCCCATTTTACGGCCCGTTAACTCACGGCCCGCTAGGCCCTAAAGGAAATCGGCCCAACAACGTCATGTGGGCCGTCGAATATAATACCAGCCCATTTCACTTTCGGCCCATGTATGGCCCACGACATCTTTCGGCCCATATGAGGCCTTCGTATCTTTCGGCCCATTACAGGCCCACGGTGAGTCTAGCTCGTAATGAACAGTAATTTTCTTTATACCCGTTAACGGCCCGTGATTTACATGGGCCGTTTCCAGCCCGTGTTAGCTTTCGGCCTATTGACGGCCCATACGTTCTTGGGCTCCTTTTCGGCCCTCGATTACTTCCGGCCCGTTACTGGCCTGTTCCCCTAATGGGCCAAATTCGGCCCATGGCAAGAGTCGGCCCGTTACTAGCCTGTTCCACTAATGGGCCAAATTCGGCCCATGGCAAGAGTCGGCTCGTTACTGGCCTGTTACCCTAATGGGCCAAATTCGGCCCATGGCAAGAGTCGGCCCGTTTCTGGCCTGTTAACCCGTTGCACCGTTCCCAGCCCGTCCTATATTCTGGCCCATTAACGACCCGTTATGCCTGTGACAGAATTAAGCTTTGCTGTCCTACGGCCTGTTACCGTGCTGGGCCGATCCAATTACGCCCGATTATGGCCCATGTAGACCCATTTATCCGATGGCCCGAGGCCCACCGATTACAGGCCCATTTATCGACGGCCCGTAGGAGACCCATGGATCCTACGGCCCGTATATGGCCCATGGTAGTTGCGGCCACTAGCAAATCAGGGAAAAAGAAGACTAGGAAATAAATAAGGCCAAAACTAACGCCAGGCTATTAAGGCGATTGCACAGATTACATCCACTCGGCATCAAAGATCGCCACCAGTGCAAATATAGGGAACACCCTACACTATACAAAAATGGCTTGTTGTTTTCTTCAGGCGGTGGCTGCATGTTAAGAATAAATTTTGTATCGCACCAAAACAAATTACAACTATATAACAAAAGGAAGGTTGGCACAAAACTTAACAGATCTAGCGTATAAATGCACCACCGAAGTTCAAGCTCACCATTTGACCTGATCATTACGTTTTCATGTTGTATTGTCCGATGGAGCACCATAACCCTCGCCTTCATTTCCCCTAGGCTCCTGAACAACATAGAAAATGTCTGATAGTCTGGTTTCAAAACCATGCATATCTTGATGACATTGAGCAATGTTTCTCCTTGTTTCACAAAGGGTATCTGTTAGGAAATGGACTTGTGTCTGGAGCGCAGATACAACATTGCTTTGAGCTTGCATATCTTGATCATGAGGCAGTTTGGACGATATTCCCTTAACAACCAACCCAGTATTACGCAGGAATGTGCTTTTGGCACTGTTAGTGGACAGGTACTAACCCACTGCAGCAAGAGCTGACATTGCGGTTATAGTTGCCTCACCACCTTCAGAAGGTGGCGGTTCCACCATTTTTTCCATAGCTCGCTGAAAATTTGAGGTTTTACATTAGTAGTACCAGAACAGAAGATATTAAGGAGGCAGCAAAACCAAACAAAATAGCTTTGGTCTATATACAGAACTTATTCTGTTGAACCCATGTAAAATATTAGTTGTATTTTATTGCAAAGTACATAATAAAACCAGGTTCCAAACATATGACCATGTACCATCGCTAATGTATTGTCTATTTCTTCACATTGTATTGGGGGCTAAGGATGAAGAGACGAAGTTTATAATACGGTAAGCATAGTATGACGCCATTCATATCACAAAACAAGTGAGAACAGACAAACAGGCAATTGTAATGTTGTGTGGGCAAGTCCAGCACGGAACTAGATTACGGGTCAAGATCAAAGGAACATCACTCCTCTCTTTTAAACCTTGTAAGGTGCAATGATACGCTAAGACAATTGTGTATAAAGTTGAAAAGAGTAATAGACATTGGCTGCAAACCATGCAGTTCAAGGCACAAGTCAGAGTAAGTAGTAGTTAAAAGGCATGAGTATTAAGGACTTACAACAGCGGCTTTGACTGGCGTAGTCATGCCCTTCTTGCTGGTGTGACAGTCCTTTAAGATTTCCACAGCATTTGGTTCAGGTACTTTTTGGTCCTTGCGGGCTTTCCTCTGCATTTGGAACAAGTCAATATAGATCTGATAATATGGTACAATGAAAAGAGTGAAACATCAGCTAATTACAAGAGCCTCGCGAGTGTGCAATATAGCTACGAGATCACGTAAATGCATTGGAATTTCACTTTTGTACGGTTGGCCTTGTTCTTTGAACAGTTCACCTATAAGAAGATAGATTTGTGTGGCACATGCGTAAATAGAACTTCAACATGTGATCTGATGACATATATATAATGTACCTGATACTTCGGATCGGACCAAGTGTTTAACGAGGCCTCTCCGGTCTTCATCGATATATTTTCCATTTGGAGATGTTTGGGCAAGTTCACTGTTAGCCTTGCCTTCAAAGTGAGTTTTCCTCAAGTTATACCGACATCTTGTCGCAGAGCATACTTGAAAACATGGGTGCAAGCTTGTCTGGTTGCATCATCTTGGCTATCCAACTTGAACCTCATCTATTGAAAATTATGGGAGTCTCAGCAACCTAGAAAGTATTGGATAGAGCAAGACGATATTACTAGTTTCCATACATAACCATACTTACAGATAAATGGTCGAGGAAGATGTTGAACTGGGTTTCGTATTTGTCATTCCTATGCTGAATCCATGTTGGGAGGATACGTACATGACACCTAACAGCAACCGCTGCCTCTGATACTAACTTGGCTGACTCTGTAGCATCACGTGGCCTTTTTAAACCTGCCTCAAAACGGATCTCCATTCTTCCTCCTCTAGATTTAGTTAACCTATCGAGCATTATCCCTGATGTTTGTTTCCTCTTGCGCCTAGGTGCTAGTCCAACAACAAACATAGGAAGTGTTAGTGTACATCAAACTGTGAGACTACGTATAAAGAAGCATGCAACTGTAACTTAACTCCAGCAACTACCTTCTTGTTGTTGAAGCTCACAAGGTTCATCTGATATTGCCAACTCGTCTTGTGTCAAGAGTGCTTGGGAAGTAGTGTCAGGTGGCAAGGGAGCTTGGGAACGTGCTGCTAGCTTAGTTGACGCACGAGTACGTCGTGCAGCTGGTAGTACTGTGGTAGGTGTTGCAAGAACTAGAGCTGTCTCTGCTTGTTTGGTGGCAGCTATTTGTTTCTGTTTGTCTTTTTTGCAACTCGTGTAGCATGGGATGCCGTCTTTGTAGAATTTTCTGCTGGACTTTGACCTTCTATTGCACCATCAGTACCAGCAGAATCTGCAGGATTCATCCGCTTCTCATTCCCTGCCATTCTGTGTTTTTTCCTCTTTCTCTGTGCCATGTTAAGTCAAGCCGACAAGAAAAACGAATAACAATTTAGTTCCTCAGAACAAATTGATGCGTGATGCAGACAAACTGAGCTTTGATGTTAGACAACCACATGATAGGAGGATGCAATATGTATGAAAAATAGGACGGAAGAGATAACTAGAACTATGATGTGTAAACTAAGAAGAAGACATTTCACCAAATTAGAAGCAATGCAATGGAAGGTAGACACCATATGAAAGATGCTACAAATATCGCTCTGCCAAGTTAACCGTGTCTCATCATAAATGGCGTTTAAACAAATGTGAAGCAGTACAAGAAATAAATCATATGCAAGATGCAAACAACATCACACTACCATGTTAGAGGTCTTTTGTCATTAGTGCCATTGCATATTCACAGCTTACGATGTGTAAACTAAGGAGAAGGCATTTCAACAAATTAGAAGCAATGAAAACTAGACACCATATGAAAGATGCAACGAATATCACTCTACCAAGTTAAAACTATCTCGTCATAAGTGCCATTTCAACAAATTAGTAGTACAAGCTAGAAAAGAATGTGAGATGTAACCTATATCACACTCCGAAGTCAAACGTGTCTTATGATAAGTGATTGTTCCAGGTTACACAACAGTAGTAATTTGATGTAAGAACATGGTGTGATAGACAGATATTGTATGTTCTAGAAACAGGAACACGTGTCTTATTCAAGTATAATGTGTAAAGTAAGCAGATGGAATTCAACACAATTAGAAGCAATACAAGCTAGACATCACACATAACATGCAACCACATATAACGATTGCCAAGTTAGAGGAGCACGGTGATGCTGCACTAGGGAGACGTGCTCATCATAAACACAACTTTGTTGAGTGTCTATGCATGTGTTGTCTTGGAAATCATCTTAGGGGTGTGGAGGAGTAGAAACTGTAGAGGCCCTCCGTCCGGAAGGAGAACCTTTATCCGCTGCCTTGCTAACTTCCTTCCGCTTTATTGATTTTGAATTGTCAAGTAAAACCGACAAGAAAAAGCAATAAAATTCTCTCTTCAGAACTCATTCATGCATGATACTGACAATCACTACTTTGATGTAAGGAAAACACATGATACCAGGATGGAATATGTACGAAAAATAGGACGGCATGGCATATTTCACAACTGTTTGTGTAAACTAAGTAGAAACCATTCCAGCAAATAAGAAGCAATGCAAGCTAGACACCACATGAAAGATGCAACCAATATGACTCTGCCAAGTTAAAAGCGTCCCATCATAAATGGAATTTCAACAAATTAGAAGCAGCGCATGCTATAAATCATATGAAAGATGCAACTAATATCGCACTGCATATACTAAAGGTGTCTCGTCATGTTGATTGATGCGGGATACAAAAAACAATAGTTTTATGTAAGGACATGCTTAATAGACAAATGTACTATGTACTAAATACAGGAAGGCATGTCACATTAACAGGTATAATGTATAAGCTAAGCAGACTAGCACATGCAGTTTAACCAGATTGGAAGAATTACAATCTAGACACCATATGCAACATGCAACCACATATCACGCTGCCAAGTTAGAGCAAGCACCTGCGATGCTAGTGTAGGGGAAATGTTGTAATCAACTACAAAGCTACGTTCACTATCCTCATGTAGCATTTCTGTTTCTTGAGAATCATGTTGGGAGGCTGACGCTGCATTCTTTAAATGAGGAGTAGTCCCCTTGCCTGCCTGCCTCGTCATAAGTGATTGATGAGGGATACACAAGAACATTAGTTTGATGTAAGAACATGGTTAATACACAGATGTACTAGTATGTACCAAAAATAGAAAGGCATGTCATATTCAAAGGTATAATGTGTAAGCTAAGCAGATGCAATTTAACCAAATTGGAAGCAATACAAGCTAGACATCCGGCTGGAGTGGTGAGCATGATCATCTAGGACCTGAGAGCCTGGTGGGAGGCGGGCTGCTTCACCACCATCGCAGCTTTTAGTTGGCTTCGGTGATGCCTATCTTTGCTGGGCTTGTCATCGGCTCGGCGGCCTACGACTAGCTATTTGTCTTCCGGTGCTCACGGATGGTGGTTCATGTAAAAAATATCTTTCCTTATCTTACCGACTTCGGCCTTTCTAATACAAGCTAGACACCATATGGAACATGCAACCACATATGACACCGCGAAGTTAAAGCAAGCACCTGGGATGGTGGTTCATTGCGAGTGAGGTCATCAACTCCAGAGCTACGTTCCCCGTCTCAATCTGCTGACACTACATCCTTTAAAGCGTTGAAACGTGTCTTGCCTAGCCACACACCAAACTGGAGCGACTTCTCTCTTTTATTTTTGGCTTCTCTCATGGCAGCAGAGTCTGAAATACCCTTGCATAAAAACACAACAGTGAGAGTAAGGGTGAAGTGTGTGCAGAACTAGTGCACTGTAAAAGTAGCAGATAGCAGGTGGCTGAAAAATAAATGACAGGAGACATATGATAGCTGTCGGTGTCAAAACCAGCGGATCTCGGGTAGGGGGTCCCGAACTGTGCGTCTAGGCGGATGGTAACAGGAGACAAGGGACACGATGTTTACCCAGGTTCGGGCCCTCTTGATGGAGGTAAAACCCTACGTCCTGCTTGATTGATATTGATATTGTGGATGTTTACAAGAGTGGATCTACCACGAGATCAAGGAGGCTAAACCCTAGAAGCTAGCCTATGGTATGATTGTAAGGGTTGTTGTGATTGTTGTCCTACGGACTAAAGCCATCCGGTTTATATAGACACCGGAGAGGGCTAGGGTTACATAGAGTCGGTTACAATGGTAGGAGATCTACATATCCGTATCGCCAAGCTTGCCTTCCATGCCAAGGAAAGTCCCATCCGGACACGGGTGAAGTCTTCAATCTTGTATCTTCATAGTCTTGGAGTCCGGTCGATGATGATAGTCCGCAAATGATAGTTCGGTGATGATGGTAGTCCGCTATCCGGACACCCCTAATCCAGACTCCTCAAGAGCCCCTGAACCAGGCTTCAATGACGATAAGTCCGGCGTGTATATTGCTTGGCATTGCAAGGCGGGTTCCTCCTCCAAATGATAGAAGATTGTGAACACCGGGATAGTGTCCGCTCTCCAAAATAAATTCCACATTCCACCGTAGAGAATAATAATATATACACAAGTTCAATCTGCGACGTTTTCCGTGGCATGACGTCACACCACTACCAAGCCATTACTCAATTGTTTTTACTTTACCACCTCAACAAGATTTAGCGAAGCGGTTTCCTTGGCACGCCTTGTCGGAGCAGAGATCGTGTTTCCCTTAATCCGGGATTCTCATCAATACGGGCGTGGGTAACCCAACGCGTCATTGATGGTGACGCTTGGGAGATAAGCGAGTTTTACCAGGCGGTGGGGGCGCGTAAGACTTCGCCGCCCATATAAGGGATAAGGATTCACCTTCTCACCTATGCCTTCTTCCTCCTTTGCTTATCCATCCTCACAAGACTGAGCTCCAGCGCCCAAGTTCGCAAGATCTCGTCTCAACCTTCTCCGACCATGTCCGGGCGGGAGGTAAATGGTTGGCCTCCACCGTTAAGGAGGAGCAAATCGCCAAACTTCGCGGGCGCGGATACCTCTCCGCGACATCACAGACCGCTGCCCAACGAGGGCAGCTCATCCCCACCCCTGGCCCCAAGAGAGGGTTGTCTTTCTTTCCCACTTCCTCCGCAGACTGGGCTTTCCACTTCACCCCTTTGTCCGGGGCTCATGTTCTACTACGGCCTGGATTTCCATGATCCGGCGCCAACTTCATCCTCAACATCTCGGCGTTTATCGTCAGTGTGCGAGGCCTTCCTCTCAGATCCAGCCCCACTTCGCTTGTGGCTCAAGACCTTCAATGTCAAGCGAAGGTAGTGAAGGGCATTCAAGCGGAGTCGGAGGCGCCATGTTGGGCAAGATGCCCAACGTCCTTTGGTTCAAGGGCCTTCATGGAATCCGTCAAGGGGTGGCAATCGGGTGGTTCTACATCACCGAGCAGCGTGACCCTAAATGGGCGGCGGCCCCGAAGTTTAGATCTGGTATCCCCACGCAGCTCACCTCCGGAAAGAGAAGGGCTTGCTGTGGGGCAGTTTGAACGAGCCGACGGGACTCTGCACTGTATCAAGAAGCTGGTGAAGAAGCTCGGGCTGGTTAACGTGGTCCAAGTCATGCTCGTCCGCGGATTCTCCCATGCCAAGAGCGGGCATTCAATCTATGGGAGTTCGATCCGGAACAGCACCAGCGCTGAACAAGCTCTTGACACAACGTCTGAAAGCGCTGGAAGGTGCTGTTCAAGGGCGCCGGTTTCCCGCATCCGCGATCGAAGATCGCGATTTCGCTTCATGGCCAGGTGACGAGGTAAGTGATTCTACCCTTTACGGGACACTTGTTTTCCATAGTTTGACTCTATCTGGTTTTAATTTCCCTTTTCCTTTGACAGACTGGATGAAGAAGGCGGAGCAGATTACTGTCCGGCTCCTATGCCGAAAATCCAATAGGCGCTCGTCTAGCGAGGCTGCTGGTTCCGCACCGCACGTGGTGCCGGAGAAGAAGGCCAAGAAGGAGGCCACGGGTGCTCGAAAGAGTGCCCGTTTTCAGGTGTCCGACGACTCGGGGCTGACTCCTCCCGAAAATGAGGAGGAGGAAGAGGACTCTTTCCAGAGGAGGAGAGAGGAAGAGGAAGGCTTCCCCAACGGGAAGGCCGGTGGGTCAAGAGGGAAGGACTATTCCCGGACAGCTCTGCCAACAAACATTGGCGAGGAAGAATGGCCTTCGAGGGCCAGCCTCGGCGAGATCGTAAGTATCCGGATTCTGAATGATTTATAATTTCTTTTCTGCGTCACATAGTGTCATTCTAATGCCGCATACTGCCTGTAGTCCGGCCGGTGATGATCTCCCGCTTCATCGAAGGGTCGTTGGCTTCGTCGGATGTAGACTCCATCCCCGCCTCCACCCTCGCGACGCTGAAGACACCGAGGTGGGATCCCGAAGGGACCCATCGGGGAGGCTCGGGGCGCCACAAGGCGCCCTCCGGACTTTTGCGCCGACTCCACAAGAACCCGCAGTGGTTCCGGAGTCCGGCTGTCGCCCTTCAGCGAAGGGCAAGACCGTGACGCCGGCGGCTTCCGTCCCAACCGAGGCGCCGGGTAACTTGTTGGGCGCTGCAGAGCGCTTCCATCGAGGAAGAACACCGCACTATTATGAGTGCGGTGATTGAAAAGTGCAGCTTCGCCAAAGGCGGGCTGACCAAGCTTACAATAGCCTTCTATCGGGCTTTGAGGTAAGAAGTTAAAATATGCAATGTAATACCGCATAGACAGTAGCCCCTGATGCTCGGTTCGGTGTTGGAAAGAAAAGCGGACCGAGGATCTAAAAAAGATATACGCAGGGTTGCTAAAAATTATGTCAATATGGGTTGCAGGCTGCGCTGCTGACCTCTGCCGCCGATCATGCGAGGTCGGTGCGTTGAAGCGGGAGCTCGGCGGTCGGGCAAGAGCTCGGCCGCCAGAGGCAGCTCAAGACAAAGAAGGTGAGTAACACCACTTTGAATTTGTACCTTCTGAAAAAGGATTTAGGTTGCGACAAAAATAACAAGGATAACATGGGTACTGTAGGGGCCACGAACGAGGTGGCGGCCTCAAGGAGGCCGTGTCCGCGACGAACATAATGCGGCCACGGAACGGGCAGAGCGAGAAAAGCAAGAGGCGAGGGTGGCGATGGTTCAGCAAGAGCTCCGTGGCTCTCATGGAAAAGCATGAGAGTTTGGGCGTGACTCAAAGACTCGAGAGTCCGAGCTTGCCTCGGCTCTCGAAAGTGCCAAAACCGCCAAGGCCGAGGCCCATAAGTCCCTTCAGGAGGTTGAATTGATGAAGAAGATAGCGGCGGGTAAGGCATTTTTCATGCAAAGCAAGCATGTGAATGTAAATTACATGATACTTACCCGAATTCGGAGCTCTCCAGGGGCGTTTGCAGATCTGCCTCGCAGCGTGTCTGATGCCGCCGCATTCTACCGAGCCGAGGAGGGGAGCTCAACGGAGAAGGTCTTCTGGTCTCAGTATACTGAGGCCGGCCATCCGGTGCCCCCTAGCGACCAGATGAAGCAGCTGGTCGAGCTTCACAAGGTGGCCTAGCAGGACATGAAGGGCTCATAGTCCGCCGTGGCCGGAGAGGCCATGCACGCAGCTACTTCGCCTCGTCGCGACGGCTGGTGGATGTGTGCCCCTGGGTGGAGGTTATCAAGCGCTCCGCCTGTATTGAAGATGCTCGTCGGGCCCTTGCCCGCGCAAAGGTGCATTGGGGCAAGCTGGATGCGGAGAAGCTAATCACTGACGGGCCACCAGCGGGCAAGGAGCATCGTACGCCCGAACTTTACTATAAGGCTGTCCTGAAGGGTGCCCGCAAGATTGCGGATGAGTGCCCTAGGGATGTAATTTTTGAGTGAATTCGCAATGTGTTATCCTGTGCGCTGAAAACTTTGTTCATATCGCTAAGCAACGCTTGTTTAATTTAAAATATTACCTTCATGCGGCCGCTTATTAAATCTGAGAGATGGCAAGTCGTCGGCTTCAGCCCCATGCCACGAGTCTTTGGGGTGTTCGGATAAACTTGAGCACTCTTGTTCCCATTTTGGGTCCATCTAGGAGGCGCCAACACAACGAACAAGGCAACCGGACTTATAGTGCTTGAACACTCTCACTTAGCCATAGAATTCTATAATTTTAAAATTGGTGAAGCCCCTAGTATTCGAGAAGACCAATTGGGGCGCTATCCACGCCTTCATCGGACATAATCCGAACTTTGCTCAAGCGGCGAGGTCTTTAAGGACCCGAAAGGACCTCTCGAACAGCGACCAGTCTCTCGCTTTATCATGCCGGTCAGTTTTAGCTTTCTCCACTGAGGCGTTAACCCGGCTCAACCGGGGCGCAATCATAGTGGTTCTCCCAGTGCTACCTTAGCCGATAGAATGGAACGTAAGGTGCCGAACATGGGAGCCGGGCAAACCCAACTATTGACCCAAGGCATGATTCGGAGCTGATTCATATAATGCTATAAGTTCGGGGTGCCGCACTTGTGAAAGTGTGCGGACTTTATCACACCATAAAGCGGAGGACATAAGCCCCTGGTGTGTTTGGCCGTACCAAGATGCACGGGTGCAACATGTCGTAAATGAACATATATATAAATAAAGTAATGCAATAAAAGGAAAAAAAGTGCTACATTTTATTCGAGAAGATATGCTATCAGTGCGGAATGATACAAATAGTGCGGAAAGCAAGGGATTGGATGAATTAAAGGCGTCTCCCTCCAGGGGTAGGCCGCGGAATGTTGTATTTTAACAAATTTAATGCTCGTGATGGAGTCCACCTGAGTGCTCGTCGCGGCCTTTGTCCTTCCCTGGCTGTTGCATCATGAGTTCGGCAGGTTCGCCGCCGGACTGAGTTCTGTATAAAAAAGAGAAAAATGAAAGAAAAAAGAGCGACACACTTGGGAGCCCCGGTGTGGTCGAACCGCACTGGTCTGTTGTGGTTGTGCCCTTCCCCTATGCCCATGGTATCTCCGTATGTAATGATGTACGCGGAGAGTTTGTCTTGCAATTTTGCGAGGGCTGGGGTTGGGGCCGCATTGCTACGCGTGCACGGAACGTGCCAGGTGGTCTTGGTTGATGTTGCTCCGGGCACGTTTGGTCGTGTCCGGTCTTTTAACGGTCGGACTCGAGAATTGCCTTAAAAGGATGCTCTGTACTTCTGCCGCGAGAGTCGCTGTATGTTCCTCCGTTCGGAGGGAGCGTTCCGTGTTTCCATTGACTGTGATGACTCCACGAGGGCCTAGCATCTTGAGCTTAAGTTATGCATAATGCGGCACCGCGCTGAATTTTGCAAACGCGTTCGTCCGAAAGCGAGCATGATAGCCGCTGCGAACGGGACTATGTCAAGATTAACTCCTCGCTTCGAAATTATCGGGGATCCAAGACCACTTCGATGTAATCGAGCTGTACAATTGGCCTCGACACCTGGTATGACGCCTTTGAAGGTCGCTGTTGTAGGTTTAATCCTTGAAGGGTCTATGCCCATCTTGCGACCGTATCCCGATAAAGCAGGTTCAGGCTCGCCGCCGTCCATCGGGACTCTCGTGAGGTGAAATCCATCAACGATTGGGTCTAAAACCAATGCGCGAATCCGCCATGGCGGATACTGGTCGGATGGTCTCTTCGATCGAAAGTGATCGGGCAAGAGGACCATGGGTTGAATTTTGGGGCGATCGCTCCATCACAGATATCGCCCCTTAGTGCACGCTTCCGCTCCCTCTTGGGAATATCGCTATGTATATCATGTTTACCGTCCGAACTTGAGGGGGGAATCCTTTTGTCCTCTGTTGTTCGGCGGCCGGTCTCTTCCTCGTCATCGCTGTAGCCCCTTGTCACTGTTTTTCGGCGATTAATTTGCCTGCTTTGAATACCCAACAATCTCTGTTGGTATGGTTAGCTGGCTTTTCGGGGTTCCATGTATTTGACAAGAGCGGTCGAGTATTCGGTCCAAATTGGACGGGCTCGGAGTGGTTCTTTTGAATGGCTTCTTCCGTTGACGGGTTTGAGCCTCGAATCCGGCTTTGACTGCCGTATCCTCATTGCTTTATCGCCGTTACGCGGCGTTTGTTTTGTTTCGACGCAACCTGCCATTGCGGTCCTTGGTATCCGGACTGCCAGCGTTTTTGCTGAGGTTGTTATCATGAAGCGAGCCAGCTATCCTCTCCCGCATGTAAGCGGGTCATGAGGGATGTGAGGGCTGCCATGGATTTCGCTTCTCCGTCCTAGGTGCCGGCCGCACTCGTCATGGATGTTATGTTTGAAGGCAGCGAGTGCCTCTGCATCCGGACGGTCGACGATTTGATTTTTCTTTGTTAAGAACCGTGTCGAATTGCTCGCCGATTCGTCTGCTGCTGGATTATGTGGCTTAGGTCATCTGCGTCGGTGGTCGCATACACGTGCCACAGAAGTTGTCGAGGAATGCGGCTTCCGTGTCTTCCCAACATCCAATTGACTCTGCGGGCAGGCTGTTAAGCCAATGCCGAGCTGGTCCTTTAAGCTTGAGGGAGATATTTGATGGCGTGAAGATTGCCGCCGGGCCATGTGTATATGGAGGAGATAATCCTCAATCCGACCGCGGGGTCTGTTGTGCCATCGTAGGATTCGATATTAACGGGTTTGAACCCTTGAGGATTTGATGATCCATTACTTCGTCGGTGAAGCATAGTGGGTGTGCGGCGCCTCTGTATTGAACAATATCACGACGTAGCTCGAGAGAGCGTTGTCTGCTGTGTTCGGCCCGGCCGGAGTAGTTGTATCCGGTGTGATGGTGTTCGTCGTGGGTCGTGGGGCGTCCGCGTGATCCATAGATAAATCTGGATTGTCTTGCCTTGTCCTCCAATATATCTCGCAAGTCCGGCACGTTCCCCCGTGGCTTCCTGCTTTTAGAGCGATGCCGGGTACGGTTTTGGTGGAGGGCTTGCACGCCTCTATCGCGCCACAAGGTGGTCGGTCTGCCAGACAGCGCTGGTGATGCTGCCTCCTCTAATCGGGGAGCAACTTGCGTTTTGGGTAACTTTTGAGGGGCGTCGAGTTCATACTTTCGCCGCGAGGACCTCGGTCCATCTGTCGGCTAATAGGTCTTGATCAGCTTGAAGCTGTTGTTGCTTTTTCTTTAGGCTGTTTGCCGTGGCCATTAGCCTCGCCTAAAACGCTCTTGTTCGACGGGATCCTCGTGCACGACGATTAAATCGTCGCCGAGGCTTGCCTCGCCTCCGGAGGGAGGTAAGTAATTGTCATCCTCGACCTCTTAAATGCCGCCGCCTCTCCCGAGGGCTTGCTTCCGCCTCCTCCTGCGCTGGATCGTCTTTGGAGGGAGTTGTCTTCGCACTTTCCGGGTGTTATTATCTCTGTGCGGAATCTCCATTCTTGCCGTGGCGGGATTTAGAGCGGCGCCACGACGCCGCGCTTGGGCTGTTTCTTTAGGGAATCGGCCTCCGCTGCTTCTTCGCCGTCCCCATCTTTTGGGGTGTCCACCATGTATATGTCGTATGACGAGGTGGTCTTCCAAAGTGTCCTGTAGGCACTGGTTCTTAGGTAGTCTCCGCATCGTCGTCCATACCGCCGATGTCTTGGAGTCGTAGTCGAGTATGTCGGTTAAATCGCCGACGGTGGCTACGAAGTGGGTGGTGGGTGGGATCTGAATTTCTTTGTCATCCGCGTCCCAACCGCCCCGGCGTGGTTCGCCAGGGCTCTCCGGATAGCGAGAGATGCTTCAATGAATTTATGATATCGCCAAGGGCGAAAAGCTGAAAGATGTCCGCAGCGGTGAATTCCATGATCGGCGCCCAATCGGATTCGACCGGCGGGCGCAAGAGGTTCGAGTCCGGCAGGAGTCCGCACCTCGAGTCATGGGCTTTACGTGGGACAAGGTAAGTGTTCGGCTCCATCGCCGTAGGAATTGCGGCTCCCGAGGTGGTGTCCAGCCATCCGTCCTCGATTCGAGCGATTGGCTCCGGACTATGAGTCGGAGCGGATCTGGGTGCGGCCTCCAAGGTGCTATCCGGCGGCAGAGTTAGGTCATGCCCATCGTGACAGCGCGGCGCGCTCGGCTGTGGCTCAGATCCATCGAGGATCAAGTCCCCGCGGACATCTGCCGTGAAGTTTAGGCTTCCAAACCTGACCTGACGGCCAGGGGCGTAGCTTCGATCTGCTCCAGATGGCCAAGGAGTTGGCCCGCATCGCAAGCCAGCCGAATCTGAAGATCTGTCCAGGGAGGAAGGTCTCACCCAGGACTGCATCGTTGTTGATTGAAGAGGCCATTGAGCCTATCGGTGACGACACAGAGGAACTCTCAATGAAAGCACCAATGTCGGTGTCAAAACCGGCGGATCTCGGTAGGGGGTCCCGAATCTGTGCGCCTAGGCGGATGGTAACAGGAGACAAGGGACACGATGTTTACCTGTGTTCGGGCCCTCTTGATGGAGGTAAAACCCTCGTCCCCGCTTGATTGATATTGATATTGTGGATGTTTACAAGAGTGGATCTACCACGAGATCAAGGAGGCTAAACCCTAGAAGCTAGCCTATGGTATGATTGTAAGGGTTGTTGTGATTGTTGTCCTACGGACTAAAGCCATCCGGTTTATATAGACACAGGAGAGGGCTAGGGTTACATAGAGTCGGTTACAATGGTAGGAGATCTACATATCCGTATCACCAAGCTTGCCTTCCATGCCAAGGAAAGTCCCATCCGGACACGGGGTGAAGTCTTCAATCTTGTATCTTCATAGTCTTGGAGTCTGGTCGATGATGATAGTCCGGCAAATGATAGTTCGGCTGATGATGGTAGTCCGGCTATCCGGACACCCCCTAATCCAGGACTCCCTCAATAGCTCTACAACATTGCATGGCAAACAAAATTAGATTCTACTCCGTATGATTTTGTAATATATGAGCACAAGAAATGCAGGTATTCCTCCAGCACACCACCACATGTGGTCATATCTAAGATAACAGTCGACTGAAAATAAATAGGTCAGTCGATCTTTTTAATGAACCGTCCGATCTATAAGGAACGGGCAGATGGCCTTCGCTCTACCTCCCGCCAAGAATCGTTGACGATCTTTCTCGAACCGCCAACGACCACCGCCTGCACCCTGCCTCCGCCGCCCGCCCTCCCGTCGACCTCACACCACCGCCGTGCTTGGTAGCGCCCCCAGGCCATCCCTTTAATCCCGGACGACCTCCAGATCGGGCGCCAGTAGCTCTAGGCCGCACACGCCCCTAAGATAAACACCAAGGTGCTGCTTCCCTGGCTTAATAGGCGTACTAGCGCCTGTTACACCGGGGAATGCTTCCGTTAATTGGGAATCAACTGGCCAGAAATTGAAATTCAGGGGGGCGGCGGACCTCTAGCTAAGGTGAAATAGTATATGAGGAGAAACCTTGTGCATCGCAAGTTACTAGGAACATCTAGTATCAAGAAGAAGCGGTCAACTAGTGTCTTCTGTGGGATGAATACCGTGCAAGCAGAGACGTAATATTTGCACGAATAAGGGAAGAGGAGTACCTTTTTCGGTTGCCGGTGTGGTCACCTCCACAAGTCACGTCGATTTTCTTCTTTTTACCGGGGAAACCGATGTTCTGGAGGGTGCAGGCTTGGACGAACCCATGGCCAAATTGTTGACTATGTTGCCGTGGCCGTATGTTGGCGGAGGGGAAGCAGATCCGAGGCACCGAAGGACGGCGTAGCAGGAACAACTCCGGTGTGGTGGAGGGTGGCGAAGTTGGAGCGGCAGCGGTGAGGCGCAGGACGGCGTGGTTGAACTAGCTCGGGTACGGACGGCTCGGCCTCGGCTTCAACTACTAGCCGTGAAGGGCATTGCGGTTGACGTTGCGGTGGACGACGACGTCGGGGTATCGGCTCCGGCGTGATCGGGGAGGGCAGCGGTTGATGGGTGGGATGGGGTGGCAGACGGAGGACGCCGCGGTTTCGCGGCTGATGGAGAGGTAGTTTTGGCGCCCACGGAGTACGAATGGGGAATCGGACGGGTGGGGGGAACCATGTTTCGGTCTGGGACGCGCTTGTTTTTGGCTTTTTTGAACAGAAGATGGGATGCGCTTGTTTGAAATTTGGGGAAAGTACAAACTTTGCCCCCCTCTTAAATTTCGAACCTACTGCGGGTCGGGGGTAGGATGGTAATCTCAAGTGTCCCAAATAGTGGGCGGGAGCGATTTCGGCCGCGCGCATGTGTGCTTAGGCGGCCATTGTGTACGAATGTTTTTCGGATGCGGTTGCGTGGCATCTAGATGAAGCTACAAACCTACCCCGTTTAGACCTTTGGACGTCGGGCGGTAGGTTTCACGGGTCGGAGTTATTAGAAAAGTAATTTCCTTGTACTACCAAACATTCGTCTCCACGCGTTTCAAGTAGTAGAGGCTCTTTTGCGCTTCGCTCAAAATTTTGAAACACAAGCATTCACGCTTAGAGTACTCTTGAACTATGAGGATTGACCTAAATATACAACGTTATATTTGACCTTGTATGTTTGAAAACCTCATTAAATTATCCGCTTCTTTTGAAATTTTGACACTTGAAAATCCTATAACTACGATTATTTTGGAATGGAGGAGCTAAATTTGAATCTACTTTGTACACGACTACATATGCTATTATGTACAAAATCAGAGCAAAGATTGGTGCCCCCATAATTTAGGTATGGTTTACAAATGCCATGATATCAAATTCAAATAATTGAATGGACTTCATGTTGAATTTGATTTTTTAAACCACCTTAAGTTGAATTCAAATGTATGCTAGTTCATAGGTAGTAGCTATTTATAATGTCCATTGTGTAACTTTTGTATGTATAATGTGCTTTACACACACAACGTGAACTATACTCACGTTTATATTCGATTGCTAAAGCGATGCATTTTCTGGAGTTCAAAATACTAACTATGTGGATCAATTGTGTCGAATAATAACATAGACATGCTCAAATTCGATAGAATCTAGATGTCTGATGGATCAATGACCGCTCCTCACGCGAATTGCAAATATCATGATCCCATCCTAATATTTGGATACAATTTATATCTTTAATCAATGTGTAGAGCAGTCTTTTACGTGTAGTTTCACTCTCCATCGGTGGTCTCTCACACATGCTCACACACTCTCTCCCGACGTGTCTTTCTCGCACACATGCTCTAGATATAACCCTCCCTCCCTCTCGTAACCATTTACAACTGTTTTCACTAACCTTTATCACAAGCATTCTTCCTCTCGCAAACATACACACGCACAATCCTCATCGACCCTTTCTATATACATGGACCTGCCTACGTGTCTCATGTACGCACATTATCTTTACGCCTGTCTCTCACACATTGTCTCACACCTCTTCCTAATCGATTTAGTATGATTCTAGCAGAGCATTCTGTAGGATGCCCCTTCAAGTTAGGTTGGATGAATAGTAATATCAGAGATAAAGGGGTTACCTTAGTCCAAGAACCTAGGGTTACAAATCCTAACCGGCTTTGCCAATGGACACAGAGTCCTTCACAATTCTGCTATCTTTGTCTTGTACGACTAGTCATTCATGGGTCTTCCTAAATGCGTCACGGGCCGACCAATGTGGCGCAGGACGGAACAGAACGAAGGGCCTCACCTCGACCCATCGGACCTCACGCGGTGACACACCCTCTGCCCCCGCGTCTCATTATATTCTCACACCCACACATAACAACACAAACAACACACACAGAAAATTTCTCCTGGTGCCTGTATTCCCTCCCCCCTTGCATATACACACTCAAGGGAATGGAATCTCTTGTCGTGACGCCATATTCGCTCTCTCTCTAGACCACTCTCATTTCTCGTGCTATCTCCCCCGTCGGCCCCTCTATCCATGCCTCTCTCGAGTACGTAATACACACACATACCTCTCTAGGCCCCGCCAAATGCATCAACTACACATTCACACATGTTACATCACGTACCCCATTGATCTAAAAAGCCCTCTCTTCACTTTTATTTCGCATACAACATTCCTTTTGAATAAAGTGTGGCCAAAAAATTATTTTAGAGTTTCTACATATATACAACATTACAAAGTTATATGGAGGAGTACAAACGCTAATTTGCATTGCATGGTGCCCACAATGATATTTATTTCAGACTTTGTGAATTTGTATATTTTATACTATATACAAAGTTAGTCATAATAAAGAGAAACGAAGAGCATCTCTCTCTCCATCGTGATACCCCCATGTACGCCTTTCCGTATGCACACAAAACTATCTCCGTGTCCTCTAAAAGTAAGCCCCAGAAAATTCACGATGTTTCATCTTTCTCTCATGATATATGCAATGACGATCATTGTATTCAAGCGAAAGCATGATACGTACATTGGACTTCAGAATCCACTCATTACGGTCACCATTTATGTTTAGTGGTTATTATGCAGTCACAGGCTCACCGTACAACTCTGTATTTGCTCATGACATGACTAGTTGACCAGTTAAACGCTCCACGTGGCACCTCTAGTGTTGCATCACATTATCTCACTACCATCCTGCCCACCTGTCGACTTGTATCTACTCTACATCTACACTCTTATAAAATACATAAAATACACTCTTATAAAAAACAGAGTTTGTGATGATGGTGTGCCTGCCATCCTGCAATAAAGGCCGTCCGGTTTATATCTGACGGATAGGAAAGAAACTATGGCAATTTTGCAAAAAGTGTTGGGGAACGTTGCAGAAAATTAAAAATTTTCCTACGGTTTCACCAAGATCCATCTATGAGTTCATCTAAGCAATGAGTCAAGGGAGTGAGTTTGCATCTACATACCACTTGTATATCGAAAAGGAAGCGTTCAAGGGATGGTGATGATGGAGTCGTATCGCCGTGATTCAGATCACCGATGACCAAGTGCTGAACAGAGACAGCACCTCCGCGCTCAACACATGTACGTGCACGGACGACGTCTCCTCCGCCTTGATCCAGCAAGGAGGAAGGAGAGGTTGAGGAAGACAGCTCCAACGGCAGACGACGGCCCGGTGTTGTTGGTGCAGCAAGATCTCGGCTGTGGCTTCGCCAAGCACGTGCGGAGGAGGAGAGGTGTTGGGAGGAGGGCTGCGCCTTGGCTTGTGTGTTCAGCCTCCTCTCACCCCTCTATTTATAGGGAAGGGGCAGGGGCGGCCCCTCTAGATGGGATCTAGAGGGGGCGGCTGAGGAGGGGGACTTGCCCCCAAGCAAGGGGCGCCTCTAGGGTTCCCCAAACCCTAGGCACATGGGCCCAAGGGGGGCCCAGCCCTCCAGGGCTGGCTCCTACCCCACGCAGCCCATGTGGCCCCCCCGAGGGGTGGCCCCTCCCGTGGACCCCGAACCCTTCCGGTGGCCCTGCACAATACCGATAAGCCCCAAACTTTCCGGTGTCCGTATGACAACTTCCCATATATAAATCTTTACCTCCGGACTATTCCGAACTCCTCGTGACGTCCGGATCTCATCCGGACTCAACAACATTCGTAATCACATACAAGTCTTCCTAATAACCCTACCGTCACCGAACCTTAAGTGTAGACCCTACGGGTTCGGAGACATGCGAACATGACCGAGACGGCTCTCGTGTCAATAACCAACAGCGGATCTGGATACCCATGTTGGCTCCCACATGCTCCTCGATGATGTCATCGGATGAACCGCGATGTCGAGGATTCAAGCAACCCGTATACTATTCCCTTTGTCAATCGGTATCGTTATAAGCCCGAGACTCGATCGTCGGTATCCCAATACCTCGCTCAATCTCGTTACGCAAGTCACTTTACTCGCATCCGTAATGCATGATCCGTGACCAAACACTTGGTCACTTTGAGCTCATTATGATGATGCATTACCGAGTGGGCCCAGAGATACCTCTCCGTCATACGGAGTGACAAATCCAGCCTCGATCCGTGTCAACCCAATGACACTTTCGGAGATACCTGTAGTGCACCTTTATAGTCACCCGATTCGCCAGACGCTTTGGTACACCCAAAGCACTCCTACGGTATCCGGAGTTACACGATCTCATGGTCTAAGGAAGAGATACTTGACATTGAAAAGCTCTAGCAAAACGAACTACACGATCTTGTGCTATGCTTAGGATTGGGTCTTGTCCATCACGCCATTCTCCTAATGACGTGATCCCGTTATCAATGACATCGATGTCCATAGTCGAAACCATGACTATCGGTTAACCAACGAGCTAGTCAACTAGAGGCTTACTAGGGACGATTGTGGTCTATGTATTCACACGTGTATTACGATTTACGGATAATACAATTATAGCATGAATAAAAGACAATTATCATGAACAAGGAAATATAATAATAATGCTTTTATTATTGCCTCTAGGGCATATTTCCAACAGTCTCCCACTTGCACTAGAGTCAATAATCTAGTTACATTGTGATGAATCGAACACCCATAGAGTTCTGGTGTTGATCATGTTTTGCCCGCGGAAGAGGTTTAGTCAACGGATCTGCGACATTCAGATCCGAATGCACTTTGCAAATATCTATGTCTCCATCTTGAACATTTTCACAGATGGAGTTGAAACGACGCTTGATGTGCATGGTCTTCTTGTGAAACCTGGGCTGCTTGGCAAGGGCAATAGCTCCGGTGTTGTCACAGAAGAGTTTGATCGGCCCCGACGCATTTGGTATGACTCCTAGGTCGGTGATGAACTCCTTCCCCCAAATTGCTTCATGGGCTGCCTCCGAGGCTGCCATGTACTCCGCTTCACATGTAGATCCCGCCACGACGCTCTGCTTGCAGCTGCACCAGCTTACTGCTCCACCATTCGACATATACACGTATCCGGTTAGTGACTTAGAGTCATCCAGATCTGTGTCGAAGCTAGCATCGACGTAACCCTTTACGACGAGCTCTTCGTCACCTCCATAAACGAGAAACATGTCCTTTGTCATTTTTAGGTACTTTAGGATATTCTTGACCGCTGTCCAGTGTTCCTTGCCGGGATTACTTTGGTACCTTCCTACCAAACTTACGGCAAGGTTTACATCAGGTCTGGTACACAGCATGGCATACATAATAGATCCTATGGCTGAAGCATAGGGGATGACACTCATCTCTTCTTTATCTTTTGCCGTGGTCGGGCATTGGGCCGAGCTCAATCTCACACCTTGCAAGACAGCAAGAACCCTTTCTTGGACTGATCCATTTTGAACTTCTTCAAAATCTTATCAAGGTATGTGCTTTGTGAAAGACCTATGAGGCGCCTCGATCTATCTCTATAGATCTTGATGCCTAATATATAAGCAGCTTCTCCAAGGTCCTTCATTGAAAAACTTTTATTCAAGTAGGCCTTAATGTTGTCCAAGAGTTCTATATCATTTCCCATCAAAAGTATGTCATCTACATATAATATGAGAAATGCTACAGAGCTCCCACTCACTTTCTTGTAAACGCAGGCTTCTCCATAAGTCTCAAGATAAACCCAAACGCTTTGATCATCTCATCAAAGCGAATGTTCCAACTCCGAGATGCTTGCACCAGCCCATAAATGGATCGCTGAGCTTGCATACTTTGTTAGCATTCTTAGGATCGACAAAACCTTCCGCTGCATCATATACAACTCTTCCTTAAGATAACCGTTAAGGAACGCTGTTTTGACGCCCATCTGCCATATCTCATAATCATAGTATGCGGCAATTGCTAACATGATTCGGACGGACTTAAGCTTCGCCACGGAGAGAAAGTCTCATCGTAGTCAATCCCTTGAACTTGTCGATAACCCTTAGCGACAAGTCGAGCTTTATAGATGGTGACATTACCATCCGCGTCCGTCTTCTTCTTAAAGATCCATTTGTTTTCTATCGCTCGCCGATCATCGGCAAGTCACCAAAGTCCATACTTTGTTTTCATACATGGATTCTATCTCGGATTTCATGGCTTCTAGCCATTTGTTGGAATCTGGGCCGCCATCGCTTCTTCATAGTTCAAGGTTCACCGTTGTCTAACAACATGATTTCCGGGACAGGGTTGCCGCACCACTCAGTGCGGAACGTGTCCTTGTGGACCCACGGGTTCAGTAACAACTTGATCCAAGTACCTTGATCATCATCATTATTTTCCTCTTCATTGGTGTAGGCATCACAGAACATTTTCCCGAGCTGCACTACTTTCCCGCTCAAGAGGTAGTACTTCATCGAGTTCTACTTTCCTCCCACTTACTTCTTTCGAGAGAAACTCTTTTCCGTAAAGGATCCGTTCTTGGCAACAAAGATCTTGCCCTCGGATCTTAAGTAGAAGGTATACCCAATGGTTTCTTTAGGGTATCCTATGAAGACGCATTTTCCGACTTGGGTTCGAGCTTTTCAGGTTGAAGTTTCTTGACATAAGCATCGCATCCCCAAACTTTTAGAAACGACAGCTTAGGTTTCTTCCCAAACCATAATTCATACGGTGTCGCCTCAACGGATTTAGACGGTGCCCTATTTAAAGTGAATGTAGCTGTCTCTAGAGCGATCCCCAAAATGATAGCGTAAATCGGTAAGAGACATCATGGATCGCACCATATCCAATAGATTGCGACACGACGCTCGACACACCGTTACGCTTGAGGTGTTCCAGAGGCGTGAGTTGTGAAACGATTCCACATTTTCTTAAGTGTGTACCAAATTCGTGACTTAAATATTCTCCTCCACGATCCGATCGAAGAATTTTATCTTTCGGTCACGTTGATTCTCTACTTCATTATGAAATTCTTTGAACTTTTCAAAGGTCTCAGACTTGTGTTTCATCAAGTAGACATACCCATATCTACTCAAGTCATCTGTGAGAGTGAGAACATAACGATATCCTCCGCGAGCCTCAACACTCATTGGACCGCACACATCGGTATGTATGATTTCCAACAAGTTGGTTGCTCGCTCCATTGTTCCAGAGAACGGAGTCTTGGTCATTTTGCCCATGAGGCATGGTTCGCATGTGTCAAATGATTCATAATCGAGAGACTCTAAAAGTCCATCAGCATGGAGCTTCTTCATGCGCTTGACACCAATGTGACCAAGGCGGCAATGCCACAAGTATGTGGGACTATCGTTATCAACTTTACATCTTTTGGTATTCACGCTATGAATATGTGTAACATTACGCTCGAGATTCATTAAGAATAAACCATTGACCATCGGAGCATGACCATAAAACATATCTCTCATATAAATAGAACAACCATTATTCTCGGATTTAAATGAGTAGCCATCTCGATCAAACGAGATCTAGATACAATGTTCATGCTCAAACTTGGCACCAAATAACAATTATTAAGGTTCAAAACTAATCCCGTAGGTAAATGTAGAGGTAGCGTGCGACGGCGATCACATCGACTCGAACCATTCCCGACGCCATCGTCACCTCGCCCTTCGCCAGCTTCCGCTTATTCCGCAGCTCCTGCTGTGAGTTACAAATATGAGCAATGGCACCGGTATCAAATACCCAGGAGTTACTACGAGTAATGGTAAGGTACACATCAATTACATGTATATCAAATATACCTTTGGTGTTGCCGGCCTTCTTATCCGCTAAGTATTTGGGGCAGTTCCGCTTCCAGTGACCCTTCCCCTTGCAATAAAAGCACTCAGTCTCAGGCTTGGGTCCATTCTTTGACTTCTTCCCGGCAACTGGCTTACCGGGCGTGGCAACATCTTTGCCGTCCTTCTTGAAGTTCTTCTTACCCTTGCCCTTCTTGAACTTAGTGGTCTTATTGACCATCAACACTTGATGTTCTTTCTTGATTTCAACCTCTGCTGACTTCAGCATTGAAAATACTTCAGGAATGGTCTTCACCATCCCCTGCATATTGTAGTTCATCACAAAGCTCTTGTAGCTTGGTGGGAGCGACTGAAGGATTCTGTCAATGACCGCCTCATCCGGGAGGTTAATGTCCAGCTGGGATAGGCGGTTGTGCAACCCAGACATTTTGAGTATGTGCTCACTGACAGAACTATTTTCCTCCATCTTACAACTATATAACTTGTCGGAGACTTCATATCTCTCGACCCGGGCATGAGCTTGGTAAACTAGTTTCAGCTCCTCGAACATCTCATATGCTCCATGTCGCTCAAAACGCTTTTGGAGCCCCGGTTCTAAGCTGTAAAGCATGCCGCACTGAACGAGGGAGTAATCATCAACACGAGACTGCCAAGCATTCATAATGTCTTGGTTCTCTGGGACGGGAGCGTCACCTAGCGGTCCTTCTAGGACATATTGTTTCTGGCAGCTATGAGGATGATCTCGTGTTCCGGACCCAGTCCGTATAGTTGCTGCCATCATCTTTCAGCTTGGTTTTCTCAGAACGCGTTGAAGTTCATGTTGACATGAGCGTTGGCCATTTGATCTACAAGACATATTATGCAAAAAGTTTTAGACTGAGTTCATGATAATTAAGTTCATCTAATCAAATTATTTTAATGAACTCCCACTCAGATTAGACATCCCTCTAGTCATCTAAGTGTTACACGATCCGAGTCGACTAGGCCGTGTCCGATCATCACGTGAGACGGACTAGTCATCATCGGTGAACATTCTCATGTTGATCGATCTTCCATACGACTCGTGTTCGACCTTTCGGTCTCCGTGTTCCGAGGCCATGTCTGTACATGCTAGGCTCGCAAGTTAACCCTAAGTGTTTTGCATGTGTAAACTGTCTTACACCCGTTGTATGTGAACGTAAGGATCTATCACACCCGATCATCACGTGGTGCTTCGAAACGACGAACTTTAACAACGGTGCACAGTTAGGGGAGAACACTTCTTGAAATTTTTGTAAGGGATCATCTTATTTACTACCGTCGTTCTAAGTAAACAAGATGCATAAACATAATAAACATCACATGCAATTATATAATAGTGACATGATATGGCCAATATCATGTAGCTCCTTCGATCTCCATCTTCGGGGCTCCATGATCATCTTAGTCACCGGCATGACACCATGATCTCCATCATCATGATCTCCATCATCGTGTCTTCATGAAGTTGTCACGCCAACGACTACTTCTACTTCTATGGCTAACGCGTTTAGCAATAAGGTAAAGTAATTTACATGGCGTTCTTTAATGACACGCAGGTCATACAAAAATAAAGACAACTCCTATGGCTCCTGCCGGTTGTCATACTCATCGACATGCAAGTCGTGATTCCTATTACAAGAACATGATCTCATACATCACAATATATCATTCATCATTCATCACAACTTCTGGCCATATCACATCACATGACAATTGCTGCAAAAACAAGTTAGACGCCCTCTAATTGTTGTTGCATCTTTACGTGGCTGCAATTGGGTTCTAGCAAGAACGCTTTCTTACCTACGAATAACCACAACGTGATTTTGTCAACTTCTATTTACCCTTCATAAGGACCCTTTTCATCGAATCCGCCCAACTAAAGTGGGAGAAACAGACACCCGCCAGCCACCTTATGCAACTAGTGCATGTCACCGGTGGAACCGGTCTCACGTAAGCGCACGTAAGGTTGGTACGGGCCGCTTCATCCCACAATACCGCTGAAGCAAGATAAGACTAGTAGCGGCAAGCAAGTTGACAAGATCTACGCCCACAACAAAATTGTGTTCTACTCGTGCAATAGAGAACTACGATAGACCTAGCTCATGATGCCACTGTTGGGGAACGCTGCAGAAAATTAAAATTTTTCCTACGGTTTCACCAAGATCCATCTATGAGTTCATCTAAGCAACGAGTCAAGGGAGTGAGTTCGCATCTACATACCACTTGTAGATCGAAAAGGAAGCGCTCAAGGGATGGTGATGATGGAGTCGTGCTGCCGTGATTCAGATCACCGATGACCAAGTGCTGAACGGACATCACGCCCACGCTCAACACACGCGACGGGCACGGACGACGCCTCCTCCGCCTTGATCCAGCAAGGAGGAAGGAGAGGTTGAGGAAGACAACTCCAACGGCAGCACGACGGCGTGGTGTTGTTGGTGCAGCAAGATCTCGGCTGTGGCTTCGCCAAGCACGCACGGAGGAGGAGAGGTGTTGGGAGGGAGGGCTGCGCCTTGGCTTGTGTAGCCCAGCCTCCCTCACCCCTCTATTTATAGGGAAGGGCAAGGGGGGCGGTGTTGGGGAACGAGTAATTTCAAAATTTCCTACGCATACGCATGATCATGGTGATGACATAGCAACGAGAGGGAGAGTGTGTCCACGCACTCTCGTGACCGAAAGCGGAAGCGTTATGACAACGCTGTTGATGTAGTCGACGCCTTCACGATCCGACCGATCCAAGTGCCGAACGACGGCACCTCCGTGTTCAGCACACGCTCAGCTCGATGACGATCCCGGACTCCGATCCAGCAAAGTGTCGGGATGAGTTCCACAAGACGACGGCGTGGTGACGATGATGATGCTCTACGGCGCAGGCTTCGCCTAAACTCCGCGACGATATGACCGAGGTGGAATATGGTGGAGGGGGCACCGCACACAGCTAAGGAACGATCCGTAGATCAACTTGTGTGTTCTAGGTGCCCCCTGCCCCAGATATAAAGGAGCAAGGGGTGCGGCCGGCCCTAGGAGGAGGCGGCGGAGGAGTCCTACTCCCACCGGAGTAGGACTCCCCCCTTTCCTAGTTGGATTAGGACTTGGGGAGGGAAAGAGAAAGGGGGGCGCCGCCCCTCCTTCCCTTGTCCTATTCGGACTAGGGGAGGGGCGCGCCCTGCCCCGGCCGGCCCTCCTCTTCTCCCTCATGGCCCACAAAGGCCCATTAACCCCGGGAGGGTTCCGTAACCCGGTGTTCCGTAAAAACCGATTTCACCCGAACTATTTCAAGTCCAAACTTAGGCTTCCAATATATCAATCTTTATGTCTCGACCATTTCGAGACTCCTCGTCATGTCCTTGATCACATCCGGACTCAACAAACTTCGGTACATCAATACTCATAAAATTGTCATCGTAACGTTAAGCGTGCGGACCCTACGGGTTCGAGAACTATGTAGACATGACCTAGAACTATTCTCGGTCAATAACCAATAGTGGAACCTGGATGTTCATATTGGTTCCTACATTTTCTACGAAGATCTTTATCGGTCAAACCGCATAACAACATACGTTGTTCCTTTGTCATCGGTATGTTACTTGCCCGAGATTCGATCGTCGGTATCCAATACCTAGTTCAATCTCGCACGCAAGTCTCTTTACTCGCTCAGTAATACATCATTTCATAACTAACTCATTAGTTATAATGCTTGCAAGGCTTAGGTGATGAGTATTACCGAGAAGGCCAGAGATACCTCTCCGACAATCGGAGTGACAAAACCTAATCTCAATTATGCCAACTCAACATATACTTTTGGAGACACCTGAGAGTACCTTTATAATCACCCAGATTACGCTGTGACGCTTGGTAGCACACAAAGTGTTCCTCCGTAAACGGAGTTGCATAATCTCATAGTTGCAGGAACTTTGTATAAGTCATGAAGAAAGCAATAGCAACATACTAAACGATCAAGTGCTAAGCTAACGGAATGGGTCAAGTCAATCACATCATTCTCCTAATGATGTGATCCCGTTAATCAAATGACAACTCATGTCTATGGTTAGGAAACATAACCATCTTTGATTAACAAGCTAGTCAAGTAGAGGCATACTAGTGACATTCTGTTTGTTTATGTATTCACACATGTATTATGTTTCCGGTTAATACAATTCTAGTATGAATAATAAACATTTATCATGATATAAGGAAATAAATAATAACTTTATTATTGCCTCTAGGGCATATTTCCTTCAGTCTCCCACTTGCACTAGAGTCAATAATCTAGATTACACAGTAATGATTCTCACACCCATGGAGTCTTGGTGCTGATCATGTTTTGCTCGTGAGAGAGGCTTAGTCAATGGGTCTGCAACATTCAGATCCGTATGTATCTTGCAAATCTCTATGTCTCCCACTTGGACTTGGTCCCAATGGAATTGAAGCGCCTCTTGATGTGCTTGGTCCTCTTGTGAAATCTGGATTCCTTTGCCAAGGCAATTGCACCAAGATTGTCACAGAAGATCTTCATTGGTCCCGATGCACTAGGTATAACACCTAGATCGGAAATGAACTCCTTCATCCGACTCCTTCATTTGCTGCTTCCAAGCAGCTATGTACTCCGCTTCACATGTAGATCCCGCCACGACGCTTTGTTTAGAACTGCACCAACTTACAACTCCATCGCTTAATAAAAATACGATCCGGTTTGTGATTTAGAATCGTCCGGATCAGTGTCAAAGCTTGCATCGACGTAACCCTTTACGACAAGCTCTTTGTCACCTCCATAAACGAGAAACATATCCTTAGTCCTTTTCGTATTTCAGATATTCTTGACGCTGTCCATGATCCACTCTGGATTACTTTGGTACCTCCCTGCTAAGCTAATAGCAAGGCACACATCAGGTCTGGTACACAGCATTGCATACATGATAGAGCCTATGGCTGAAGCATAGGGAACTCCTTTCATTTTTCCTCTATCTTCTGCAGTGGTCGGGCATTGAGTCTGACTCAATCTTACACCTTGTAATACAGGCAAGAACCCTTTCTTTGCCTGATCCATAT
Source organism: Aegilops longissima (assembly GCA_021605205.1). NCBI lineage: Eukaryota > Viridiplantae > Streptophyta > Magnoliopsida > Poales > Poaceae > Aegilops > Aegilops longissima. The sequence goes on along the minus strand of CM038681.1, from coordinate 54,405,164 downwards.
TGAACCTTTTCAAGACTTTATCAAGGTATGTGCATTGTGAAAGTCCAATCAAGCGTCTTGATCTATCTCTATAGATCTTGATGCCCAATATGTAAGCAACTTCACCGAGGTCCTTCATTGAAAAACTTTTATTCAAGTATCCTTCTATGCTATCCAGAAATTCTATATCATTTCCAATCAACAATATGTCGTCCACATATAATATTAGAAATGCCACAGAGCTCCCACTCACTTTCTTGTAAATACAGGCTTCTCCAAAAGTCTGTATAAAACCATATGCTTTGATCACACTATCAAAGCGTTTATTCCAACTCCGAGAGGCTTGCACTGACCATAGATTGATCGTTGGAGCTTGCACACTTTGTTAGCTCCCTTAGGATCGACAAAACCTTCCGTTGCATCATATACAACTCTTCTTCCGTAAATCCATTCAGAAATGCAGTTTTGACATCCATCTACCATATTTCATAATCATAAAATGCGCGATTGCTAACATGATTCGGACAGACTTAAGCATCGCTTCGGTGAGAAGGTCTCATCGTAGTCAACTCCTTGAACTTGTCGAAAACCTTTTGCAACAAGTCGAGCTTTGTAAACAATAACATTACCATCAGCGTCCGTCTTCTTCTTGAAAATCCATTTATTCTCTATTGCTTGCCGACCATCGTGCAAGTCAACCAAAGTCCACACTTTGTTCTCATACATGGATCCCATCTCAGATTTCATGGCTTCAAGCCATTTTATGGAATGTGGGCTCACCATCGCTTCTTCATAGTTCGTAGGTTCACCATGATCTAGTAGCATGACTTCCGAATAGGATTACCGCACCACTCGGTGCAGATTTTATTCTGTTGATCTACGGTTCAAGAATAACTTGATCTGAAGTTTCATGATCATCATCATTAACTTCCTCACTAACTGGTGTAGGTGTCACAGGAACCGATTTCTGTGATGAACTACTTTCCAATAAGGGAGCTGGTACTGTTACCTCATCAAGTTCTACTTTCCTCCCACTCACTTCTTTCGAGAGAAACTCCTTCTCTAGAAAGGATCCATTCTTAGCAACGAATGTCTTGCCTTCGGATCTGTGATAGAAGGTATACCCAATTGTCTCCTTTGGGTATCCTATGAAGACACATTTTTCCGATTTGGGTTCAAGCTTATCAGGTTGAAGCTTTTTCACATAAGCATCGCAACCCCAAACTTTCAGAAACGACAACTTTGGTTTCTTGCCAAACCATAGTTCATAAGGTGTCGCCTCAACGGATTTTGATGGTGTCCTATTTAACGTGAATGCGGCCGCCTCTAAAGCATAACCCCAAAACGATAGCGGTAAATCGAAATAGACATCATAGATCGCACCATATCTAGTAAAGTACGACACGACGCTCGACACACCATTACGCTGTGGTGTTCCGGTGGCGTGAGTTGCGAAACTATTCCACATTGCTTCAAATGTAGACCAAACTCAGAACTCAAATATTCTCCTCCACGATCAGATCGTAGAAACTTTATTTTCTTGTTACGATGATTTTCAACTTCACTCTGAAATTCTTTGAACTTTTCAAATGTTTCAGATTTATGCTTCATCAAGTAGATATACCCGTATCTGCTTAAATCATCTGTGAAGGTGAGAAAATAACGATATCCGCCACGAGCTTCAACATTCATCGGACCACATACATCTGTATGTATGATTTCCAACAAATCTGTTGCTCTCTCCATACAACCGAGAACGGTGTTTTAGTCATCTTGCCCATGAGGCACGGTTCGCAAGTACCAAGTGATTCATAATCAAGTTGTTCCAAAAGTCCATCTGTATGGAGTTTCTTCATGTGCTTTACAATCGATATGACCTAAACGGCAGTGCCACAAATAAGTTGCACTATCATTATCAACTCTGCATCTTTTGGCTCGACATTATGAATATGTGTATCACTACCGCCGAGATTCAATAAGAATAGACCACTCTTCAAGGGTGCATGACCATAAAAGATATTACTCATATAAATAGAACAACCATTATTCTCTGATTTAAATGAATAACCGTCTCGCATTAAACAAGATCCAGATATAATGTTCATGCTTAACGCTGGCACTAAATAACAATTATTTAGGTCTAAAACTAATCCCAAGGTAGATGTAGAGGTAGCGTGTCGACCGCGATCACATTGACTTTGGAACCGCTTCCCACGCCGCATCGTCACCTCGCCCTTTGCCGCTGCTCGCTTATTCCGTAGTCCCTGCTTCGAGTTGCAAATATTAGCAATGTAACCAGATCAAATACCAGTGCTACTACGAGCTCTAGTAAGGTACACATCAATAACATGTATATCACATATACCTTTGTTCACCTTGCCATCCTTCTTATCCGCCAAATACTTGGGGCAATTCCGCTTCAAAGGACCAGCTTGCTTGCGAGAAGCACTCGGGCCAGGCTTAGGTCCAGATTTGGGTTTCTTTTCTTGAGCAGCAACTTGCTTGCTGTTCTTCTTAAAGTTCCCTTCTTCTTTCCTTTGCCCTTTTCTTGAAACTAGTGGTCTTGTTGACCATCAACACTTGATGCTCCTTCTGATTTCTACCTCCGCAGCTTTTAGCATTGCGAAGAGCTCGGAAGTGTCTTGTTCATCCCTTGCATATTATAGTTCATCACGAAGCTCTTGTAGCTTGGTGGCGTGATTGGAGAATTCTGTCAATGACACTATCATCCGGAAGATTAACTCCCAGCTTGAATCAAGTGATTATTATACCCGGACATTTTGAGTATGTGCTCACCGACGTAACTATTCTCCTCCATCTTGCAGCTATAGAACTTATTGGAGACTTCATATCTCTCAATCCGGGCATTTGCTTGAAATATTAACTTCAACTCCTGGAACATCTCATATGCCCCATGACGCTCAAAACGCCGTTGAAGACCCGGTTCTAAGCCGTAAAGCATGGCACATCGAACTATAGAGTAGTCATCACTTTGCTCGCCATACGCTCACAACTTCTCGGCGTTGTTCTGCAGCAGGCACGGCACCCAGCGGTGCTTCCAGGGCGTAATTCTTCCGTGCAGCAATGAGGATAATCTCAAATTACGGACCCAGTCCGTAATTGCTATCATCATCTTTCAACTTTGCTTTCTCAAGGAACGGATTAAAATTCAACGGAACAACAAAGACGAGCCATCTATCTACAACAAACATATATAAGCAAAATACTATCGGTGCTAAGTTCATGATAATTTTAAGTTCAATTAATCATATTATTTAAGAACTCCCACTTAGATGACATCTCTAGTCATCTAAGTGAACACGTGATCCAAATCAACTAAACCATAATCGATCATCACGTGAAATGGAGTAGTTTTCAATGGTGAACATCACTATGTTGATCATATCTACTATATGATTCACGCTCGACCTTTCGGTCTCCGTGTTCCGAGGCCATATCTGCATATGCTAGGCTCGTCAAGTTTAACTCGAGTATTATGCGTGTGCAAAACTGGCTTGCACCCGCTGTAGATGGACGTTGAACTTATCACACCGATCATCACGTGGTGTCTTGGTACTACTTAACTTTGGCAATGGTGCATACTCAGGAGAACACTTCTTGATAATTTTAGTGAGAGATCATCTTAAAATGCTACCGCCAATCAAAGCAAGATAAGATGCATAAAGGATAAACATCACATGCAATCAATATAAGTGATATGATATGGCCATCATCATCTTGTGCTTGTGATTCCATCTCGAAGCACCATCATGATCACCATCGCCACCGGCGCGACACCTTGATCTCCATCGAGCATCGTTGTCGCCTCGCTAACTATTGCTTCTACGACTATCGCTACCGCTTAGTGACAAAGTAAAGCGACAACCATATGGCTCCTACCAGTTGCCGATAACTTGGTTACAAAACATGATCATCTCATACAATAAAATATAGCATCACGCCTTGACCATATCACATCACAACATGCCCTGCAAAACAAGTTAGACGTCCTCTACTTTGTTGTTGCAAGTTTTACGTGGCTGCTACGGGCTGAGCAAGAACCGTTCTACCTACGCATCAAAACCACAATGATAGTTTGTCAAGTTGGTGCTGTTTTAACCTTCGCAAGGACCGGCGAGCCACACTCGGTTCAACTAAAGTGAGAGAGATGACACCCGCCACCACCTTTAAGCAACGAGTGCTCAAGCGGTGAAACCAGTCTCGCGTAAGCGCACGCTGTAATGTCGGTCCGGCCGCTTCATCTCACAATACCGCTGAACCAAAGTATGACATGCTGGTAAGCAAGATGACTTATATCGCCCACAACTCACTTGTGTTCTACTCGTGCATATGACATCAACGCATAAAACCAGGCTCGGATGCCATGCTGGGGAACGAGTAATTTCAAAATTTCCTACGCACACGCATGATCATGGTGATGACATAGCAACGAGAGGAGAGAGTGTCCACGCACTGTCGAGACCGAAAGCGGAAGCGCTATGACAACGCTGTTGATGTAGTCGTGACGCCTTCACGATCCGACCGATCCAAGTGCCGAACGACGGCACCTCCGTGTTCAGCACACGCTCAGCTCGATGACGATCCCCGACTCCGATCCAGCAAAGTGTCGGGATGAGTTCCACAAGACGACGGCGTGGGACGATGATGATGCTCTCATCGGCGCAGGCTTCGCTTAAACTCCACGACGATATGACCGAGGTGGAATATGGTGGAGGGGGCACCGCACACGGCTAAGGAACGATCCGTAGATCAACTTGTGTGTTCTAGGGTGCCCCCTGCCTCAGATATAAAGGAGCAAGGGGCGGCGGCCCTAGGAGGAGGCGCGCTGGAGGAGTCCTACTCCCACCGAGTAGGACTCCCCCCTTCCTAGTTGGAGTAGGACTTGGGGAGGGAAAGAGAAAGGGGCGCCGCCTCCTTCCTTGTCCTATTCGGACTAGGGGAGGGGCGCGTGGCCTGCCCCGGCCGCCCTCCTCTTCTCCCTCATGGCCCACAAAGGCCCATTAACCCCGGGAGGTTCCAGAACCCCGATGTTCCGTAAAATCCGATTTCACCCGAACTATTCAAGTCCAAACATAGGCTTCCAATATATCAATCTTTATGTCTCGACCATTTCGAGACTCCTCGTCATGTCCGTGATCACATCCGGACTCAACAAACTTCGTACATCAATACTCATAAAATTGTCATCGTAACGTTAAGCGTGCGGACCCTACGGGTTCGAGAACTATGTAGACATGACCTAGAACTATTCTCGGTCAATAACCAATAGTGGAACCTGGATGTTCATATTGGTTCCTACATTTTCTATGAAGATCTTTATCGGTCAAACCGCATAACAACATACGTTGTTCCTTTGTCATCGGTATGTTACTTGCCCGAGATTCGATCGTCGGTATCCAATACCTAGTTCAATCTCGCTACCGCAAGTCTCTTTACTCGCTCAGAATACATCATTTCATAACTAACTCATTAGTTATAATGCTTGCAAGGCTTAGGTGATGAGTATTACCGAGAAGGCCCAGAGATACCTCTCCGACAATCGGAGTGACAAAACCTAATCTCAATTATGCCAACTCAACATATACTTTTGGAGACACCTGTAGAGTACCTTTATAATCACCCAGCTACGCTAGTGACGTTTGGTAGCACACAAAGTGTTCCTCCGTAAACGGAGTTGCATAATCTCATAGTTGCGTGAACTTTGTATAAGTCATGAAGAAAGCAATAGCAACATACTAAACGATCAAGTGCTAAGCTAACGGAATGGGTCAAGTCAATCACATCATTCTCCTAATGATGTGATCCCGTTAATCAAATGACAACTCATGTCTATGGTTAGGAAACATAACCATCTTTGATTAACGAGCTAGTCAAGTAGAGGCATACTAGTGACATTCTGCTTGTTTATGTATTCACACATGTATTATGCTTCCGTTAATACAATTCTAGCATGAATAATAAACATTTATCATGATATAAGGAAATAAATAATAACTTTATTATTGCCTCTAGGGCATATTTCCTTCAGCCGCCCCTCTAGATGGGATCTAGAGGGGGCGGCGGCTGTGAGGGGGACTTGCCCCCAAGGGGCGCCTCTAGGGTTCCCCCAAACCCTAGGCGCATGGGCCCAAGGGGGCAGCCTCCAGGGCTGGCTCCTACCCCACGCAGCCCATGTGCCCCCCGGAGGGGTGGCCCCTCCGGTGGACCCCGAACCCTTCCGGTGGCCCCAGACAATACCGATAAGCCCCAAAACCTTCCGTGTCCGTATGACAACTTCCCATATATAAATATTTACCTCCGGACTATTCCGAACTCCTCGTGACTTACAGATCTCATCCGGACTCAAACAACATTCGGTAATCACATACAAGTCTTCCTAATAACCCTAGCGCCACCGAACCTTATGTGTAGACCCTACGGTTCGGAGACATGCGACATGACCGAGACGGCTCTCGTGTCAATAACCAACAGCGGATCTGGATACCCATGTTGGCTCCCACATGCCCTCGATGATGTCATCGGATGAACCACGATGTTGAGGATTCAAGCAACCTCAGATACTATTCCCTTTGTCAATCGGTACATTACAAGCCCGAGACTCGATCGTCGGTATCCCAATACCTCGCTCAATCTCGCTACGGCAAGTCACTTTACTCGCATCAGAATGATGATCTCGTGACCAAACACTTGGTCACTTTGAGCTCATTATGATGATGCATTACCGAGTGGGCCCAGAGATACCTCTCCGCCATACGGAGTGACAAAACCAGCCTCGATCCGTGTCAACCCAATGACACTTTCGGAGATACCTGTAGTGCACCTTTATAGTCACCCGATTACGCCAGACGCTTGGTACACCCAAAGAACTCCTACGGTATCCGGGAGTTACACGATCTCATGGTCTAAGGAAGAGATACTTGACATTGAAAAAGCTCTTGCAAAACGAACTACACGATCTTGTGCTATGCTTAGGATTGTCTTGTCCATCACGCCATTCTCCTAATGACGTGATCCCGTTGTCAATGACATCGATGTCCATAGTCGAAAACCATGACTATCGGTTGACCAATGAGCTAGTCAACTAGAGGCTTACTAGGGACGTATTGTGGTCTATGTATTCACACGTGTATTACGATTTCCGGATAATACAATTATAGCATGAATAAAAGACAATTATCATGAACAAGGAAATATAATAATAATGCTTTTATTATTGCCTCTAGGGCATATTTCCAAAAAAAAAGGTACCCGCACACCTCTCCACATTTGCAAATAAGGCCTTCCCTCGTTCATCCTTTTCTCTCACAAGATAAACAAGTCATACAAATGCATCTTGATGTTACGTGCAACGCACGAGCATTTGCTAGTAAGAATGAAAATAAACGACAAAAGAATATTTGGACGGTGGTTCGAAGTCATGACCGCGGGCACAGCGGATAAGGTGGCCTTGTATTGGTATGCTGAGCCGTCTGTTTTAACACACAGGAGCTGGTGTGGTGATTATACACACACGCACGCATGCACACGAACTGCATCCACACAACACTCACACAAACACATGCACCCACGCACGCACGCAACACTCACACGTACACACGCAGCCACGCACGCACGCAACACTCACACACATGCACGCAACACTCACACGCACACACGCACGCATGCATGCACACACCAGTACACCACACGACCAACACACACTCTCACGCTCAAGTGCTCAACCTACACGCATGCACACACATCAGGCCCCGATGCATACATACACAACCAGCTGATTCCCGCAAGACGGGTTGGAGCCTTGTCGCTACCGCGAAATTTGTGTTTATCTGACCTTTTGCCTGTCAGCGAATCGACAGTGGGGACCCACAACGAAAGTGGTCAATTTAACTAGTCAACATGGCGCCACGCAGACTATTTGGCCGGTCAACAGAGTGCAATCCGATGCTGAGTTGTGAGCAAGTGACCGTATAATCACCACAAAACGATATAGTGACCATAATCAGCTTATTCTGAAGTTCGTGACCGATACGCTTTTCTCTCTCAGAGACCTCCAAAACTACATCTCTACACGCTCGCATGTTACATCTAACAACTATGCAATACAGCACTACTACTACACTCTAACACAATAAATCATATGTGTTTTAGTTTTACTAGATATCATATTGTTACTTATAATTATTCAGTTTGCATACATTAAAATTGCCTTTGAAATGTATGGCCAAGATTATCTACCGCGACGGAAAAATCCCGCCTTTCCTGTTTAATCGGGTTTGTATCGATGGATCGTATGAAAAAACAGCAAAACTATACTAGTACTATACAAGACAAGTGACAGTTCATCAAGGCAGTCGTGTCGTCTACTCCTCCATCGTAAGAGTGGAGTGCTCACTTTCATAAATCTTCTATTCCTTTCACCGACATGTGGGACATCAAGCTACCGGGTCCACGTACATACCGAATACAAGATCAGAGCAGCCGGGTGAAGCACCCTACCATGGCGCCGCATAGTAATGAGCAATGAGGCGTCAAATCACAAAGCTGCACCTTTCCCGCAGTTAAGTTGTAGGGAAGAAGCAACCATCATTTCACTCATTGCTGAATCTGCTTCTCCCTCATCTTCTTCAACTTAACCACGTGTTGCTTTTGTCGTTGTTCTGCCTCATGTGGGACGCGGATCGGCTTGGTAAAGCACTGACACGTGGGACCGCATGTTAGCAAACCGCCAGACAACGTCCTCCGAAAATAAGAAGCCTAATCCTAGACTTACAAAGGGCTACGAGCTGCTACGATACTTTCCATCTAATCTATATATGCCCCCTGATTTTCAGGTGGGGTGGGCCTAATCCTCTCCTTTAATCCAATCAAATAGTCCCACATCACATCAGTTCATAACTTTACGTAAACTATTACGTGGATGTAGCATTGCTCAAATAAGAAACCTCCCCCGCCATCCACGCGGCAAAATCACCTCCTTTTTACTAATCTCGATTCTATAATTGTTTAGATCAATATAATTGAGATTTGTATAGATAGCACACAGGAGCAAAACCAAGTGGTACGGTTAAGGGCATCCACAATGTGTAGCCAAATGTGAAAATAGCTTTTGGCATCGTGGGAACCATTGTGACGGTGTTGCTAAAGCCAAAAGGATGGAACCGAAGCTCCCTGATTGATTGATTGAAGGAATAGAAAATGCAACGCTCTCCTCTTTCTCCCATGCTTGGACGCATGTAGTATAGTATAGAGCACGAGTCTACTCCCTGTCCTTTCTATCACAAATCACAAAGCAGTGAGGCGTCAAATCACAAAAGCACGGACGAAGCAACCATCATTTCACTCTTCACGACTCGCTTCTCCATCGTCTTCCTCGAGAAGCCATCTCATCGCATTAGTTACTCCTAGTAGTACTAGTAAAGGACTTCCTGGATGCAAATAAGGCGGTTGTCTCGGCTTGCAGGCGGCACTTGCGAACGACTTACCGTGGTCTCCCTCAATGGTGTTCTCCGTCGAACGCACTTCGCCAAACCACTAAAAAAATCGTCGACGTCACGTACTTATCCTGTTTGGGTCTAGTCCTTGCATTGCCAAACTTCGCCACACATTTTTGCCAAGCTTTCCTAAAGTTTTCAAAATGAGAAGGAGGTACACTTGAGCACGGCTATCGCGGTCGCACCGCACCCTCACACGGTCGCTCCTGCACACCGCGGTCGCACCCACCCTCACACAGTCGTTCCTGCACGCCGCAAACCCAACCAAGGGAACGCACCCTCAAGGACACGTGTTGTTGCATGTGAACACAACAAACTCAGCCATCCTATCGCTGACACATAATTTTCGTTCATAGAGTATGTTTATCCAACCGCATGTTGGGGAGTATCCGTACGGCCCGTGCGGTGGTCTGTTGGGGAAGAAGAAGAGGTGAGGAAGAAGGAAAGAAGGGTTAGGAGACGAGGATATTCATCCAACCGCCGTAAATGGTAGATCCACCCAAGTCAGGCGACTTGCATAACAAATATATGTTTTTACACAGCAAAAGATCCATGAAAACAACAACATAAAGAAAAACTATCACTGCTCACAGAAAAAGACGACCTCGTCGTCTTTGGCTGCCGACGAACCAGCCGACGTGTGTCTCCGCACCGTGGTTGTCCTCGGCCTCCAGCTACTCGTTCAAGCGGAGCATGCGGGCGCTCTGCACGGACGAGAGCACAGCCTGGTTCAAGTTGAGGACGTCCGGTTCCTCCTGCAGGAGGGCCTCGATGGCAGCGGCATCCGCGCGCTCCGCGTCGAGTCGAGCCTCCGCCACCTGGTTCAAGTCCAGGACGTCCGGTTCCGCCTGCAGGGCGGCGCTGGCGAGAGCGCATCCGCGCTCTGCATCGAAGTCGAGCCTCTGCCGCCTGGTTCAAGTCCAGACGTCCGGTTCCGCTGCAGAGGGCCTTGATGGCAGCGGCATCCGCGCGCTCCGCCTCAAGTTGAGCCTCCGCCGCCTGGTTCACATCCACGACATCCGGTTCCGCCTGCAGGAGAGCCTCGATGGCAGCGGCATGCGCGCGCTCCGTGTCGAGTTGAGCCTCTGCCTCCCGGTCCTCCTTTAGTATCGCCATGTTGAACCGCTGGTCCGCCTGCACCATGTGGGACTCGGACGCCAGCACGAAGTCGACGTCCATCGTCTCATACCCATCGGGGGCCTTCTGCACCGCGACCTCCACCATGAACATTGGATCGGCTTCCTCCTGCTCGTAGCTTGGCTCAGAACTCGGTGATTGGCCCTCCGCAAAGTGATGACCCTCAAGTATAGGGGATCTATCATAGTCCTTTCGATAAGTAAGAGTGTCGAACCCAACGAGGAGCAGAAGGAAATGATAAGCGGTTTTCAGCAAGGTATTCTATGCAAGTACTGAAATAAGTGGTAACAGATAGTTTTGTGATAAGATAAATTGTAACGAGCAACAAGTAACAAGAGTAAATAAAGTGCAGCAAGGTGGCCCAATCCTTTTTGTAGCAAAGGACAAGCCTGGACAAACTCTTATAATAGGAAAAGCGCCCCGAGGACACATGGGAATATCATCGGTTAGTTTTCATCACGCTCATATGATTCGCGTTCGTACTTTGATAATTTGATATGTGGGTGGACGGTGCTTGGGTGTTGTTCTTACTTGAACAAGCATCCCACTTATGATTAACCTCTATTGCAAGCATCCGCAACTACAACAAAAGTATTAAGGTAAACCTAACCATAGCATGAAACATATGTATCCAAATCAGCCCCTTATGAAGCAACGCATAAACTAGGGTTTAAGCTTCTGTCACTCTAGCAACCCATCATCTACTTATTACTTCCCAATGCCTTCCTCTAGGCCCAAATAATGGTGAAGTGTTATGTAGCCGACGTTCACATAATGTCGGTGTACTAGAGTAGGGGTACCCTAGTATCCTGAACTCGTGCACGGGCAGTTGCAGCACCCCGCGGCAAGGCTTGCCTAGTGACCGCCAAGGTCCTCCGCGACTCCTTTGGAGCCATTCAAGAACAAAGTATTCAAGGCCGCGGCAAGAGGAGCTTGCCGGGAAGACCATTCAAAGCACGAAGGAAACAAGACCCCGGCAAGAGGAGCTTGCCGAAGGCTTGGTGAGTGACAAGCTACCAAGCGACAGGATTCAGCCGCTGCAAGGTGCTTGCCGCGGCAGCAAACCTCTTCATCTCCACTCCAGCTCATCCACCAACGTGTCGCCATGGGGGCATTCCAGCGCGGTCAAGAGGTGTGCAGCCAGCGGGAGTAGCGATAAGCGGCGCCGACAAGCTTACCATCGTGGCAAACGGTGGTGCACTTGACGGTCCCTCACAGTAATCGCTTAGGCGACAGGGCCGGGCATTTATTGATCTTGTCCCTTGCCGTTAGAGTTAGGTATATGCACTGTACACTGTTCAAGTCGGTGTACCAACTACTGTTTTTCCATTTGTACCCTCATCTACGTTGCCACCTGTCGGAGACCCCTTGAGCCTATAAAAGGAGGCCCAAGTGCAACGTAGAAAGGGTTCGGCTGGTTCGGTTCATTCGACTCATTCGAGACCACACTCACTCAAGCTAGGTGTTGTAGCTCCCATTGCTCCCTAGCAAGAACACAATACAATCAACCAAGCAGCAGTAGGAGTATTATCTCTCCGGAGAGCTCTGAAGCTGGGTAAATCTGCTCGTGTGCATCGCCTCGATCTGCTCTTCGTGCAATCTCCGCCCCCCTCCGAACCACAAGGGGCTCGGTCCGCCGGGTCCCATAGGTGTTCGTGGGTCACGATCAGCTTCCCCGACATCTTTGGCGCGCTAGGTAGGGGGCGTCGAGGCTGTGTGAACCTGATCCAGCGGTCACACGAGCAACTTCTTCATCACCTTCATCAACATGCCACCGAAGAAGAAGGCTTCGGCGGCAGCAGAGCCGTCCGCGTCAAACCCACCACCACCAGAGCTGACGAGTGGTGGGGAAGACGCTGGCGGAGGAACCGGCGTCGTCGAGGGAGCCCACGACGCTGCCAAGTCCAAGGACAAGGTGGCGCAGAACTCGGCGTCCGGATACGTACCGCGTCCATCTCAGGAGGCGCGAGACCGACAACGTCATGGTGCTCGCAGCGCCATGCGTTCGTTGGGACAAGATCGAGCTGGTGGATCCAGAGATGCTCAAGAGCAGCTCGCGCGCCAACAGGCTGGTGTGAGCGGAGCACGGTCGCCTGGACGGGATGCTGCTCCTTCTAATGTATTTAGAAGTCCGAGCACATCCCGTTCCTCGCACCGTTCGCCATTGCCGCCCACCACTCAAGCGGAAGCTTTGGCACGGGCTCAACTACTCCTGGATTACCCTCCAATGGCTGACAAGGTCGACGAATGGAGGGCCACCATCCAGAGTCTCATCGGCTTTGCCAACGGCGACACTCCGCGGCAACCAACTGCGTCCTTGCCACGGCGAGACGACAAGGCACGAGCCGGTGGCGACGAAACCTATAGGGGTGCAACCACCATGCACTCTGCATCCCAAGGCTAAGATCACCAGCCCTCGGATCCACCTCGACAAATGACTCCACCGCGTCATCGATCCACGAGCTCGCTGTGATCAGCGCCAAGTTCTTCAAGAACGGCAACAAGAAGACGCCGAACTCGTGACGAGCGCCAAGAGAAGCGCGTCGGTCATCCGACCAGCGCTACTGGGCCCATTGTCGACATGCAAGCGCCAGGGGAACCAGGTGACTTGTCAGACGCTGTAGGTTGCCCTGCGCTCACTCGTGAGCTGCGGCAAGTGCAAAGGGTCCGACAAGAAAAACTTCAAGCCGATGTGCGAGAAGTATGATGGCAGGACACACCCATCGGAGTTCTCAAGATCTACACCATTGCGGTGCAAAGCTGCGGGGGCGAGACGACAAGATCCTCGCCAACTACTTCCCCGCCGGTACTCAAGCCAAATGTCGTCTTGGCTCATGCACTTGTCGGATGGCTCCATATCTTCTTGGCAGATCTATGCCATCAGCTTGTCGGCGCTTTCACCGGCCACAAACCTCATGGCCAAGAGAGTGACCTTCACCGCCGCCTGTAAGGAAGGAGAGTCCTTGCGCAAGTTCAACCAGAGATTCAGCTGCAGTGCACTACAACATCCCGTATGTCCACCCCGCCATGGTGATCGGCATGCTTTCATCGTAACGCGGAACCGCAGGATGAGGGTGGAGATGGCGATGTAAAGTCAAGGACGCTGCTGAGTTGTATGCCTTGGCCGACAAGTGTGCACGTCTTGAAGAAGGGAGAAGACTCCTGTGAGAGAATGTGGAAGCAGGATCTCGACAAGGAGGAGACCGCCCGGCAAAGAAGAGCCAAGGCGGAACAATGTAAAGAAGAAGAGCAAAGAGGTACTAGTTGTCGAGCAGTCCGGCAACGGAGGTGGCGCCAAGAAGACGAAGGTTGGTGGCTCCGGCAAGGAGGTTGCCGCTGACACCGACCGCCAGCCTGTGGCGGCCACCGACAAGCATGATAGCTCCAACAAACAGTACTGCAAGATTCACCGCACCAAGGGCCATGACCTCCAGAGTTGCAAGAAGGTCGAGCAGCTTGTAGAATAGCAGAAGGCTGAGTACGAGCGACGAGACAAGGAGAAGGCCCAGGAAGGTGCTGGAGTAGCTAGCAAGAAGAGACCCGGCCGGGGAGGACGCCGCGGCAAGGCCAAGCAGCGGCAAGGAGACAGACCTCCCCGCGGCCGCGACAAGGATGAAGACGAAGATGACGAAGAGGATATGGAGGACGATGAAGCTGATGAGCAGGAGTTTCAGAAAGCCACGGAGGTCCTCTGCGTTGACGGTGGTGCTTCTCTGCATACCTCACACCGCCAACTCAAGCAATGGATGCGGGAGGTTAATGCAGCAGAACCATCCATAGAGTCACGTAGACCTCTCGAAGTGGTCCAGACGCCTATCATCTTTGATATTGAGGACCACCCGATCGCAGAATCGCGGTCGGGTGCTTGCCGATGTTGGTCTCACCAACTATCCGCAACCTCAAGGTCACCAAGATGCTAGTTGACGGCGGGGCCTGATCTCCTCCGCAGTGCTCCAAAAGCTTCAAATCCCTGACAGCGAGCTCGAAGAGACTGGCACGTTCCAAGGAATCAATCCAGGAAGGAGCAAGCCGAAAGGGAAGATCACGTTGCCGTTAACATTTGGCAGCGAGCTGAATTTCAGGACTGAGAGGCGACGTTGCTGATTTCCCATTGCCCTACAATGGAATACTTGGCCGTCCAGCACTCGCCAAGTTCATGGCAGCCTCTCATTATGCATACAATTTGCTCAAGATGCCCGGCCAGATAAGTGTCATTTCTGTTCATGGCGACAAGAAAGATGCTCTTATCTCGCGCCGACAAGATTTACCGGAAGCAGCAGCTGCAATGTAAAGCAAATCACTTGTCACTGAAGCTCCCGGGGAAGAAGAAGACCACTTTGTCCGCAAGAGCTCGATGCCCACTCCGCAAGCGCACCTCTTCGAGTGCTGCGCTACCATCGAGGACGCACCATCGAGCTCCACCGCAAGTGCAAGAAGATGATGGCAGCTCCGCCAAGACCAAGAAGGTGCTCGCCAAGGAGGACGACACTGGTGGTACCTTCACCATCGCCACCTCGATCCTAAATAGGAAGGCGAGCTCGCTGCTTTCCGCGGTGAATGTTGATGTGTTTGCGTGGCAACCGCCCCGACATCCCCGTGTTCCTGTGAAAGTAATTGAGCACCACTTAGCTGTCTGTCCTCATCGCGCGCCCGCCAAGCAAAAAGTCGAAAACAAAGTGAGCGCCAAGAGTTCATTACGTAAGAGATCAAGAAGTTGGAAGCAGCAGGCCTTGTCAGAGGAGTGCTCCATCCCACGTGGTTGGCCAATCCGGTGGTTGTACGCAAGGCAAATGGGAAATGGAGACTTTGTATTGACTTCACAGATGTTAATAAAGCTTGTCCCAAAGACCCATTTCCCTTGCCACGCATCGACCAGATTGTTGACTCCACGGCTGGATGTGATTTGCTTTCATTTCTTGATGCATATTCAGGATATCATCAGATCTTCATGGCAGAAGAGGATGAAGAGAAAACCGCATTCATTACACCATGTGGCACATACTGTTTCATACGGATGCCTTTCGGTTTGAAGAATGCTGGTTCAACGTTTGCAAGAGTAGTCCATGACGCTTTTGAGCCGCAAATGCACAGAAATGTAGAAGCCTACATGGATGACATAGTGGTCAAGAGCAAGGACAAAGCAACTCTGTTCAAGATTTGATGAGTCCTTTGCAAATCTGCGCAAGATCAACCTCAAGCTCAACCCCGAGAAGTGCGTGTTTGGAGTTCCTTCCGCAAGCTTCTCGGTTCTTCGTGTCTCGATGGGGAATTGAAGCCAACCCCGACAAGATCAAGTCCATTGAGCAGATTGAAGCACCAAAGCGCCAAGGATGTACGAAGACTTGCCGTTGCGTGGCTGCTCTCAGCAGGTTTATCTCTAGGTTCGCTGAGCGCCTCGCCATTTTTCAAGATTTTAAAGAAGGCAGGTCCAATGAAATGGACTCCTGAAGCGGAGGCTGCGCTGCAGGACTTGAAGAGGTACCTGTCCTCCACTCCAATACTTGTTGTTGGAAATATGCCCTAGAGGCAATAATAAATTAGTTATTATTATTATATTTCCTTGTTCATGATAATCGTTTATTATCCATGCTATAATTGTATTGATAGGAAACTCAGATACATGTGTGGATACATAGACAACACCATGTCCCTAGTAAGCCTCTAGTTGACTAGCTCGTTGATCAATAGATGGTTACGGTTTTCTGACCATGGACATTGGATGTCGTTGATAACGGGATCACATCATTAGGAGAATGATGTGATGGACAAGACCCAATACTAAGCCTAGCACAAAGATCTTAGTTCAGATGCTAAAGCTTTTCTAATGTCAAGTATCTTTTCCTTAGACCATGAGATTGTGCAACTCCTTGATACAGAGGAATGCTTTGGTGTACCAAACGCCACAACGAATCGGGTGGCTATAAAGGTGCACTACTGTATCTCCGAAAGTGTCTTGGGTTGGCACTAATCAAGATCGGATTTGTCACCCGTAAATGGAGAGGTATCTCTGGGCCCACTCGGTAGGACATCATCATTATGTGCACAATGTGACCAAGGGGTTGATCACGGGATGATGTGTTACGGAACGAGTAAAGAGACTTGCCGGTAACGAGATTGAACAAGGTATCGGTATACCGACGATCGAATCTCGGGCAAGTACAATACCGTTAGACAAAGGGAATTGTATACGGGATCGATTGAGTCCATGACATCGTGGTTCATCCGATGAGATCATCGTGGAACATGTGGGAGCCAACATGGGTATCCAGATCCCGCTGTTGGTTATTGACCGAGAACGCCTCGGCCATGTCTCAAGATGTCTCCCAACCCGTAGGGTCTACACACTTAAGGTTTGATGACGCTTAGGGTTATAAGGGAAGTTTGTATGTGGTTACCGAATGTTGTTCGGAGTCCCGGATGACATCCCGGACGTCACGAGGAGTTCCGGAATGGTCCGGAGGTAAAGATTTATATATGGGAAGTCATGTTTTGGTCACCGGAAAAGTTTCATGCGATATCGGTAATGTAATGGGACCACCGGAGGGTCCTGGGTCCACCAAGTGGGGCCACCTACCCTGTAAGGTTATGGGCCAAGTGTGGAGGGGACCAGACCCTAGGAGGGCTGGTGCGCCCACAAGGGGCCCAAGGCGCAAGGATGAGTGGGAGGGGCAACCCCTAGTCCAGATGGGCCCTAAGGCCCATCTAGTGGGCGCCCTCTCCCTCCCTCTGGCCGCCTCCCCAAGCCCCATATAGGGCTGGCCGCACCCCTGGGGTGGAAACCCTAGATGGGGCGCAGCCCTCCCTTCCCCTATATATATGAGGCCAAGGGCTGCCCAAGACACACAATTCCATCTCTCGTGGTGCAGCCTCGCCTCTTCTTCCTCCTCCTCATATCTTGTGATGCTTGGCGGCCTCGCAAGATTGCCACGCCTCCATCATCACCACGCCACAGTGCTGCTGTTGGATGGAGTCTTCTCAACCTCTCCTCTCTCCTTGCTGGATCAAGGCATGGGAGACGCCACCGGCTGTACGTGTGTTGAACGCGGAGGTGCCGTCTGCTCAGCACTAGGATCTCCGGTGATTTGGATCACGACAGTTACGACTCCTTCAACCCCGCTCTCATGAACGCTCGCTTAGCGATCTACAAGGGTATGTAGATGCACTCTCCTTCCCTCGCTGCTAGAATCTCCATAGATTGATCTTGGTGATGCGAGAAAATTTTGAATTTCTGCCACGCTCCCCAACAAAGGGCATCATGAGCTAGGTCTATTATGTAGATTCTTTGCACGAGTAGAACACAAAGTAGTTGTGGGCGTTGATTTTGTTCAATATGCTTACTGCTACTAGTCCGATCTTGTTTCGACGGTATTGTGGGATGAAGCGCCCGACCGACCTTACACGCATTTCTTACGTGAGACAAAGTTCCACCGAATCGACATGCACTTGGTGCATAACGTGACTAGCGGGTGCCGCCTCCCACTTTAGTCGAACGGATTCGATGAAAAGGGTCCTTATGAAGGGTAAATAGCAATTGGCATATCACGCTGTGGTTTTATGAGGTAAGAAACGTTTGCTAGAAACCCATAGCAGCCACGTAAAACATGCAAACAACAATTAGAGGACGCCTAACTTGTTTTTGCAGGGTATGCTATGTGATGTGATATGGCCAAGAAGAATGTGATGAATGATATGTGATGTATGAGATTGATCATGTTCTTGTAATAGGATTCACGACTTGCATGTCGATGAGTATGACAACCGGCAGGAGCCATAGGAGTTGTCTTTATTTATTGTATGACCTGCGTGTCATTGAACAACGCCATGTAATTACTTTACTTTATTGCTAACCGGTAGCCATAGTAGTAGAAGTAATAAGTTGGCGAGACAACTTCATGGAGACACGATGATGGAGATCATGGTGTCATGCCGGTGACAATGATGATCATGGAGCCCCGAAGATGGAGATCAAAAGGAGCAATATGATATTGGCAATATCATGTCACTACTATATAATTGCATGTGATGTTTATTATGTTTATGCATCTTGTTTACTTAGAACGACGGTAGTAAATAAGATGATCCCTTACACAAATTTCAAGAAGTGTTCTCCTCGATCGTGCACCGCTGCTACAGTTCGTCGCTTCTAAGCACCACGTGATGATCGGGTGTGATGGATTCTTACGCTCACATACAACGGTGTAAGACAGATTTACATAGCAAAAACACTTGGGGTTAACTTGACGAGCCTAGCATGTACAGACATGGCCTCGGGAACACAGAGACCGAAGGTCGAGCATGAGTCGATAGTAGATACGATCAACATGAAGATGTTCACCGAGTCGACTAGTCCGCCTCACGTGATGATCGGACACGCCTAGTTGACTCGGATCATGTAATCACTTAGATGACCAGAGGGATGTCTATCTCGAGTGGGAGTTCATAAGATGAACTTAATTATCTTGAACATAGTCAAAAGACCTTTTGCAAATTATGTCGAAGCTCGCGCTTTAGTTCCACTGCTTAGATATGTTCCTAGAGAAAATATAGTTGAAAGTTGACAGAGCGCTTATGCGACAGAGAAAGCTTATGTCCTTGATGCACCGCTTAGTGTGCTGAACCCCAAACGTCATTTGTGGATGTTGCGAACATCGGACATACACGCTTTGATAACTACGTGATAGTTCGCTTAAACGGTTTAGAGTTGAGGCACCAAAGACGCTTTCAAACGTCATGAACATATGAGATGTTTCAAGGGCTGAAATTGGGATTTCAGGTCGTGCCCACGCCAAGAGGTATGAGACCTCCGACGATTTTCTTAGCCTGCAAACTAAGGGAGAAAAGCTCAATCGTTGAGCTTGTGCTCAGATTGTCCGAGTGCAACAATCACTTGAATCGAGGGGGAGTTGATCTTCCGATGAGATAGTGATGTTTCTCCAAAGTCATTGCCACCAAGCTACTAGAGCTTCGTGATGAACTATAACATATTAGGGATAGATATGATGATCCTTGAAGTGTTCGCGATGTTTGACACCGCGAATGTAGAAATCAAGAAGGAGCATCAATTGTTGATGGTTAGTGAAACCACTAGTTTCAAGAAGGGCAAGGGCAAGAAGGGATACTTCATGAAATGGCAAATCAGTTGCTACTCCAGTGAAGAAACCCAAGGTTGAACCCAAACCCGAAACTAAGTGCTTCTATAATAAGGGGAAACAGCCACTGGAGCAGAATTACCCTAGATACTTGGTAGATAAGAAGGCTGGCTAGGTCGATAGAAGTATATTTGATATACATTATGTTAATGTGTACTTTACTAGTACTCCTAGTAGCACCAGGGTATTAGATACCGGTTCGGTTACTAAGTGTTAGTAACTTGAAATAAAAGCTACGGAATAAACGGAGACTAGCTAAAGGTGAGTCGACGATATGTGTTGGAAGTGTTTCCAAGGTTGATGTGATCAAGCATCGCACGCCCTCTACCATCGAGATTGGTGTTAAACCTAAATAATTGTTATTTGGTGTTTATGCTGAGCATAGACATGATTGGATTATGTCTATCGCAATACTGTTATTCATTTAAGGAGAATAATGGTTACTCTGCTTATTTGAATAATACCTTCAATGGTCTTGCACCTAAAGGAATGGTTTATTGAATCTCGATCGTAGTGATACACATTTTCATGCCAAAGGTATAAGATAGTAATGATAGTACCACTTACTTGTGGCACTTGCCATGAAAGTCATATTGGTATAAAACGCATGAAGAAGCTCCATGTTGATGGATCTTTGGACTCACTCGCTTTTGAAAAGTTTGAGACATGCTAACCATGTCTATTGGTGTATATGCATGAAGAAACTCCATGCAGATGGATCGCTTAGACTCACTTGATTTTGAATCACCCGAGATATGCAAAACATACCACATGGACAAGATGACCGAAAAGCCTCGGTTTCAAAGAAGATGGAACTAGATAGCAACTTGTTGGAAGTAACACATTTTGATGTGTGCAGTCCAATGAGTGCCGAGGCATGCAATGAATATCGTTATGTTCTTACTTCACGATGATTTGAGTAGATGTTGAGTATATTTACTTGATGAAACACAAGTCTGAATTATTGAAAGGTTCAAGTAATTTTAGAGTTGTTGAAGATCTTCGTGACAAGAGGATAAAATGTCTGTGATGTGATCATAGAGATGAATATCTGAGTTACGAGCTTTGGCACGCTATTAAGACATAGTGGAAATTGTTTCACAATTAATACCTTTGGAACACCATAGTGTGATGGTGTGTCCGAACATCATAGTTGCACCCTATTAGATATGGTGCGCACCATGATGTCTCTTATCAAATTACCACTATCGCTCATGGGTTAGGCATTAGAGACAACCGCACTCACTTTAATAGGGCACCACGTTACTCCGTTGAGACGACACCGTATGAACTATGGTTTAGAGAAACCTAAGCTGTCGTTTCTTAAAAGTTTGGGGCTATGACGCTTATATGAAAAAGTTTCAGGTTGATAAGCTCGAACCCAAAGCGGACAAAATGCATCTTCATAGGACACCCAAAACAGTTGGGTATACCTCCTAATTCAGATCCGGAAGCAATAGGGATTGTTTCTTGAATCGGGTCCTTTCTCGAGGAAAAGTTCGTCTCGAAAAGTTGAGTGGGAGGATGGTGAAGACTTGATTAGGTTATTGAACCATCACTTCAACTAGTGTGTAGCAGGGCACAGGAAGTTGTTCCCATGGCACCTACACCAATTGAAGTAGAAGCTTATGATAGTAATCATGAAGTTTCGGATCAAGTCACTACCGAACCTCGTAGGACGACAAGGACGCGTACTGCTTCAGAGTGGTACGGTGATCCTGTCTTGAAGGTCATGTTGCTAGACAACAATGAACATACGAGCTATGGAGAAGCGATGGCGGGCCCAAATTCCGACAAATGGTTAGAAGCCATGAAATCCGAGATAGTATCCATATATCAGAACAAAGCATAGACTTTGGTGGACTTGCCCGATGATCGGCAAGCCATTGAGATAAATGGATCTTTAAGAAGAAGACGGACGTGGACGGTAATATCACCGTCTATAAAGCTCGACTTGTGGCAAAGAGTTTTTCACAAGTTGACTACGATGGGATTTTCTCATCCGTAGCGATGCTTAAGTCCGTCGGAATCATGTTAGCATAAGCTGCATTTATGAAATCTGGCAGATGGATGTCAAAACGAGTTTCCTTACCAGTTTTCGTAAGGAAAGGTTGTATGTGATACAATCAGAAAGTTTTGTCGATCCTAAGGATGCTAAAAGGTATGCTGGCTCCAGCGATCCTTTCTAAGGACTGGAGTAAGCATCTCGGAGTTGGAATGTGCGCTTTGATGAGATGATCAAAGATTTTGGGTTTATACAAAGTTTATGAGAAACTTGTATTTCCAAAGAAGTAAGTGGGAGCACTATAGAATTTCGATGAGTATATGTTGTTGACATATTGATGATCGTAAATGATGTAGAATTTCTGAAAGCATATAGGGTTATTTGAAAGATGATTTTCAATAGAAAACCTGGATTAGGCTACTTGAACAATAAGAATCAAGATCTATAAGATAGATCAAAATGTTTAATAATACTTTCAAATGAGCATGTACCTTTGACATGATCTTGAAGGTGTTCAAGATGGATCACCAAAGAAGGAGTTCTTAGCTGAATTGTAAGGTATGAAGTTAAGACTTAAAGCTCGACCACGGCGGTATCGTAGAGAAAGGATTTAAGATCGCCCCTATGCCTTAGACATAGGCTCTACAAAGATGCTATGCTGTGTACCGCACCGAAGTGTGCCTTGCCATGAGTCACTATAGTACAAGAATGATCCAGAATGGATCATTGGACAGCGTCAAAATTGTCCTTGGAATTAATAAGGACATGTTTCTCGATTATGGAGGTGATAAAGAGTTCGGCGTAAAGGGTTACGCCGATGCAAGCTTTAACACCTATCCGAGTGACTCGAGTAGCAAACCGGATACGATAGTGGAGCAACCATTTGAATAGATCCAAGTGGAGCGTGGAAGCAGCATTTACAATATGACATAGAGAATTGCGAGTACACACGGATCTGAAAGGTTCGACCCGCTGACTAAAACCCGCTGACTAAAACCTCTCTCACAAGCAAAACATGATCAAACCTCAGAACTCATTGAGTCTTAATCACATGGTGATGTGAACTAGTGGACTCTTTGGATGTTGGTCACATGGCGATGTGACCTATCAGTGTTAATCACATGACGATGTGAACTAGATTATTGACTCTAGTGCAAGTGGAGACTGTTGGAAATATGCCCTAGAGGCAATAATAAATTAGTTATTATTATTATATTTCCTTGTTCATGATAATCGCTTATTATCCATGCTATAATTGTATTGATAGGAAACTCGGATACATGTGTGGATACATAGACAACACCATGTCCCTAGTAAGCCTCTAGTTGACTAGCTCGTTGATCAATAGATGGTTACGGTTTCCTGACCATGGACATTGGATGTCGTTGATAACGGATCACATCATTAGGAGAATGATGTGATGGACAAGACCCAATACTAAGCCTAGCACAAAGATCGTAGTTCGTATGCTAAAGCTTTTCTAATGTCAAGTATCTTTTCCTTAGACCATGAGATTGTGCAACTCCGGATACTGTAGGAATGCTTTGGTGTACCAAACGTCACAACGAATCGGGTGGCTATAAAGGTGCACTACGGTATCTCCGAAAGTGTCTGCGGGTTGGCACGAATCAAGATCGGGATTTGTCACTCCGTGTAAATGGAGAGGTATCTCTGGCCCACTCGGTAGGACATCATCATTATGTGCACAATGTGACCAAGGGGTTGATCACGGGATGATGTGTTACGGAACGAGTAAAGAGACTTGCCGTAACGAGATTGAACAAGGTATCGGTATACCGACGATCGAATCTCGGCAAGTACAATACCGCTAGACAAAGGGAATTGTATACGGATCGATTGAGTCCATGACATCGTGGTTCATCCGATGAGATCATCGTGGAACATGTGGGAGCCAACATGGGTATCCAGATCCCGCTGTTGGTTATTGACCGAGAACGCCTCGGTCATGTTCCAGATGTCTCCAACCCGTAGGGTCTACACACTTAAGGTTCGATGACGCTAGGGTTATAAGGAAGTTTGTATGTGGTTACCGAATGTTGTTCGAGTCCCGGATGAGATCCCGGACGTCACGAGGAGTTCCGGAATGGTCCGGAGGTAAAGATTTATATATGGGAAGTCCTGTTTTGGTCACCGAAAAGTTTCATGGCGATATCGGTATGTACGGGACCACCGGAGGGTCCTGGGGTCCACCAAGTGGGGCCACCTGCCCTGAAGGTTATGGGCCAAGTGTGGAGGGACCAGCCCCTAGGAGGGCTGGTGCACCCCCACAAGGGGCCCAAGGCGCAAGGATGAGTGGGAGGGGCAACCCTAGTCCAGATGGGCCCTAAGGCCCATCTAGTGGCGCGCCCTCTCCCTCCCCTCTTGGCCGCCTCCCCAAGCCCCATCTAGGGCTGGCCGCACCCCTTGGGGGTGGAAACCCTAGATGGGGTCGCAGCCCTCCCCTTCCCCTATATATATGAGGCCAAGGGGTTGCCCAAGACACACAATTCCATCTCTCGTTGGTGCAGCCCTGCGTCTCTTCTTCCTCCTCCTCATATCTTGTGATGCTTGGCGAAGCCCTGCAAGATTGCCACGCCCTCCATCATCACCACGCCTTGTGTTGCTGTTGGATGGAGTCTTCCTCAACCTCTCCCTCTCTCCTTGCTGGATCAAGGCATGGGAGACGTCACCGGGCTGTACGTGTGTTGAACGCGGAGGTGCCGTCCGTTCAGCACTAGGATCTCTGGTGATTTGGATCACGACGAGTACGACTCCTTCAACCCCGTTCTCATGAACGCTTCCGCTTAGCGATCTACAAGGGTATGTAGATGCACTCTCCTTCCCCTCGTTGCTAGAATCTCCATAGATTGATCTTGGTGATGCGTAGAAAATTTTGAATTTCTGCTACGTTCCCCAACACTTGTCGCACCTAGGCCACAAGAGAAGTTGTTGCTATACATAGCGGCAACCAATCAAGTGGTTAGTGCTGCGTTAGTAGCGGAGAGGGAGGCGGATGACGAGCCGGCAACCATGGCAGATACATCCAGCGACAAGCAGGGGGCTTCACCGTCAAGCTCTGGTCCCGACAAGGACGGATCTGCGCAGGATTGCGAGAAGATGCAGAAAAGGATGGTGCAGCGCCAGTCTAATTTGTCGGCCCTTCTCGCAGGGGCTAGGTCAAGGTACTCTGTGTGCAAAATTGCTTTTCGGTCTCCTCATGGCCTCGAGAAAGCTGCGCCATTACTTCCAAGCACACGAGATAACAGTTGTCACTCGCTTTTCGCTGAAAAGGATATTGCAAAATCCAGAAGCAACAGGCAGGATTGTCGAGTGGGCACTGGAACTGTCAAGCTTTGGCCTCAAGTTTGAAAGCACTTCAACTATCCAAAGCAGAGCACTGGCAGAATTTATAGCAGAGTGGACGCCGACGCAAGATGAAGAAATTCCAGAGACGAGCATCCCCGTCAAGGAAGCAAAGAAATAGTGACTGATGTACTTTGATGGTGCCTTCTCGCTGCAAGGCGCCGGTGCCAGCGTGCTGCTTATCGCACCCACCGGAGAGCACCTCAAGTACATAGTCCAGATGCACTTTACCAAGGAGCAAGCAACAAATAATACTGCAGAGTATGAAGGTTTGCTTGCCGGTCTCAGGATTGCAGTGGACCTTGGGATCAGGAAGCTTATTGTCAGGGGTGACTCGCAGCTTGTCGTCCGCCAAGTAAACAAAGATTATCAGAGTCCGTTGATGGAAGCCTACGTTGATGAAGTGAGAAAGCTAGAAGAACACTTTGAAGGCCTGCAAATGGAACATGTTCCAAGAGCTCAGAATGATATTGCCGATGGCTCGTCAAAGTGCGCCAGACTCAAGTTACTCAGAGAACCAGGAATTTTTGTGCTCAAGCTGGCTCAACCAACTGTAACACCATCAACTGGACATAACAAGAAGAGGAAGTTGGTTCTGGTGACTACTTTCCGGCAGAGCTCCCTGAAGCCGCCGCCAAGAAGGTCCCCAAAATCAACACAGATATCGCTGAGGGGCAGTCTGCTCCGACAAGCCCTAGGGTTTGTATCGTTGAAGCAGACGCTCCCGACAAGTTTTGCTCCGGCAAGCTTGCCGGAGATCAACAAGCTCCGGCTGAGCCGCAGGTTCTTGCCGTAGAAGCTGATGTTCCCGCAGCGGTAGATGTGCCTTTAGTTCTTGTTGTCGAGCCGCAAGCTCCAACATGGGCACAACAGATCGTCCATTTCCTTCAGACAGGAGAACTTCCAGAAGAGCAAGAAGAAGCGGAAAGAGTAGCCCGGCATTCAAGTATATACCAGTTTGTTGACAACATCCTGTACAGAAGAAGACTCAACGGTGTGAAATTGAAGTGTATTTGCCGAAGATGGATGAAGCTGTTGGCGAGAGATACATGGAGGCATATGTGGTCACCACATTGGCGCAAGAAGAGCTTGCGGCAAAGCTTTCCGGCAAGGTTTCTTCTCGCCGACAGCCCTCCGAGATCCAACTGCACAAGTAACCAAGTGTGAAGCGTGCGATTCCCATTCCAAGCAGATACACCAGCCAGCTCAAGCTCTCCAGATGATCCCTTTATCCTGACCATTTTCGTCCGGGGCTCGACATCCTCGGCCCCTTCCCCGAAGCTGTCGGGGCTTTGAGTACTTGTACGTCGCAATCGACAAGTTCACAAAGTGGCCGGAAGTGGAAGCAGGAGGAAGGTGACAAGACAATCGCATCAAGTTCTTCAGTCAATTGTTTGCCGTTTTGGGATTCCTAACAGGATCATCACCGACAACGGCACACAATTCACGAGTCGCACCTTCATGCAGTACGTCCAAGATCTTGGCGCCAAGGTCTGCTTTGCTTCTGTTGCACATCCAAGGAGCAACGGTCAAGCAGAAAGGGCAAACGCTGAAGTGCTGCGAGGACTCAAGACCAGAACTTTCGACAGGCTGCGCAAGTGCGGAAGAAACTGGATTGAGGAGCTGCCGGTGGTTCTTTGGTCGATCAGGACGACGCCAAATCGAGCCACTGGCCAGACACCTTTCGCTCTGGTCTACGGAGCAGAGGCAGTTCTCCCCACGGAACTCGTATACGGGTCACCTCGAGTGCTCGCTTATGATGAGCTTGAGCAAGAGCAGCTGCGGCAAGATGACGCGCTGCTCCTTGAGGAAGATCGTCTTCAGGCTGTTGTACGAGCTGCTCGTTACCAGCAAGCTTTGCGCCGCTACCATAGCCGCAAAGTTAGTGCCAGAAGCTTCGAGGAAGGCGACCTTGTTCTTCGGCGTGTTCAGTCCGCCAAGAATTCCAACAAGTTGACGCTGAAGTGGGAAGGCCCTTATCGGGTGAAACGAGTCACTAGGCTGGCGCTGTCGCCTTGAGACCAAGATGGCGTTCGGTGAGCAACTCTGGAATATAGAGCATCTTCGTAAGTTTTACCCATAGAGCGCGGTTGCGGAACCTGCTCCGCAACCACCCTTTTGTACAAGTCTTGCCGATGTTGCATGTAATCCTTTGTACAAAGCCGGCGCGCACCCGATGCATCAAGAAAGCTCATGTGTTGCGCACAACTTGTCAAATGCATGCTTTCATAATCCTTTATGCATGTGTTATCTAACATTTTGTGCAGCATCCACACCCGGTAAGCAATAACGAGCCACTAGGCTCCATTACTTTATTTTCTCTTCTTTCTTCTCATAAGAAAGGAAGGTTCCTTCGTCCACAAGTTAGCCGGGGGGGAAGGAGAAGATAATGTTGTGGGCCACCAAGTGTCGCCCGAGGAAGTATCGCCTTGCCGGAAAGCAAACGACAGAAAAGCTAAGTTGCCAAAGTTTGAGCAATCAGTTTCTAAATTTTTAAGTTATCTTCCTCGAACGATAGTACTTTGTATGGAAAACCTGTGCGCGAAGGAACCAACTCGCGGCTGGTTTGCGCCCTTACTTTGTTTCGAGTCCGCTCAACAACTTAAGTGAGCTGCAACCAGTTGCGATAAGGTTGCTTGTCGGAGGCGGCATCGCCGGCAGGCTGCTGACGTTCCGCACTCAACGCTCGCGGCAAAGGTGCCCGCGCCGACAAGTTCCCTAAAAGCGTAGGGCACAAACATACAAAGGAAAGAATCAAGTAAAGGAAATAACATTGCAATCATTGCCTAAGATAGAGTATATTACAAAAATAACTTGTCGCAGATCTAATAAATTGTTCTAAACATGATCAACAGCGACAAGGGAAAGATAAACTTGGCGGCCTAGTCCACGCGGTCGCCATCAACCCTCTTGACTCCGCTCACCCTGTCCACAATGGCTGCGACAAGGGCCTTGAGCGCTTCAACGTCAGCAGTTGGCGGCAGGGACTTGAGGACGTTGGTGAAGCTGACGCCTGGATTGCGGAAGGCCACCTTCATCAAGCACCTTCGAAGAGCCCTGCGACAGATTTGGCGCGACTCGTCGGCCAGCTGCTTTGGGATCTCCTCCGAAGCGGGAGAGCCGTCAACACGCTCTTGAAGAACAGGCTGAGCTTGGCGCTGGGCTGGAGATGCTCGTCGGTGGAGTACCCGAGATCCACCATCCCCATCTCCATCAGCTCCTTGTCAATGGCGGCGGCGGATCCACAAGGCCCTCCGTCCGATGCATCACATTCTCTTTGAAGGTGTTGTGGGCGTTCGTGGCATTCGCCAGCAACTCCTCGTTGGCCTTGATCTTCTCCAGCAAACCCACTCCCCGCTCCTTGGCGCCGTCCAGCGTCTCCGTCAGGGTGGACAGCTCCAGCTCAAGATCCGCCTTGGAGTCCTTGGCGGCGTCGAGCTCCTTGATCTTCTCAGCGAGACGGCCCTGCAACTCGCCAAGAGTGTAGGCGTCCTTCTCGCGCTCGTGCTTCAGCGCGGTGACCTCCTCGCCGCTCTTCTGAAGGGTGGCCTCCAGCTGCGTCACCCTCGTTTCCAACTCCTTCTTGGCGGCCTCGGCAGCTGCGGCAGCGTCCTTTGCTTCCTTGAGAGCTCCGCCGATTGATTGCTCGCGCGCGGCAAGATCTTCCTAATAGCTGTCGAGGTTGATCTTCCGCTGCGCCAGCTCGCCTTCTTGCGCAGATAGCTTCTCGCCGGCAAGCCTTTGCTGCTCTTCGACCTCGGCCTTCTCAAGGATGAAGGCCGTGCGCTCTTCAGAGAGTTGCTCCCGCGCTTCTGCTATGTCCCGGAGAGTTTCTTTGTTGGCGCGCCGGAGCTCTTCTGCGCGCTTCTCCATGTCAGCTCCCGCCCTCGCGACAAATGCTTCCCTGGACCCCAGCTTAGCTTGTCGGGCGCGGTAGAGCGACAGTAGCTACTCCTCCTCAGACTCGCCACTTCTGCTGCTTGGCGCGTCAACTAGCGACAGCCCAGCGGAGGCGAGCAGCTCCTCGTCGAAGGTCTCTCCCTCGACCGGCGCCACAGAGCTCGGCGCCCATGGAAGCTTGATGAAGACACCGTCGCCGGCCTTGAATAAGCGCTGGGCTGGGGCTCTTGAACTGGTGCTGCATCGGTGGCGGAGGGATCGGCGGTCGACGTGGCGCTGGCGCTCCTGCAGCCTCGAGGTCGTCGGTCGATCACCGACCCCTCCCGGCCTTTGCGCCAAGAGCCTTGGCGGCCTCCTCGCCGGGCGGACCCGCCGGCGCCAGCCTCCTCCTCCATGTTGGCGGCGTCGTCATTGTTGCCTGCGTCCTCCTCGCCGGCAACCTCGGTCTCCATCGGCTCTCCGGCAGATGGATCGATGATCGAAAAAAGAAAGAACGATCAAACAAATGTTGAAAAGAAGAACGAAGAAAAAAGAGCCCAAGGGAAATTTTCAAGTAAGAAGATTACTGCGATGGGATCTGTGGCATGATCTCCACCACCGGAGGATCCTCGGCGCTGCCCCTTGTCGGAGAAGCATCCCTTGTCGGAGAGGCCTCCCTTGCGGAGAGCTCCCTTGCCGGAGAATTCTCCTCGGCGGCGAGTTGAAGCAGCAGCAGAATCTCCGGAGCGACTTCCGGGCCCTCCTGATGAGGCTGCTCTGCTCCTACACAAATCAACAAGTCAGATATCAGTGAAGAAGGAGCACCCATGCACACCTAACCGTAAGAAATAAACCAAGTACTTACGCTGGGGGCTGTGCTGGGGGCTGCTCTGAAGAAAGGTTGCCGGGTCCGGCAGGGGAGTCTTAGACGCGCCTCCTGTCGCCACGGGGGGATCGTCTTCGATGACAACCACCGGAGTCTTGGCTCTCTTCGAAGCCCTCTGAGCCAGCGTCCTGAAAAAGGAAAGGGTTAAGAATGAAGCAAATCAGATACAAGACAACGCAGCAAATTGAAGAATTACAAGTAACAGCGACAAGATCTTACTCTTCTTCTTCTTCCTCGGAGCTGAGAGCGAAGAAGTCAAATTCCGCTCCGCCTCCGGTGCGACGAGCTGGAAGAGTAGGCTCCCTCGGATGCTTGGCAGGTGCGGGAGCCATGGTCCCAGAAGGCCCCGCTCCGGTTGCTGTGGCAGCATGAGGCGCTCCCGCGGCAACAGAGCTTGTCGCGGTGGAGCCAGCGCGCGGGCAGACGGCTGTTGGCCCGCCTGCCGCCCGCCACTTCCCCGGTCTTGCGGAGGCGCCTTCTTGGCGGGGCCGCGGGCTCCTCCCGCGGCAAGCTTCCTGAAGGTGGAGGGGAGGCGCCCCCGGCAGGCTCGTTCGGCTCAGCATCGGGCTCGGCCTGCTCCTCCACGCCGGCAAGCTCCTCTCGGTCGGCAAGGCTTGCCGCCTCGGCTGCCTCCGCCTCCTCCACAATGAACCCGAACTCACCGGCGGCAGCAGCTTCCGCCGCCTCCAGCCCGGTGGCGGCGCGCTGCAGCTCGGCGTCGGTGGTGTCGCGGTGAGCCACTTCGCTTTCGTCGGCGCGGATCGGCACTTCTTCCAAGCTGTCAAGAACTGTTGCACGATGTCGTCGGCGGGCTCTTGCCAAGTTGGAACGATTCCATGGGAATCGCTGGCGGCATCATCGCCGGATGCGGTCAAGCGAAGAGTTGTTGCACAAAGGAACCCCCTCGGCAACATGAACCACTCGGCGATCTGGTCGAGGCTTGAACAGCTCCAAAGACGATCGCATCCAGCTCCAAGACAGTGAAATTCCAATTGAGGCCCGGGCACAACCTCATGATGTCTGCCGTGTTTTGGAACTCCCAAGCAGGCCTCCTCCTCTCCTGCAAGGGCGCAATGCGGCGGCGAAGGAAATCCGCGCCAACAGCGCCTCTGATGAGTCCGGCATGCCCGAGGCGCAAGATCCGGTCACGGCAATCTTCAACCTCGCATCCTCCGGCGCCAAGTTACTCCAATCGTTGCAGCGACTATGGGATTTTGGCGCTGGGCTGTGAAAGGCTGCGGTTCTCCTCTATGATCCAACACCAATCGGCTCTCCACTCCTCCCACTTGCTACGAAGCTCTCCTTCCAGATATGCTTCTTTCTTGCCGATCCTGGAGATCCACGCAATCCCTCCGGCAAGTGGCTCTCCTCTCTCAACGCGGGGCATGAAGTAGTGGCGAAGAGGGCTACATTTGGGTGGACTCCGACAAAGTTCTCGCAAAGGTGTCGAAAACTGCCATGGTGAGGACGGCGTTGGGGTGAAATCAAGGAGGCGGAGGCCGTATGTGTTCATGATGTCGCAAAAGAATTCGGAAAAAGGCGGGCAGAGCCCGCAGTATAAGAAAAGCGCGAAGAAGGGGTACCCGACGGAAACCTTCTCGGATGCGGCGGTGGAAATCACCCTCATGCGCGGGTGCGCCCGCGTCTCCGTCGACCAGAAGAGGTAGTACCCCTCCCGCAGCTCCTGTGCGTCGAGCAGGGGGTCGAAGATGGCCCGCTCCTTCCGCAGCGCCGCGAGCCGCTGCGCCTCGGCCGACTTCACGCCCTTCCCCTTGTCGGCTTTCGGAGCCATGGTGGAGGTGGTGGAGGAGGCCGACGGCGTCGATGGCGTTGGTGGCGATGGGGGACGGGGCATCGCTCTCTTCAGACTTGAGAAGAAGGGGGGGAGCGGCGGTGGTTTTTGATGTGACAGCAATGGCAAGTTGGGCGTCTTTCCCCTGTTTCCCCTGCTTATAAGGAGGGGGAGGGGGCGGACGTTCCGCTTTTCCAATTAAAGAAAGCCCCCACGACGCCATGTTCGGCGCGTGCTGTTCGTGGGGCACGTGGTGGGTCCGGAGCGAGTAACGGCGTGATCTAGGCAGCGTGCCCGTCTGCAGCAATTTTGGGCCCGGCCCACAGAGCTCGGCGCCGTGTGACCCAGGCCGGGGCTCTGTCGGTGTACTAGAGTAGGGTACCCTAGTATCCCGAACTTCGTGCACGGGCAGTTGCAACACCCTAACGGCAAGGCTTGCCTAGTGACCACCAAGGTCCTCCGCGGCTCCTTTGGAGCCATTCAAGAACAAAGTATTCAAGGCCCGGCAAGAGGAGCTTGCCGGAAGACCATTCAAAGCACGAAGGAAACAAGACCCGGCAAGAGGAGCTTGCGGGAAGGCTTGGTGAGCGACAAGCTACCAAGCGCGACAAGGATTCAGCCATGGCAAGGTGCTTGCCGCGGCAGTAAACTCTCTCTCATCTCCGCTCCAGCTCATCCACCAACGTGTCGCCATGGGGCATTCCAGCGTGCGTGTCAAGAGGTCTGCAGCCAGCGGGGAGTAGCAATAAGCGGCGACAAGCTTACCATCGTGGCAAACGGTGGTGCACTTGACGGTCCTCACAGCCTTTGTTTAGGCGATGTGGGGCGGGCATTTATTGATCTTGTCCCTTGCCGTCGAGTTAGGTATATGCACTTTACACATTGTACAAGTCGGTGTACCAACTACTGTTTTTCCATTTGTACCCTCATCTACGTTGCCACCTGTCGGAGACCCCTTGAGCCTATAAAAGGAGGCCCAAGTGCAACGTAGAAAGGGTTCAGCTGGTTCGGTTCATTCGACTCATTCGAGACCACACTCACTCAAGATAGGTTTTGTAGCTCCCATTGCTCCCTAGCAAGAACACAATACAATCAACCAAGCAGCAGTAGGAGTATTATCTCTCCGGAGAGCCCCGAAGCTGGGTAAATCTGCTCGTGTGCATCGCCTCAATCTGCTCTTCGTGCAATCTCCGCCCCCCTCCGAACCACAAGGGGCTCGGTCCGCCGGGTCCCATAGGTGTTCGTGGGTCACGATCAGCTTCCCCGACACATAACACCACTAGAGGCTAGACAACATACATTGATGTCTACTACACAACCTTCTTCTTGTAGACGTTGTTGGGCCTGCAAGTGCACAGGTTTGTAGGACAGTAGCAAATTTCCCTCAAGTGGATGACCTAAGGTTTTTCAATCCGTAGGAGGCGTAGGATGAAGATGGTCTCTCTCAAGCAACCCTGCAACCAAATAACAAAGAGTCTCTTGTGTCCCCAACACACCCAATACAATGGTAAATTGTATAGGTGCACTAGTTCGGCGAAGAGATGGTGATACAAGTGCAATATGGATGGTAGCTAAAGGTTTTTGTAATCTGAAAATATAAAAACAGCAAGGTAACAAGTGGTAAAAGTGAGCGTAAACGGTATTGCAATGATAGGAAACAAGGCCTAGGGTTCATACTTTCACTAGTGCAAGTTTTCTCAACAATAATAACATAATTGGATCACATAACTATCCCTCAACATGCAACAAAGAGTCACTCCAAAGCCACTAATAGCGGAGAACAAACGTAAAGATTATGGTAGGGTACGAAACCACCTCAAAGTTATTCTTTCCAATCAATCCGGTGGGCTATTCCTATAAGTGTCACAAACAGCCCTAGAGTTTGTACTAGAATAACACCTTAAGATACAAATCAACCAAAACCCTAATGTCACCTAGATACTCCATTGTCACCTCAAGTATCCGTGGGCATGATTATACGATATGCATCACATAATCTCAGATTCATCCAACCAACATAAAATTACTTCAAAGAGTGCCCCAAAGTTTCTACCGGAGAATCAAGAACGTGTGCCAACCCCTATGCATAGGTTCATGGGCGGAACCCGCAAGTTGGTCACCAAAACATACATCAAGTGGCACATGATATCCCATTGTCACCACGGATAAGCACGGCAAGACATACATCAAGTGTTCTCATAAAAGACTCAATCTGATAAGATAAATTCAAAGGGGAAACTCAATTCATCACAAGAGAGTAGAGGGGGAGAAGAAACATAAGATCCAACTATAATAGCAAAGCTCGGGATACATCAAGATCGTGCCATAGATGGAACACGAGAGAGAACACGAGAGAGAGAGACTGAGAGATCAAACACATAGCTACTGGTACATACCCTCAGCCCCAAGTGTGAACTACTCCCTCCTCGTCATGGATAGCGCCGGGATGATGAAGATGGCCACCGGTGATGGGTTTCCCCTCCGCGGGTGCCTGAACGGCTCCAGAGAGGTTTTGGTGGCTCAGAGGCTTGCGGCGGCGGAACTCCCGATCTATCTTCTGTTCGGAAGTTTTACGACACGTAGGTATATATGGGTGCAGAAGTGCGTCGGTGGACCGAAGGGGGCCACGAGGCAGGGCACGCCCAGGTGTGGGCACGCCCCCACCCTCGTGAGCACCTCCTTCTTTCCCGACGCACTCCAAGTCCATCGGGTGGCTTTCCTTCAAAAATAACTTCTCCGATTGATTTCGTTCCGTTTTGACTCCGTCGATATTCCTTTTCCTCAAACACCAAATAGGCATAAAACAGCAAATCTGAGCTGGGCCTCCAGTTAATAGGTTAGTCCCAAAAATAATATAAAAGTGGATAATAAAGCCCAATATTGCCTTAAATAGTAGATAATATTGTTGGGGAACGTAGCAGAAATTCAAAATTTTCTACGCATCACCAAGATCAATCTATGGAGTAATCTAGCAACGAGGGGAAGGGGAGTGCATCTACATGCCCTTGTAGATCGCTAAGCGCAAGCGTTCAAGTGAACGGGGTTGATGGAGTCGTACTCGTCGTGATCCAAATCACCGATGATCCTAGCGCCGAACGGACGGAACCTCCGCGTTCAACACACATACGGTTGGAAGAGACATCTCCTCCTTCTTGATCCAGCAAGGGAAGGAGAGGTTGATGGAGATCCAGCAGCACGACGGCGTGGTGGTGGAAGTGGCGGGATCCCATGGCATGGCCGCCAAGCGCAAGCGGGAGGAAGAAGTGTCACGGGAGGGAGGGAGGCGCCAGGACTCAGGTGCGGCTGCCCTCCTCCGCTCCACTATATAGGGGCCTAGGGGCGCCGGCCCTTGTAGATCCCATCTAGGGGGGGCGGCTGCCCTAGGGGTGGCTTGGCCTCCAAGCCAAGTGGAGGCCCCACCCCTTAGGGTTTCAACCCTAGGCGCATGGGAGGCCCAAGGGGCGCACCAGCCCACCAGGCTGGTTCCCACCCCTTCAGCCCATGGGGCCCTCCAGATAGGTGGCCCCACCCGATGGACCCCGGGACCCTTCCGGTGGTCCCAGATAATACCGATGACCCCAAACCTTCCGGTGGCGAAACTGGACTTCCTATATATAAATCTTTACCTCGACCATTCCGAACTCCTCGTGACATCCGGGATCTCATCCGGACTCGAACAACTTTCGGGTTACCGCATACTAATATCTCTACAACCCTAGGGTCACCGAACCTTAAGTGTGTAGACCCTACGGGTTCGGGAACCATGCAGACATGACCGAGACAACTCTCCGACCAATAACCAACAGCGGGATCTGGATACCCATGTTGGCTCCGACATGTTCCACGATGATCTCATCGGATGAACCACGATGTCGAGGATTCAATCAATCCCGTATTCAATTCCCTTTGTCTACCGGTATAGTACTTGCCCGAGATTCGATCGTCGGTATCCCGATACCTTGTTCAATCTCGTTACCGGCAGTCTCTTTACTCGTTCCATAACACATCATCCCGTGATCAACTCCTTGGTCACATTGTGCACATTATGATGATGTCCTACCGAGTGGGCCCAGAGATACCTCTCCGTCACACAGACTGACAAATCCCAGTCTTGATTCGTGCCAACCCAACAAACACTTTCGGAGATACCCGTAGTGCACCTTTATAGCCACCCGATTCGCCAGGACGCTTTGGTACACCCAAAGCATTCCTACCGGAGTTGCACAATCTCATGGTCTAAGGAAATGATACTTGACATTAGAAAAGCTTTAGCATACGAACTACACGATCTTTGTTCTAGGCTTAGGATTGGGTCTTGTCCATCACATCATTCTCCTAATGATGTGATCCCGTTATCAACGACATCCAATGTCCATGGTCAGGAAACCGTAACCATCTATTGATCGACGAGCTAGTCAACTAGAGGCTTACTAGGGACATGGTGTTGTCTATGTATCCACACATGTATCTGAGTTTCCTATCAATACAATTATAGCATGGATAATAAACGATTATCATGAACAAGAAATATAATAATAACTAATTTATTATTGCCTCTAGGGCATATTTCCAACAGTCTCCCACTTGCACAAGAGTCAATAATCTAGTTCACATCGCCATGTGATTAACACTCACAGGTCACATCGCCATGTGACCAACATCCAAAGAGTTTACTAGTGTCAATAAACTAGTTGACATCATCATGTGATTAAGACTCAATGAGTTATGGGGTTTGATCATGTTTTGCTTGTGAGAGAGGTTTTAGTCAACGGGTCTGCAACATTCAGATCCGTATGTTCTTCGCAAATCTCTAGGTCATACTGTAAATGCTGCTTCCACGCTCCACTTGGAGCTATTCCAAATGGTTGCTCCACTATACGTATCCGGTTTGCTACTCAGAGTCATTCGGATAGGTGTTAAAGCTTGCATCAATGTAACCCTTTACGCCGAACTCTTTATCACCTCCATAATCGAGAAACATGTCCTTGTTACTCCAAGGACAATTTTTGACCGCTGTCCAATGATCCATTTCTGGATCACTCTTGTACCCCCTTGCCAGACACGTGGCAAGGCACATATCAGGTGCGGTACAAAGCATGACATATTGTATAGAGCCTATGGCTAAGGCATAGGGGATGACATTCGTCCTTTCTCTTTCTTCTGTCGTGGTCGAGCTTTAAGTCTTAACTTCATACCTTACAACTCAGGCAAGAACTCCTTCTTTGACTGATCCATCTTGAACACCTTCAAGATCATGTCAAGGTATGTGCTCATTTGAAAGTACCATTAAGCGTTTTTGATCTATCCTTATAGATCTTGATGCTCTATGTTCAAGCAGCTTAATCCAGGTTTTCTATTGAAAAACACTTTTCAAATAACCCTATATGCTTTCCAGAAACTCTACATCATTTCTGATCAACAATAGTCAACAACATATACTCATCAGAAATTCTATAGTGCTCCCACTCACTTCTTTGGAAATACAAGTTTCTCATAAACTTTGTACAAACCCAAAATCTTTGATCATCTCATCAAAGCGTACATTCCAACTCCGAGATGCTTACTCCAGTCCTTAGAAGGGTTGCTGGAGCTTTGCATACTTGTTAGCATCTTTCAGGATTGACAAAACCTTCTGGTTGTATCACATACAACCTTTCCTCAAGAAAATTGTCGAGGAAACAATGTTTTGACATCCTATCCGCAAGATTTCATAAATAATGCAGTAACTGCTAATCCAATTCCAACAGACTCTTAGCATCGCTACAAGTGAGAAAGCCTCACCGTAGTCAACTCCTTGAACTTGTCGGAAAACATCTTAACGACAAGTCGAGCTTTCTTAATGGTGATACTTACCATCATTGTCCGTCTTCCTTTTAAAATCCATCTATACCCAATAGCCTTACGACCATCAAGTAGTTCTTCCAAAGTCTATACTTTGTTTTTACACATGGATCCTCTCGGATTTTATGGCCTCGAGCCATTTTTGGAATCCGGGCCCACCATCGCTTCTCCATAGCTCGTAGGTTCATTGTTGTCTAGCAACATGACTTCCAAGACAGGATTACGTACCACTCTGAAGTAGTACGCATCCTTGTCGTCCTACGAGGTTTGGTAGTGACTTGATCCGAAGTTTCATGATCACTATCACAAGATTTCACTTCAATTGGTGTAGGTGCCACAGGAACAACTCCCTGTGCCCTGCTACAAACTAGTTGAAGTGACGGTTCATTAACCTCATCAAGTCTCCACCATCTTCCCACTCAATTCTTTCGAGAGAAACTTTTCCTCGAGAAAGGACCTGATTCTAGAAACAATCCCTTTTGCTTCCGGAACTGAGACTGGAGGTATACCCAACTGTTTTTGGGTGTCCTATGAAGATGCTTTTATCCGCTTTGGGTTCGAGTTTATCAGCCTGAAACCTTTTTCACATAAGCGTCGCAGCCCCAAACTTTTAAGAAACGACAACTTAGGTTTCTCCAAACCATAGTTCATACGGTGTCATCTCAACGGAATTACGTGGTGCCCTATTTAAAGTGAGTGCGGTTGTCTCTAATGCCTAACCCATGAATGATAGTGGTAATTCGATAAGAGACATCATGGTACGCACCATATACAATAGGGTGCAACTATGATGTTCGGACACACCATCACACTATGGTGTTCGGCGGTATTAATTGTGAAACAATTTCCACAATGTCTTAATTGCGTGCCAAAACTCGTAACTCAGATATTCATCTCTATGATCATATCATAGACATTTTATCCTCTTGTCACGAAGATCTTCAACTTCACTCAGAAATTACTTGAACCATTCAATAATTCAGACTTGTCTTTCATCAAGTAAATATACTTAGTATCTACTCAAATCATCTGTGAAGTAAGAAGTATAACGATATCCACTGCGTGCCTCAGCACTCATTGGACTGCACACATCAAAATGTATTACTTCCAACAAGTTGCTTTCTTGTTCCATTTCACTGAAAACGAGGCTTTCAGTCATCTTGCCCATATGGTATGATTTGCATGTCTCAAGTGATTCAAAATCAAGTGAGTCCAAATGGTCCATCTGCATGGAGTTTCTTCATGCGTATATACCCATGGTTCACATGTCTCAATCTTTTCAAAGATGAGTGAGTCCAAAGATCCATCAACATGGAGCTTCTTCATGCGTTTTATACCAATATGACTCAAATGGCAGTGCCACAAGTAGGTGGCACTATATCATTACTATCTTATATCTTTTGGTATGAACATGTGTATCACTACGATCGAGATTCAATAAACCATTCACTTTAGGTGCAAGACCATTGAAGGTATTATTCAAATAAACAGAGTAACCATTATTCTCCTTAAATGAATAACCGTGTTGCGATAAACATAATCCAATCATGTCTATGCTCAACGCAAACACCAAATAACAAGTATTTAGGTTTAACACCAATCTCGATGGTAGAGGGAGCGTGCGATGCTTGATCACATCAACCTTGGAAACACTTCCAACACATATTGTCAGCTCACCTTTAGCTAGTCTCCATTTATTCCGTAGCTTTTATTTCGAGTTACTAACACTTAGCAACCGAACCGGTATCTAATACCCTGGTGCTACTAGGATTACTAGTAAAGTACACATTAACATAATGTATATCCAATATACTTCTATCGACCTTGCCAGCCTTCTCATCTACCAAGTATCTAGGGTAATTCTGCTCCAAAGGATGCTCCCTTATTACGAAGCACTTAGTCTCGGGTTTGGGTTCAACCTTGGGTTTCTCCACTAGAGCAGCAGCTGATTTGCCGTTTCATGAAGTATCCCTTCTTGCCCTTGCCTTTCTTGAAACTAGTGGTTTCACTAACCATCAACAATTGATGCTCCTTCTTGATTTCTACTTTCGCGGTGTCAAACATCGCGAATATTTCAAGGATCATCATATCTATCCCTGATATGTTACAGTTCATCACGAAGCTCTAGTAGCTTGGTGGCAATGACTTTGGAGAAACATCACTATCTCATCTGGAAGATTAACTCCCACTCGATTCAAGTGATTGTGGTACTCAGACAATCTGAGCACAAGCTCAACGATTGAGCTTTTCTCCCTTAGTTTGCAGGCTAAGAAACTCGTCAGAGGTCTTATACCTCTTGACGTGGGCACGAGCCTGAAATCCCAATTTCAGCCCTCGAAACATCTCATAAGTTTCGCGACGTTTCGAAATCGTCTTCGGTGCCTCAATTCTAAACCGTTTAACATTACTGAACTATCGCGTAGTTATCAAAACGTGTATGTCATATGTTCGCAACATCCACAGACGACGTTCGAGGTTCAGCACACCGAGCGGTGCATTAAGGACATAAGCTTTCTATGCAGCAATGAGGACAATCCTCAGTTTTCGGACCCAGTCCGCATAATTGCTACTATCAACTTTCAACTAAATTTTCTCTAGGAACATATCTAAACAGTAGAACTAAAGCGCGAGCTTACGACATAATTTGTAAAGACCTTTTGACTATGTTCAGGATAATTAAGTTCATCTTATGAACTCCCACTCAGATAGACATCCCTCTAGTCATCTAAGTGATTACATGATCCGAGTCAACTAGGCCGTGTCCGATCATCACGTGAGACGGACTAGTCATCATCGGTGAACATCTTCATGTTGATCGTATCTACCATACGACTCATGCTCGACCTTTCGGTCTCTTGTGTTCGAGGCCATGTCTGTACATGCTAGGCTCGTCAAGTCAACCTAAGTGTTTCAAGTGTGTAAATCTGGCTTACACCCGTTGTATGTGAACGTTAGAATCTATCACACCGATCATCACGTGGTGCTTGAAACAACGAACTTTCGCAACGGTGCATAGTTAGGGGAACACTTTCTTGAAATTTTAATGAGGATCATCTTATTTACTACCGTCGTTCTAAGCAAATAAGATGCATAAACATGATAAACATCACATGCAATCAAAAAGTGACATGATATGGCCAATATCATTTTGCTCCTTTTGATCTCCATCTTCGGGGCTCCATGATCATCATCGTCACCGGCATGACACCATGATCTCCATCATCGTGTCTCCATGAAGTTGCCTCGCCAACTATTACTTCTACTACTATGGCTAACGGTTTAGCAATAAAGTAAAGTAATTACATGGCATTGTTCATTGACACACAGGTCATACAATAAATTAAGACAACTCCTATGGCTCCTGCCGGTTGTCATACTCATCGACATGCAAGTCGTGACTCCTATTACAAGAACATGATCAATCTTATACATCACATATCATTCATCACATTCTTTTGGCCATATCACATCACATAGCATACCCCTGCAAAAACAAGTTAGACGTCCTCTAATTGTTGTTTGCATGTTTTACGTGGCTGCTATGGGTTTCTAGCAAGAACGTTTCTTACCTACGCAAAAACCACAACGCGATATGTCAATTGCTATTTACCCTTCATAAGGACCCTTTTAATCGAATCCGATCCGACTAAAGTGGGAGAGACTGGCACCCGCTAGCCACCTTATGTAACAATTGCATGTCAGTCGGTGGAACCTGTCTCACGTAAGTGTACGTGTAAGGTCGGTCCGGGCCGCTTCATCCCACAATACCGTCGAAACAAGATTGGACTAGTAACGGTAAGCATATTGAACAAAATCGACGCCCAGAACAACTTGTGTTCTACTCGTGCATAGAAACTACGCATAGACCTAGCTCATGATGCCATTGTTGGGGAACGTAGCAGAAATTCAAAATTTTCTACGCATCACCAAGATCAATCTATGGAGTAATCTAGCAATGAGGAGAAGGGGAGTGCATCTACATACCCTTGTAGATCGCTAAGCGGAAGCGTTCAAGTGAATGGGGTTGAGGGAGTCGTACTCGTCGTGATCCAAATCACCGATGATCCTAGCGCCGAACGGACGGCACCTCCGCGTTCAACACACATACGGTTGGGAGAGACATCTCCTCCTTCTTGATCCAGCAAGGGAAGGAGAGGTTGATGGAGATCCAGCAGCACGACGGCGTGGTGGTGGAAGTAGCGGGATCCCGGCAGGGCTTCGCCAAGCGCAAGCGGGGAGGAAGAGGTGTCACGGGAGGGAGGGAGGCGCCAGGGACTCAGGTGCGGCTGCCCTCCCTCCCCTCCACTATATATAGGGGCCTAGGGGCGCCGGCCCCTTGTAGATCCCATCTAGGGAGGGGGGCGGCTGCCCTAGGGGTGGCTTGGCCTCCAAGCCAAGTGGGCGCCCCCACCCCTTAGGGTTTCCAACCCTAGGCGCATGGGAGGCCCAAGGGGGGCGCACCAGCCCACCAGGGGCTGGTTCCCATGCCCCTTCAGCCCATGGGGCCCTCCGGGATAGGTGGCCCCACCCGGTGGACTGCCCGGGACCCTTCCGGTGGTCCCGGTACAATGCCGATGACCCCCGAAACCTTCCCGGTGGCCGAAACTGGACTTCCTATATATAAATCTTTACCTCCGAACCATTCCGGTACTCCTCGTGACATACAGGATCTCATCCGGGACTCTGAACAACTTTCGGGTTACCGTATACTAATATCTCTACAACCCTAGCGTCACTGAACCTTAAGTGTGTAGACCCTATGGGTTCGGGAACCATGCAGACATGACCGAGACAACTCTCCGGCCAATAACCAACAAAGGGATCTGGATACCCATGTTGGCTCCCACATGTTCCACGATGATCTCATCGGATGAACCACGATGTCGAGGATTCAATCAATCCGTATTCAATTCCCTTTGTCTACGGTATAGTACTTGCCCGAGATTCGATCGTCGGTATCCCGATACCTTGTTCAATCTCGTTACGGCAAGTCTCTTTACTCATTCCGTAACACATCATCCGTGATCAACTCCTTGGTCACATTGTGCACATTATGATGATGTCCTACCGAGTGGGCCCAGAGATACCTCTCCGTCACACGAGTGACAAATCCAGTCTTGATTCATGCCAACCCAATGACACTTTCGGAGATACCCGTAGTGCACCTTTATAGCCACCCGATTCGTTGTGACGTTTGGTACACCCAAAGCATTCCTACGGTATCCGGGAGTTGCACAATCTCATGGTCTAAGGAAATTATACTTGACATTAGAAAAGCTTTAGCATACGAACTACACGATCTTTGTGCTAGGCTTAGGATTGGGTCTTGTCCATCACATCATTCTCCTAATGATGTGATCCCGTTATCAACGACATCCAATGTCCATGGTCAAGAAACCGTAACCATCTATTGATCAACGAGCTAGTCAACTAGAGGCTTACTAGAGACATGGTGTTGTCTATGTATCCACACATGTATCTGAGTTTCCTATCAATACAATTATAGCATGGATAATAAACAATTATCATGAACAAGAAATATAATAATAACTAATTTATTATTGCCTCTAGGGCATATTTCCAACAAATATAGCATGGAGCAATAAAAAATTATAGATACGTTGGACACGTATCAAGCATCCCCAAGCTTAATTCCTGCTCGTCCTCGAGTAGGTAAATGATAAAAAAGATAATTTTTGATGTGAAGTGCTACTTGGCATAATTTCAATGTAATTCTTCTTAATTGTGATATGAATAATCAGATCCGAAAGATTCAAGACAAAAGTTCATATTGACATAAAAATAATAATACTTCAGGCATACTAATCAAAGTAATCATGTCTTCTCAAAATAGCATGGCAAAAGAAAGTTCATCCCTACAAAATCATATAGTTAGGCTATGCTTCATTTTCGTCACACAAAGATGTTCCCAACTTCTATACCCCCGATGACAAGCCAAGCAATTGTTTCATACTTAAATAATCTCAAACTTTTTCAACCTTCACGCAATACATGAGCGTGAGCCATGGATATAGCACTATGGGTGGAATAGAATATGATGATGGGGATTGTGTGGAGAAGACAAAAAAGGAGAAAGTCTCACATCGACGAGGATAATCAACGGGCTATGGAGATGCCCATCAACATGAGGAGTAGGGATTGCCATGCAACGGATGCACTAGAGCTATGAATGCTCAACAAAATAAA
Organism: Aegilops longissima; assembly: GCA_021605205.1. Lineage (NCBI taxonomy): Eukaryota > Viridiplantae > Streptophyta > Magnoliopsida > Poales > Poaceae > Aegilops > Aegilops longissima. The sequence continues at coordinate 54,361,414 of CM038681.1, read as the reverse complement.
ACTAGTGGGTGTGCATCCAACTTGCTTGCTCATGAAGACCTAGGGCATTTTGAGGAAGCCCATCGTAGGAATATACAAGCCAAGTTCTATAATGAAAAATTCCCACTAGTATAAAAAGACAACTTATGAGACTCACTATACGAAAAACATGGTGCTACTTTGAAGCACAATATATGAGACTCACTACATGAAGAACAAGGTGCTACTTTGAAGCACAATATATGAGACTCACTACATGAAGAACAAGGTGCTACTTTGAAGCACAAGTGTGGAAAAAGAGATAGTAGCATTGCCCTTTTTATTTTTATTTTTTTGGGCCTTTATTTTTTTCTTTTTGGCCTTTCTATTTTTTTGGGCAATGCTCTAATAATGATGATCATCACACTTTTATTGATTACAACATAAGGATTACAACTCGAAACTAGAACAAGGTATGACTCTATATGAATGCCTCCGTGTGTATCGATGGTGCAATGAATCAAGAGTGACATGTATGAAAAATAATGCATGGTGGCTTTGCCACAAAATACGATGTCAACTACATGATCATGCAATGGCAATATGAAAAAAGTAAAGTATGTCATGATGATGATGAACGGAACGGTGGAAAGTTGCATGGCAATATATCTCGGAATGGCTATGGAAATGCCATAATAGGTAGGTATGGTGGCTGTTTTGAGGAAGATATAAGGAGGTTTATGTGTGATAGAGCGTATCACATCACGGGGTTTGGATGCACCGGCAAAGTTTGCACCAACTCTCAAGGTGAGAAAGGGCAATGCACGGTACCGAAGAGGCTAGCAAAGGCGGAAAGGTAAAAGTGCGTATAATCCATGGACTCAACATTAGTCAAAAGAACTCATATACTTATTGCAAAAAATCTAGAAGTCATCAAAAATCAAGTACTACGCGCATGCTCCTAGGGGGATAGATTGGTAGTAAAAGACCATCGCTCGTCCCCGACCGCCATTCATAAGGATGCACAAGCCAGGTACACTTCATGTTTCAAATTTGTTACACAACTTTAACCATACGTGCATGCTATGGGACTTACTAACTTCAACACAAGCATTCTTCAAATTCATAATCACCCAACTAGCATGACTTAAATATCACTACCTCCATATCTCAAAACAATTATCAAGTATCAAAATTTTCTTAGTATTCAACACACTCATAAGAATTCTTACAAATCTTTTATGCTTAGCATATTATGATTATTTAAAAAAATTACCATGTTATTTAAGACTCTCAAAATAATATAAGTGAAGCATGAGAGTTCATTAATTTCTACAAAATAAATCCACCACCGTGCTCTAAAACATATAAGTGAAGTACTAAAGCAAATGACAAACTACTCTGAAAGATATAAGTGAAGATCAATGAGTAGTCGAATAATTATACAACTATGTGAAGACTCTCCCATTTAAAGAATTTCAGATCTTGGTATTGTATTCAAACAGCAAGCAAAGCAAAATAAAATGACATTGCAAGGATAGCACAACTCATGTGAAGAAGCAAAAACTTAGGCTGAACCGATACTAACCGATAGTTGTTGAAGAAGAAAGGTGGGATGCCTACCGGGGCATCCCCAAGCTTATATGCTTGAGACTTATTGAAATATTATCTTGGGGTGCCTTGGGCATCCCCAATATTGAACTTTTGTGTCTCCTTAATTCCTCTCATATCATGGTTTCTCTTTTTATCAAAAGCTTCATTCACAACAAACTCAACAAGAACTCGTGAGATAGGTTAGTATAAACCAATGCAAAACCTTATTATTTTCTATTGTAACAAATCACTAACATTATTATTCAACATTGCATACTAAATGCCTCTGCATATTTAATACTCTTATCCTTAAATAGAATCATTAAACAAGCAAACATATGCAAACAATGCAAACATAACAGCAATCTGCCAAAACAGTACAGTCTGTAAAGAATGCAAGAGTATCAACACTTTCCTAACTCCAAAAATTATGAACTAAAATTACAACTGTAATAAATTTATCAGATCTCAATATGCAAAAATATTCAACATTATACCACTCTCTGACTTTTTAAGGGAATTTTTGCAACAGCGGTAAACTTTCTGTTTTCAAACAGCAACATGTATACTTGCAAAATAAGCATGGCAAAGGCTATCCTTGATTTTTTTTTATTGGAACTAGAGATGCAAAACATTATTCGAACTAACAGAAAGAAAAGCTAAAGAAAATAAAATGACGCTCCAAGCAAAACACATATCATGTGGTGAATAAAAATATAGCTCCAAGTAAAGTTACCGATGAACGAAGACGAAAGAGGGGATGCCATCCGGGGCATCCCCAAGCTTTGACTTTTTGGTGTCCTTGGATTATCTTTGGGTGCCTTGGGCATCCCCAAGCTTAGGCTCTTGCCACTCTTTATTCCGTAGTCCATTGAATCTTTACCCAAAACTTGAAAACTTCACAACACAAAACTTAACAGAAATTCTCGTGAGCTCCTTTAGCGAAAGAAAACAAAACACCACTTCAAGGTACTGTAATTAACTAATTCTTTATTTATATTGGTGTTAAACCACTGTATTCCAACTTCTCTATGGTTTATAAACTATTTTACTAGCCATAGATTCATCAAAATAAGCAAGCAACACAATGAAAACAGAATCTGTCAAAAACAGAACGGTCTGTACTAATCTGTAACTAACGCAAACTTCTGGAACTCCAAAAATTCTAAAATAAATTGGTGGACCTGAGGAATTTGTCTAGTAATCATATGCAAAAAGAATCAACTAAGTAGCACTCTCCAGTAAAAATTTCTAGCTAATCTCGTGAGCGCTAAAGTTTCTGTTTTTTTACAGCATGATCATAAAGACTTCACCCAAGTCTTCCCAAAGGTTCTACTTGGCACAAACACTAACTAAAACATAAACCACATCTAAATAGAAGCTAGATGGATTATTTATTCCTAAACATAACCAAAAAGCAAGAAACTAAAATAAAATTGGGTTGCCTCCCAACAAGCGCTATCGTTTAACGCCCCTAGCTAGGCATGATGATTTCAATGATGCTCACATAAAGATAAGAATTGAAACATAAAGAGAGCTTCATGAAGAATATGACTAGCACATTTAAGTCTAACCCACTTCCTATGCATAGGGATTTTGTGAGCAAACAACTTATGGGAACAAGAATCAACAAGCATAGGAAGACAAAACAAGCATAACTTCACAAATTTAAGCACATAGAGAGGAAACTTGATATTATTGCAACTCCTACAAGCATATATTCCTCCCTCATAATAATTTTCAGTAGCATCATGAATGAATTCAACAATATAACCAGCACCTAAATCATTGTTTTCATGATCTACAAGCATAGAAAATTTACTATTCTCCACATAAGCAAAATTCTTCTCATGAATAATAGTGGGAGCAAACTCAACAAAATAACTATCATGTGATTGAAAATTAAGATCAAGATGACAAGTTTCATGGTTATCATTATTCTTCAAAGCATACGTGTCATCACAATAATCATCATAGATAGGAGGCATGGTTTCATCATAGTAAATTTGCTCATCAAAGCTTGGGGGACAAAAAATATCATCTTCATCAAACATAGCTTTCCCAAGCTTGTGGCTTTGCATATCATAGCATCATGGATATTCAAGGAATTCATACTAACAACATTGCAATCATTCTCATCATTCACATATTTTATGCCAAGCATTCTATGTAATTCTTCTTCTAGTACTTTGGCACAATTTTCCTTTCCATCATACTCACGAAAGATATTAAAAAGGTGAAGCGTATGAGACAAACTCAATTCCATTTTTTTGTAGTTTTCTTTTATAAACTAGACTAGTGCTAAAACAAGAAACAAAAAGATTCGATTGCAAGATCTAAAGATATACCTTCACTTACCTAGCCTCCCCGGCAACGGCGCCAGAAAAGAGCTTGATGTCTACTACACAACCTTCTTCTTGTAGACGTTGTTGGGCCTGCAAGTGCACAGGTTTGTAGGACAGTAGCAAATTTCCCTCAAGTGGATGACCTAAGGTTTATCAATCCGTAGGAGGTGTAGGATGAAGATGGTCTCTCTCAAGCAACCCTGCAACCAAATAACAAAGAGTCTCTTGTGTCCCCAACACACCCAATACAATGGTAAATTGTATAGGTGCACTAGTTCGGCGAAGAGATGGTGATACAAGTGCAATATGGATGGTAGATAAAGGTTTTTGTAATCTGAAAATATAAAAACAGCAAGGTAACAAGTGGTAAAAAGTGAGCGTAAACGGTATTGCAATGATAGGAAACAAGGCCTAGGGTTCATACTTTCACTAGTGCAAGTTTTCTCAACAATAATAACATAATTGGATCACATAACTATCCCTCAACATGCAACAAAGAGTCACTCCAAAGCCACTAATAGCGGAGAACAAACGTAGAGATTATGGTAGGGTACGAAACCACCTCAAAGTTATTCTTTCCAATCAATCCGGTGGGCTATTCCTATAAGTGTCACAAACAGCCCTAGAGTTCGTACTAGAATAACACCTTAAGATACAAATCAACCAAAACCCTAATGTCACCTAGATACTCCATTGTCACCTCAAGTATCCATGGGCATGATTATACGATATGCATCACATAATCTCAGATTCATCCAACCAACATAAAAGTACTTCAAAGAGTGCCCCAAAGTTTCTACCGGAGAATCAAGAACGTGTGCCAACCCCTATGCATAGGTTCATGGGCGGAACCCGCAAGTTGGTCACCAAAACATACATCAAGTGGCACATGATATCCCATTGTCACCACGGATAAGCACGGCAAGACATACATCAAGTGTTCTCATAAAAGACTCAATCCGATAAGATAACTTCAAAGGGGAAACTCAATTCATCACAAGAGAGTAGAGGGGGAGAAGAAAAATAAGATCCAACTATAATAGCAAAGCTGGGGATACATCAAGATCGTGCCATAGATGGAACACGAGAGAGAACACGAGAGAGAGAGAGAGAGAGAGAGAGAGAGAGAGAGAGAGACACATAGCTACTGGTACATACCCTCAGCCCCGAGGGTGAACTACTCCCTCCTCGTCATGGATAGTGCCGGGATGATGAAGATGGCCACCGGTGATGGGTTCCCCCTCCGGCAGGGTGCCGGAACGGGCTCCCGAGAGGTTTTTGGTGGCTACATAGGCTTGCGGCGGCGGAACTCCCGATCTATCTTCTGTTCTGGAAGTTTTACGATACGTAGGTATATATGGGTGCAGGGGGTACGTCGGTGGACCGAAGGGGGGGGGGCACGAGGCAGGGGCGCGCCCCCCACCCTCGTGAGCACCTCCCTTCTTTCCTGACGTGCACTCCAAGTCCATCTGGTGGCTTTCCTTCCAAAAATAACTTCTCCTATTGATTTTGTTCCGTTTTCACTCCGTCTGATATTCCTTTTCCTCGAAACACTGAAATAGGCATAAAACAGCAAATCTGGGTTGGGCCTCCGGTTAATAGGTTAGTCCCAAAAATAATATAAAAGTGGATAATAAAGCCCAATATTGCCTAAAACAGTAGATAATATAGCATGGAGCAATCAAAAATTATAGATACGTTGGAGACGTATCATACATCTCATCAAAATATCGAACGAATACCAAATTCACATGACTACTAATAGCAAGACTTCTCCCTTGTCCTCAGGAACAAACGTAACTACTCACAAAGCATATTCATGTTCATAATCAGAGGGGTACTAATATGCATAAAGGATCTGAACATATGATCTTCCACCAAATAAACCAACTAGTATCAACTACAAGGAGTAATCAACACTACTAGCAACCTACTAACACCAATCCCGGACTTGGAGACAAGAATTGGATACAAGAGATGAACTAGGGTTTGGAGAAGAGATGGTGCTGGTGAAGATGTTGATGGAGATTGCCCTCACCCGATGAGAAGAGCGTTGGTGATGATGATGGCGATGATTTACCCCTCCCGGAGGGAAGTGTCCCCGGCAGAACAACTCTGCCGGAGCCCTAGATTGGTTCCGCCTCGTGGCAGCGGAGTTTCGTCCCGAAAGGTTGCTTCTTATTTTTTTCTCATCGAAAGACTTCATATAGGAGAAGATGGGCGTTGGAGAGCCACCAAGGGGCCCACGAGGTTGGGGGGCGCGCCCCCACCCTCGTGAGCAGGGTGTGGGCCCCCTGGCCTTCATCTTTGGCGATGATTTTTCTTTATTTATTTTAAGATATTCGGTGGAGTTTCAGGACTTTTGGAGTTGCACAAAATAGGTCTCCGATATTTGCTCCTTTTCCAGCCCAGAATTCCAGCTGTCGGCATTCTCCCTCTTCATGTAAACCTTGTAAAAAAAGATAGAATAGCCATAAGTATTGTAACATAATGTGAAATAGCAGCCCATAATGCGATAAATATCGATATAAAAGCATGATGCAAAATGGACGTATCAACTCCCCCAAGCTTAGACCTCGCTTGTCCTCAAGCGAAAAGCCGATAACAATAAATATGTCCTCATGTTTAGAGGTAGAGGCGTCGATAAAAATAAAATACGGATATGAAGGCATCATGATTATTCTCATAACAGCAACATATATAGATTTTGTCATATGATTACTTATGTTCAAGTGATGATCTTTTCACAATGCAAAAGTATGAATCAGAAACCTTATTGAGCACCAACAAATTATAACCTCAGTCATTGAAGCAATTGCAATTTATCATAACATCGGAAAGAGTCTATGTCAGAGCTTAAAAGCAAGTCCACATACTCAACTATCACTTAGTCCTTCATAATTGCTAACACTCACGCAATACTTGTGGTTACGGAGTTTTAATCGGACACGAGAGAAGATAGGGCTTATAGTTTTGCCCCACAACCTTTTACCTCAAGGGTAATGTCAACAATAGTAATTCATGCTCCCCTACATCCAATTAGATATATATATCATGTTCTTTCCAACATGTTGGGCTTGCCAAAGGATAAAATGAAAAAGGAAAGGTGAAGATCACTGTGACTCTTGCATAAGGTAGAGGATAATAATAAAAGATAGGCCCTTCGCAGAGGGAAGCAGAGGTTGCCATGCGCTCTTATGGTTGGATGCACAAAATCTCAATGCGAAAGAACGTCACTTTATATTGCCGCTTGTGATATGAACCTTTATTATGCAGTCCGTCGCTTTTATTTCTTCCATATCACAAGATCGTATAGAGCTTATTTCTCCCACACCAATAAATCATACATATTTAGAGCAATTTTTATTGCTTTGCACCGATGACAACTTACTTGAAGGATCTTACTCAATCCATAGGTAGATATGGTGGACTCTCATGGCTAAACTGGTTTAAGGGTTTTTGGAAGCACAAGTAGTATCTCTACTTGGTGCTGAGAATTTGGCTAGCATGAGGGGGAAAGGCAAGCTCAACATGTTAGAGGATCCATGACAACATACTTTATCTCAGATATAAGAAAACATAACTCATCACGTTGTCTTCCTTGTCCAACATCAACTCTTTAGCATGTTATATTGTAATGAGTGCTCCCAATCATAAAAGATGTCAATGATAATATATCTATATGTGAAACCTCTCTTTCCTTATTATTTCCTATTAATTGCAACGATGACCAAAGCTATATTTTCCAACTCCCAACAACTTTTAACCATCATACTCTATATATGTGAAGTCATTACTCTCAATAAGATCAATATGAACTCTTTGTTTCTTTTTATTCTTTTTCTTCTTTCTTTTCTTTTATTCACCCAAGATCATGGCAAAACAATCAAGCCCTTGACTCAACACTAAACTTTATTATATATATAGCTCACAGACTCGATTACATAGAGGGATCATAAAGCAAAACTCAAAACTAGATCATGCCATGACTTTATTCTACTAAATCAAGATACTACTAATAGGATCGAACTAAGAAAAAGGTAAAGATAGGAGTTGTGATGGTGATACGATACCGGGGCACCTCCCCCAAGCTTGGCAGTTGCCAAGGGGAGTGCCCATACCCAAGTGATTATGTCTCCTTTGCTGGTGAAGAAGGTGGAGGTGTTGTTGACTTAGTTGATGGCATAGACTTCTCCCTTAATTTGCGCTTGAGGACGGCATTTTGATCCCTCAGATCATCAATCTCCCACTCCAGGGTTAATATCCTTTTGCATAAGTCCTGCTTATTTTCCTGCAAGAGACGAAAAGGGATAAACTCGAACTTTGGTTTCTTTACCCTATCAGGGAGACTTGACTTTTTGAACTCCACATGCATGTCCCCAGGTTGAGGTAATGGGGTTTCATCTTCATCTGAGCTCGTCTCTTCCTTCCCTTTGGGTTCATAGTCCTCTTCTTCCTCCGTGGTCCAACTATCGTGCTCCACATCTCAATAGACCTTAGGATTTGCTAGGTAATCATCCACATAGCTTTCTCCCTCCGAATCCTGGGACGACATGTTGATCTAATCTGCGGTAGGACAGCTAAAAACAAGAACAGAGGATATTTGCGTGATACGGGAGTCAAAACCTTCGGGAGAATATATAATGAATTTTTACCGACCAAAATACGTATCGTGCAAGAAAACGGAGTCCGGAGGGCACACGAGGTGCTCACTGGTAGGGGGGCGCGCCCACCACCCTCGTGGGGCCCTCGTGTCCTTCTCGGACTACTACTTATTTTTCTATTTTTCTAAATATTCCAAAACGGAGAAATATTGCCTTAAAAATTGTTTTGGAGTCGGTTTACTTACCGTACCACATATCTATTCCTTTTGAGTCTCAAACAGTCCGAAAGTGTCCCTTATGTATTCCTCTGGGGTTCGGTTTCAATAATATTGGTTTCAACATTTATGGGATTACCGAGATATAGTGTTTGATCCTTTGACCGTTTACCACCTTGGTTTGTGCCTTGAAGTTGTTGATTTTATGGCACGGAACGAAAGACCTCCTCGATAACATAGGGACCTTCCCATTTGGAGAGAAGTTTTCCTGCAAAAAATCTTAAACGAGAGTTGTATAGCAATACATAATCACCTACATTAAACTCACGCTTTTGTATCCTTTTGTCATGCCATCTTTTAACTTTTCTTTAAACAAATTGGCATTTTCATAAGCTTGGGTTCTCCATTCATCAAGTGAGCTAATATCAAATAACCTCTTCTCACCGGCAAGTTTGAAATCATAGTTGAGCTCTTTAATAGCCCAATATGCCTTATGTTCTAGCTCGAGAGGCAAATGACATGCTTTTTCCGTAAACCATTTTATACGGAGACATACCCATAGGATTCTTATATGCAGTTCTATAGGCCCATAATGCATCATCAAGTTTCTTGGACCAATTCTTTCTAGACCTATTAACAGTCTTTTGAAAAATTAATTTGAGCTCTCTATTGCTCAATTCTACTTGACCACTAGACTGCGGGTGATAAGGAGATGCAATTATATGATTAACATCATATTTAGCAAGCATTTTACGGAAAGCACCATGAATAAAATGTGAACCACCATCAGTCATTAAATATCTAGGGACTCCAAACATCGGAAATATAACTTCCTTAAGCATTTTAATATAAGTGTTATGATCAGCACTACTAGTTGGAATAGCTTCTGCCCACTTAGTAACGTAATCAACAACAACTAAAATATGTGTATATCCATTAGAGGCAGGAAAAGGTCCCATATAATCAAAGCCCCAAACATCAAATGGTTCAATAACTAGTGAATAATTCATAGGCATTTACCAATTCTTTGGCATTCATCACACGACAAGACAAACTTACGGGCATCCTTGAAGAGAGTAGGCCAATAAAAACCAGATTGCAATACCTTATGTGCAGTTCTATCTCCAGCGTGGTGTCCTCCATAAGCTTCTGAGTGACACTTGCGTAGGATTTGTTCCTGTTCATGCTCAGGCACACAACGTCTAATAACACCATCTACTCCTTCTTTATAAAGATGTGGGTCATCCCAAAAGTAATGTCGCAAATCATAGAAAAACTTTTTATTTTGTTGGTATGTGAAGCTAGGTGGTATAAATTTAGCAACAATATAATTAGCATAATCAGCATACCATGGAGTGCTACGAGAAGTGCTTATGACATTTAATTGTTCATCAGGAAAGCTATCATCAATAGGTAGTGGGTCATCAAGAACATTCTCTAACCTAGATAAGTTGTCTGCAACGGGGTTCTCAGCTCCTTTTCTATCAACAAGATGCAAATCAAATTCTTGCAGCAAGAGAACCCATCTAATAAGTCTAGGTTTAGCATCTTTCTTTTCCAAAGATATTTAATAGCAGCATGATCAGTGTGAATAGTTACTTTAGAATCAACAATATAGGGTCTGAATTTATCACAAGCAAATACAACTGCTAAAAGTTCCTTTTCAGTAGTAGCATAATTTATTTGAGCATTGTCTAGAGTCTTACTAGCATAATGGATAGCATTTAATTTCTTGTCAACTCTTTGCCCTAGAACAGCACCTACATCATAATCACTAGCATCACACATAATTTCAAAGGGTAAATTCCAATCAGGTGGCTGAACAACAGGTGCAGAGACTAATGCTTTCTTAAGTATTTCAAATGCTTCTACACAATCATCATCAAAGACAAATGGTACATCTTTTTGTAATAAATTAGTCAGAGGCCGGGAAATTTTTGAGAAGTCCTTAATGAACCTCCTATAAAATCCGGCATGACCAAGGAAACTTCTTATACCTTTGATGTCCTTGGGACATGGCATCTTTTCAATAGCATCAACCTTGGCTTTATCAACTTCAATACCTCTTTCAGAAACTTTGTGCCCCAAGACAATACCTTCATTAACCATAAAGTGGCACTTTTCCCAATTCAGGACAAGATTAGTTTCTTCACATCTCTGCAAAACTCGATCAAAATTGCTCAAGCAATCATCAAAAGAGGAACCACAGACGGAAAAATCATCCATGAAAACCTCACAAATTTTTTCACAAAAATCAGATAATATAGCCATCATGCATCTTTGAAAGGTAGCAGGTGCATTACATAAACCAAAAGGCATACGTCTATAAGCAAAAGTACCAAAAGGGCAAGTAAAAGTAGTCTTTTATTGATCTTTAGCCGACACAGGTATTTGAGAGAAACCGGAATAACCATCTAGAAAGCAATAATGTGTATGTTTGCATAATCTTTCTAGCATTTGATCAATAAAAGGTAAGGGGTAATGATCTTTCTTAGTAGCTTTATTTAATTTGCGGAAATCATTTACCATCCTATAACCTGTGATAATTCTTTGAGGGATCAATTCATCTTTATCATTAGGGACAACAGTAATACCTCCCTTCTTAGGGACACAATGGACATGACTTGCCCACTGACTATCAGCAACGGGGTAAATTATACCTGCCTCAAGAAGCTTTAGTATTTCTTTTCTTACCACTTCTTTCATCTTAGGATTAAGCCTTCGTTGAGGATCACAAACTGGTTTGGCATCTACTTCCAAATTTATTTTATGTTGACATAGAGTGGGACTAATGCCCTTAAGATCATCAAGAGTATATCCAATAGCGGCACGGTGCTTCTTCAGAGTTTACAATAATCTTTCTTCTTCATGCTCTGAAAGGTTAGCACTAATAATAACAGGATATATTTTCTTTTCATCAAGATAAGCATATTTAAGATTATCAGGCAATGGTTTAAGCTCAAACACGGATCACCCTTGGGTGGAGGAGGATCCCTAAGATTTCATGTAGCGACCCGACCTCGGGACGGTCAAGCCTGCGTGTTCTTGTGCCATCCACGGATCAATATCTTTGCACACAGAGTACATCAATGTATATATCAAAGTGCAATCACATGTATAATTAACGTAAAACTGATATATACCTCATAAGTCACAGCGAAACAAATAGTCGGTGTGGAGTCCCATCAACGCCATCGGCAAGTTGAGTGTAGACCGTAACCTGCACTGTACTCTTACTCGTCGAGAAATATCTGCAACATGATATGTTGCAGCCGTGTAGGTCAATACATTGAATGTACCGGCAAGATCACAATAAGAGAAAACAGATGATAAACTATACTATATGCAGTATGGCTTTGTGTCTCTGTATCTGAGTTTTGTTTTGCATAAAAGCTGGTTTTATTTTCCCTACATCAAAGGAATAACTGGAGTCTGTACTATGGAGTTTTCTATCATGACATGGTTCCGCCAACCGATGTCTCATAGCCCAAATCATCATAAGTTGCCCACAATTAAGTTATCGATCGGTGTTGAGAGTTCCAGATAGATCCAAGTCCAGATGCTCAAATTGTCCGTAACCGGGGACACGGCTAATCGATTAGGTTTTAACCCTCTGTAGAGGTTTGTACACTTTACCCGCAAGATTCGACCCCTCTTTTTACGTTCTCGCACTTCAGGGTGTTTGAGAACAAGATGACTGAAACATGGTCTTCCGAAGAGTTCCTCTGACCACTATCCGGTGCTCATCCAATCCTACCGTAGTTCTACATCTACTAGCACCGTCCCAGCCAGAGTCACAACTAAGGTCAACCAAGACAGAGCCCATAGTGACTTGCGGTTGCACAGGTAAGCTTCCGGGATGAAGTATTCTTCCGTCTCTTTGAGTCTGGGTGAAGCTTTCCGCAAGGTGTCATGGCGCTTCTCCATGCATCCCGGCCAACCACTGGTTTCTCCAGGGTGCCCGTCAACCGTCCTTCACCTAGTAGTGTGTATTGAATTCTTGTCTCGAGTCTTGAAGTCTTGAGGCCTTGAAAATGCAGTCCTTGCAGATGCCATCATGGAGTTGTCGTCATTGACGTAGAGTCTTCCTTATTCACACCACTCTCTAGCACTCATACCAACCCCGTCTACTATAGCGTAGAATTAAAATAAATGACGTCCCGGGCTTGGTAACAGGGTGATGGGTTCCTACCTCATGCATACTACTCAACTACAAGAATTCAGTATCACTACTGGAGAGTTGTTACAAAGATGCCACTAAATGCAATAAAAACATAGGTATGAAAGCATGGTCAAAGTGAACTTGCCTGGTAAGTTGATGAAGATAACAACACTCTCGAATAATGACTTGGTAGAACTATTCGTCACTCCGTTGAAAATCTATATAGTCAAACATAGCATTCATATAAGCAAACATCCTAGCAAACAATTCTAACACTCATAATAAAACCAACAAATAAAAATGCAAATCAAGGGACACCAAATAAAAACAAAGGAAAACTACACAACAAAACTACTAAAGAAAACTCTAAGACATAACACAAAATAGTTTTGTCCTAAGTAAAACTTAACCAAGAAAATACTAAACTAATAAACTAACAGAAAATACATAGTAAAACAACTAAGTTAACAGAAGCTATTTTTTCCATAAAATTTTATTTGCAAAAAGAAACAAATAAAAGCTTTTATGAAACACTAACTATGACCTAAACAAGTTTTCGTACAAAACTAAGTAAAATATTTTTAAAAATAAAAACAAAATTTTCTTTTGTTGACTAACAAACAAAACTAAATTTGTCAAAAGTGACAAAAGGAAATAAAAAAATTAAAACTATAAAGAAAAGGCTAAAACAAAAGTAAAACTAAAACACTACTGTTTTGACTAAAACTCTAATTTAAAATAACTAAAATAAATTACTTCCTGCTACGGGATAGACAAAATAGTAGCAAAAAGAATCAATCAAAAATATTTTATAAAACTCAAGATACAGCCAAATTAGTGATTTGAACAAATTTCATCAAACTCAAATTTAAACTACTCAAATCTGAAATCCAATTGTTCTAACATAAACTTCGAGAAATTTTGAATCTAATGCAAAAAGAATCACTCAATTTGGACTTGAAACCTAAAAGATATTAGCAATCTAAAACAGGAACTATTTCTGTAAATTAAAACAGAAAACAAAACAAAACAAAACAAAACAAAAAAAAACAGAAGCGCTACAGATCGGCCACTGCTACGTGGCCTACTGCTACTGGGCTAAACAGGTGAGCGTTTGGTAACTAAATTGCGCTCGGCCGATACTTAACAAAACCACACGTGCTAGTAAAACAAAAACCGACCGGCTAAACCGATTAGATATAAACCATAAATAAACCGAAGCTAAACCGACCTAGTAAAAAAAACCTAACTATTCAATCTAATCAAATCACGACCGTATAATCTAGATCGAACGGACAAGGAGGGAGAGGGAGCTCACCGCGGTGGTGGTCGACGGCGAGTGCATCGGGCGACGACGGTGGCGGCGTTTCGGTGATCTTCGGCGTCGGTGGGGTGGCCAGGGAGATGAAGCAGGTGACGAAGAGTCCAACGGTGGTCGTGGCGTCGGTGGAGGTGGTCGGAGATGGTCGGCGGTGAGCTCGAGGCGGCGGTTGGCGTTCGGGTGGTCGGCGGCGGTGGCGTTCCAAGGGCGCAGGAGCTCGGGCGAGTCCTCAGTGAGGTGCGGTGGACGGTGTTGAGGCGATTGGTGGAGGTGGTGGGGCTCGGGGAGGTCGGAGGCGGGGTCTAGGGCATCAATGGTGCGGCGGCGGTGCTCGGCTCCGGCGAGAGATTACGGGCGAGGCAAAGGGTTTCAAGAGGGAAAGGAGGAACAGGTCGAGGGGGAGAGCATATATAGGGGGGGCGATTCTTGGAGGAGGGGGTGAGTCGGGGAGAGGATCCCGTAGAATCCGGGATACGGCGGCGCGGGCGTTGCTGCAGGCGAGCGCGTGACTTGCGGGAGGAGGAAGAAGGGTGCGGGCCCTGCTGTCAGCGAGAGAGGCGAGCGAGGGGAGGAGCGGGCAGCCGGCGCGAAGGCGTTTCGGGCGCGGGCGAGCGACTGGGCCAGCCTGGCGCGTAGGTGGGCCGAGGAAAGGGAGAGGGGGAGATGGGCCTCCGGGGCTTCGGGCGTTTGCATTTTTTTTATAAAACATAGACAATAAAACAAACACAAATAAATAAATAGATAATATTATATAGACATATAATATATCAAAATTTTCAGAAAAAGATTTCCTACAACATGAACTCTTTTTCAAGTTCAAATAAAATCCTCAAAAATTTACAAAACTCAAATAGTGTTGCTGTTGCAATAAAACCCAACAAAAATCATTTTTAAAATACCAAAATGATTTCAAATTTATTTTCCTAATTTTCCATTGAAGGGAATCATTTTACCCATATTTCCATTTATTTATTTTAGGAGAAAAATAATTTGAATAAAATCCAAATAATTCCAAATTTGAAAGGGAGTTTCAAAATACTTTCAAATGACTTTCAATTTGATTCTTTTAACTTTCAACTCATATTTCATATAATTGAAGAAGTCATTTTATCTTCTCTCATGAAAATCATTGAGTTGCATAAAGTTTCTAAAATTTGAAATATTTCCAAACATAATTCAAATCTTTTCAAAACCCTTTTCATTTATTTAAATGGAAGAAGTCATATCATCTTCTCTCTAGGGTTTTGTGTTTGAATTGAATTTGAATTCATGGAGATCATAAATGCAAGGTGAAAGTTTGGGAATGTCATTTCATTCCTTCTCAGTAAACTTTCAAAAAGTTTCAAATTTCACTCAATTTCTCACAATCAGTTACACAACAATCAAACAAACAAGCATAATTATTTATTTAATATAACATTCCAAAATTTAGAATTTTGGGATGTTACATTTCAACAGGAAAATTGTGTTGCAGAATAGGTTCCTGTTTAAAGAATACTTCATCTATTTCCCTTCTTTCATTCATGAACATATCATTTTCATGGTCTAGCAAATAGTGTTCTAAAGGATCACTAGGAGGTACGACAATAGAAGCAAGACCAATAATTTCATCCTTACTAGGCAATTCTTCCTCGCGATGTTGTTTACTAAATTTAGAGAAATTAAACTCATGAACCATATCATCCAAGCCAATAGTAACAACATCCTTTTTGCAGTCTATCTTAGCATTAACAGTATTCAAGAAGGGTCTACCAAATATAATTGGACAAAAGCCATCTGGTGGAGAACTGAGAACAAGAAAATCAGCAGGATATTTAGTTTTCCCACACAAGACTTCAACATCTCTAACAATTCCCATTGCAGATATAGTATCTCTATTGGCAAGTTTAATTGTAACATCAATATCTTCTAACTCAGTAGGTGCAATTTCATGCTTAATTTCTTTATATAAGTCATAGGGTATAACACTAGCACTAGCACCCATATCACATAAGCCATGATAGCAATGATCTCCTATTTTAACAGAAATAACAGGCACGCCTACCACAGGTCTATGTTTATCTCTAGCACAAGGTTTAGCAATTCTAGTAGATTCACCACAGAATTGAATAACATGCCCATCAATATTATCAGACAAGAGATCTTTAACAATAGAAATATTAGGTTCTACTTTGACTTGCTCAGGAGGTGTATAAGTTCTAATATTGCTTTTACGAACAACAGTTGAAGTTTTAGCATGATCCTTTCACTACTAGGGAAAAGGCTAGCAGCAGCGCTGGTTTTAGGTGTATCGATGGCGCTGGGTGGGCGCTACTAATAAGGCGCTACAGCTAACATATAGCAGTGGCGGCGTGGTCACCGGCGCTCTTGCTACACAAGTGTAACAACAGCGCGATTCTTCGAGAGCACGCTTCTTGCTAGTAGCTCCAATAGCCCTTTGCAACAACGCCATCGCTATAGTGGCGCTGCTGCTAACTTCTATACACTCGCTCTCGCTAATTTAACAGGTTTTTTGTTTTTTGGGCATATTTGTTTTGTATTTGAACAGGCTTTATAGAAGAATCTTTAGCACATAGAAAAGTCATCATGATACACATACAAATGCTGCGAGACCACGATATAATCATAGCATATACATACAAATAGTCTCATCATAATCATCATCCAACACAAAGTGGTCTCTCGTCATCATCTCGAAAATAGCGATACAAGTCCTTGATTACTTGCAAATACATCGTCATCCATCTAAACAATGGTATCGCGAGAAGAGCTATCACTTTGAGTACATGAGTTCGTATCCCTCTCTCGCATTAGCGTGAACCTAAACTAACTACTGCCTGTCGCTCGGAAACCGGAAACCGGCAACACCTGGGCCTGACACTCCGGCCACTCATCGTATCTATACTCCTGGCGTAGCACTTCTTCGCCATCGATGATCTATGCACCTGCATCGTCACATGAGTCGATGATATATATGCAACATATATAGTTGAGCAACAGAAAGAGACAGACTTGACAAAAATAGAAACAACATATCATAAGAATAAATAACAAAGTTCATCGTACCCAAAATGCCCTAACTAGAGTGATCTTCGCTAGTCGAGGAGGAGGACGGTTTAATTACATCACAAATAAATTTTCACTGCGCATAACTAAAAGTTTTGTCATACGGAAAGTATGGACTAAACAGACACATTGTCATATATCGACAATCACTCCAACATGCCGTGCCATCCATCGAGGTCAGGGAGATAGTCCCCGAGCTTAGTGAAAGGCTTCATGTCGAGACGCTGAGAGGCTATCCATGTTCGGACGTCTTCCCGCGACATTTGTCCTTCTCCGTAGAACATCCCTGTTTTTCCGACAACCTCTTTCATGATGATTTGGGCAAGTTCACGCTGGATGTTATAGAACTCAGCTTGAAGTCGATGATCCTCGATATCTCCTATGTCCTTTGCCCATTGTAGAATATGGGCATCGCCAGATGTAGGTGACATTTGAAGGTTCTGGTGATCCCGTCTGTACTCCAGCATGTGGTGTAGGACATAGAATCCATCATTAAGAGAATCGTTCGGTTCTTGGATGCAGCAGAAGTCGGTCTTATGGCGAAGGCGGCCCTGCCGCCTTCTCTTCTTGTCCCTAACCTCTCCACCCCTTGCTTGGTAGTAAAACATAGCACTGCCGAGAACATCTTTGATGTGGGTGTAATCCTTTTGTGAATGTTCTTGACGAGTCCAAGTAAAGAGCGTGGGAGAATCAAGGGTAGAGGATGATGAGGACGGCGCGCCCGCCATGCAAAAAATAAGTACACCTCAAATTAATTAGCCTCCACCGTGCAAATGAATTATTGAAATCGAAGGAAGGATAGCAGCGGATGACTTACAGGATGATAAGGCACGAGAATCGCCTCCTTGTCCTTATTGGCGAGCATGAAACCGACGATGTAATCCCTCGCGTATTCATGCTGCTCGCATGCACTCCCAAGAAGCTCTCGCATGTAGTGCAGGTCAGCGACACGATATGACGTATCTGCTCAACCCCAATGATGTAGTTCATGTGCAAGGCATAAAGGCGGACAAGCGTAAAATCCAGCTTCTTCACGTGAAACATGTCGAATATGTAATCGAATCGGAGGAAGAACTTATCCGCAGGAAGCCGTCGACGTCACGACATTTGCCGCGAACGCGTTAACCACGTCTGATGGGTATCTGGATCTTCGGGCGATGAGGCATTTCTCTACCGCAGCACATCGTCATGAAGTCTCCTTAGATCGCCGAATCTGGCCCGTGGCGCTGTTGCGGGTAGGATTGGTTGACCAGGATATGCCATTTATCCGCATCGGGATATCTATCGATCTGAAGCCGAGGCTGCTTTGAGGCGGCTGGATCATAGAATCAGCTTTTTGCCTTTCCTCGCTCTCTTCCTAGACTTCTTTACTACGGAAGGTCGTCAATATCGTTGAGGCGGTAATTCAGGCACCGACTCATGACGCTCAAACCACGAGGCGCCAGATAGACATCTTGTTCAGCGCCATCGTCATCCTCATCCTCATCCATGGCGGCGTCATCGGCGACTAATGGAGCCTCCTCCTTACCCGTCCGCTATCACCCAACCCGACACCCGACGCTAATTGGGTAGGTGGGGTGTTGATGTTCATACCTTCTGAGGCTGCGTGCTTGTGGGTGTGCTCCCGGCCGCCTCGACGCAAGCAGACTCTTTAGCCACAACAGGACCCACCCATTGCAACAATCACCAAGCTGCCGTGGTGTCTCCTCGTCATCCACCGGTGAGTGTTGGAGGAGGCAAATTCGTGGCCCGGTTCGACATCGCCATGGAAACCTTGAAGACGTTAGGGGATCGGCGGCTGTGGAACAATGGTTCTTGACTTCATTATCGTCGCCTTCCCCACGGCCACCTTCGGTCGCCGATGGTGTACAATTTGGTGCACGGGTTTCATTGGCCTGCAAAGAAAAGTCTGCGGCGTGAGACATCCGAAAACAACAAACGGGAGATTATACATTTATATTGAAGGGGCGGTGTGACGAGATAAGCGTGAGGCGTCGAGCTCAGCCAAAGACGAAGCACCGCCAAGCACGTCCGGTCACGGTAGCAGGTCGCGGGAGCAGTCTGATAGCCGGTCGCGGGAGCAAAAGGGGAGCAGTGCGGGGAGCAAGTCGCGGGAGCAGGTGCAGGAGCCGTTGCGGGAGCAGGTGCTCCCAATAAGTCAGCAAGGGGAAAGTCCTCTGCATTTTTTTCTGGATTTTTCCTTGTCCAAGTGATAACGCCCGTCACCAAGGAAGTAGACAAATCTGCAACCACCTGTTTTGCGGCAGCTACCGCTGTTGCGACTGTCTGAGATGATTTCTTCTCAACCGCAATCTCAACCTTCTTGTCGATGTTTTCATCATTTAACCTCCGTCTTTCCTTTCTCTCCTCCGTCGTCTCACGGTAGTACTTCTTCCACGTGGCGCCGTCTCCGACACCGTGCACGCGTCCATACGATGGTCGAGTATCCACCGGTTGTCGTTTCAATATGTTCAACGCCCGGTTGAATGGAGTGTCCCACTTGGGCCTCGCCAATGCCTCGACGGCGAGTCGCTTTAACCGCAATCCGGTGCTGCTCTCTCTACAAAAGGCACAAGGATCGTTTACAAATATGACTAACGTGTGCGGTCGAATTGATCGAAACTAAAATTACCAGCAGTCTCATGAACTCCGTAATGACCGGTGTTGTCTCGTAAACATTCTTCACTTTGGGTCCCAACGGTGCGGGCCCTCGGGGCGTCACGCTCCTGCGGGCGGTGAAATCCGCCAAAGGGCAGGATGCCCGCACTCATGGCTTCGCGTCCTCCTTGGCCCATTTGGACCTCTTTCCGCCGTAACCACGGCTTCCGAGGTGGTGGCTCCCAGTGTTCCTCTTTTGAAGCCCCTTCATGTACTTAGACTTTTCTTGGCAGCTTCAGCCTCACAAGCCTCCTTGAATATTTGAAACTGCTCTTCCGTGATTGACGGATTATCCTTTACAATCTCGGAGAAGGGTTCACCGTCGTTGATCTTTGCTTTCACTCGATTTTTCCAGGCGGCCAACGCGTCGCTAAACTTGGTCATGGCGTGTTTGTTTATCTTCTTCATTGCCGGGTCGTCGTCTGGATCTTCATAATCCTTCTCATTGCGGCCCGGGAACAAGAATATCTGGTGAAACTTCTTTAGGAGGGAGCTCCTCATATTTTCTATCTTCTGTAGTTTCTCATCATTGATGGTGGCGGTTGTCCGTACGATGCAGCCAATTTGATTGCCGTAGCACGCTGCATCTTCCTCGGCGCCTTTGGCTCAAAATTGCCGTCGTCCACCTCCGTGAGCACCAGTCTAGTAGTCCTGAGTTTGTTAGGAACCCGTTGCCTCTTTGCTTTGGTTCTACACGGCTCCGCTCCCGAGGCAGCACCGGTCTCGGCACCGGTCTCGATCTCAAGACCGGTCTGCGTGTCGGTCTCGGTCCCGATGCCACCGGTGGGCCCAACAACAACATCGGTTGATCGTCAATACGGCTAAAATATTCTGCCGCCAGGTAGACGTCGTCGCAATCACCAGAACCCTGTCCTTCATCGTTGCTAGCCATGTTTCCTATGATTAAATATAGTAAATTAATTCTAGACCTAATAAAATGAATAATGACATAAAAGGACTATTGTTTTGCAGGAATGTTGACTCCTTCACAGTGCGGCAAATCCGGCACTCGATATGTCCTAGTTTGTAGCACAAGTCATGCGAAATTCACGAAAAATTTCGGCATGACCTTTACTAAAAAGTGGACAAATCGAGAACCTGAAATTTGCTTAACGAAATGAATCAACATTCCGCAAAACATAAACCACTCAACATCATTCACTGAAACAACAAAGCCACTTGGGCACAATCGAACAACTTCAATGAAAAGATATAACATGACCACTTCAATGAAAAATAAAATTTACGTAAATTCTTTTCCTTGAAAAATAGTGGTCTTTTCAAAATCAAAACCTTTGCAAAATGACCTCACTAAAACTTCTCTGCCTAGGACAGAACCCAAATTATGTTGATCTAGCTATTCCTCTCTCTCACACAAACACACATTATTATCTCTAACCTGCCTAGGACAGAACCCAATTAAATTGCAAAGGAACTCCATTTCTCTAACCCTTCTGACCTAATCCTCTAAAATAAAATTTTCCTCTAACCTAGCCAACCTACTTAACCTAGCTTGTTAATCCAAAAAACCTAATTAACCTACCTATTTAACCTAGTTAGTTAATCTACTTTACCTAGATAATTAACCCTAATTAAACTAGTTAACGCAGCTAGTTCTCTGTCAAAGTCAAAATAAAAATTTGCACTTATTAACCTAGATAATTAACCTAATTAAACTAGTTAACCTGACTAGTTCTCTGTCAAAGCCCTATCTAAATTTTTGCACTAACCTAGATAATTAACCTAATTAAAATAGTTAACCTAACTACTTCTCTGTCAAAGCCCTAACTAAATTTTTGCCCTAACCTAGATAATTAACCTAATTAAACTAGCTAACCTATGCATTAGAGAGAGAGGAGGGGTGGGGGCTTACAGAGGATGGCTCCGGTGGTGGCGGCAGGCGGCGGTGGCGAGGGAGGCAGGCGTCTCCGGTGGCGAGGAGGCGGGCGTCTCCGGTGGCAGCGACGGAGGCAGTTGTGGCGAGAAGGATCCGGTGGCGTCGGCAGCTCCGGTGGCGTTAGCGAGGCAGCAGCTCTCCGTGGCGTTAGAAGCGGCTCGGTGGCGTCGGCAAGCGCCGCTCTCTGTGGCGTCGGCGTCGGTGCGAGACGGCGGCGAAGTGGGGCGACGGCGAATCGGGGAGACGGTGGCGCGCGGGGTGGGTTGAGGGATTTGGGGGAGAAGTGGTGGCCGGTGGGAAACGGTTTTTCGGTTAAGTCAAACTTAGCGGTAGCGCGTTTGTAAAAGCAGCTATAGCTAATATAGCTACTGCGGTTTTACAAAACGCACTTGCTGCTATAGCTATGTAATTTTCTTCCTTTTTATTTTCCTTTTTGTTTCTATAGCGGGGTCTAGGACACGCGCTGCAGCTCGTTAGCTATAGCGCCTCTTACAAACACACGCTGCTGCTATGCCTTCCTCCGTTTTTTTCGCTTTTCATTTATTTTGCTTTACATTTTATTTTTTCCTTTCTCCTTTTCTATTTCTTTCATTTTCATTTACTTTTCTGTTTGTTTTTCATCTTATTTTACTTCCGTTAGTAGTAGCGCTTTTCTTAGGAAGCGCTACTGCTACTTATCTTAAATGTGATAGCGCGTTTCTTCAAGCCCGCTCTCTGCTATCGTAGCCTATCGTTCTAGCAATGGGAATATTAGTAGTAGCGCTTTTGCTACTACACGCTTCTACTAAAGTTGTATCTGCAGCGCAGTTTTTCTCAATCGCTATGCTATCTAGCACTAAGCGCCCTTTTTGATCATGCTGTTGCTAAATTTCTGTGTATAAGGTTTTCCCTAGTAGTGTTTACTCTAACAAGGAAAGGTGGTTTCTCAACATAAGAGGTAGGAACAATAGGATCATTATAAGTGACAGTCTTTTCTTCAACTTTAATAGGTGCAGCTACTTTTACTTCTATGGGAGGATGATATTTAAACCACTTCTCCTTAGGGAGATCAACATAAGTAGCAAAAGATTCACAGAAAGAAGCTACTATCTCAGAGTCAAGTCCATATTTAGTGCTAAACTTACGGAAAATATCGGTATCCATAAAATATTTAACACAATCAAACTTAGGTGTCATACCTGACTCCTTACCTTCGTCGAGGTCCCAATATTCAGAGTTGCGTTTAATTCTATCCAGTAAATTCCATCTGAATTCAATAGTCTTCATCATAAAAGAGCCAGCACAAGAAGTGAGCATGGTGCGATTGTTATCAGAAAGCCGGGCATAAAAATTCTGAAGAATTGTCACTCTTGAGAGCTCATGATTGGGGCATGAATATAACATTGATTTAAGCCTTCCCCCAAGCTTGAGCGATGCTTTCTCCTCCGCGAGGCCAAAAATTATATATATAATTGCGATCATGATGAACAAGATGCATAGGGTAATACTTTTGATGAAATTCCAATTTCAATCTTTTATAGTTCCATGATCTCGTATCATCACATAGCCTATACCATGTCAATGCGTCTCCCTTCAAAGATAAAGGGAATACCTTCTTCTTAACAACATCATCGGGTATACCTGCAAGCTTAAAGAGTCCACAAACTTCATCCACATAGAGTAGATGTTCATCAGGATGCTATGTTCCATCTCCTGTAAAAGTATTAGCTAGCAGTTTTTCCATCATACCCGAAGGAATTTCAAAAGGAGTTTCATTTTCAATAGGTTCAGTAGGTTGAGGAGCAACTCTTTGCTCTACTGGACGGAGTGAAGATGCCTCGAACAAGCCCCTCAGAGAATTACTTTCCATAGTAACAAGTGACAATAAATTTCAGCACACTATATAAATTTTTCCTTACTAAATTCCACCAACCAAAGGCGCTACACTTCCCGGCAACGGCGTTAGAAAAGAGTCTTGAAGACCCACAAGTATAGGGGATCTATCGTAGTCCTTTCGATAAGTAAGAGTGTCGAACCCAACGAGGAGCAGAAGGAAATGATAAGCGGTTTTCAGCAAGGTATTCTCTGCAAGTACTGAAATAAGTGGTAACAGATAGTTTTGTGATAAGATAAATTGTAACGAGCAACAAGTAACAAGAGTAAATAAAGTGTAGCAAGGTGGCCCAATCCTTTTTGTAGCAAAGGACAAGCCTGGACAAACTCTTATAATAGGAAAAGCGCTCCCGAGGACACATGGGAATATCATCAAGCTAGTTTTCATCACGTTCATATGATTCGCATTCGGTACTTTGATAATTTGATATGTGGGTGGGCCGGTGCTTGGGTGTTGTTCTTACTTGAACAAGCATCCCACTTATGATTAACCTCTATTGAAAGCATCCGCAACTACAACAAAAGTATTAAGGTAAACCTAACCATAGCATGAAACATATGGATCCAAATCAGCCCCTTACGAAGCAATGCATAAACTAGGGTTTAAGCTTCTGTCACTCTAGCAACCTATCATCTACTTATTACTTCCCAATGCCTTCCTCTAGGCCCAAATAATGGTGAAGTGTTATGTAGTCGATGTTCACATAACACCACTAGAGGCTAGACAACATACAGCTCATCAAAATATCGAACGAATACCAAATTCACATGACTACTAATAGCAAGACTTCTCCCTTGTCCTAAGGAACAAACGTAACTACTCACAAAGCATATTCATGTTCATAATCAGAGGGGTGATAATATGCATAAAGGATCTGAACATATGATCTTCCACCAAATAAACCAACTAGTATCAACTACAAGGAGTAATCAACACTACTAGCAACCTACTAGAACCAATCCCGGACTTGGAGACAAGAATTGGATACAAGAGATGAACTAGGGTTTGGAGAGGAGATGGTGCTGGTGAAGGTGTTGATGGAGATTGCCCTCTCCCGATGAGAAGAGCGTTGGTGATGATGATGGCGATGATTTCCCCTCCCGGAGGGAAGTGTTCCCGGTAGAACAGCTCTGTCGGAGCCCTAGATTGGTTCCGCCAAGGTTCCGCCTCGTGGCGGCGGAGTTTCGTCCCGAAAGGTTGCTTCTTATTTTTTTTCTCATTGAAAGACTTCATAAAGGAGAAGATGGGCGTCGGAGAGCCACCAGGGGGCCCACGAGGTAGGGGGCGCGCCCCAGGGGGGGGCGCCCCCCACCCTCGTGAGCAGGGTGTGGGCCCCCTGGCCTTCATCTTTGGCGATGATTTTTCTTTATTTATTTTAAGATATTTCGTGGAGTTTCAGGACTTTTGGAGTTGCGCAGAATAGGTCTCTAATATTTGCTCCTTTTCCAGCCCAGAATTCCAGCTGTCGGCATTCTCCCTCTTCATGTAAACCTTGTAAAATAAGAGAGAATAACCATAAGTATTGTAACATAATGTGAAATAGCAGCCCATAATGCGATAAATATTGATATAAAAGCATGATGCAAAATGGACGTATCACAAAGCGAGCTTGGGAAAGGAGGTCTGTGGCGCCGACCGCCGCCGTGATTTCTGCGCGGTGCTCCGGCGTCAGCATCTTGTAGTAAGTGATCTTGCGGCGCACCATGGCTTTCCGGCGAACTAGGGGCGCTTGATGCGGGCTAGGGGATCGAAAGGTGGGGAATGGGCTGGAGATTTGGTGTGGTTTTAGGGCGTTGGCTGGCGTGAGCCGAAGCGCGAAGGTTACGTGTGAATAGTGGTTCGGTGAGGACCGTAAATCGGTTTTGACCGTACATCGCTCTTATCGCGTTAAGCTTTGCAGCCCAGCCGCTGGACCCTCCACGTCGCTCACCGAATGGAGCACGCGTCTTGCGTTTTCGCTCGCTTGTGGGACCGCAGTTGAGAGCAAACCGGCGTCCCTCCCTCCCCGCCAGCGTCATTTATTATACCACCACTCCCTCCGTTTTATGCGGAGTAAATAAAACAGAGGGAGTATACTATGGATGAGGATCCCGACGTGGCGAACCCATTGAGTAACTGACATGCGGGGCCTAGCAAGCATGGGGTCCGCCAGTAAGTGACCGAAAGGGAGGGTAAGGCAGGGATACCTACGTCAGAGGATCCACTTCCACTATACTACTTGTCGTGGAGTTGTCACGGCAGATGTCCTCGTGAAAGGACTTAGTCGCAGGGCCATCGTACGGGTTAACTTAGAGGGGTTAAAGCAGACACAAAGACACGGGAGTTATACTAGTTCGGCCCCTTCGATGAAGGAAAGGCCTACGTCTAGTTGTGATGGGATTGATGTAGTTTCGACGACTCGGGAGCAATAGCTTCGCCTAAGCCTCGAATTGTCTGTCCTTAATCCGCCGCCGGGTCGTCCCCTTATATACACGGGTTGACGCCCGGCTGGTCTACAGAGTCCCGATCCGGCTCATACAAGTGTCCGGCTCGGTCTCTTCTCTCTTATCTTATAGCACAAGTTACAACACTAAGGCGGTTTACATAAACGAACCTTAATTCGCCTCTGGGCTCTGGGCCTCCTCCGTGGGCCCGGATCATGGATTTAGGTAACCCGGCCCCTCGAGGCGGTTCACACTCGATGAGTTGTATCCCCAACATTAGGCCCCAGATTGACTTGAACGGTTCATGTTAATCTTCAACATCTTCGAAACTCTTGATCTCCTTTCATATTTTCGTAAACCGCCATCTGCTTGAACCGCCATGACGTCATCCTCCGATCCCCGCGACGGGGCTCCTTGACGTCATTTTTAATAAAGAAATCCAAACAGTAAGATTCCCTTCATTAATGCTATCCCGGAAATCGAGGCGACCGCTGCACTGTCCGCCGCTTTTGACTCCTCGATTCTCGCGCTCATTGATTGCTCGGTTCCTTATAAATAGACCGGCAGGCCCTTTCTCTTCTTCTTCTTCGCTCTTCTCCTTCCTCGCGGCGCTCCCGCTCTTGAAGCTCCACCGTCGCCGCCGACCTTCGACCTCCGCGTCGATGCCGAGCCGCTGCATCAACCAGACCGGACCGAAGTTCTTTAAGCGCTCCTCCGCCCTTTCGGCGCCTCGTGAAGCTCCTCTTGAGCCCTAGATCCACATCTCAAGATCCTGTTCATCTCGTAGTTCATAGGTGTTCATATCAGTTTCTTCATATCTACTCTGCCATGGCCGTATAACTCAACCGTACCATACATCCTGTGCGGGTGACTGCCCCGCCGTCAATTTGACTCTTCATGCATCTTTTCCTTTTTGTTCAGATCCTCTAGTTTAGCACGCCTGAACCTTCCTGCTCTTTATGAGGCTTACATAGGTCGTAGAAGTTTTTCTTACTGAAACTTCGGTAGATCTAGATTACTTCCACTCGCATGTGAAAACTGTTTCTGTCCACACTTAGTAGATTTTTCAGTTCTGTCTCTTTTGGCGGTTTGACTTTTGATAGCTAATCCGTCACTCCATTAGTCCTCAGTTAAACCGGAATAGAAAGCTAGCCGCCAAATTGCCGGTTTAACATTGTATGATCTTTGAACCTTTTAACGGTGAACCGTTTTCCTTTTCTTTCGCAGATTTAGTCTTGGGAATGGCCCTCAATTCTCAACTTGCAATTGGGTCCAGTCCAAGATTCTGAAACGCAACTCAGCGGCTACGTCTGCACCGGCACCTTGGCTCCAAAAAATGTCCTCCACTGGCGTGTTCCGGATGGCGAATGCCCTCCCGAGCCTCAAGAAGGAGAAGTGATTGTGTTTATGCAGCACTTAGACCGGGGATTCTGCCCGCCCGGTTCAAAATTCTTCCGGGACGTCCTTGCAAGTTTTAAACTCCATCCGCAAGATATTGGCCCGAACTCTGTGTCCAACATATGCAATTTCCAAGTCTTCTGTGAAGTCTATCTTCAAGAAGAACCATCTGTGGAGCTGTTCCGGATTTCTTCCACTTGAACCGTCGTCTGAAATTTTCGATGGTCCCAACACGAGCTGGGCGGCGTTTCAATCGAAGAGGAAGGAAGTGGACTTTCCTCACGCCAAACACCACAGCCATCCAAAAGATTGGAACCAAACCGGTTCTCTGCGGAACACCGCTCCTGCCAGCGAGAATCCTTTGCGGGTTACCGTCCTCACCGGCTCAGCAACCATCATCCGCTGCCTTTACGCTTAACCGCCATGCGAGCGGAAGAACCGGCGCCTCAAATTATCAAGCTCCGGGCTCTAATGGCCAATGGCTTAACCGGTGTGGACCTTGTGCGGTGTTGGGTTTCTTGGGGCGTCTTGCCACTAAGCCGCCGGCCCGGATTGATGCACGAGTACACTGGCAGCCTAAAAGACCCTCAAAGACGTCACGAGTTGCCCATAACTGAACTTGAGGTCACAGAGATTGTAAAGAAGATGCTTGATGAACCGATCTCCGTCTGCAGCCTAACCGGGTTGGCTCCATTCTGTGTTGCCAACAAACCGCCGGCGGTAAAGCTCTACTCACCGCTTTTCGGGCCCTTAATACTTGGTTGATATACATTAATCCTTGTTACTTCTCGGTGACAGCTCCTTCGAGCGTACCAAACCGCTCGGCGCGCGTGTAAGTCAAAGGCCACCAAGAAGGCAGGCAAGAAGAAAACCGCCGAGTCCTCTGATCCGCCGGAGGACGAAGAATCAGAAGCTGAGGTAAAACTTGACATTCTTACAAGGGAGCCGCCGTAAACCGGCTTTCCGCTTTGTGTTGCTTCTTGCTTATGATTTGTCCCTTTGTATTCCTTTTACTGACAATTTTACCTCCCAGGATGATGCTGAAGCCAGTCATGCCGACCCTGTTGAGGTAATCTTTCTTTCTTCCGAATCCGACCTTGCGCCGGTTAAAAGAATTCGTCGCGCCGTCCGGAAAGTGAAAAAATATCATTCCTGTGCTTACTTGAATCCAAACCTTTCCTTGAAGACACAGCAGGCTGAAGAGCGCCGTACGACTCGGCACAGTGGCCAACGGATTACCTCATCCGGTTTACCAGACACACCAACCCGGAAGCATCGTCCAGAGGTGACTTGTTCTCCTAAAAAGCGTTATCCCTTAAAAGGTTTTTTCCGATGTCCTCTCAATCCGTGTGACCCGAATTATCAGGCCTCTTCCAACTCTTCTGGCGGTTCATCAACCACGCAACTGCCTCCGCTTAAAGTTCTTTGCGAGTGCATAGCTGCTGTCCGCCAATTCGGTTTACAATTGCCTTGGTCGATTTGTGTTAATCCAATTCTGAATATTGCAGCACCAAGGCTCGCTTGAGTAAGCGAAGACCCTTGATCCTCTGCGGATGTTGATCCGGAAAAGACCCCAGAGCAAACCCATGAAAATCCTGAAGTCGCCAAAATAGCTCGGCGAGTTGTACCGAGACGACATTGCTGATCCGCGGAAGTTGAACCGGAGGTCAAGTGGAAACCTCACATCCTGCTCCACGAACCCGACCACAGGCGGGTCATAATTGTTGAACCGCCGAGCCAGAGTAAAAGACATCAAGCCCAAAGAAGACCGCGGTCTGCCAGCCCGCCAAAAATGCGATGTTATTGTGGCGAGCACTGGCTACACCACTCCTAGCCAACGGTTGCTTTAGCAAAGCACAGCGTCGGGAAGGCTCCACTACTATGAGAAAAGATAAGGGAAGACTGATCAGCCGACATGACAACTTCTCTGCCCAAGAACTCCACTCCGGCTTTCTAAACCGGCTCTACACAAGCCGTGACTTTGAAGCCGGTCTAGTAAATCGCATGAAGGACCGCTATGAGGTAATGAGTTATGCCTTTCTTGCACTTTGGTTGTATAGTAGCCCCCAAGGGTCGGTTCAACTTTAGCAAAGTTAAACCGGCACTTAATTTTGCATAGAAACCATCGCCTTACTGCAGTCTTGTAGCCCCCAAAGGGTCGGTTCAACTTAGCATAGTTAAACGGGACTTAATTTCATATCCTCATAGCAAACCGAGATCAACTAACCATTAGCCCCAAGTGCCAAGTTGAATATTTGTATTGAGCTTGGGACTTTATGATGAAACAACTAACGTGCTCCCTTTGTTATCGAAATGAGATAAACCAGCAAACCGTGCAACTCAAGGACCTTGAGCCAATCTTGAAACTCAACAAGCGAAACCACCAAGGCCAAGGATGAACTAAAACTGCCTTGGCCACTATGGAACAACTGAAGGAGTGGTATAAATCCGAGCAGGCCAAGCTGGGACACCGAGAAGGCGGTTTGAAAAAAGCGGGCGGAAGATCTTTGAAGCAGCCCTTAAACCAAATGTTGAAGAGCTTACGGGCTCAAGCGCCAAGTTCATGCCATGACCTCTGCCATCTTTGGTAAGAAAACTTGCACTGATTATCTCTATTTTGATATTTCCGCGGTTTAACCTGAGCTATGCGAAACCGGTGCGAGGCAAGCGCATTGCTCATCAGGGCTCGATGTGCGGAAGAAGCTCAAGGCCGCTTATCGCTGATTGAGCAGCTGTATACGGCGCCAAATGAGTCATAAGTGCCACATCATACGACAACACGGCTCCGTCCTTGATCGAGATACATTTGGACCGGCTGTCCATGGTTCGGGGCAACGAAGAGTTGAAGCAATCCGCGGCCGGCTGGCACCCTCTTTCCTCGACTCGCGCCAAAGGCGTGGATACGAGATCTTGATCCGGTGACATAGCCAAAAGGTTTCCCCAGCGCTCAAGAGAACGGTGAAGCCTTTGATAACGGCATACTGAAGCGGATAACAAAAGAGATCGTCCATTGGCGAGTCAACGGCAGCGAAGCCAACTGGCGGTTCACCGCTCTTTTATAGCGCAAACAACAAGCGGGTGGAGTTTTTCATTCTTGAAGTGCGAGCCTTGTTCCTCCAATCCGTAAGCACACTTATGCCCCAGCGTTGATCCGGCTGAGCTGATAAGTGAAGAAGCTGTCTTCGGGCCTTAACCGGATTGACTGGTCTACCAATGACTTCCGGGCCTTGGGTGATGAAGAGGAAGAAGTTGAACCGGCGCGAGCGCCCCTCTACTTCCGTCAACCCGGCGAAGAAGCGTAATCCGTCAAGCGGGTGGCGCCTCGAAATGCTAGTCATAATACCACGCGAAACACCGAGCCGTGGAAGGCCTTGTAATAGGATAGTCGATTACTTTGTTTTGAACAATGCCTTTATGACCTCAGTCTGTATCCCTTGCATGGTGGTACTGACACCGTGGATTGATGAACCGTCAACTTATTTCGCCTGCAATCACAAATTCTTTAAACCGCCACGGCGGCTTGTGTCGCCAGCCGGCTTGTGACGCTTATATATTCATATAAGAAAATATGGATGTATATGACCAAACTTTATGATACAAATTAAAAGGCCTGTAGCTCGAGCTCTTTGTTTTGATGATATTGATGAACCTGTTGCTGAAGCATTTGAGTTTACTGCTGTTCCTAAAGTCTCTCTGAAGCGTGGAAGAAAGCCCAAAGCCACTAGAGTCATTGTGGAATCTGAGGTCAGGCGCAGTGCTCGCCTAAGTGCGATGCGTGATGGCTACCGTCAGGTAGTTATTGGGTCATCTCCTAGGAAGACACACACGGGGAAAAAGCGCAAAACTGCACCTCCCAAGGCCGCGATGATCTTGCGATGCCTCCTCGACGACGATAGTTGATCTTCAGCGCATTGGTGCTCGTCTTCGCATTGCACCGGAGAAAATCTCTACGGATAAGCTTGTGGCTGATCCCTCCGCTCCAGCAACAGTGCAAGTTCCGATGATTAGTTTAATCATCCGGGTTTAGGTCCATGGCGTACCATAATCGCCTTTTTATGTCGTTATATGTTTGGAACTTTGCAGTTTGCACTGTCTTACGGGATGTAGGTCATTGTGTGGCTTACTTTTGCTTTACCCTCTTTTGGTCTGTAATGAATCAAACCTTGTTTAGAGATTGGAAAGTACTCTGTTGGAATGTTAGGGGTCTAAATTCTGAAGCGCGTCAGCTTGCGGTTAGGCAAAAGATCAATGAGAGTGGATGTTACATTATTTGCCTCCAAGAAACCAAATGCATGCATATCGATCATCGGTTCATTAGAAAATTCTGTCCACGGCGCTTTGACAACTTTGTTTATGTACCATCGGTTGGTGCATCTGCTGGTATGGTAGTCATATGGAATTCATCTCTCTTCATAGGCAGATTAATTGTGGCTAAATCATATGGCATTATTGTGAAGTTTCAATCTAAACATACATCTGAGTCTTGGTTTCTTGTCTCCATATATGGTCCGTGTCAGGGACCTGCGCGTGATGAGTTTGTGCAATGGTTATATAATTTGGATATTCAGCTAGAGGACAATTGGTTGCTTTTAGGAGATTTTAACTTTATGCGTTCCATTGAGAATCGAAACCAGCCAGGTGGTGATGTCAATGATATCTTTTTGTTTAATGAAATAATTGGCCATTTGGGTCTTGTTGAACTTCCAATAAAGGGTTGTCAGTACACATGGTCTAATATGCAAGCCACACCCCTTCTCGAACAAATTGATTGGTTTTTTACATCTGTTGCTTGGACACATGATCATCCCAACACAATGGTCATTCCGCTTGCTCGCACTGCCTCTGACCACGTCCCGTGTGTGGTTTCAATTGCCACTGCTATACCCAAGGCAAAGATTTTTCGATTTGAAAACTATTGGGTTGATCTGCTGGTTTTATGGATTGTGTATCTCGAGGTTTGGAATATACATACATGGATAAATCCTCAATTGCCTTAATCATCTCCTCTAAATTCAAATCTCTTCGTTATGCTCTTAAGAAATGGCATATTAACCTATCCACAGTTAAAGCGCTCATTGCTGATTGCAACAAAGTAATTGTTTTTTTGGATAATATTGAGGAATTTAGGCCCTTGAGTTGGCGGAGTTCAACTTCGGAAGATTGTCAAATTACATCTTGAAGATATACTTCATTGGCAGTTCATTTATTGGAAGCAACGTTGCACGATCAGAAATATTAAAGTTGGTGAGGAGAATTCAAAGTTCTTCCATGCAATGGCAACCGAAAGATATAGGATAAACACTATTTCTTGATCAAATCGAGGATGGGGAAGTGGTTTCGATCATCAGCAGTTAGCTGGGATGTTTTGGTCGGATTTCAATCGAGAATGGGCCAAGCAAAAGGTATACAAATGGGTTTTGACCTTGACACACTAATTGACCGTATTGATGGGCTGGAGAGCTTATCCTTACCTTTCACGAACTGTGAGGTGGATACGGTCATTAAGAATATGCCTTCTGACCGTGCTCCGGGCCCTGATGGGTTTACGGGTCTTTTTCTCAAAACTTGCTGGAATATATTGAGGACAGATTTTATGAATTTGGTCAGGGAGTTTTATGATGGAAAGTGCAACCTGGAGTGTCTGAATACTTCTCTCATTACACTCATTCCAAAAAAGTTGAGCCCAGAGTATATTGGTGATTTTAGACCCATATCATTAACCAACACTTGCCTCAAGTTTTTAACTAAACTTTTGGCAAATCGGTTGCAGAGTGTGATTCTCAAATGTATTCATCGTAATCAATATGGGTTCCTTCGGCGTAGATCCATTCAAGATTGCCTTGCATGGTGTTTTGAATATATACATCAGTGTAAGGCATCCAAAAGAGCTATAATCCTTCTTAAACTGGACTTCACGAAGGCGTTTGATACCATCGAACATGATCTGATTCTCAGGATTCTGAAATGCAAGGGTTTTGATGACCGTTGGACAGGTTGGATTAATGACATCTTGTCCTCTGGCTCCTCTTCGATCCTCTTAAATGGGGTGCCTGGTAATCACTTTGTTTGCCGTTCGGGTGTGAGACAGGGAGATCCTTTGTCTCCTTTGTTATTTGTGATTGCGGTGGATTTATTGCAATCCGTGGTCAATGAGATGTGTGCAAGGAACATTCTCACACTGCCCATACCTACCTCTTCATGGGATTATCCGATTGTTCAATATGCGGACGACACTTTAATTGTCCTTCCTGCGGTGGATGACCAACTCATTGCTTTCAAGGAGATGCTTGAGACCTTTGCTAAGTCAACAGGTTTGAGGGTTAACTTTAGTAAGTCTTCCTTGATCCCACTGAATATGTCTGATGAAGAGGGTCAACGTATGGCAGCTTTGCTTGGATGTGATGTTGGCTCTATGCCATTTACTTACCTGGGACTGCCAATGGGTACTACTCGACCCACAATATATGACTTGCTTCCTTTAGTGGACCGCATTGAGAGACGATTATCTGCCTCATCACATGCATTGAATCAGGGTTGCCGACTACAACTCTTGAAATCGGTTTTATGTTCCATGTCAATATACTTCTTGTGTTCTCTTTCATTACCTCAAGGAATTCTGAAGCAGATAGAACGTATCATGCGGCAATGTACGTGGCGAGGCAACTCGACACGCCAAGACAACCTTTAGCAACTTGGGAGTTGGTTTGTCGGCCCAAGAACCAGGAGGTCTTGGGGTTTTGGACCTTGGCAAACAGAATGAAGCCTTGTTGATCAAGCATCTCTTCAAATTTTATAATAAGTTGGATGTGCCATGGGTTTCACTTATCTGGGACACATATTATGCTTGCTGCTCCTCCCAAAGTAGCATAAAGTTGTGGTTCCTTTTGGTGGCGTGATGTGATGAAACTTTATGATAAATTTTGTAAGTTGGCCATCCCTCATGTTAAGCTCAGGGACTCGGTGGTTTTCTGGCTGGATCGGTGGCAACTTAATAACGAGGTGATCTCCATGCAACAGCGTTTTCCGCGGCTTCATTCTTTTGTCACTGATGACACACTTACCATTAAAAATGTGATGGAGCTGCCTGTACCAACCGATAATTTTCATCTGCCTTTATCAGTTGAAGCTTTTGAGGAATTCAATCAACTTCAGGCTTTAATGCCTCTCATAAACTTAAGTGAGGGAGTTAGTGACGTGTGGAAATGGCCTTCAAAATCTGGGGACTACCAATCCAGGATCTACTATTTGTCCTGTTTTTCTGATGTCGTGGCTGACCCTCTTTTTCGGTGGATCTGGAAATGTGCTTGTACCCTCAAACTCAAGGTGTTTGGATGGCTTATTTTGATGGATCGCTTGAACACCAGGGATATGATGCAGAGACGTCATTGGATTATCCAGGATGATACTTGTGCCATTTGTTTCTCAGTGTCTGCATGAAGATAGAGCTCATCTCTTTTTGCTTGCAACTTTAGCGATACGGCGGAATTATTTGGGCATTTCATGGAATGTTCAACCTAATCAGACCACTTTTGAAATGGCTTGTGAGGCCGGGAGAATTCGGTCAACCTTTTTTACTTGAGGTAGTATTTACGGCCACCGAATATTTGGACCCAAAGGAATGGAAGGATCTTGAGAAATGAGCTGCCCACTTTCAGAGCTTGGAGGAGGAATTTTATTCATGATATTACTCTCTTAGCTCATAGAATCAAGTGTAAATATAGAGATAGACTAACTGATTGGATAGATTCTTTACACTAATCCCCCTGTAAGTAGCCTTCTTTTTTCCCTCTTGTTTTCCTTTCTAATTTTGTACAGAATCTGTATTTGTTTTAATAAAGAGCTGTGAGGCTGTTGCCTTGCAGTACATAGTCAAAAAAAAAATACCTGCCAGCGTCGGGCATGCAGTTGGCTTTGCCAATCTTGAGGCGGAGGTCATATAAACCATTACCAGCAAAGGAGAAATCAACTCCTGTGCGTAGAATGCCGGTTTACCGTGTAAACCGTGTCGGGCATGACAAGCCCCCTGTTACTCCATAATGGGATGTTAACAGAAAAAATCAAACCGGAACAAAATCGCCGGATTAAAAATGGACTGAATTCTGACAACCTGAATCTGGTTTAAAAAGGTTTGTCGGTTTAAGAAGGCAAACAAAAATCAAAGAATTGGTATGAAAACCACATGGAAACAAAGGCAATGATAAAACCGTTTGCAAGAAGAGGCTTTATCGAGCTTTGATCGGATGGTGTTACCATGGTCGGACAGACCAAGCTCCCCATAAGGTGTAGCGATGGTTCAAGTTAGCTGTGCCCCCAACTGAAATCGTGGCAATATGCCGATCAAGTGGCATGGCAATGGTTCGGGTTCGACCAAGCCCCAAGTGATTCTATGGCCTTAGGCCGACCAAGAGGCGTGATCGGTTCGTGCGTGACCATGTCCCCAAGTGATCTGGTGGCTTGCGCCCATCAAAAGGTGTTGCATTGGTTCGGACCGACCAAGCCCCAAGTGACAAAAACTTCTGAAAAGCAAGACCAAGGGTTAAACCGGAGGCCGCTTCACGACAACATCTCCATGTACCCAAACCGGAGTTTTTACAAAACGGATACCCCGCTTTAGCCGAGGATCCGGTTTATTGCTTTTATTCATAATATATACATTGTCTTAATATGTACATAAGTGGAGCCGATGGCTCAGGTATAATAAGGCCGAAGATGAGCTATGTTCCACGGCCTGTTGGTCTCCTCCTCTGACGTGCGTGAGTCTTTTCGCTCTCGAACATCAATCAGATAGTATGACCCGTTGTACAGATTCTTGCTGACCACAAAGGGCCCTTCCCAAGGTGGGGATAGCTTGTGCATATCTCGACCGGTCTTGAATGAGCCAAGCACCAAGTCTCCCTCCCGAAAGGTTCTTGTTCTAACCACGATTGTGATACCGACGAAGATCCTGCTGGTAAATCGCCGAACGAGCAGCCGCTATATCGCGCTCTTCATCCAGTCGATCCAAATCGTCCTGCCGGGCTGCCTCACTATCGGCTTCAACATAAGCCGCCACGCGGGGCGAGTCATGACGGATATCACAGGGAAGGACCGCCTCCGCTCCATAGACCATAAAGAACGGTGTGTATCCAGTGGATCTGTTAGGTGTAGTATTGATACTCCATATCACAGATGGCAGCTCCTCGACCCAACAACCCGGCGTCCTTACTAAAGGGACCATAAGTCGGGGTTTAATACCTCTCAAGATCTCCTGATTAGCTCGTTCCGCTTGACCATTGGACTGCGGGTGGGCCACTGAAGAGACGCAAGCGGATGTGCTCGCTTCACAAAACTCCTTCATGGCTCCCTTGGACAAATTGGTGCCATTGTCCGTGATGATCTTGTGGAAACCCAAACCGGAAAATCACCTTTTGATGAACTGAACCGCCGTGGCGCATCACACTTGCTAACAGCTCGCCTCTACCCACTTTGTAAATTTATCAACCGCCACCAACAGTGGGTCTTCTTAATCCTGGACCTTTTGAAAGGTCCAACCATATCCAGCCCCAAGTCGCAAACGGCCAAGTAATTGGAATCATCCTCAATTCTTGGGCGGTACATGAGCACGTCTGAAATTTTTGGCAACCATCACATCGTCGACCAGATCTTCCGCATCGGCATGGGCAACAACCAATAGAAACCGTGGCGGAACGCTTTGGCCACCAAGGATTTTGAACCGGCGTGGTGACCACAGTCCCTTCATGGATCTCACGCAATATCTCACGGCCTTCCTCGGGGACACAAACGCTGAAACGCATACGACACGCCGCAACGATGCAACTCGCCTTATGTATGGTCATAGATTTAGACCGCCAACTATCTGTCGGGCCAGCGTCTCATCTTCTGGTAACTCGCCCCGGTTCATGTATGCCAAATAAGGGAGCGTCCAATCCGGAATGACATGCAAGGCCGCCACCAAATGAGCCTCCGGATCAGGAATAGCCAAATCGGCTTCATCAGGCAGCTTAACGGACGGATTGTGCAGTACGTCAAGGAAGACATTGGGCGGGACCGGTTTACGTTGAGAACCCAGCCGGCTTAGAGCATCCGCCGCTTCGTTCTTCCGACGATCCACATGGTCCACCTGATATCCTTTAAAATGTCCTGCAACAATATCCACCTCCCGATGGTATGCAGCCATGAGTGGATCTTTGGAATCCCAAGTACCTGATACTTGTTGGGCCACCAAGTCCGAGTCACCAAAACACTTAACCCGGCTTAGATTCATCTCCTTAGCCATCCGGAGACCATGGAGCAAAGCCTCATACTCAGCTGCATTATTAGTACAGGGGAACATTAAGCGAAGAACGTAACAGAACTTGTCACCTCGTGGGGAAGTTAATCGACTCAGCCCCGAGCCCTCAATTGCTGGACCCATCAAAGTGGATGGTCCAATAGGTGTGATCTGGCTTTTCTTCGGTGCTTGCAACTCCGTCCAATCATTAATGAAATCCACAAGTGCCTGAGACTTTACTGCCGTCCGAGGCACATACCTTAAACCGTATGCCCAAGTTCTATAGCCCACTTAGCAATCCGGCCAGTCGCTTCCCGGTTCTGTATGATATCGCCCAAAGGAGCTGAACTGACCACTGTGATGGGGTGCCCTTGGAAATATTGCTTCAGCTTCCGGCTTGCCATAAAAACTCCATATACCAGCTTCTGCCAATGCGGATATCTTTGTTTAGACTCAATAAGGACCTCGCTGATGTAATAGACCGGCCGTTGAACCGGATACTCCTTCCCTGCCTCCTTCCGTTCCACCACAATGGCTACGCTGACTGCCCTGGCATTAGCAGCAACATATAACAGGAGCGGCTCCTTGTCAATGGGAGCGGCGAAACAAAGGAGTTGGCCAACCGCTTTAAGTCCTCCAAAGCTTCATCAGTGGCTGAACTCGAATTTAACCGATCCGTCTTCTTCACAGATCGGTACAAGGAATGGCCTTCTCTCTAGGCGGCCGATAAACCGCTTAGCGCAGCAATCCGGCCCGCCAAACGTTGGACATCATTGATACACTTTGGCTTAGCCAGGGAGGTGATAGCTGTAATCTTCTCCGGATTAGCTTCAATCCCCTGTTGGACACAAGGAAACCCAATAACTTGCTTGCCGAACACCAAAAACACACTTGGCGGGTTAAGCATCATCTTGTACACCCGCAAGTTGTCAAAGGTTTCTCTCAAATCCTCAATCAGTGTTTCCTTCTCCTTGACTTAACCACAATATCATCCACATAAGCATGCACATTACGGCCGATCTGTTTATGCAAGCAATTACATGCATAACGTTGATAAGTTGCTTGGGCGCTCTTGAGCCCAAAGGCATAGACACATAGCATAAGGCTCCAAAGGGGTGATAAACGCCGCCTTCTCCTGGTCCTTAACCGCCATCTTAATCTGATGATATCCGAATATGCATCCAAAAGCTCAAATGCTCACAACCCGCCGTAGCATCAATAATCTGATCAATACGGGAGGGCGAAGGATCTGCTGGAGAAGCTTTGTTAAGATCCGTATAATCCACTTATTACGCGCCAAGTGCCATTCTTCTTAAGGACCAACACCGGATTAGCAAGCCACTCTGGATGGAAAACTTCAACGATAAATCCTGCCGCTAAGAGCCTGGCCACCTCCTCTCCAATGGCCTTGCGCCTTTCCTCATTAAACTGGCGTAAAAACTGCTTTACCGGTTTGTACTTGGGATCAACATTAAGAGTGTGCTCAGCGAGTTCCCTCGGTACACCTGGCATGTCAGAAGGCTTCCATGCAAAATGTCCCGATTCTCACGGATGAACTCGATGAGCGCTTTCCTATTTAGGATCCAAATTAGCACTGATGGTGAACTGCTTGGACGAATCGCCGGGCACAAAATCAACAAGTTTAGTCTCAGCCGCCGACTTAAACTTCAAATCCAGATCATGCTCTGTAGTTGGCTTTTTCAACGGGGTCATATCTGCCGGATCAACATTATCTTTATAATATTTTAACTCCTCGGTGGCACAAACCGACTCTGCATAAGCCGCATCACCTTCCTCGCATTCCAACGCAATCCGGCGGCTCCCGTGAACCGTTATCGTCCCCTTGTGACCCGGCATTTTCAGCTGTAAATAAACATAACAAGGCCGTGCCATAAACTTAGCATAAGCCGGCCGCCCAAACAGGGCGTGGTAAGGGCTTTGGATTTTCACCACCTCAAACGTCAATGTTTCTGATCTGGAGTCATGTTCATCTCCAAAAGCTACCTCCAGAGCTATCTTGCCGACCGGGTACGCAGACTTGCCGGGCACCACCCCGTGAAATATTGTGCTGGACGGCCTGAGATGCCTATCCGTCAACCCCATACGTCGGAAGGTCTCGTAGTACAGGATGTTGATGCTGCTTCCTCCATCCATAAGCACTTTGGTGAACTTGTATCCTCCCACCTGAGGTGCCACTACCAGGGCTAGCTGACCCGGATTGTAAACCCGGGGAGGATGATCCTCTCTACTCCATATAATAGGCTGCTCTAACCAGCGCAGGTAATGCGGCGCGGCCGGTTCAACAACACTGACCGCCCGCTTCTGAAGTTTTCGGTCTCGTCTGTCCAAGCTGGTGGTAAAGACATGGTATCGCCCACCGCTCAACTGCTTTGGATTACTTTGGTAACCCGATTGCTGCTGTTGTTGATTATAACCCCTTGGTTCTCGATTGTTTTGATTGTTCGATTGCTCGATTGCCTTGCCCGCCGGATTACCACCAACCACGGGCCAGAATTTCTCCATCAGAATTCGGGCGGACCTCGAACCACCGCGGGCCCTTGATCATACCGAAAGCATTAGAATTTTTGAACTCCTGCATAATATAACAATCCTTCCAGAGGTGGTTCGCCGTGCCTCCTTCGTCCCATGCTTCGGCAAGGTTGATTCAATAGGTAATTCAAACGCCCGGATTGTGACCTTGTGCACCGCCCCGGTTTGATTGCTTACCTTTGCGCCGCTGACCCTTGTCCTGCGCGTTAGTGTTGGATACGAAGCCCATGTTACCGTTAGCCTTACGCTTGTTTCCCCCATTGCCTGCCGAATGATGCCGCTGGCTTCTGGAGTTGCTATTTTGCTTTCCCTTCCCTACTTCGTCATCCTCAGACTCGGGATCCTTGGTACTATCAGAATCAGCATACTTTACCAAAACGCCCATGAGCGTGCCCATGTCATTGCAAAAACGCTTCATGCGACCCAGCTTTAACTTCAACGGCTCGAACCGGCAGTTGGCTTCTAGGGTTAAAATAGCGGAATCGGGTTGATCCGGTCCGATGAATGTAAACCTCCAAACGTGGCGCACTCCAATGCGTGGTAGATTCTCCTCTGCCGACACAAGCCGCCAAATCCACCACGCATATGGGCTGTTTACAGTGTCTTTGAAATTTTGAATGAACCGGTCCGTGGCGAGTCCACGAACTAACCGAGTTGGGTGGCAAATTTTTCAACCAAGCACGGGCCGCACTCTTCCAACATCATGGTGAAATACTTCGCACACGCAGCTTCGTCCACATCCAGCATCTCCATGGCCATCTCATAGCTTTCTATCCATGCTTCTGGAGCCAAATCGGCGGTATAGTTAGGCACCTTGCGTGGCCCTTTGAAGTCCTTGGGCAAACGCACATTGCGTAAAGCGGGGACGAGGCAAGGCACCCCCAATGAGCCGGACGTGACCCCTGGTTCAAAGATGGTCAGACGAACCGGGCGCGAGCTGATGGTCCTCATGTTGTGCTGTTAACTCGCCTCCCCACGTGCCTCGCCCGGTCCACCATCGCTGAGCGCCTTCAAGCCACCGACCGGGTTGTTGCCTCAAAAGGCGGACCCGCTTGCGCGCTGCTTGACACGGCCGGTTCATCTACGCCCGGCTATAACTCCGGCTGGGGCGGGGTGGAGTGGATCCGTCCCGATCAGTATGAATATGCTTCCGCCGAGCGTGGCCGCCCTCAGAGCTCCTTGACCCGGCGTGTTTCTACCGCTGCGGTGAATCGCCCTCGATCGAATCGCCTCAATCGCGCCGCAGCCGCGATAAGGTTGTCCATCGGGTTGGAGTAGTGACCGGTGGTGTTCAGACAGGGGCGCCACGGTATGATGGCGAGGCTGATCTATCACACGAGGCTGAACTGTGGCGCCATCCTGTGCTTCCGCGGTTTACCATCGTGGCGGATTATCGTCCCCGCGCCTCGGGTATTGAAGAGCTCTCCCTCGAAAACCAAGGCAAACAGGATATGTACTTCCTTTTCATGACTTCATGTGATGCACTCGATCCAAAGATGAGCCTATAAGCTCACAGATCCAAAGCGCCTGCTCGCCGCCATCCTCACGTCCGCGGCTGCCGATCCGCTTTAGCTTTAGCGATCTGTTCCTTCACCCTTGCAATCTGCGTCGTGCAGGTCCTGATCCGCCGGGTTAGCTTCCGCCATGAGCGCAGCCAATGCGCCAAATAACTCGATAGAACTTGAGCCGGCGGCGACAGGCCTCCTTCCCGGCTGCCACCACCGCCATCGAATCGCCCGATGATGGGCGCCATGTCGAAGAGTGAAGCGCCGCTATGCATCGCCATGAAAATTCCAACCCGGCCGGGTAGATCAAAGAGTCCGAATACTCTCTCCGCTTTAACAGCCCCGATCCGCCATCTTGCAGCTGGTACAAAGATTCTCGGTCTCTCCGGCGGATGACTCGTCGCCGAGTAGACAACGGTTTCGCCGCCAGATGTCGATCCGCCTCATAGACTCCGTGGACGACTCCCACGAAAGCACGCTTTGGTCGCCGGTTTAGCCAGGCAGGACTCTTCTTCGCCCACCGAGCCGCCTCTCGCGAGGTCGGTGCAGATGTCCGCCCAGCCCTCGCTCGCCGATCTTGCCGATGAAAACGTGTATGCCACCAAAGGGGACCCGGATCCGTACTCGATCGAGCCGCCTCGGGCCCCAATCCGCATCGTCGATGTAGAGTTTGCCGCGACGACTCTTAGTCATCCGCCCACAGCATATAGCCTTCGAGTCCTTCGAACTTGCCCTCTAAGATCATCAAACCATCGTGCGATAGCCCCACGGTGGGCGCCAACCGTCGTGGAGTTGTCACGCAGATGTCCTCGTGAAAGGACTTAGTCGCAGGGCCATCGTGCGGGTTAACTTAGAGGGTTAAAGCGGACACAAAGACACGGAGTTATACTAGTTCGCCCCTTCGATGAAGGAAAGGCCTACGCCTAGTTGTGATGGGATTGATGTAGTTTCGACGACTCGGGAGCAATAGCTTCGCTAAGCCTCGAATTGTCTGTCTCCATCCGCCACGGGTCGCCCCTTATATACACGGGTTGACGCCTGCCGGTCTCATGAGTCCCGATCTGGCTCATACAAGTGTCCGCCTGGTCTCTTCTCTCTTATCTTATAGCACAAGTTACAACACTAAGGCGGTTTACATAAACGGACCTTAATTCGCCTCTGGCTCGGGCCTCCTCAAGTGGGCCGGATCATGGATTTAGGTAACCCGGCCCTCCAGTATGTTCACACTCAGTAGTTGTATCCCCAACACTACTACTTTGACCAAATGTTAGAGTAATAATATATGACATGCAACTTACACAAATGTTAGAGTAATAATATATGACATGCAACTTACACAAAGCATACAGGGTCTAATGCGTTTTTCGAGGCTAACTTTGACCAAATGTTAGAGTAATAATATATGACATGCAACTTACACAAAGCATACGGTCAAATTAGTATGTGAAAGGAGTTTCCAATGATATAATTTTCACATTATACATCTCATGTACTATTAATCTTGTCAATAGTCAAATTGGAAACCATCTCGAGTACAAATCTAGGAGTACGTATGAATCTAACAATATTGATTGGGCGTTGTTGAATGTTGATACCTTTTTTATCAAAGTAGATATACTTTGACTACGCATAAAACTTATATGTAAACTTATATGTAGAAAGGATAGGAGGGAGTATATTGTACGTTCAAAAACGAAACAAACATTGAATACCCTTTATATATGATTTATGGATGCTATGATCACCGGTTCAAAATTTTGAATACGCCTTAGGTATCACGTGTTTCACTCGCTCCTCTCGATTTCATCTCGGGTTCGGAGATCTATTGAAAGAGGACTAGGGTGGGTACATGCGAATGATACTCGGCGGAATGTTCAAATGAGGCATGCGGGAGGATGGACTCGATCGGAGGGCAACATGATCGATGGAGAAGAGGGTTGAGAGGAATGAGAAATAAGCAAACGCCACATGATTATACTTGAACGGATCAAATAAACAATAAGTTGTCTCGCTGGCCTACATAGTGAAAGGCCTAATGCGCAACGCGAGCACCGACGCCGAATATGGCCGGAAAACAGGGAAACAGACATGTGGGCACACCGTCGGGACGACGAAGCGCAGACTAGTCCAATGGAGGAGCTGGCCCACACCTCCTCGCCACCGACAACTGTTCATGTGGGTCGTTAGCCAACAACGGGCGCAGCTCCAGCACCGCCTCGACACGGCGATCATGGTGAGCGACACGCTCATATCGTCGCTAGACACGGTCGGTTTCAGTTGCCGAGGTGGAGTTAGTGTTGTGGCACTACCAACGGTATGTTTGGTTTGTGCCCAAGGTTGCCCCATCAAAGTATTGGGTAGCCAAAATTTTGGTTGAGGTATTGGTTGCCCATGATTTGGCCGACATTGGCAAGAAAAATGAACTTGAGTTGGCTAGAGTTCATTGGCATGCCAAAGAAATGGCAACCATCCAAACAAAGACCAATCTTTGGGTCATGACCAAAATTTTGGTTGAGGTATTGGTTGCCCATGATTTGGCCGACACTGGCAAGAAAAATGAATTAGAGTTGGCTAGAGTTCATTGGCATGCCAAAAAATGGCAACCATCCAAACAAAGACCAATCTTTTTGTCATGACCAAAATTTTGGCAAGGTGCACTTTGGCCACAATCCAAACACACCCCAACACCCGGCTCGTCGAGGATGCACGGGGCGCCGTGACGCATCCACGGAGTGGTGTAGCGCGGCTAACTGCATCCTCTGGACCTGAGACCATGCCGGGTCGTCTTGCTTTTTCAATGACATGCGGGGATCGCATGTGAGCAAAGGGCATCTCCAACGTTGCCACGACCGCATCTGACTACCCTGGCACACCA
This sequence comes from Aegilops longissima, assembly GCA_021605205.1. Lineage (NCBI taxonomy): Eukaryota > Viridiplantae > Streptophyta > Magnoliopsida > Poales > Poaceae > Aegilops > Aegilops longissima. The sequence goes on along the minus strand of CM038681.1, from coordinate 54,316,701 downwards.
AAACCCTCGTCCCTTGCGCCATCGCGTGGTGCGTTCCCAGCCGGCGCCAGCTGCACGCATTCATGCCGCCCGTTCGTATGTCGTCATTAAGAGGCTCGGTGCCCGAGGAACAACTCCGGCGACTTAATGACGCACCCAGATGCTTGGCCTCACCGGAATGCGCTACTTGAAGCGGCAATGCCCAGCTAACCTCCACACCATAGCGCATCGTCCTCCTACCTGGAACCACATCCGCCATGACCGCAAGCGCGAACGCTCTGCGGAGAGCTTGTCTTCGGGATGGAGCTCGAGGTCGCCGCCTCGCTCAAGTCGCCGCGACAATCGATGGCCACGCCGGGCGGCCGGCGACGGAGCACCGCCACCACGCGTCCTACTTGCCGCCGTCCAACGTCCGGCACCGCCGAGGTCGAGGACTCCTCCGAGGATGAGTAGGGCATGGGAGGCGGCAGGGCATGGTGTGCCAACTGGCCGGTCTGTCTCCCGTGTTCTACTTTTCCTCGCCGGAGACCGCACCTTCACTTCACGGGTCTTGAACCCCGCCCCCGTACATGGAGATCACAGATGGAGGACGTCGGTCGCCGCCGTAGAATAGGTTTAGGGTCAGGTTTCTTTTATTTTTTTTGTCCTATAAAAGTTTGAAATGTAATGAAAATCTATCGTGTTTGCATTAATCTCGGCCGGTGTATATGAACTTTCACAATAATATACATATTGTAGGAGTACTAGCAAGATGCCCGTGTGTTGCACGAAAGATCAAGATCTTGTGGGAGAAAAGGATGAACGAGGGAAAGCCTTATCTGCAAATGTGGAGAGGAGTGCGGGTAAATTGTCATAGTTTCCTTCCTATCCGTTAGATATAGATCGGACGGCCTATATTGCAGGATCAGACACATCTTTCTACATCTACGGGAACCTACGAAAGGGTTAACGTAAATTGCCTCTCTCTCTCCTCCCTTGATTTTCATGGTGGTGGGCCCCTCCCCCCCTCCCCCAATCTACAATCAACAGCTCACACGTTTTACATTACGTTAATTACGTAACTGGGATTACGTAGGTGTAGCATTACTCGTCCTAAAAACCCAACTAAGCTAACCTCCCAGCATATCGCGCGGGAAAAGACCCGGCCGCGCCGTTTTAGTCGGGATTACCGGATTACTAGTAGTAGTATCGATGGATCACGCGAAGCAACAAAAAAATTTTTTTGAGGGGGCGAAGCACCTAGTTTAAAAGGAAAAAATGCGGTACACTCACAACACTCCTGTAGCGGTCGCATTGCACCCCACACACGTTCGGTCCTCCACACGGCTCACGCAAACGGAAAGCGCTTCGCTTGCCTCTTCACCGACACGGGACTGCACTTGGAGAAACCGACCATGCGCCAAACTCCCCGCCCACCGCTGAAAATCCTCCCCCCACACACACAAAAATTCCCCCAAATCCGATTCAACCGCCTTCTTCGCCAACTAGCCAATAATATTTCCCAAACCCTCCCCCGTCCCCTCCACTCCATTCGCTCCGCCAAAGCCACCTCCTCGCCGGCGCCGATACGTCGGCGCCAGCGGTTCGGCGATCCTCTCGCCCCACAAGACGCTCAGAGATCGCCGTCCTCTAGCCGCCACCGCCACCTCAGCTACGTTCTTGTGGAGGCGACGGCGGTCGGCCGCCATCACCGGGCGATATTCATGTGGAGACGCACGGCGGTCAGCTTCTCCCACGGTGACGCGATTCTAGACCGAGGGCATGTTCATGTCGGTGTAGTGCTGAATGTTAGCCGATAGATGCTGTTAATCTCACCGCTTGTCAAGTAGTTTATCGTCAATATGCTCGCTTAAGAAGCTTCCTTGCCTTGTTCTGCACTCAATATGCTTAGCTGAGATGGCATGCCAAGGCCGATTAGTTGCTAAAATATTCTGCCATATATTTATTATGACGTAGATTGCCATGGTCTAGTAGCCAATCGTTAGGTGAAATAGCTCTACACCGCTTTTATACTCGATCTTTGTTGCTGCGATGGCCTTCGAGAGTTCGATGGTTGTGTGCTCGGCCTCATTGATCGCTGAAACAGCCTGCCATAATTTGGCACTCAAATCTGTTTGCTGAATTAGCTTTACATATATTTCGTTATTTAGATCTGCTCGTCCAAATATCTTGCCATAGCTTTAGACATCGACCTAGGTATTTTTTTCTGGACTTCATAATAAAGCATATATGTTTTTCCTGTAATATCTAGTGGAAGAACTAATTTGTATGTCAATGATGGACAAGACTTGATAACTTCTGCTCAAGATTCTCCGCTGCATATGTCGAGGGGTTGAAAACTTCATGAACTTTATCGAGCTGAGTATAGTGGTCCAAATCAGATGTGCTCTGCCTGTGTAGCAGTTGTATGAATTCGTTACAAGACCCCACCAAGCTGTGCAAAATCATCTACACTTGTATGGGATGTCAGTCACATATACTAGGTGGGTTCATCATGGTGAAGCTGTGAACGTCAATGTTATTGACTACGTGGAAGCAGCAGATCACCATCTTGATCTGCCTGATGCTCAGGTGGAAGACGAGGAGGAGGTGGTGGTGGCGGAGCCAGTGAGTTTGACCAACATTGAAACAATGCTACGAAATGCTCGTGCATTCCGTGAACTTTCACCTGGAGAAGAAAAACGATGGGCCCGCATGTTGGAACAATGCAACATTGCTGTCACCCCAGGAAATAAGCTGTCAGTATTCTCAGCTATGGTCACCTTTCTTCAGGTGAAGACATATGAGCGGATGACCAACCAATCATTCGATGCGATGCTGGCTGCTTTCCGTGAATCTTTCCCGACATCGCCTCGAGCTGCCACACACCTACAAAGAAATGAAGAATTTCCTTCGTGTAGTTGGAATTGGATATGATATGATCCATGTTTGTAAGAATAATTGTGTTCGTTCCGAAGGATTATGCCAACTTAAGTGAATGCCCAAATGCAAATCATCAAAGATGGAAAGATGGCGATGCTGTGAAGAGGATTCCTCATAATGTTCTCGAGACATTTTCCAATTACACCAAGATTGCGAGAGGTTGTTTCATGATGTCAAACAAGAGAGGATGTACTGTGGCATTCTAGGAACCAGAGTACAGAGATCGAATGTAATGAGCCATCCATCTCATGGTAGTGAGTGGAAAAGCTTCAATGATAAACACAAAGAGTTTGTTTCTGACCGAGAAACATTAGACTTGGCTTAGCTTCGATGGATTTAACCCATTTGGCCACGGAGCGCCACATATAGCATGTGGCCGGTGCTTGTTATCCTTACAACATGCCTCCAAATGTCTGCACCAAAGAATCAAAGTACATGATGGCCTTGCTCATCCCAGTCCAAAAAGTCCCGGAAAGGATTTTGATTTGTTCATGGAGCCTCTTGTGGAGGAACTTCAACAGCTATGGAAGGGTGTTCTCACTGAGACCTATATAGCAGCCCACCAGCTGATTTCTTTCTGCGTCTGTTATAATTTGGTGCATCCATGATTATCCGGCTTTGGGCACTATGTCGTATGAATGACACATGGTTACAATGCATGTGTTCGCTGTGACAGAATCATTGTCATACGCAATACTTAGCAAGATCTGTTACATTGGACACCGCCATTTCCTTGCCAAGGACAAGCCGCTTCCTAGAAAATACCAAAGACATGTGTTCAATGCAAAACTTGAAAACCGTGATGCGCCAAAGAGGCTCACCGTCGATGAGTTGCAAGTGGAATTAGAGAAGGTCAGGCATATTACACCAGGAAACCATCCTGATAATGGTAGCGGAAAAAGGAAGCGTGGCAGGGCAGAAGAGAGATTATTGTTTACCCGCAGGTCCACTTTGTGGGACTTGGAGTATTTGAAAGATTTGGATCTGCGGCATAATCTTGATGTGATGCACATCGAGAAAAATATATGTGACATCATTATCGGCACACTTCTTAATATTGAAGGCAAGACGAAAGATACCTTAAAATCTAGGATTGATTTGACACACATGGGTATCGACAGGATTTGCAGTGCAAGATGAAGGTAAACCACGGATATGGCACCACTGTGTACGCCTTGGACAAGGTAAAAGAAAAGAATTCTGCGAGGTCCTGTCACGTGTGAGATTCCCACATGGATTTGCTTCCAACCCTGAAAGGAGAGTCAATGCAGATGGAAACAAGGTACAAGGGTTGAAAACTCATGACTGCCACGTCCTACTTCAAAGGGTTTTACCTGTTATCCATAGAGGATTGGGCCGCCTGACTTATACAGAGCAGCTTGCAGAGTTGGGACAATTCTTCGGAACTCTGCGAGAGGAATATCGGGATAGATGCTTTGGAGCGTCTTAGAGACAAGATACCAACTATCCTATGCGACCTTGAGAAGATATATCCTCCAGCCTTCTTTGATGTGATGGTGCATTTGGTTGTTCATCTACCTGATGAGGCACTACTTAGAGGTCCAAGACAAGATGGCTGGATGTACCCTATTGAAAGGCGACTAGGCACTTTCAAGGGCTATGTTAGGAACGAGCTAGACCCGAGGGTTCCATTGCAGAGGCCTACATTGCTATAGAAGCGTTGACATTCTGCTCAAAATACATTGAAACAGTTGATCAACTTAGCAAAGAGGTGGGTGAAGACAATCCCGGCTCAATGTTTTCGATTATTCTGCTCGAAGTTACAGGAAGAGTCGACAAGAGGACAAACCTAAAGATTTGGACAAAATGGTTTGGTATGTGTTGAATAACTGTCCCGAGATACTACCTTATATCAAGTAAGTGCGATCGTAGCTTATACATCGTAATCTACTAAACTTGCAGCACATTCTTATATACTTAGATGTTTGACGCGATCACTATGTTATGCAGCATCTACAAAGAGGAGTTACTGCCGCAAAATCCAAGAAACATTGACAAACTGGTTATGGCAGGATTTGCGAAATGGTTCAAGAACCATGTAAGCTTTTGAAGTGCATCGTCGCTTTTTTAATATATTGAGTACATAAGATGATCAGCTTGTCTATTTTCTAACCATAGGTTAAGAAGATGCGGGAGGATGGGCAGGCAGTTGATGATGCCCTTTACTCACTAGCAATGGGTCCTGATACTCGAGTAAGACATTATGAATCTTGCGTTGTTGGAGATGTGCGCTACAACACCCTTGCACGAGACGAAGCGGGAAGACACAAAACAGTGCCATCATGAGCACGGATACGTATGACAAAGAGATAACTGAAATGTATGCTAACATAAAAGACATTGTTCAGTTGCAGTATATCTCCGATTTGAGGATCATCGGTGTGTGGTTACTGTTGTCTTGTCATTGGTATAACCTGTTTTCCAGATCGCAAAACCCAGAGCTGATGATTATTTCAAATCCATCAATGTAAAGGCGGCGTACTGCACCAACGAGCCTTTTATTTTGGCAAATCAAGCAACACAGATATTTTTCTTGGAAGACACATTTGCACGTAGCGATGATCGGAGAGTATTGCAAAGGTTTGAGCAGAGGAATTCGTTTAATGAAGTTGCACAACAATATGATGCTTACATCGCTCCCGATGTACAAGATAACACGATGTTCCTAATATCTTTGAGAACCATCACGCCAATGACGCCGCGAAAAGATTGCCTGTCGTGCTGTGGACATACAAGAGTTGATCAAGAAGAAGCCAACGTTCGAGGACGTTGACAACGAAGAAGAATATGACACCGTGGGGAATTATGATTCAGACTGATACACATGGCGAAGATGTTGACGCTGCTGCTGCGGATGATGATTACATTGCTTTTGTCGTATTTGCCTGTCAGAAGACATTTTTTATCTACTATGTGAAATTGTGTTTGCTATGACAACTGAAACCTGATGAACATGTTGTTTAGTATTTTGCTGTGAGAACATCACTTGTTATGTATGCTGATTTGTGTTTGGTGATTGTATGACAACTAAAACATGATGACATTGTTGTTTAGTTGTACTCATATTTGGCTGTGAAACTTGAATTTGATGACATTGTTTGCTGTTGGACTGCAATTTGCTCGACGTCTTCGAATGAGAACAAAGCTGACCCGACAGGGCCTCTGCTATTTATTTATTTATATGAGCAAAAGGGGATACCCCCTGATTTACGTTAATAGAAATCATTAGATATTCACAACACTACGCCCAGCCTGCTACACAGGTTTCATTCATTACTAGTTTCAGCAAAGTGCTCATGTCGTAGCCAATTGAATACATCACGAGTGCTACATACACTGCAAATAAAGAGACAATCATCCTACTGAGCACATCGATTTTGCCCATTATCTTCACAAGCTCTTTCATCTCCTCATTGTGTCAAGGCCATTCTGCAGCTGTTGCTTGGCCATGATCGAGGAACTGCATCTTTAACCTTCTGCTCAGATCTTCCTCTTCTGCCGCTCCTTCGTTACTTGTCCAACACCCCAACCTGCTGGTATTGGGATTCCTCGGCTAACCAAATAATCAGCGTAGTTGCATTCCCCATCAAGAACTTCCCGTAAATACAAATCACACGAATCTTCCCTTTTCTCGCATGAATCAAATTGGTAGATCATCAACCAAACTATTAAAAATCAGCAACTGAAAGCAGCAGAACAACACTTAAACATATTATTACCCCATGATTCGGCATTTTTAGAAGACTCAGCCAGGGTTGCGGATTGTGGTTGAGACGCGACGGATGACTCTGCGTGATTTGCAGCAGTGGCACCACACCAACGGCAGCGGGTTGCGATGAGCAATCGGCTGCGGTGTGCGTGCCGGCGAGGGTGTGATGAGACCCACAGGCGATGGTATGGGTTACGACTTGGCGCATATCTGGTTGTTGCCTGCTGAAGAGCAGGTGGACGAGCAGCCAGCGGACATGGTTGCTGCGGCCAGAGCTTCTGATGCTAGGCAGAGTAAGTAGAGAAGAGGAGAAGCGAACGTTGGATATGTCAGTTTCATTACTTGCAGAGTAGCATAGCACCATATATAGTCATAGTCTAGGTTTGGATTCGAACCAGCTACAGGAGCACGTCTTTCTTTTTTCTAAAACTCGACAACGTCTCTTTACTGGTACACTAGCTTGTTCTGTACGCCTTCCCAAGTCTTTGATTTTCTTTCTCTTTTTTTTGCGAGGAAGGAAGGAGGACAAAATTGAGAGTTCCTGGGACTCGAACCCAAGACCTCTCGGTTGAAAACGAAGGGTGCTAGTCACTTATGTGGCGAACGTTCCCTGTGAGGAGGACGGCAAACGAACGCATTTTCCTCGCAGTTTTCTTCATATATATAAAAAAGTATGCTACTTGGTGTCCGCTTAGTCAACAAACGATTGTTCCAACCTTGACCGTTGGATTGACATTCAACGTCTGTTATTTTTCGGCAACGGCAGCCGGACCAGTAAACCCTCGTACTCCCCACCGCGTGGGCAACCATTGCCGAGTCTTCCCCGGCTCCATGTCATTCCCTTCCTAGGCCTCGCCGTCGTCCACCGACATGGTGCTCTCGGCGTGGCCTGGTCAACTTGGTCAACGAACGACATCCATCGGCCGTGGACTGTACGCGCAAAATAATGATTCCTCCACCTGACAACTGGGACCCATCGGAAGGGCCTCTGTATTTCACGAAAAAAAAACATTTCCCCCGCTGACATGTCGGACCCAGCAGCTATATCTTTGCACGCAAGGAAGTGCCTCCTTATTACGCACAAAAAAATGAATATCCCCCTGCTAGCTGGGACCCACCATAGTGGGAGGATGACTTGTGGGCCAACAAAGTTGACGGGAACGGAGGACTTTGTCAACTTAGTCAATATGAACGATTCTAGCTCCAGTGACCATACGATGTCCATCCAACGGCCGTAGTGCTTCTTCAACCTCTGGTCTTCTTGCTCCAGCCGCCCAAAGCAGCACCGGTCGTGCCGCATGCTCCTGGCTCCGTGCACGGTTGTGCTGCCGCCATGAGGCCTCACCACCCCTACTATTCCCACTGGCTGGCCAGCCCTCAAGGCGACGGCAGCCTCACACCACAGCTGAACCAGTGAACCCTCGTACTCCTCTCCGCGCGGGCTTCCACTGCCGCGTCTTCCCCGGCTCCGCGTCGTCCCCTTCCTAGGCCTCGCCGTCGTCCACCGCTGTGGCACTCTCCGCACGACGTGGTCAACGTGGTGGAGGAACGACTTCCATCGGAAGAGTACTGTACGTGGAGATGCTGACAGCTGGGTCCATGGGCACAGCTCAGTTTTTTTGTGATTTGCCAAGTAAGTCGCTTTGTTAGGCCTGTTGGGCTGCAAATCTTTCAAGGCGAGGAGAGCTTTCATTCGGCTGGCCGAGAAAATGGCCCATCAGTAATGAGAAATGGGATGTACATTTTTAAACATATCAAACCGACAATTAGTTTCAAATATCTTTTTTTTTCATTTCAAGATTTTAAATTACATTAATTTTCATGTGTGGAGAATTTGTTGGATTTTATATTGATATACATTTATTTTTAAAATCAGTTTGAATGTGAGTCGAAATTTCAGGATTAAAAAACAGTTCAGACCGCACCGAAATATGCAAAATTTCGTATAATTTTTTAACCGTGGCCACAATTTGGCTGTAATGCTAACAAAAAGAATACGGGCTTCAGAAAAACCTTAAGAATTAGCAAATGGGCTGAAAATTATTAGAAATAATGGCAGATGGGCTGTATGATGTTTTCCACAGATTTGAGGCTTTCCTAAAAAAAGTTGACGCACAAGCAGTGATTGTTGGATGTCCACCCAACGACCGTCGTGCTTCTTCAATCTCTGCTCTTCCTGCTCCGGCCGCTCAAACAAGCACCGGCGGGACTGCCTGCTCCCTCCTCCCCGCGGCCGGCTGTGCTGCTGCGCAGGCCTCACAGCCCCACCGTATTCCCATCGCTGGCCTAGCCATCCCTCTACTCACCCACACCTGTTGTTATTCTCCGGCGACGGCAGACAAACCAATAAACCCTCATACAGTCGTACTCCCTTCCGTGTGGGAAACAACTGCCAAGTCTCCCCTGCCTCCGTGTCGTTCCCTTCCTAGGCCTCGCCGTCGTCCACCGCCCTGGTGCTCTCGGCACGGTATGGTCGACATGGTCAACGACCGACATGCATCTGAAGTGGACTGTACGTGGAGAGGCCGACAGCTGGGTCCACGGCCGCACGCAAGGAAATGCCTCCTTATTACACGCAAAATAATGATTCCTCCACGACATCGGGGACCCACCGAAGGCCTCTCAGATTTTGCAAAAAACGTTACCGCTAGCGACAGCTCGGACCCACCAGCTATATCTTCGCACTCAAGGAAGTGCCTCCTTATTACGCACAAAAAAATGAATACTCCCCTGTTAGCTGGGACCCAATATAGTGGCAGGCTGACTTGTGGGCCTACTAAGTTGACGGGGACGGAGGGCTTTGTCAACTTAGTCAATATGCACGATTCTAGCTCCAGTGATCGTACGATGTCCATCCAACGACCGTAGTGCTTCTTCAACCTCTGGTCTTTTTGCTCCAGCCGCCCAAACCAGCGCCGCCGTGCCTCGTGCTCCTACCTCCCGTGGCCGGCTGCGATGCGGCGGAGGCCTCACCGCCCCCTACTACTCCCACCGCTGGTCAGGCCATCCCTCTACTCACCCACACCCCCTGTTACTCTGCGTCGACGGCAGCCTCACACCGCAGCGAACCAGTGCCCTCGTACTCCTCTACACGTGGGCATCCACTGCCGCGTCTTCCCCGGCTCTGCGTCGTCCCCTTCCTAGGCCTCGCCGTCGTACACCGCCCTGATGCTCTCGGCGTGGCATGGTCAACGTGGTCAAGGAACGGCTTCCATTGGATGTGGACTGTACGTGGAGAGGCTGACAGCTGGGTCCACGGCCGCAGCAAGGAAGTGCCTCCTTATTACGTGCAAAATAATTATTCCTCCACCTGACAGCGGGGACCCACCGGATGGGCCACCGTATTCCGCCCCCCTGACTGCTGGGACCCACCAGCTACATCTTCGCACGCAAGGAAGTGCCTGACAGTCGGGACCCACCTGGTCGAAGCATACGTAGTGTTGTCATTCTGGTCGCGAACGTGTACGTACATATATACCGGTCGATGTAGAGACGCGCACGTGTCGTGGTAGAGGTGGCCAGGGTGCAAGAAAGAAAATACGGCCACGTATGTGTACATACGGGCGGGGTCTCGAACGCCTACTCGCGCATACGTATGGCCAGGGCTCGTGTACATGGTTGGGTCGGAACGGAGAAACAACGTCGTCATCGTGTTCATGGGGAGGCAACGGAATGCGTCGTGTTCATCGGGAGGGCTTGGATGGAAGAGGCGATGGAAACGAGGCCTGGCGTACCGCACAACGGAGGAAACGGACCTCCTACGGTCGAAACGGGGGTCCTGTTGATCGGGAGGGGTGTGGCGTACCGCAAAACGGAGGAAATTGACCTCCTACGATCGAAACGGGGGTCCTGTTGATCGGGAGGGGTGTGGCGTACCGCAAAACGGAGGAAACGGACCTCCTACGGTCGAAACGGGGTCCTGTTGATCGGGAGGGGTGTGGCGTACCGCAAAACGGAGGAAACGGACCTCCTACGGTCGAAATGGGGGTCCTGTTGATCGGGAGGGGTGTGGCGTACCGCAAAACAGAGGAAACAGACTTGTGTTGGGCGCTACTGGTCAAACAGGGTCCTGTTCATCGGGAGGGGTGTGGCGTACCGCAAAACGGGACTCCACGGGATACTGTTCATCTCCACCGTCGACCTCCTCCAGCCTCCACGGGCTCCTGTTCATCCAGCCTCCACGGGCTCCTGTTCATCCAGCCTCCACCGCGCTCTACTCCACCGGCTACTGTTCAACCACCCCTCCACCTTCTACTGTTCATCCAACCCTCCACATCACGGGGTCCTGTTCAACCACCCCTTCACCGTCTATTGTTCATCCAGCCCTCCACACCACGGGGTCCTGTTCAACCACCCCTCCACCGTCTACTGTTCATCCAGCCCTCCACACCACGGGGTCCTGTTCATCCACCCCTCCACGGGCATCCCTCCACCGCTCATCGCTCATCCAACCTCCACCACACCACGTGGTCCTGTTCATCCAGAGGCAACACCACCGCCATCGCTCATCCAAACCCCCGCAACGCCATTTGCTCATCCCATCGATCGGCTTTAGTTAGCAATCAGAGCGAAGAATTGTTCGATCGGGTTCGATTAACGACCATCGATCGATCGCTCGGGTTCGATGTAGCGTAACTGCAGTCTGTCGCTCGCGGGTTCGATTAGAGCCCAACGCCTCGCTTCGGGTTCGATTAGAGCTAACGCCTACACACGCAGCAGCGTCGTGTCGAGAAACGCAGCGATCGCTCGCCCCGACCTCCCACCATAACCGGAGCTCCCGAAATTTTCCTCCCCTCGCTTCTACCACGGTTTTTCCGTCATGGACGGCCCAAAGAATGTCATGCAGCTGCGTCTCCGCCCGCCCAGACGAAAAGCCCATTTTCTGTCATGATTTTTTGTCATAGAAGTAGGAGCCCACCACATCTATGATGATACCAGGTTTTGTCACAATTATCGTCATAGAAGTGTCATATGTATGACAGAAAAAAAATTCGTTCGGCCCAAAATGTCACGGATGTGTCTTTTTTTGTAGTGACAAGAGCTTGAGTGGAAAAGCAACAATAATAATTTATGAAAACGAGGATGCATCAAGTGATGAAAATGGTGAGAGAACCCCCGGTCCCAACTCCGTGTCAGGTTCAAGAAAGTTGGTTGATGGAAGGAAGTATCCAAAAGATAACAAAGGGAAGAAGGCACATAAACTGAAATCAAAGCATCTTTGGACGCCATACTCAATACATGCATTATTCCAGCTGGTTGGAACGATACTGTGATCGTGATGATTCCAAAGGTTAATGTACCAGAAAAGGTAACCCAGTTCAGGCCAATCAACTTATGCAATGTGGTATATAAAATTATTGTAAAAATGGTGGCTTCTCGGTTGAAGGTTTTTCTACAGAAATTATTAGCCCTACTTAGAGTGCGACATCAAAACAATGAAGCTTAACATCAGCGGACAAACAAAAAGGATCAAAATGGCTTGGGCAGTTTTTTTACAGCCACATTCAAGGATTTTCACTCATATATTTCAACGAATTTCGTCCAGACATAAATTTTTTCTGCAAGCAACAAAGCAAACCCAACCGACCAGAGAAGAAGGGACGAACACAACCTTATGCACAAAACTCACCTCCAATAGACAACCAGGAACACGAAACAGGAGCCAAGTCACAATGCCCCGGAGTAAACCACCAATCGAGTGAGGATCGGAGTGCACAAGCGAAGCACGCGTCCAGACAGACACCACACGCAGAGCTGGCTCACAACGCCCCAGAGTCAGCTACCATCGGGGTGAAGGGTGTGGTGCACAAAAGAAGCACTACAGTCGGGTGGGGTGCACCATTGAAGCAAGCACAAGTCGGGTGAGGAGTAGGATGTACAAGCGAAGTACTATCATGGGGACGCGGCTCCCCTGACGTGCTTTTAGCTCACTGACATGGGGACTCGACCCCAGACGTCAGTGGGCCCACGGTAGGGTACAATACGTCAGAGGATCCGGCTTCGTCACGTGCAAGTACGAGACGTCGAACACCCGTTCTGAACCAACGCTAGGACACACGCATGCTGGGGGCACGCGTGGGCATCGGGCGAGCCGCAGTGAGGCACGTATTACGTGATCGGGCGACTGGGAGGGGGACATCCAAGCAATGGAGGGCGTCTAAGGGTGCGGATGCCCCAAGGAGACGGCCAACATCCTTTAAAGGAGCTATTTGGTCTAGGGCTAGTTCTTTTAGGCGGCTTAAGAAATAAGCTACCTCTCGCAGCTTAAAAAATAAGCCGCTTTTAAAATTTGTTGAGACTTCTAGATTACTAATCTCATAACTAGTTCAGAAGCCCCAATGAATGATGGAGGCGGCTTATGAGAAAAGCTGGGGAGGAGGCGGCTTATTTTTTTAAGCCGTCAAAAAAACTGGCTCCTAATCAGTTGTGTCACTTTAAAGGAGCTATTTAGGCTACATTCAAATGTTCTCTACTTCCTCATGAATGAACAGCCGAATATGTTGAGGACTAGTGATGAACGAATTTAATTGGATTGGATGATTCAAATAGAAGGGGAGGGCAAAAGCTCACTCATAATAGTGCGTGAAAAAAATGACAAGGCAAAATCCAAAAAAATTGAGCGGACGCAACATCAGAGTCATGTCAAAATCGTCTTTTTTGAATGGGTATAATTTGTCTGGTAGCTGAATAAATGGACGAATTTGTTGCAAGAAACAGAGGACCAATGATGTCTCGCCTCGAACCGGCGAAATTCAAATATTTTCGAGCTGTTGACGAAATTTTGGAGCCACGTCACCGATCCGCGCCCTCTCTCTCGCGGATCGCCATCTTGACCGTCCAATCCCGTCGGATCCAACGGCAGGCCGCACACTCCTCCGAGTCGTCCCTTGTTAAATTCCCGTTCCATTCCTCCCCACTCTCACCACCACCAGCCGCCGCCAGCCCGCCACCACTTCCATCTCAGTTAGCTCCAAGGGAGGAAGCCAGCGACCATGTCCGGCCGCGGCAAGGGCGGGAAGGGCCTCGGCAAGGGCGGCGCCAAGCGCCACCGGAAGGTGCTCCGGGACAACATCCAGGGGATCACCAAGCCGGCGATCCGGCGGCTGGCGCGGCGGGGCGGCGTGAAGCGCATCTCGGGGCTCATCTACGAGGAGACCCGTGGCGTGCTCAAGATCTTCCTGGAGAACGTCATCCGCGACGCCGTCACCTACACCGAGCACGCCCGCCGCAAGACCGTCACCGCCATGGACGTCGTCTACGCGCTCAAGCGACAGGGCCGCACCCTCTACGGATTCGGCGGCTGACCTGCGCCCGCTGCTCCAATCTCCATCGAGTCGACTCTGCTAGCTGCTGCTGTTCTGGTGCTACGGTTTCGCTTCTGTATGCGTGTGTTGCTGTTCCATCGGTCTGTTGCAATGAAAATGATTGGTTCTTGATCTTGGCTGCATCTCTCGATATGATTCCGTCGCTCTCCACCAAATTGTCACTACATTCTAATTTTCAGTTGTTGAATTTTGTTGGTTGTTGCTGGCGATGTGTCAAATCTCACCCTGTAACCTCTATGTTTGTGATCTGCTCTGACATGAATCATTTCACTAGAACAACATTCAGAACTCAGAAGGTTGTAATAAGCTGTCTGTTTAGCCCACTGTAGCTCTATGGATAATGAATCCCTTATGAAGCTGCAGCTTGTGTTTGATCCAGAAAGAAAACTGAATACATGCAGAATCGTCTTTGTTTAGCATACATCCTGGCCAAACTGCCAGAGTGCCAGTAGAAAACAAATGTACAGTTACAGATCTGAATCTCACCTTTTCTGTTTGGACAGGCAATTGCTTAACTGTACTGTACTACACCCTCCGTCCCATAATGTAAGACGTTTTTCGACACTACACTAGTGTCAAAAAACATCTTACATTATGGGACGGAGGGAGTACTTCACAGGTAGCCCTCTTTCATTTATTTTGTCTAACCAGGTATGTAACTTTCAGCATCAGCAGTGGTAGTTTAATCTACACTCATAATGGTATCTGTTTCTTCTCATAATGTTGCAGGAAACAGAGGACCAGTGGTGGATGAAACTGGTTGGATGATTGAAATAAAAGGGGAAGGCCACGAAAGCTCACTCATAGCACAATAAAAGAAACTGGCAAGGCAAAATCTATTTATTTTTTTAGCCGACGACAGCAATGCTACCTGTCCTGCTTCTTCCACTGTCTGAATGCTTGTGTTGTTGTTCCATTGGTCTGTGTAGTTACTGGAAGGCGATGAATATGAATGCAATGATCTTGGCTGCATCTCTCGATATGTTTGTACCTCCTGGCGAGCACCAACTTGTTGCGTTATAAATTTTCTACCAAGAAAGTTGATGATGACTTTTCACTAATTTTCATTTAGGTTTTGCATCCTATAGATATCTAACGCGAAAATCGCTGCTGCTACCCAGCTCCTCTGCAGGCCTACATCAAAATTGGACAGCTACCGCTGGCCTTCTTCACCTGCGACCCCACAAGCGCTTGCTCAAGTTCAAGAGAAGACCTATACCACCAAAGCGGTGGGTGGTCTGACTGTCTTTTTCTAATAAGGCGCTACAGTTTGCTAACATTTTATATCCTAGATGTTATCTCTGAGGCTTTAATGTATCATGATTCTATTTTGTAATATTTACGGTACTGCTTTTCGGGTTAGAACACTGTACTTGGTGCCTCTATTTGGCTCTGATCGTGGGCTTCATGGTGAAAATGGAGCGGGAGTGATCCTCCTGTTATCCTAATGTTAATTAGTTATTTGAGTCGAATGTTTTGGTTGCAACCGGCTGAAATTATTGCAGTCATTGTGTCCAATGTTTCATCATCAGTTATAAACAAATCATTGAGGTGATTACATTTGTTTCAGACAAAAAGAAAATTTGCATCCGCCTATCTACAATAAAATGTATCTGGAGTTAGGATTGACGATGTAGAATTGCATGCGCCAATCAATTTACCGTAAAGCTCAAACTTATGGAGAAAATGGACTTGAATACTCCCCTCGTGTGTGGCTTTCTCATACCTAAATCAGGACCGAAAGTCTGAAATGGGATTACACTATTTTTATTTTAAATTTTGCCTAAGGGTCTTGAACTCAAGAACTCTTGGCTCTCTTACACGTGGCTTCTATTTTTTACTCAACCTCGTTATATTGGTTATTATCTTCTCTTTTATAGTTCTTAGCTTGTGTTTGTAAGAAGGTGACATGTGAGGACCGAACTACCACTAGTTGATAGCATAAATGCACTCATGTTTGAGGTAGTTGTGTGTGAGAGTGAGCTTGACATTGATAGAAGATAAATGGTTCCAGCAACCACATCTCACACAACTAATCATTTATATACCACTAGAGACTGAGTTCATCCACTACATGCATCAGTTGTCATGTCTATTGCCCGACCATCCATAGAAAAAATGGTAGGAAAAAACAATTTGTGTATGACCACAGATCAAGTGTGTTGTCCCCATTATTTAGAATCATTGGGGTTCAACACGTTCACCACCAATTATTAGCAAAACAGCAGTAAAAATTGGTAAGGTTATAGCTTGAGATTAGGAGAAGTCAGGAATGGAATATTCAGTATGCTACAAAAAGTTGGCACTTCATAGTGCGTAGGCTTGAGAAGATACCATGTTGACTCCATCGATCCTTCCTATTGCCAATGGTGGCTAGTTCTTCAGGATCGATGAAGAAAAGAACTGCGCTGAGACTCTCTATCCATATGTGCGCGACAGTGTAGGCTATTATATGACATTTAGGTACCAAGGGCGATGTCAACATTTGAGCCATA
The DNA here is from genome assembly GCA_021605205.1 of Aegilops longissima. Lineage (NCBI taxonomy): Eukaryota > Viridiplantae > Streptophyta > Magnoliopsida > Poales > Poaceae > Aegilops > Aegilops longissima. Next base: position 54,300,250 of record CM038681.1, on the reverse strand, counting down.
GCATCAAGGCCATTTAAGCACCAAGAACACTTCCCCTCATGCGTGGCTATCTAATACCTAAATCACGACCGAAAGAGGGTTAAGTTTTTTTAACATTTGTTGTCTCTTAAACTCAAGAACTCTTCTCTGATACATGTGCGGTCTTTTACACAAATGATTTTTCATCAACCTTGTTATATTGGTTGTTGACTTATCTTTTATTTTTTAACCTATACTCGTACGAAGTGGCATGTGAAGCCCGAACTACCACAGGTTCACAGCGTAAAGGTACTCATGTTTAGAGTGGTTGCGTGTGTGAATGAGTGTGATACTGAGAGAAGATAAATGGTTTCAACAACTAACCATTCATATACCACTAGCGGTCTAGTGCATCCACTACATGCATTAGGAGTCATTTCAGCATCTGTTCTATTACACGAACCGTCAGAAAAAAATGTAAGGAAAAAACAATTCATATACGAACACTGATCAAGTGCGTTGCCTCCATTCTTCAGTCATTGCGATTCAACACCTTAATTATCAATTATTAGTTTGAGAGTAGGAGGCATTGGGAATGGAACACTCGGTATGAAATGAGAAGCTGGAGCTTCATGATGTGAAGGACTGCCTGAGAAGAGACCTCCATACATGCCTGACAAAGTTCTTCCAGATATATTTTTGGTTATAACAAAGAGATGTTCAAAATTGCGTTGTAAGAGTAACGATTATTCTGGTGTTATGCTGTCACACAAGTTGCCACTACGCACTGGCAGAGCGCGCAAGCACGCACAAACGAGCATGGTTAAGATGATTATCACAGGTGATGCCTATCAACTGATTATCACTTCTAAAGCACATCATGTGAAAATCTTGTTCTTGTGCGGCATTCGCGTGCCTTCTTTACTGTACTCAAACTGAATAAGCTATAATTGTAAGAAGCTATAACTGAAGTACAAAAAGGAAAGTTTTAACAGATTTTGGTAGAGGATAATTAAAACTGAAAATTCATAGAGTATAGCAACCGAAGCATCCACCGAATAAAGTTTCACGCTAGAGTTCAGCCCTGCATATTTTGTATGCGTATCGCCCATGAAGAAACTGACGACTGTTGCGATAGCGATCGCCAGGACAAAAGTCCCCTCCATAGTAATCCAGTATGAACTCCTAGCAAAAAATTCCCTGTAGAGCGCATCTTTTACACTATGGACTATATATATTTTTTCATTTTAAAACGAATTTTTCCAACAGAACTACAAGCCAAACATTTGAAAAAATTTGTTAGTGGGGATACAATAGCAAACATAGTGCTGAAAATTGACACAGCCACGACATAATTGTAGTTCTTGATTACCAAAGTCATGACAGCCAAAGAAGAGACCACATGTGCCTGAATTAAATGAGCAGGGGCATACTGAACGATGTGATCATACAACAACCTAAAATGTTTTGGAGCAACATCAGTAAGAAGACACCGTCTTAAGTCAAGGTGCCCGAGACAGCAGCTTCGCAATTATACAACACGTGAGCAGGGAACAGATTGAACTGAACTTTCGTATATGAACGTCACTCATGTTCATCAGACTCATTGGCACCATTTACAGCAAACATAGTGCTGAAATTGACACGGCCAAGACATTCACTGAAGTTGAAACCAAGGCAATTTTGGAAACGTTCTCAGTAACAAATCAATCCAGTGGATAAACCATTTGATCTGATGCACCATACTGTCATTTATCGAGCAATTGTTCAGAGGTATCTAAAAGGCAACGAGATGTAGGACTTTTTTCTCCTGGGCTTCAGGATGATGATCAAAGACTAGCTAAACAATTGATGAAACATGTCAATTACACTGTAGTTTATAGTCAGAAAATATATGACATTACTTTTACTTGTACGTTCAGGAGAGGAAAATGGGATCTTCCAAAGATTTGGATGACATAACTAGGCAAGCATCATATTAGCAAAGGCCTTGCTAGCAAAGTTGCAAGCCAGCGACTCATAGCTTTGCTAAATACTCCTACTGTCTCCTGGTATAAAGTCTGCAAGCTTAAAGATGATCGATCTCGGTAGAAAACTAGAAATGCAACAAGTGATACCAATAAAAAGAAACTGCCCAGAACGGTTACTGACCAAGCCACCAATGAATAATGAACACTGGTGATGAAATGCAGCAAATCCAATGGTGCAAAATAACACCCAAGACATGCTGTAGGACTGACTATGCTGAGAAGCCAGTGACGTTCAGTAGACAGCAGCTCTGCAACGAATTTCAGAAAATTCAGCAGACAAACCAAAGATTTCAGTCCACTGACCTTCAAAGTATACTGGAATGTGAGATTAGCAATGACAGGGGAGTAACCAAAGTATGACATTGGATGGAACAAACTGAAGATTTGGTTCAGACTTTGGGCTTAAATTACAAGAAACTTTGACAATCACCTTGGATTCAGCAAAGAAACCATTCGTTGACATTCCAGGATTACAAACAACAAAATGCTTCAGAAGAACACAAAATGGAGAGAGATCTGACCAACTTTCATTCAGATTGCTGATGACAACAAGATGGTAACATCAGATCTGCATTACAACATCACAACACACCTAACATAGCACGAACGACGAATCTTCCTACGACGATACCAGATCACTCCACCACGCAACACATGCTAATCTCTACGGCTGCAGATGAGACAGGCACCATCTTAGGCCCTCTCGCCCCTGATGCGGCGGGCGAGCTGGATGTCCTTGGGCATGATGGTGACGCGCTTGGCGTGGATGGCGCAGAGGTTGGTGTCCTCGAAGAGGCCCACGAGGTAGGCCTCGGCGGCCTCCTGCAGGGCGGAGACGGCGGAGCTCTGGAAGCGGAGGTCGGTCTTGAAGTCCTGCGCGATCTCCCTGACGAGGCGCTGGAAGGGCAGCTTGCGGATGAGCAGCTCCGTGCTCTTCTGGTACTTGCGGATCTCCCGGAGCGCCACGGTTCCCGGGCGGAAGCGGTGCGGCTTTTTGACGCCGCCGGTGGCCGGGGCCGACTTGCGCGCCGCCTTGGTCGCCAGCTGCTTCCGCGGGGCCTTGCCGCCGGTGGACTTCCTCGCCGTCTGCTTCGTGCGGGCCATCTGGGCGGGGAGGCTAGGGTTTGCTTGGTGCCCTGGTGGATTGATTGGGAGGGAGATCGGGGATTGGAGTGGATGTAGGATGTAGTAGAATGGAGCCGGCTCGGGGAGCGTTTTAAGGAGAAGACGAGTGGGCGCGCTCGCCTGGCCAGATTTCGGTGCTGTGTGTTTCGGGAAGGGAGGTGAGTTTGGATCGTTGGATCTGCCAGCCGTGGATGCTGGGATTTCGTTTCACGCGGATCGGGGTAGCCAGCGCAGGTGCAAGATCATCACCAATTTGTAGTACTCCTTTCGTTTTTTTAGTCTGCATATAAGAATCACTCAAAATCAAACTTTATTAAATTTGACTAGGTTTATAGAAAAAATATCAAAATTAACAATATGAAATCGATATTGTTAAATGCATCATGAAATTAATCTTCATATCATATAGCTTTATATTATTGTAGATGTTGATATTTCTTTGTACAAAGTTGGTCAAACTTTACAAAGTTTGAATTTGAGCCAATCTTATATGCAGACTAAAAAGAAACGGAGGGGGTAAAATGGATGCGCCCAAAAAACTGTCATTTGGGACAGCGTGGGCTGAAAATACTGCTCAACAAATCGATAATTCAAACAATGCTCAAAATGGTGAACAGTAAGAGCAACTCCAATGCGGCTATCCAAACGGATGCGCGTTTTGTCCACGTTTTGTCCGTTTGGATCAGCCAGGCAGACGTGCGTGTCCGCATTTTCATATGGGTCGGCTTGACCGCCCAAAGTAAGACGGGCCCAAATCTGCTAGGAAAAAAATAGGTCGCAAAAATAAACATAATTAAACATTAAAGTGGCGGGTCAACCGCCGGCCAAAGTCCACTTAAACTTAATGAAACATTAATTAAAAATATAAAAAAGTCTGCGCCTGCACGCTGCCCAAGACGTTCTCCGCCTTGCCCTTGCCCTTGACGTCACCATCGCCGCCGGTGACGTCGATGAAGACGAGAGCAGGGCCAGCCCACCTGAACGCCGCTTGGTACGCTGCTAGGGCAGCCTCCTCCGCCGTCTGTTGGGGCGACAACATTGTGGCTCGCCGGGCGCGCTCCTCCTCCTCAAGACGCAGCGCCTTGGCGTCGCGGTGCAGCTGCTGCTCCCAAAGCATCTGCCGCTCGACGTCGGCCTCCTCCTCCTCCGGCGTCACGGCGTAGTGGACCGGAGGCGCGCTCACCCACTCGCGGTACTCATCGGTCCACGTCTAGGCCTCCTCCGGCCAAGTGGGTGAAGACGGCGAGCGCTTCCGCGTCGGCTCCGGATCCGGCTTGGGCTCGGCGATGGGCAATGGCGGCGGTGGTGGAGGTGGATCGAAGAGCGGGGCGTGGACGGAGTCCCCTGCCGCCGACAAGGCAAGGCTTGCTCCAGCCCATCCCAATGCGCGTCTTCCTCGAGCCGGCTAGCCTCCAGCGCGTGCTGTAGGGCCTCCTCGAGGGCGGCTTTGTACTCCGCCTCCGCCTCCATTTCCTCCGGCTCTACCCGCTGCGGCGGCGGTGGAAACTGCGGGTTGGCGTCGATGCCTAGCCGTCGTTGCTCCTCGTGGTCGAGGGCAAACCAGGCCTCCCAGTTGGGAGAGTCGGCGGCGTACTTGGGCATTCGCCGCTGGGCCGGCGTGAGCTGCGCCCGTCGCCTGCGCTGCTCCTCGTTGTGCGCTCGCTGTGTCCGCGGGACCGCCGGCACCGGGATCCGCTGCGGATCGAGGTGCCAGTGGTGCGGCAGCGTCACTTCGGGGTAAGGCAGCGACTGCCTGCACTCTCAGTGCCACCGCGCTTGGTGCACCGGGATGTGCAGACGGCGCCGACCTGGGCGGGCACACACCGGCGACGGAGGAGGAGGGAGAGGAGGAGCACAAGAGGATGAGGCGTCGGGGGTGCCCTTGCCCTTGCCGCTGTCGGAGCTGCTGTCGAAGAGGCCCATTGCTAGGGTTTGGGGTGTCGCCGGCGAGGAAGCACGAAGGGGTTGGTAGGGGCCAGATGTGGACGGGAGTGGATGAGGCCGGCCCCGGCAGCACGCGTGGGTTAAAAAACGACGCTTCCATTGGTTGACTAGTAGGCACGGTGTCGGTGGTCATCATAAATTAGACGATGGGCGGTAGTTGGGTGGCCGCCAAGTGGGACCGCGGTGGACACCGAGGATGTTAGAGTTGTGTCGAATATTGTGTACAAGGTAGGTTACAGTTGGACTATGAGTTGTATTGTGTTTACATAGGATGTGAAGTCGTGTCCAAGTAGGACACTTGTACCCTAGGCCTCTCATATATAGCGGGGGTAGACACACGATGTAACCTACGCCAACATAATAGCACAAGCGCGCAAGGGGGAGCCGGCGGCTTGTGCCGGCGCCCGGGTGGCCGATGTGCGGTATTGTGATGGTGTCACGGGGAGGAGCGCCCGTAGTCAAGCACCGGGGATGTAGCCATATCGGTGAACCTCATTAACAAATCTCGGTGTCGTGCTCGTGTGATTGCTTGGTCTTCGGATGATCGACGGTATACCTTGGATTTATTCTAACAAGTGGTATCATGAGCTAGGTTATTTGAAGGCTGCAGATTGTTGATTTAGAGGAAGGATTGAGTTGAGATGCAGCCGACTGTGGCGTGGTTCTCTGCTAGATCGGAAAAAGCAAATCAGAGCGAGATACGTGTGCAAGCAGCACACGTGACGTGCGGCGGTTGATCGGGCGAGCGTACAGCGACGAAACATGCAGATTGGATGGGCGTGTGCTAAGCCAGCGGCGGCGGCAGCGAATTTCCATGTACGCGTGGGCGTGGCCCCAGGCAGAAGGCCCATAGGCGTGCAGGAAGCCGCGAGTTGAGCAGCTAGGCGGCGTGCGGGAGGTCCGTCCAGGAGCATCGTGGATTTCGTGACACGTTGAAGCTACAAGGCAAGTTGAGATTTGTTTTCAGAAAAAAAAAGGGACCAAGTCCCAGGAGGATTATGTGTCCTCGTGTTTGAGCCGGACCTGTGCAGCAGCAAGGCAACCCCATCCATCGTAAGTTGTATGACATTGGCAGAAAAGGCAAGCTAACGCATTGGAAATTTTGCAAGGAGCCATGACGTGAGAAGACCAGAAGGTTGTTTTGGTTGGAATTGCTATTAGTATGCGGAGACTGTTCGTGTACTTGGCATCACTTTGATAGCTCGGACATATTTCACGGGTCAGCCGTACAAAGAACCATGGCATCAACGGGAACCATGTTTGAGGTGGAGAAGTATAGAACTGGAAACCTTGAGTTATGGCAGACAAGGGTGAAAAATTGTTGGCACAACAGTGATGCTTGAAGGCGTTGTGGGATGTCAAGCCAGACGGACGATGAGGACTGTGAGGAGTTGCAGATGGTTGCAGCCGGGGAAGTTCGGCTAGGTCAGACTTGTCAATCTGACGGGATCGACGCAAGTCGGTTGGAACAGAAGACGTGGTGAGATCGGTGACGACATAGGAGTGTGAAGCTGATGGTGACTGACTTCTGGGCGTGGAAACACGTGGCGCAGGGCCCGAGGGCTTGTGTGGCTTCGACAAGACTATGGCGCGGGGTTGATTCAAGACGGTGCACATGTGAGCTTGAAGTCGACGGGGCGCGGGGGTGGACTGATCATCTACCATAGAGTCATGTTGAAGGTGGAGCTGGATTGAGGGGCTACGGTGTAAGGATCTAGAGAATCGAAGCCTATTCAGCGGATGGGAAAAGCGAGTGACATGCAGTTTGGAATGGAGCCCAGTGGTCTGATGGAAGCGTGAAACTCGTCATCAGTCGGTGATGATCGGTGGTACTCTGCATTGGGGGTTGAGTGGTGTGGGCACGCAACCTTTGAGACTCGACCGAGACAGCGGAGGCTCGACGCGAAAATAGCGGCGAGGCGTGCGGTACGCACGGTGCATGGAGACGGACCAGGGCTCTGGTGGTCATACATGTGGTGAGACAACTGCGAATTTGACTCGGAATGACTACAAGCAATGATGAAATTCCTTCAAGTTTCAGACAGGCAGTCAAGAAAGGAGCGGTGATGTTGAGTTCAGGTAACTCTTATGTGTGACACCCAATATGTGAGTTGTTCACTTTCACGCAGTTCAGTGATCAGTGTGTGATGGCGTTTGGACGGATACTCTGGAAGTTGGGAGCACAGACTAGAGTAAAAAGGAACTTAATTTTGGCTCGAGCGTTGACTGTGGTCAAGAAAAGGAGGGACTACAAGTTGCAGGTAGAGTCACATGGAGTCTTTGGAGTAGCAGCGGTGCTCATGGGATAAACTCAAGTCCAATGTACATGGAAGTTTGACGCATTGACGAATTCAAGGTGGTGGAGAATATTCGTCAAGGTGGAGTTTGTTAGAGTTGTGTCAAATATTGTGTACAAGGTAGGTTACAGTTGGACTATGAGTTGTATTGTGTTTACATAGGATGTGGAGTCGTGTCCAAGTAGGACACTTGTATCCTAGGCCTCTCATATATAGCGGGGGTGGACACACGATGTAACCTATGCCAACATAATAGCACAGGCGCGCAAGGGGGAGCCGGCGGCTTGTGCCGGCGCCCGGATGGCCGGTGTGCGGTATTGTGATGGTGTCACGGGGAGGAGCGCCCGTAGCCATATCGGTGAACCTCGTTAACAAATCTCGGTGTCGTGCTCGTGTGATTGCTTGGTCCTCGGATGATCGATGGTATGCCTTGGATTTATTCTAACAGAGGAGACGCACGACGCGTTCGCTTCGCGTCCGCGCCGACGCATTTCAGGTGTAATTTTGGGCGGAAATGGGTCGGCGCGGACGGGAAGTGGACGGCTTTTGGGAATGGGTCGGCGCGTTGGGCCGGTGTTTTTGTCCGTGCTGATCCAAATGGACATGGGCGAACAAAATGAGTCACCTCGTTGGAGTTGCTCTAAAATAAAAAAAAATCATCCAAGATGCTCGTATGCGTGATGTCCCTGTAAAATTTCAAGGTGTTTGGAAATTCGAGAAGCGTGTGCACAAACGAGAAAATCGGTTGCGAACAATGTTTTTTTCTTAAATGTTCCTTAAATACTCGGAATTTCTTTTCTTGCCACCTCCTCGAATGTTCAAACTTCATCAAATTTTGCACGGCTATCACACGCGAGCATCGGCATGCAATTTCTTTTTGAATTGATTTCCTAATTTTTTGCGATTGTATTGTTCATCCCCTGAGCCTGGGTGCATATTAATTAGCCGCGTCCTCAACAAATTCCCTATTCCTATTTTTATAAAGTTGAATGTTAATTCCCTATTCCTATTTGGTGCCCAAAAAATGTTAGAACAATCCCAAAGTTTAGCACCAAGCGCTGCAAATTTCAAGCACCTCTAATTGCTGCCACAAAAGCAAAACGCAGCAATGCGAAGCCAACTGATGAGTTGAAATTTCCGCATTGCCCGACCCGCCTTCACTTCACGCCGATTCTGGCGAAAACTCGCCGCCGCACATCACCGACGCGATTGCCACCCACCCTCGGCCCTGTAGCCACCCCACCAATCGGTAGCCACCGCCACGACCGTCTTCGAGCTCGCTCCGCCGCTGCCTGATTTGCACCGATTTTGACCGTTCCCTGTCCCATATCGTTTGATATTTTCTAACCGGGCTCACACCCCTTTCCATTAATTTTGCAATCAACGAAAATACACAGGTTCAGTTTTCAGTATGTCCCTAGGAACCATATCCAAAATATGACGACCACCAGAACCCAAAATAGGACTAAAAGGGGTAGAGCGAGCTGGAGCATCGCCAGGAAACCCACAACAGGAAGACCCTAAAACGGATCAACCGCCATGGGGCGAAAACCTGACGACACTAACAAGCTACTATCCTAGACAGCAAAGTATATATAGGCAACTACGCAACCACCCAGGAAGGGGCAAAAGGCAACTGCAAATCAACTTCTGACAAACACCAGAAAGGGCATCAAACCCCAGTGGAATCGACGTAACTGGCGAGATGACCCAAGCTAGCCAATCTGAACTTCATCTCCATTCCTCAGCAGCATCCCCCCTTGACCGTGCGACCTGTCTGCCAGAGCCGCTGCCGCAAACGCCAGTCTCTTCACCCCAGCCTGGAACCTCGTCCTGTCTTCCTCTTTCAGCAATCCTGCCCAATACAACATAAAAGAACACGCACTGAAAACAGCCTCCAGCGGAGTACGAGCATTGTACTTTTCAAATGTAACTTTGTTCCGGAGGCACCAAATCCCCCAGCAGATCGCAGCAATAATCATCACATAGAATTTCTTTTCGCCTGGAAAAAATTTATAAATTCATGCCCAACTTTGCCACAGCGATCGAGGGCAGCAGGAAGCCCCAACTGTTACACCCAAGACCCCCCACACAGTTCGAGCAAGTGAACATGTGAAAAATAGATGATTAGCATCTTCCATGTTATTGCAGAAGGAACAAGCAGGATTTCCAGGCCAGCCCCTTTTTCGCAAGTTATCTCGTGTAAGCACAGCATTTTGAAACAACTGCCACAGGAAAATTTTAATTTTTAAAGGTATACTAGCTTTCCAAATCCATTTGTTATTTGGACCAGCCAAATCCTTTTCCAGCCACTCATAAACTGATTTGGTGGAGAATCTCTTCTTCTTACTAAGACTCCATAAAACCACATCAAGGGAGGTGTTTAGAGAGTATTTTTTAGCCTCAGAGACCACCCAGTCCCATTGATCATTAATTTCTCCAAACAATCGCCGTCTGAACCCCAGTTTATACTCCTTTGCCACAAATTCAGCAATAGTCCCATCCTGATCTTGACATATACTAAATAATACAGGCATCTTATCTCGCAAAGGTTTTTCATCCAGCCATGGGTCATGCCACACCCTAGCCAGATTACCACTATTGATCTGGACGACCCTTCCAACCATATACGTCTCTTTTACCTTCATTATCGCCTTCCAGCAGGGAGAATCAGAAAATCGACTGCGTATATTAGCTACAGTCCTGTTTTTAAAGTATTTGGCACGAATAATACGTTGCCACAGCCCATCACAAGTCTCCAGCTTCCACCACCATTTCATTAAGAGGCTAATATTTTGTTTATGAAGATCTTTGAGTCCCAATCCCCAAATACTTTTGGATCGGCAAACCCTAGCCCATTTCACCATATGGTAAGCACGCTTTTTATTTTTTCTCCTCCAAAAAAATCTTCTACGGTGTTTGTCCATTTTGTCAATAAAAGTTTTATTGAACAAAAACATTGACATAAGATAAGATGGGATTCCATCCAAACTAGAGTTTAACAAAGTCAATCTATCCCCAGATGATGCTGAATATGCAATCCATGCATCGAGTTTTTTAATCATCTTAGCGTCCAAAAAGTCCAACTCTATATTTTTCAAAGTGGAATAAGTGACAGGGGCACCCAGGTATCTCATAGGTAAATCCCCCACCTGACACCCAAACATATCAGCGTATATTGCATCAATCTCGTTATCCCCACCTATAACCACAACCTCACTCTTATCAAAATTAATTTTCAGCCCCGACATTAGTTCAAAAAGATATAGAAGGAGTTTAACATTGACAGCCTTGTTAATGTCATGCTCGAAACAGATAACTGTATCATCCGCATATTGTAAGATACCCACACCATTCTCAATCAGATCAGAGGCCAACCCTTTGATGAGACCATTTTTTTGGGCAGAGGTCATCATCTTAGTTAAGCACTCTGCTGCAATATTAAAGAGGAAAGGAGAGTGTGGGTCCCCCTGCCTGACCCCTTTCGCACTTTGAATATAAGGACCCAACTCATCATTGATTTTAACACTAACTGTCCCATTCTTAAGAATTTTGAGCTACCCAGCTACACCATTTTTGGTTGAATCCACGCTTTTCATGGCATTCAAGCAGGAATTCCCAATTGACTTTGTCATAAGCTTTCTCGAAGTCAAGCTTAAGAACACCCCCAACCTGCTTTTTAATATGAGTATGATGCAAAACTTCATGCAAGGATAATATGCCATCTACTATATGCCTCCCCTTGATGAACGCGTTTTGCTGAATGCTGAAAAGCTTATAAGCATATTTACTGGCCCTAATGTCCATAACCTTGGTAATGAGCTTGTATGGACAGCGAAGCAAACATATTGGCCTATATTGTTGGATCTTACTAGCGTCAGCAGACTTCGGCAAAAGAGTAATAATGCCATAATTCAGCCTCTGCACATCCAATCTCCCTTCATAAAACCATTCAAATAAGGCCAATATCTCCGGGGCTACAACATCCCAACAATGTTGATAGAATTCAACGGGTATATTATCCGGTCCAGGAGCACGGTTAGACTTCATATAAAAAAGGGCCTTTTTAATTTCATCAATAGAAAAAGGCCGAGTTAAGTCTTCATTGTCTCCCGGAGTTATTTTTTCCTCTTGTGACCAAAGATTCTCATCTATATGACATAGATTACCAGGGGCCGGTCCAAAGAGATCTTTATAGTATTCAGTAGCATGAGCTAAGAGATTTTTTGTCCCTTCTATAATAGTTGCTCCACACTTAAGCGAGACCATCGAATGTTTCCTACGTCTCCCATTGGCCACTTTATGGAAAAAACCAGTATTATTATCTCCTTTCAATAGCCATCTCTCATTAGAGAATTGGTGCCAAAAAAGCTCTTCCTCCACATACATATCATTAAGTTCATTCAATATATCCAACTTTCTAGTATAAGCCTCACCACACAGCCCAACAGTTTCCTCAAGCTTTTCTAATTCTTGCAATTCAAGTCTGATAATATTTCTCTTAATTTTGTTGTGCCCAAAAATGTTAGACCCCCACCATTTAAAAAACTTCTTAACTCTTTTCAATTTAATATTCAGGGTATCAATAGGATCATCAGTATACACAGGTTCCGACCAGATATCAGCAACCAAAGGGAGAAAGGCCGGATTATTCAGCCAGTTGTTATCAAATCTAAAGCACCTATTCCCTGGTGTTCTAGCAGCAGCCCGTCTCCCATCCAGTAACAGGGGGTTGTGATCAGATAGGTCCTTAACTAGTTTGCTAACCGAGACAAGAGGATATAGGTCTTCCCAATCTGGTGACATCAAAACTCTATCCAGCTTCTCCAGAGTGGGATTTTCCTGCTTGTTCGACCACGTATATACCCCTCCAGCCATGTAAATCTCCCTAAGCCCAAGCAAATGGATGACAGAATTAAACACATCCGAGAAATGAGACATGGGCGTCCTTTTATTCTTCTCACCGCTGTGACGAAGTATATTGAAATCTCCACCCACTAAGTAAGGGATACGAGTGGTATGGCACATATGAGATAGTTCAGCAATAAATTCAGGTTTATTCTCATCCTGAGCAGCTCCATATACTACCATCAAGGACCAGCTGCATTTCATGTTTTTATCCAATAGGTCTAACTGGATGATATATTTTCCATGCTTAACATCAATAAGGTCAAACTTGTCTTTACTAACACCACAGAGAATGCCTCCAGATTTGCCTCGAGAGGGAATCCATTCCCAATAAAAGTTTTGTCCAGGGTCTAGCTTCCTAAAAAAGGAAGGCTTATAAGACTTTTTCATGGTCTCTTGAAGACCAATAAAATCAACGTTATTGGCATTAATCATATCAGTGAGGCAGGTAGACATGCCCTTCTTACCTGCCCCCCTACAATTCCAAAATACTCCTATCATTTATATCTCTCAGGTTTTCCCCTCTCCCTAGTGGGTCTGCCAGGATTCAGGGCATCCCCACCATTCCCTTTTTTCTTCTGACTCCTAGTGACAGGTCTATCACTATGTTTAGGAGATAAGATTTTTACTTTTTTGTTATACCGTGGCTTTTTCCTTTTCTGCCTGGACTGCACAAGGGTATAAAGTTCTTCATCTTCTATGCTTTCATTATCCCATGTTAGTAACAAAGGAGTGTCATTTCCTAAGCCATCATTGACAGTAATAGGTTCAGGGTTATTCTCAACTTTCTTGTCATGGAGTAAATTTCTAGACAATTCTAACTCACGCAACACATCAACAGTAGCAAAATTATCATCAGGTATTTGGATCCCCATCATGGAAGCCCGAACAATAATAGCATCATCAGACAAGACAGAAAATTGATTGCTCGAGTGTAACATACTTTTACCTTCAACATCGCGTTTCTTGAGCCTGTTAGTAGCCATCTCTTCCACACGCATCAGCTTCTGGTATTGCCCGCGCGATGCCCTGCCTTCAGGGGCCGTTGTTTCGTGGATTGGGGACCCAGATGGAGATTCTACAGTGTATACACTGCAACTTTCCCCTCCCTCAGCATATCCCTCTTCAATAGGCATAATATGAGGCAGAGATGGCCATACCACATAATCTGACAAGGGAAGAAACGATGTTCCATAAGTGTCACCAGCATATTGTAGAAACATCGGAGAAGAGGGAATAGGAGTTTGGATGATAGCCCAAGCACCTTTTTTCATGTTGTCAGTAGTATTAGGAGACTTAATCATGTCACCTTCCTCTTTTTCTTCAGAAATTCCCCCATACGAGTCTCTTTCAAAGAAGAATCAGAATATGACATTTTTTCAGCTGCATATTCTCTGGCCATGGTGTCAATTAGGAGTTCATTATGGCTCCCCTCCTCACTTTCCCCCTCCTCCTCACTCTCAATTACTGCAGCCAACCTCTGCACTCCCTTATCATACTGTTGGGAAGTATAATTCCCAGCCCTAGACATGCTAGTTTCCCCTTGCCCATCAGAATAAGCAGGGTATGAATCCACCCTGGCTTTCTTTGGGAATGAAGGAGACGCACTGCTGTCTACAGTAACAGAGACCTGATTTTTCTCACCTCCCACATTAACAATTTTTTCAACTTCATAATAAAAATCATAAAATTGATCTCCCAGCATGCCCTCAACAGAAGGAGGAATTTTCTTAACCTCTCTGCATCCCAGGAGAACTCTAACATATTCAGGTTTGTGCATAGTGGATTCATCTACTTCCAGGGTAATACCAACCAGAGCTCCAGCATAGGCAGCATGCTCAGGGCATCTTTTTTCTAGGGGAATATTACTCACCCTAACCCAGGCTTTTTCCATTACCCCTTTAGCACCCACAGAAGCTGACCAAGGTTTTATACTAACAACAGCAGCCCCATCTTTCAATGGCAAGCGCTTCCCATAACAGCAGGCCCTCTCCACCTCACTAGCGTTAGGGAAGCGCATGACAAACTGATTATGACCAATAGTCCGAGCCGTACAACTCCATTTCTTCCTGCCAGGTTTGTGGGCAAAGAAGCCATTAAACTCAGATTCTATTTCTTAGCCGTAGCATCCCCCTCCACAATCGTAATCACCACATTGTTAGTTTTTTCATTCTTTTGTTTGGTAGCACACATATCGGGCATATAGAAAAAGCCCTGTCCAGGGGATTGAAACCCACAGAGAATAGGAACACACTCCCAAGGCCTCAGAGTTTGACACAACTGTGCCATATGCCCGAGTTTATTGCACTTTTCACATCGAACAGTAGGGCAGCGAGGAGCAAAATGACCTGGGAGGTTGCAGTTGAGGCATAGCTTGTCATTGATCTTGGTGGTCGGAGCATCTGGCGCATCGGCTACAGCAGGGGGCGCCACCTTGCCCGTCGTCGTCGCCGTAGGCCGTCCCTTGGCGTCCCCTCCCGTCGCCCTTGCCGCAGCCTCCCATCGATCCTCAGCTCCCCCAGATCCAGCCCCTCCAGTCGACGCCGGTGGCGGATCTGGGCGCTGCCACACCATATGGCGCGTCTGGTTCTGCTGCGGCGCCTTGCGTCCAGCCCCGAATCCTCCGCGCATCGGGTTGTCGCGCCATCCTCCAGATCTGCCTCCGCCACGATCTCCCATCGATGCACGCGACGCGCTGCGCCCCCGCGCGTGCTCCCCCGCCACCTGAGCGAAGGAACGCTCGTCGCCGCCAACCTTACCGCGCCACCAACCGAAGGAATCTCGT
This sequence comes from Aegilops longissima, assembly GCA_021605205.1. Classification (NCBI taxonomy): domain Eukaryota; kingdom Viridiplantae; phylum Streptophyta; class Magnoliopsida; order Poales; family Poaceae; genus Aegilops; species Aegilops longissima. The sequence continues at coordinate 54,285,203 of CM038681.1, read as the reverse complement.
GGAGTGGATGGGGAATGGCGAACCCTAGATTTCTCCCAAAGGTGCCCAAAGAGATAAGCAAGATGTGAATCACAGCCGGTAGTGGGGGTAGGTGGGGAATAAGGAGCGGCCGCCCCCCCTCCATCTCCCGCATCTAGCACATCCTCCTGGTCAGATCTGGGCCCGTCATGGCGGGGCCGCCATGGATCCACCTCAGCATCTCGCGCTCTGCCAGCTGGAGTACATCCATCCGCTGCACGGATCTCCTCCTCCCCCACCTGCATGCATGTCCCCACACCCAGCGACCCGTTGCATGGCGATCGGTCAACCCTAACCTGGTGACAGGGGAAAGATATGACCTGATCCGGCTCGATGCACTCTCCCTCGTGCAGGTATCGGGCGTCCACAATCACGCCTCGCGAATCCACCAGCACCATGCGAAGCGTGGCGTGTCGGAGAACGATCTCGCCGGCGGCGGCGGTGAGTACGCGTGCCGCGACAAGGTCCGCGACGTACGTGACGTGCCATCGCGTCTCGTCCATCGCTGTCCCTACCCCATATCGTTCGATATGGCCGCCGCAGCCACTAACGGAAGTTATGTAAATATGGGTATGTAACAAGTTGTCTTGGGGATCGAATCCTTTGGCCACATTTTCATAGCTCTCTCTTCTATGGGCCCTTTTGTATTGCTTTCCCTATGGGACTTTTGCAAGGAAGAGACAAATTGCACTGACTAGTAACGCTAAAAAACAATTGTAGTGACCGTCAACCTTCCTATATAAAAAATGATGAGCTGCATCTCGGGCCCAGGATGTCACGCTCCCAGGGTCAAGTAAAGAGAAGGCGAAGGAACCATAGGTCACTCAAGCCCCCAGACGCAGCCTGCGAATGAGGAAACCCAAGACCAAGGACTAAAGCATGGCTCAGGCCCAATGAAGAGAGCATCGCACGCCAACGGCTAACTACTTGTAGCTCACGGCAAGGGAGAAGAGAGGCATCGATTGACAGACTGTCCTCGCACCTGTGTGTGCAACCTTCTTCCTCCTCCCAACCTCTAGAACCATAGATCCACTCTATCTCAGATAGATCTTGTATTAGACCTGTATTTTCCGACCAGTGTGTTGCTGGTAGATGTTACAATCATGAAATTTGGTAATCATAGCTATGGATCATGTCAAATTTTTTTTTGGAAAATTTTATGGTGCATTATAATACACCAGAGCACATGTATTATATGGGCGATCTAACGGATTAGAATAATTGGGCCTTTTTTAGCCCAAGGGTATTTTTAACCTAATTTTTTTTACCTTTAATTGGCCCAATTAGGTCCAGGGGTATTCTCGTCCTAAATTTTTCGATTAAATTAATTGCATTAATAAAGCACTTCATTATAGAGGTCCCATCATCGTGCGTACTCTTTTGAATTTCAGTTCGAGCGGTTCGTCCTCTCTCCTCCTCTCGAGCCCTAACCTCGGGCCCCCCTCGATCGCCTCCGACGCCCTCGATCACTGCCGATCGCCCCCGACGCCCTCGATCGCCGCCGATCGCACCCGCCGTGTCTACCCCTCCTGCTCCTACTCCTCCCCTCCCCCTCCTACTCCTCCCCTCCCCCTCCATCGCAAGTCACCCCACTCGGGTCGCGGCGCCAGATCTTCCGACGAGCCGCTAATCCACTCCTTCCCCGAGCGGACGCCACCTTCCCCGACCCGAGAAGCCACATCATCCTCATCGACGTGCATCAACTTTTTCACGCCGGATCTTCGCTGTAAGTGCCTAGCCATCTCAAATATTTTCTGGTCCCTTCCGCATATAGAACCAATAGGGGTCGGATTTGAGTCGGGTTTAGGATATGTCATGTGAGGTTTAGGGTTTATCGTTTCAGAAAGTTGTGAGGAGATTTCGGTCGGATTTGGTTAGGGTTTAGGATATGTCCTCTGAGGATTAGGGTTTATGTTTTCAGAAAGTTGTGATGAGATTACAATTGAAAGGAAGTGTAAGTCGGATGTAGCTATGACATATTGAAGGACTTAGTTAGGATTATGTGGCATGAGAAAGTTGTCAGCAGATTTGGATTCAAAGAAAGTTATTTTGGATTTAGTTAGGAGATACTTTTGAATTGAGTTTCGAGATAGTTGGGATTTAGTTAGGAGATAATTATTTTGTATGAAGTTTGGACTTATTTTGGATTTAGTTAGGAGATAATTTGGATTTAGTTAGGACATACTTTTGGATTTTGTTACGAGATAATTTGGATTTAGTTAGGAAATAATTTTGAATGGAGTTTGGAGATAATTGATCTATCAGGGTGGATCTATCAAGGCATTTGAAGGAGTCGTGGACTTTGGATTTAGTTAGGAGCTAGTACAATCAATTGAGTTTCGAGATCATCAGTTAGAGCTAGTACAATCAATTACAAATTTCTGGATTTAGTCAGGGCATATTTACTTACAGCTTTTGAAGGATTGAGTTAGGTACATGAATCCGATATGAAAAATTAAATCAATTATTTAAGCAGAGTAGTGCATAATTTCGGTAACGTATGCTATCCATCCGTAACATTGACTATCTGTTTTCGCTGGCAGCATAACGACATGGATGATAAAGGCAACGATGGCAAAAACTTGGGTGATACAGGCAAGGATGACAAGGACATGGGTCATAGAGGCAACGAAGGCAAAGGCATGGACCCCAAAGGAATGGATGGTATGTGCATGGATGATAAGGATAATGAGGATGCAGGCAAGGATGGCATAGACATGGATGATGTACACATACAAGGTAAAGGAATTGATAATAAAGGCATGGCTGGTTCAGACCTGAATGAGTGTATGGAATACTTAGAGACTGTGAAGAAGACGTTCAGGACTGAGGAAGAAGCCTACATGTTCTACGTAGGCTATGCGAGAAAAAAGGACTTGGTGTTAAAATGCATACAGAAGGACATACAAGTGCTGCAAACAAGGATGGCGGGCCCTTAAGCACTTTAACAGAGCTGAAAGAAAAAGAACACCGAGGGGTCTATCTCGGTGTGGGTGTCCCGCTCTTTTTCAGGTTGAGCTCCAAGATAGCAGTGGCCTCTGGTTCGTCAAGAATTTTGTGGACAAGCATAACCATCTGTTTGTCCCTGCTGACCTGACTCCGTACTTGTCGGCTCATCCTAGAATGACTGACGCACAAAAGGCCGATGTCATCGAGTATGCTGTCGGTGGACTTCGAACGCATCAGATTATGAATGTAATGGAGAAGAATGCCGGAGGTCCCGACAAGCTTGGATTTATAGATCGAGATCTATACAACCATGTTTCAGTCCAGAAGAAGCGCAAGATAGAAGGCAGTGACGCTAGATATTTGCTCACCTATATGATTGCACAGAAAAAAGCAGACCCGGAATTCTTTATCAAATACACAAAAGACAACGAAGGCCATTTGAGGAACATATTCTGGGCTGACTCACAATCCCGCATTGACTATGTTGCCTTTGGTGGTGTCGTGGTGTTCGACAGCACATATCGGTCTAACAAGTACATGCTTCCATTTGTTCCATTTGTTGGTCTGAACCATCACCGCAGCATAGTTTTGTTTGGGGTCGGTCTAGTGTCAGACGAGACAGTTGCATCATACCAGTGGCTTCTTCATGTATTTTTGGAGGCAATGTCCCAGACGACACCAGTTTCAGCAATCACCAATGGGGACGGTGCAATGGCTAAAGCAATAGCTACTGTCTGGACCAGAACAGATCATCGTTTGTGCACGTGGCATATCGAGGAGAATATGGTGATGCACCTCCGCGAGGAAAAGCTGGAGCAATTTAGGGAATTCATTTACCGTCGTTGGGATGTTGATGAGTTTGAGAAAAGATGGGAGGCTTATAAGGTTCGGTTCAAAATAAAACCAACGGCAAGAGGTCGTCATGGGTTAACAGGATGTACGAGCTGCGACACAAATGGGCTGCTGCGTACACAAAGGGTAGATATATCCTAGGCATGATGAGTAATCGGAGGAGTGAGTCTCTCAACTCAAGGCTTCATGTGCACCTGAACAGGAAGATGCAGCTTGTTGATTTGTTGCAGCATGTTGAGCACTGTGTATCCATAATGCGTAAGACTGAAGCAGCATTAGACGCAGTAGCAACACATATGATACCCTTCACTAAGCTGAATGCACACCCTCTGGAGATTGCTGCCTCTTATATTTATACAGCTGTGATGTTTCCAAAGGTAAAGCGTCAGATTGTCGAAGGGACAAATTGGCAGGTCACGGACCGGGTAGCATGTGATGGTTTGGTCGTGTTTGGAGTTTTGCGCAAAGCCCCATATGATAAAGTTCCATATGGCAGGGATGCTAGAGAATTGCAAGGTAAGGAAGGTAAGTATGCTGAGGACTTGCATGCAAAAAAATTGGATGCTGAGGATCCCAATGACTTGGAAGGTAAGGATGCTGAGGACTTGCATGCAAAAAACTTGGATGCTGAGGATCTCAATGACTTGGAAGGTAAGGATGCTGAGGACTTGCATGCAAAAAACTTGGATGCTGAGGATCCCAATGACTTGGAAGGCAAGGATGGTGTGGACTTGCATGCCAAAAACCTGGATGCTAAGGATCCCAATCACTTGGAAGGTAAGGACAGTGAGGAGTTGGAGGCAAAAAAGTTGGATGCACAAGGCGTGAATGCTAAGCCTGTGGATTTTATATATCACGTGACTTGTCTGTTTACAGGAGCAAGACTGGATGATGCAGCTTGTAAATGTAAAAAGTAGGAAAGTAAGGATTACCCATGCGCACATATATTCTGCGTTCTGGATCATCTTGGTGTACACACATTTCCAAAAAAAATTGTCAAGAAAAGATGGACAATGCAGGCCAAGCCAGCATTCCCTTCTTCGAGGACTGCGAATACTCATGTATGGTCTGATCACATGAATAAGTATCATCAACTACGCAACATGGCTAGTGACACTTTATTCACAGCCGCAACTAGCGATTCACAGTAAGAACAGGTGATGGAGTTCCTCCGGAGTATATTGGTTGATGGAGAAAAAACTGATTTGGATGAAGGCCATAAATCGTTTGTTCCTTTGTCGGCATACTTCTCTGCTGCTCATGAATGCTGCACTGATGACGTGGAAAATCCAATCAAAATAGTTCCAAAAGGGAGACCAACTACCGAAGAATGGAACAAGAGGATTAAAATCCAGGCGCGAGCGGATGAGAGGGAAAAAAAGCAATGAAGTTAGTGCACATGTTTATCTCATTGTTCATTTCCATACATGCTTACAATGTTAATATGTTCTCTCTTTTTCTTCAATTTACTCCGGAACAAATCGGGGAAATCAAAGGTCACAAGGAGGAAGAAGCGAAAAGAGAAAGACTCAGAGACAGAAGAAGACACAGATTCAGATATAGAAGAAGAGGAAGATTCAAAAAAAGCAACAAAGTTAGTGCACATGTTAATCTCATTGTTCATTTCCATACATGCTTACAGTGTTAATATGTTCTCCTGGAGAGTGTTCACATGTTTTTCTTCAATTTACGCAGGAAAAAATCGGGGAAATCAAATAGCATAAGGAGGAAGAAGCAAAAAGAAGAGACAGAGTCGAATCTGTAAGAAGAGACAGAGGCGATCTGAAAGAAAAGACAGAGGCAGATACAGAAGAAGAGGAAGATTCAGGTACAGAAGAAAAGACAGAGGCAGATACAGAAGAAGAGGAAGATTCAGGTACAGAAGAAGAGGAAGATTCAGGTACAGAAGAAGAGGAAGATTCAGATGCAGAAGAAGAGGGAGATTCAGATGCAGAAGAAGAGGGAGATTCAGATGAGGAAGAAGAGGAAGATTCAGATGCAGAAGATGGTGGACTGAGGAGGGCTAGAAAGAGACCATTGGAGGTTGCAGAAGAGGATTACGCAAAACCAAACAAGTGGGCATTAGCACAATTGTGCGTACTTAAATATGTTTTCGAATGCTGGCTGCAGATTCATCTATTTCATTTTTTGCAGGAAACGCAAGGGCGCTCCAAATGTCAACGCTGGGAGGACGAAAAAGAACGATGACAAGGGTGCGCGAGGAAAACCAGTGAAGTTAGTGTCTGTACTTACATGTCCGCTCTAGAAGTTGGGTATTTGCTAGTACTGTGTTGACGTTTCTTAACTTTTCCAGGAAAGACTCTAGTAAGGGCGGTAAAGAACAGGCCAAAGGGGTGATGAAGACAAAAAGGCCTGATAGGAATATACCACAGGCTGAGCGAATAAGAGCTGTCAAGTTAGCTTCTGTAGCTATGAAGAGAAAATCAGTGAAGTTAGTATTTTTTCTGTTATAGTGTACTGTACATGCTCAAATCTTCTTTGCTATCCTATTAACAAACGTTGTTTCATGCAGGAAAGCTAAAGTGAAGTCGAGATGGGATGTTCAGATGCACAGGGTCAAGCAGAGAAAACAAAAGGATTTCTAGGGTCGAAAATTTGAGAACAAACTAAAGTAGACAGTTTTCCATGCCGTGATCCACCTTGTTTCTCATGTATTAGACCTATTTGATGGACTGCCACTATTTTTCTGAATTCCTCGTTTGATTGATACACCCTCATTTTATTATGGACGAGTCGACATGGTAGGATAGTTATGATTTATCAACATCGATGAAACAATGCATTTTTAGTGCAGTTGGTTTTTTGTATTTTTTTTTCATTTTTTACATAATATATTGCTGAAATTTGTTGAAAGTGTAGTCAAATTTCATACTTGAAATATAAAATAGAAACCAAAAATTTATATATATAAGAAAATATAACGTTAATAGAAACCTCGTTTTCAAATAACATTGAAAATTGTTTATTCTCAAATAGAAAATAAGCATACTGATATTTTAAAAATAGCATGCTCATTTGAAAAAACATGTTCAATTGAAAATAAAATATAATGAATATGCTGATTTAGAAATATCATGCTGATTTTAAAATAGCATGCTGATTTTAAAAATAGCATGCTACTTTTAAAATTATGTTACTTTTAAAATAACATGCTAATTTTAAAATATCATGCTAATTTTAAAAATAGCATGGTACTTTTAAAAATATAATGCTCTTTACAATATGCTACTTTTAAAATAGCATGCTGTTTTCAAAAATATCATGCTAATTTTAAAATAGCATGCTTATTTTAAGAATAGCATGCTTATTTTAAAATTTAATGCTCTTTTCAATATGCTACTTTTAAAATAGCATGCTGATTTCAAAAATAGCATGCTGATTTAAAAAATCATGTTTTTTTAATATGTTGTTTTTAAAAATAGTATGCTGATTTCAAAATAACAGCCTCATTCTAAAAATACAACACTGTTTTTAAAAATATAACGCTGCTTTTAAACTGATTTCAAAAAATACATGCTTTTTTAAATATGCTGTTTTGAAAGCAGCGTGTTGATTTTGAAAACAACAATTTTTAATTACGTTTTTTAAGAGATAGCATGTTTTTTTAGTATATACTATTTTTCAAATAAAAAAACATCATTTTGAAAATAGCATGCCATCTCGAAAGTAACAGAAACATCATTTTTTGCATTGCATTTCGACCCGCAAGTTTTTGTTTTGCATTTCATTTTTTTTGTGCGACACACATACAAACCGCATTTTCAAAATAACTCGTACTAGCCAACACAAAAACCTTGTTCAAAAATGAAAGTAGTGTCTAATCCATTTGAAACCCGGTTAGATTTGATTCTAAAAATACTAGCATCACTGTGGCAAAAAAAGGAAATATAATTGCAGTCCATAAAGGTAATTATATCAATGAGGGTACCAGGTGCGTTATATATAGACTTGCATAGCAAGTAATGTTCGCCACATAGGGTTCATACTACCACCAAGTTACTGCCAAGTTCCACTTCTCGGCGATCTTCATATCCATCGGACCCAAAAGTTATACCACCAAAGTACCAATTACTACCAAGTACCAACTACTACTAAGTTGCACTTACTGGACCCTAAAGCTGATACTACCAACTTGCAGTTACTGGCTAGTACATACAGATTATAAAACTAGCGTCAAACTACTGCAGCGGGTCAACGAATCCTCATGCCACTAACCATGTTCACCCTAAGCCCACCTCCACTCCTTTCCGTGAACCTGAAGATAGCCATTTGATCTTTTTTCATTCTGGCGCCCTCAACAACTTCTCTCCAGTTCTTCGTCATGATCGCTTGCCCGTCCTTCTTGCCCATCTTGAACAAGACCTTTTTATTACCTTCAAAATGTTCGTTGGTGACACGCACAACCATGGGCTTTCGCAGATAATCTTTGAGGTAGGCTTGACTGTACTCCTTTGAGAAGCACTGATTGCACAGGGAAATAAATAATGTTACATAAAAAACGAAGTATGATTTGCACAAAAAAAGTAAGTATGATTTGCACAACCACGCTCGTCCTCCTCTCTGTCTCTACATGATGGCATTTTCACTAGTGAAGTATGATTTGCAAAAAGAAAAGTCCAAGTGTTTACCATCTTGCTCTTCCCTCTGATGACCGAGCGAGTGACGGTGCTGACATAGTATGGTATGGGAGGTTCGCACTGCTTTACTATGGATTTAAAACATTACGTGATCTAAAACTACCTCTTCGTGAGATCCCAAATTCCCAATATTTCCTTGTGACCGGTTGTTAGAGAATCCCCTATAAATATGAAGCTTTTCACGGCATAGATCATATACTTCCTGTTGGGGAACGTAGCAGAAATTCAAAATTTTCCTACGTGTCACCAAGATCTATCTATGGAGAAACTAGCAACGAGGGAAGGAGAGTGCATCTACATACCCTTGTAGATCGCTAAGCGGAAGCGTTCATGAGAACGGGGTTGAAGGAGTCGTGCTGTCGTGATCCAAATCACCGGAGATCCTAGTGCCGAACGGACGGCACCTCCGCTCAACACACGTACAGCCGGTGGCGCCTCCCACGCCTTGATCTAGCAAGGAGAGAGGGAGAGGTTGAGGAAGACTCCATCCAGCAGCAGCACAACAGGCGTGGTGGTGGTGGAGGCGTGGCAATCCAGCAGGGCTTCGCCAAGCACCACGGAAGAGGAGGAGGAGGAGAGGCAGGGCTGCACCAAGAGGGAGAAGTCCTCATGTGTTGGGCAGCCCCAAAACCTCAAGTATATATAGGGGGGAAGGGGGCTGCGCCCCCTTTAGGGTTTCCCACCCCAAGGGTGCGGCCAGCCCTAGATCCCATCTAGGGGGCGGCCAAGGGGAGGAGTGCCTCCCAAGTCAAGTGGAGGCCTCCCTTTAGGGTTTTCCCTTCCCATGCGCATGGGCCTTGGGGGCTGGTGCCCCTGGCCCATTAAGGCTAGGGCGCCCCTATAGCCCATGCTACTGTATTGGACGTGGTGGAACAATTTCCGGACCTCCGACCCCTCCGAATCCTCCGAACCTTCCGAAGCTTCCGGTACAATACCGAAAAACCCGAACTTTTTCCTAACCCAACAACAACTTTCCATATATAAATCTTTACCTCCGGACCATTCCGGAACTCCTCGTGACGTCCGGGATCTCATCCGGACTCCGAACAACATTCGGTAACCACATACAAACTTCCTTTATAACCCTAGCGCCATCGAACCTTAAGTGTAGACCCTACGGGTTCGGGAACCATGCGACATGACCGAGGCGTTCTCGGTCAATAACCAACAGCGGATCTGGATACCCATGTTGGCTCCCACATGTTCCACGATGATCTCATCGAATGAACCACAATGTCAAGGACTCAATCGATCCCGTATACAATTCCCTTTGTCTAGCAAGATTGTACTTGCCCGAGATTCGATCGTCGGTATCCGATACCTTGTTCAATCTCGCTATCGCAAGTCTCTTTACTCGCTCCATAACACATCATCCCGTGATCAACTCCTTGATCACATTGTGCACATTATGATGATTTCCTACCGAGTGGGCCCAGAGATACCTCTCCGCCACACGGAGTGACAAATCCAGTCTCGATTCGTGCCAACCCAATGAGACACTTTCGAGATACCAGTAGTGCACCTTTATAGCCACCCGATTCGTTGTGACGCTTTGGTACACCCAAAGCATTCCTACGGTATCCGGGAGTTGCACAATCTCATGGTCTAAGGAAATGATACTTGACATTAGAAAAGCTTTAGCATACGAACTACGATCTTTGTGCTAGGCTTAGGATTGGGTCTTGTCCATCACATCATTCTCCTAATGATGTGATCCGTTATCAACGACATCCAATGTCCATGGTCGAAACCGTAACCATCTATTGATCAACGAGCTAGTCAACTAGAGGCTTACTAGGGACATGGTGTTGTCTATGTACCCACACATGTATCTGAGTTTCTTATCAATACAATTATAGCATGGATAATAAACGATTATCATGAACAGGGAAATATAATAATAACTAATTTATTATTGCCTCTAGGGCATATTTCCAACACTTCCACCCCACGCCTCCCATACCTAGCCTTCCATGACTACACCGAATTACCACCCCACGCCGCCCAAAGTAGCTCCCAGGTCGGTGAAGCCGACGGAGCCGTCATCTTCAAAGCCTGCGTCGGCGAATCCTGAGATGAAAGAGAAGGGCACGCCAGAGAAGCCGACGAAAGAGAAGGGCACGTCGGATAAGCCAGCGAATCAAAAGATGAAAGCGAACGGCAATGGAGTCGGTCGCCATCGAGAGAATCCTCCAGTAACGATCGAGATCCTTGTATTCTGTATACACCCTCCTTCCCAAGTCTGCATGGAATCCCATTATTTACGGCACACTTCTTTTTGATCTTGTTTTGTTACAGCCATAACAAACTATCCCTATTTTACCGAAGGGAGATGGGTGTGTCTAGAAAGGCTTGCACGAATCTTAGCATAAAATCAATGACATAGGACTTAGATAAGCAATACTTAGAGCACATCTAGATGTGCTTTAGCAAAAATTAAGGGAGATCATGCATGCCTTTAGTTTTTAGTCGTGAATGCCTCTCTTTGTAATGAAACTTGCGCTAATTTTCATGCTAGAAAGTTCTACGTGGAACGATATGGGAAAGAAGGACTAGTAAATGGTGGAGCAAATCTGGAGGGCAACCTAGCACTGCTGCAAGTAATACAATCATTATTAACATACCATACATTTAATTTTATGGAAAATTTTATAAGCTGTTTTTGTTGTAATGCAGACGTGGTACTACGAGAAGTGGAGGGTGCACCAATTGGACTATACCATCTCGTATGCATCAAGGTTAAGGACGCTGATCCAAAACTGCCACGAGGCCGCTTTGGCGGGCAGTCATGGAACAACAAAAGGAGACAACTACCTCAGACATGATCTGGTACCATCGAACCATGACATAAATACATTTATTTTTCTAATCATTATGCATGTTGATGTAATCATCTTTGCTGTCCAGGTTTTTCTACCTATGAACATGGCGAACACCCACTGGTTCCTTGTGGTTGTAAAACCCAGAAGGAGGGAGATTCAGATTCTTGATTCACTTTTCAGCTACGTAGAAGAGAGCTGCCTGTTGTCCTTCTTAATTCGCCCTACAACAAATTTAAGTTCATGAAAAGGCCGAAGAAGTACAATGCTAGCCTATCGGATGCAGCTGCGATTGAAGATCATGAAGATGCAAGCAGTTAGTCCAGCAGTGGTTGATTCTTAGATCTGGAGTGCACACTTGGTTATGAAGCGGTAGAGTAGGGTGTGGTTTGGTTTTAGTCCTGAAGAAGGTTTCCTAGCCATGTTCATAGTCCAGTGCGGATTAATCAAGTTGTAATATTTCACAGTACTGGTTCCAAATACTATTCTTGAAATAAATTTGGTCTGCATGGGAGACGCTGAAACATATATTTGCTTTTTACAACCAGAACTTTTGAAGCTTAGGAAGGTTAACTGAATTCTTAAATTTATATTTAAGTGTCGTCGGAGTCTGGACAAGATTCAAAACAATTACATCGCTAGTTAGAAGTTTCAGAATTTTTTAAACATCGCTAGTTCGAAGTTTCAGAATTCTTTTAACATCGGCATCGCTAGTTAGAAGGTTCAGATTTTTTTTAACATTGCTAGTTAGAAGTTTCAGAAAAAATTTCAGCGAGTGCTGAAATATTTTGGCCGAAATTCAGTGAGGCTGAAATATTTTGGCTGAAAGGCAAATATTGCAGTGAGTGCTGAAATGAATGAAGTTCAGTTATTTCATCGAAATCTCACCGAAGTGAAAACCATGGTGTCGTGCCATCTTGAGCAGCACCAGACATGATTCAGTATTATTAACAAAATTTGGTCTCACATATACGAGGAAAAAAGGTATGAGCATTAGCATGCAAGATCGCATGGGCAATAAAATAGCTTCACAAGAGAGTAAAATACTTCACGTGTGAAGACTCAATCTTAGTTGACTTTAGAACCAGTTTTCATCCTAAAAGAGGTCCAGTGAACTACTTATAAGCAATAATAAAAGCGGTCCAGTTCTTTTGGCTGATTTTCAAAGAAATGGGAATGATATCTTTTTGATGATCGTGATTCTCAGGAGACCTACGTGTTGTTATGCAACTTACCTTGGTTTTTTTAAACCATAACTTACCTTTGCTAAACTCTCCACGCCCCCCTAATATTCAACCAGGTGGGTCCCCTCCCTTGATTTTCTCCAACCAAAGAAATCTACACATAGATATATGCCCGGGTTGTTACAATCTCTATAAATAGGGATCCTTTGAAACCTCGTAGATCATAGTTCGTCCTTCTGCGCCGCCCAAACCAGCAAGATAGAAGGATGGAGCAACCCAGGAATCCAGAAAGACCTAACGACGGAGCCAAACATGAATCCTCTGGTAACTCCCCACGATCTCAGCCGCTGCTATTTTTCGTGCCATGATCTTCCTCCCATGATCTCTTGCTGCGACCCCACTCGTTGTTTGCATATTCATGTAACTCAACACGTTTTTAAACAAATTAAGTTGGGGAGCGTTAGGGGAGGGAGCTAGGATTTGTTTCCTACCAGATTGGCAGTTCATTGATTAATTCCAGGCTAAAGGCTAAATCTTAGCGTCCGGTCTTGCCGATGCCAATTAGTGCAGCGGGCGCTTGCCTTCTTTTTTCCTTCCACACGAGTCATGGAAGGCATCGACGGCCCATGTTTTAATTCCATACTACTGACCATGATTAGCGCCTAGAGTTGAGGAGACCACGGTTGGATAGTTTTTTATTTTCCAATCTTTATTTTATTTCAGATAAGTGCCTTGCAATGGAGATTACCTTAGATGACCGTTCAAACGTAACCAAGCTGAATCACATGATAGTATTTGCACATACATGGAACTCAGCATGCTTGTACCTCATGCAGTAGCGTAGAGCACAATTTTTATGTTCGTATATATAAGATGTATTCATCTGTATGAGTGTTTAAATTGTATACCATGCTGAATCTAATCACACTTGCACATCCATTGAACCCAGGATGCTTCTTTGCCGCCATATGAGGAGTTCATAAACGGATTAAACACGAAGCAAAGGAAGTACATCCAGTTGATAGGACTGGGTGGACTTCTCAAGACACCTAGCATCAAAATTAGACGTGTACTCTGCCTGGCCATCGCTAATTCATATGATGCAGAGCAGGATGCCTTTATCATCAATGGGAGACCATGTAGGATCACACTAGAAGATGTAGCGCATACAACAGGCATGCCCTGCCATGGGAAGAAGCACGTCCCTTCAAATCTTGATGATAGTATGGAGTTGTGGAAGAAACTGAAAGACCGTAATGACACCAAAATAACTTTCAAAGGATTGCTAGCCAAGATGAAAGTAGATAGCACACCAAATTTTGGCAGGCCATTTATGTTGTACACCATAGGCATGTTGGGTAACGTATTAATTTCAAAAAAATTCCTACGCACACGCAAGATCATGGTGATGCATAGCAACGAGAGGGGAGAGTGTTGTCCACGCACCCTCGTGAGACCGAAAGCGAAGCGCTATGACAACGCGTTGATGTAGTCGACGCGTCTTCACGATCCGACCGATCCAAGTACCGAACGTACGGCACCTCCGAGTTCAGCACACGTTCAGCTCGATGACGATCCCCGGACTCCGATCCAGCAGGGTGTCGGGTATGAGTTTCGTCAACGCGACGGCTTGTTGACGGTGATGATGTTCTACCGATGCAGGGCTTTGCCTAAGCACCGCTACGATATGACCGAGGTGGAATATGGTGGAGGGGGGGCACCGCACACGGCTAAGGAACGATCACGAAGATCAACTTGTGTGTCTATGGGGTGCCCCTGCCCCCGTATATAAAGGAGTGGAGGAGGGGGAGGGCCGGCCCTCTCTATGGCGCGCCCTAGGGGAGTCCTACTCCCATCGGGAGTAGGATTCCCCCTTTCCTAGTAGCACTAGGAGCCCTTCCAAGTAGTAGGAGTAGGAGGGAAGGAAAGGGAAGGGAAAAGCAGAAGGAAGGAAGGGGCGCCTCCCTAGTCAATTCGGACCAGCTCATGGGGAGGTGCGCCACCCTTGAGGCCTTTCTCTCCTTTCCCGTATGGCCCATTAAGGCCAATACGAATTCCCGTAACTCCCCGGTACTCCCGAAAATACCCGAATCACTCGGAACCTTTCCGATGTCCAAATATAGTCGTACAATATATCGATCTTTACGTCTCAACCATTTCGAGACTCCTCGTCATGTCCCCAATATCATCCGGGACTCCGAACTCCTTCGGTACATCAAAACTCATAAACTCATAATATAACTGTCATCGAAACCTTAAGCGTGCGGACCCTACGGGTTCGAGAACAATGTAGACATGACCGAGACATGTCTCCGGTCAATAACCAATAGCGGAACCTGGATGCTCATATTGGCTCCTACATATTCTACGAAGATCTTTATCGGTCAGACCGCATAACAACATACGTTGTTCCCTTTGTCATCGGTATGTTACTTGCCCGAGATTCGATCGTCGGTATCCCAATACCTAGTTCAATCTCGTTACCGGCAAGTCTCTTTACTCGTTCTGTAATACATCATCTCGCAACTAACTCATTAGTTGTATTGCTTGCAAGGCTTAAGTGATGTGCATTACCGAGAGGGCCCAGAGATACCTCTCCGACAATCGGAGTGACAAATCCTAATCATAGAGATGAGTTGTCATATGATGGTTAAGTTTCCTAGCCATAGAGATGAGTTGTCATTTGATTAATGAGATCACATCATTAGGAGAATGATGCTTGCAATTCTTCTGTGCAGGAATGAGGATAAACCTCAGATCACGGATCCAATCCGCATCATTGCTACTAACATTTTTCAACATAATTTTTCTCTAGGAACATATCAAAATAAACATATGAAAGCAACAACGCGAGCTATTGATCTACAACATAATTTGCAAAATACTACCAGGACTAAGTTCATGATAAATTTAAGTTCAAATAATCATATTACTTAAGAACTCCCACTTAGAAAGACATCCCTCTAATCTTCTAAGTGATCAGTGATCCAAATCAACTAAACCATAACCGATCATCACGTGAAATGGAGTAGTTTTCATGCTCGACCTTTCAGTCTCAGTGTTCCGAGGCCATATCTGCATATGCTAGGCTCGTCAAGTTTAACCTGAGTATTCTGCGTGTGCAAAACTGGCTTGCACCCGTTGTAGATGGACGTAGAGCTTATCACACTCGATCATCACGTGGTGTCTAGGCATGACGAACTTTGGCAACGGTGCATACTCAGGGAGAACACTTTTATCTTGATTTTTAGTGAGAGATCATCTTATAATGCTACCGTCAATCAAAGCAAGATAAGATGCATAAAGGATAAACATCACATGCAATCAATATAAGTGATATGATATGGCCATCATCATCTTGTGCTTGTGATCTCCATCTCCGAGCACACCGCCATGATCACCATCGCCACCGGTGCGACACCTTGATATCCATCGTAACATCGTTGTCGCCTCGCCAACTATTGCTTCTCGACTATCGCTACCGCTTAGTGATAAAGTAAAGCAATTACGTATGCGTTGCATTTCATACAATAAAGCGACAACCATATGGCTCCTGCCGATTGCCGATAACACGGTTACAAAACATGATCATCTCATACAATAAAATATAGCATCACGCCTTGACCATATCACATCACAACATGCCCTGCAAAAACAAGTTAGATGTCCTCTACTTTGTTGTTGCAAGTTTTACGTGGCTGCTACGGGCTGAGCAAGAACCGTTCTTACCTACGCATCAAAACCACAACGATAGTTCGTCAAGTTAGTGTTGTTTTAACCTTCGCAAGGACCGATCGTAGCCACACTCGGTTCAACTAAAGTTGGAGAAACTGACACCCGCCAGTCTCGCGTAAGCAGGTCGGTAGAACCAGTCTCGCGTAAGCGTACACGTAATGTCGGTCCGGGCCGCTTCATCCAACAATACCGCCGAACCAAAGTATGACATGCTGGTAAGCAGTATGACTTGTATCGCCCACAACTCACTTGTGTTCTACTCGTGCATATAACATCTACACATAAAAACTGGCTCTGATACCACTGTTGGGTAACGTAGTAATTTCAAAATAATTCCTACACACACGCAAGATCATGGTGATGCATAGCAACGAGAGGAGAGAGTGTTGTCCACGTACCCTCGTAGACCGAAAGCGGAAGCGTTATGACAACGCGGTTGATGTAGTCGTACGTCTTCACGATCCAACCGATCCAAGTACCGAACGTACGGCACCTCCGAGTTCAGCACACGTTCAGCTCGATGACGATCCCCGGACTCCGATCCAGTAGGGTGTCGGGGATGAGTTTCGTTAGCACGACGGCGTGGTGACGGTGATGATGTTCTACCGATGCAGGGCTTCGCCTAAGCACCGCTACGATATGACCGAGGTGGAATATGGTGGAGGGGGGCACCGCACACAGCTAAGGAACGATCACGAAGATCAACTTGTGTGTCTATGGGTGCCCCTGCCCCGTGATATAAAGGAGTGGAGGAGGGGAGGCGGCCCTCTCTATGGCGCACCCTAGGGGAGTCCTACTCCCACCGGGAGTAGGATTCCCCTTTCCTAGTAGAACTAGGAGCCCTTCCAAGTAGTAGGAGTAGGAGGGAAGGAAAGGGAAGGAAAGGAGAAGGAAGGAAGGGGCGCCTCCTCCCTTGTCCAATTCGACCAGCTGATGGGGAGGGTGCGCCACCCTTGAGGCCTTTCTCTCCTTTCCGTATGGCCCATTAAGGCCAATACGAATTCCGTAACTCCCGGTAATCCCGAAAATACCCAATCACTCGAACCTTTCCGATGTTCAATATAGTCGTCCAATATATCGATCTTTGCGTCTCGACCATTTCGAGACTCCTCGTCATGTCCCTGATCTCATCCGAATCCGAACTCCTTCGTACATCAAAACTCATAAACTCATAATATAACCATCATCGAAACCTTAAGCGCAAGGACCCTACGGGTTCGAGAACAATGTAAACATGACCGAGACATGTCTCCGGTCAAGAACCAATAGCGGAACCTGGATGCTCATATTGGCTCCTACATATTCTACGAAGATCTTTATCGGTCGACCGCATAACAACATACGTTGTTCCTTTGTCATCGAGATGTTACTTGCCCGAGATTCGATCGCTCGGTATCCCAATACCTAGTTCAATATCGTTACCGGCAAGTCTCTTTACTCGTTCTGTAATACATCATCTCGCAACTAACTCATTAGTTGTATTGCTTGCAAGGCTTAAGTGATGTGCATTACCGAGAGGGCCCAGAGATACCTATCCGACAATTGGAGTGACAAATCCTAATCTCGAAATACGCCAACCCAACATGTACCTTTGGAGACACCTGTAGAGCACCTTTATAATCACCCAGTTACGTTGTGACGTTTGGTAGCACACAAAGTGTTCCTCCGGCAAACGGGAGTTGCATAATCTCATAGTCACAGGAACATGTATAAGTCATGAGGAAAGCAATAGCAACATACTAAACGATCGGGTGCTACGCTAATGAAGTGGGTCATGTCAATCACATCATTCTCCTAATGATGTGATCTCATTAATCAAATGACAACTCATCTCTATGGCTAGGAAACTTAACCATCTTTGATTCAACGAGCTAGTCAAGTAGAGGCATACTAGTGACACTATGTTTGTCTATGTATTCACACATGTATTATGTTTCCGGTTAATACAATTCTAGCATGAATAATAAACATTTACCATGATATAAGGAAATAAATAATAACTTTATTATTGCCTCTAGGGCATATTTCCTTCAGTCTTCCACTTGCACTAGAGTCAATAATCTAGTTCACATCGCCATGTGATTTAACACCAATATTCATATCTGTATATGATTAACACCCATAGTTCACATCGTCATGTGACCAACACCCAAAGGGTTTACTAGAGTCAATAATCTAGTTCACATCGCTATGTGATTAACACCCAAAAGAGTACTAAGGTGTGATCATGTTTTGCTCGTGAGAGAGGCTTAGTCAACGGGTCTGTCATATTTAGAGCCGTATGTATTTTGCAAATACTCTATGTCTACAAAGTTCTGCACGGAGCTACTCTAGCTAATTGCTCCCACTTTCAATATGTATCCAGATTGAGACTTAGAGTCATCTGGATCGGTGTAAAAGCTTGCACTGATGTAACTCTTTACGACGGGCTCTTTTATCACCTCCATAATCAAGAAATATTTCCTTAGTCCTCACTAAGGATATTCTTTGACCAATGTCCAGTGATCTACTCCTACATTACTATTGTACTCCCTTGCCAAATTCAGAGCAAGGTATACAATAGGTCTGGTACATTGCATAGCATACTTTATAGAACCTATGACTGAGGCATGGGGAATGACTTTCATTCTCTTTTCTATTTTCTGCCGTGGTCGGGATTTGAGTCTTACTCAGTTTCACACCTTTGCAACACAGCCAATAACTCTTTATTTGACTGTTCCATTTTGAACTACTTCAAAATCTTGACAAGGTATGTACTTACTGAAGAACTAATCAAGCGTCTTGATCTATCTCAATAGATTTTGATGCTCAATATGTATGTAGCTTTACTGAGGTCTTTCTTTTAAAGAACTCCTTTGAAATACTCCTTTATGCTTTCCAGAACAATTCTACATCATTTCTGATCAATTCACATATATTTATCAGAAAGGCGGTAGTGCTCCCACTCACTTTATTGTAAATATAGGCTTCACCGCAAGTCTGTATAAAACTGTATGCTTTGATCAACTTATCAAAGCGTATATTTCAACTCTGAGATGCTTGCACCAGTCCATAGATGGATCACTGGAGCTTGCACATTTTGTTAGCACCTTTAGGATTGACAAAACCTTCTGGTTGTATCATATACAATTCTTCTTTAATAAATCCATTAAGGAATGTAGTTTTGACATCCATTTGCCAAATTTCATAAAATGTGGCAATTGCTAACATGATTCGGACAGACTTTTAAGCATCGATACGAGTGAGAAAATCTCTTTGTATTCAACACCTTGAACTTTGTCAAAAACCTTTTTCGACAAGTCTAGCTTTGTAGATAGTAACACTATTATCAGCGTTCGTCTTCCTCTTGAAGATCCATTTATTTTCTATTGCTTGCCGATCATCGGGCAAGTCAACCAAAGTCCACACTTTGTTCTCATACATGGATCCCATCTCAGATTTCATGGCTTCAAGCCATTTTGCGGAATCTGGGCTCACCATCGCTTCTTCATAGTTCGTAGGTTCACCATGAGCTAGTAGCATGACTTCCAGAATAGGATTACCGTACCACTCTGGTGCGGATCTTACTCTGATTGATCTACGAAGTTCAGTAACAACTTGATCTGAAGTTTCATGGTCATCATCATTAACTTCCTCACTAATTGGTGTAGGTGTCACAGGAACCGATTTCTGTGATGAACTACTTTCCAATAAGGGAGCTGGTACTGTTACCTCATCAAGTTCTACTTTCCTCCCACTCACTTCTTTCGAGAGAAACTTTTTCTCTAGAAAGGATCCATCTTAGCAACGAATAACTTGCCTTCGGATCTGTGATAGAAGGTGTACCCAATAGTTACCTTTGGGTATTCTATGAAGACACACTTTTCCGATTTGGGTTCGAGCTTATCAGGTTGAAACCTTTTCATATAAGCATCGCAACTCCAAGCAGGGGCGGAGACAGGGGGGTGCGAGCAGGGGCTAGACACCCCCCAACGATCGGCCCCCCTCAATGTCTCACGGGCCATACTAGTACTAGTATTTTATCTTATATGCGCTAATTGGCTGGAGATAATGACAACTTAATTAGCAATTCAGCCCAAAACTAATGTTTAATCAGTAGAGCATGCAAGCCAAGCCCAAATAGTAGCCCATCTGCCCATTCTGACCATCGGTGAGCAGGAGGCCTACAAGTTTGATCATTTCGAAGTCTATACGTTGATCTGATCCAAAATCGATCTCCCAATTCCCTAATCGCTAGGGTTTCTTGCCGCCACTCAATGGCTCGCTGCACCTCCAATCTCTCCCGCCCGGCAACCACCAGACAGTGTTTCCGTTTGCCGGCGCAGGTGGTGCTAGGAGACCACGTAAGGACCAAGTTGTTTCCAGCTTCCATGGTGTTAACCGCTCTATTGAGCCATATGTCACTGAGTCCATCAGGTATGTGTTCATGATCTAAGGCTCCGTTTGTTCATGATCTAAGGCTCCGTTCGAAACGTACATCGACATACAATATCCCTCGCAGCTGGTTCATTTTTTTTCTGGATTACAACCTAACAGCCTATTAATCAAGCATGTAAGAGGATCTATGTTAATTTCCTAATTAGACGTTTCTTTAAAAAATGCTACTAATTGATAACAAGTATTTCCTAATTATCTATCATCAGTGCAATATTTTACGAGCTAGCTTTTAGAATCTATACACAAACATAATTTTAAGGAGGTCATTTATAAGGGGTCGCGGGCTGCGAGTTTTTTTAGTTTCGATTCGCACCCCCTATGTTCAATTCCTGGATCCGCCCCTGAATCCAAGCTTTAAGAAACGACAGCTTAGGTTTACTGCTAAACCATAGTTCATACGGTGTTATCTCAACGGATCTAGATGGTTCCCTATTAAACGTGAATGCAGCTGTCTCTAATGCATAACCCCAAAACGATAGTGGTAAACTGATAAGAGACATCATAGATCGCACCATATCTAGTAAAGTACGATTACGACGTTCGGACACACCATTACATTGTGGTGTTCCAGGTGGCGTGAGTTGCGAAACTATTTCACATTGTTTCAAATGAAGACCAAACTCGTAACTCAAATATTCGTCTCCATGATCAGATCGTAGAAACTTT
Source organism: Aegilops longissima (assembly GCA_021605205.1). Lineage (NCBI taxonomy): Eukaryota > Viridiplantae > Streptophyta > Magnoliopsida > Poales > Poaceae > Aegilops > Aegilops longissima. The sequence continues at coordinate 54,263,885 of CM038681.1, read as the reverse complement.
ATTTTTCTTGTTACGATGATTTTTCACTTCACTCTGAAATTCTTTGAACTTTTCAAATGTTTCATACTTATGTTTCATCAAGTAGATATACCCATATCTGCTCAAATCATCTGTGAAGGTCAGAAAATAACGATACATGCCACGAGCCTTAACACTCATCGGATCGCATACATCGGTATGTATTATTTCCAATAAGTCAAGAGCTCGCTCCATTGTTCCGGAGAACGGAGTTTTAGTCATCTTGCCCGTAAGGCACGGTTCACAAGCATCAAATGATTCATAACCAACTGATTCTAAAATCCATCTTTATGGAGTTTCTTCATGCGCTTTACACGATATGACCCGAACGGCGATGCCACAAATAAGTTGCACTATCATTATTAACTTTGCATCTTTTGGCATCAATATTATGAATATGTGTATCACTACGATCGAGATCCAACAAACTATTTTCATTGGGTGTATGACCATCGAAGGTTTTATTCATGTAAACAGAACAACAATTATTCTTTGACTTTAAATGAATAACCGTATCGCAATAAACATGATCAAATCATATTCATGTTCAACGCAAATGCCAAATAACATTTATTTAGGTTTAACACTAATCATGAAGGTATAGTGTCGTGGAATTGTCACGGCAGATGTCCTCTTGCAAGGACTTAGTCGTGGAGCCATCGCAACTAGGAAGCTTAAAGGGGTTAATCGGGACAAAGGACACGAGAGGGTTTATACTAGTTTGGCTCCTTATGGTGAAGCTAAGCCTACGTCTAGTTGGGTTGGTATTGCTTGAGCTTTCGATGACCAGGGAGCGAGATACGCTATGCCCGGTTCTCGATTGGTTGTTTCTTGCCCTAAGCCGCCAACAGGTCGTCCCCTTATATACACGGGTTGACGCCTACAGGCCTCATGAGTCCCGCCGCTTATAAACAATGTCCGGCTCGGTGACTAGTCAAGTCTACCTTATGATACAAGTTTTTCCATTATGGCGGTTTACTACAACGGGCCTTAAGTCGCCCGTGGGCCTTAGGCCTTTTGTTGAGACGCCATCTTCATGCTTGGACTTGGGCTTCTGTCTGGTAACTCTTTACGTAACCCGGCCCCTCCTGGGCGGCTTACACAAATAGTTATATCCCCAACATTAGGCCCGAGATTGATTTGAACCTGTTCATGTCAATCTTAAAATAACTTAAAACATAAACCTTCAGTCTTCTGACTGCGCAAAAAAGACCTTCTTTAACCCGTCGTGACGTCATTCTTTGGATCCGTGTTAACCCGTCATGACGTCATCTTTCCTTTTATTCCGCCGTATCGGCCAACGGATCTCTGTCTTTATTGCCCGTTCCGGGAATCGAGGCGTCGGGGCCGCTGGATAGTAATTCTTATCCCCTCGTTTCCCGTGTCGTCTCAATTATGCTCTCCTTATAAATAGGCGTGACCTGGGTTTCATTTTCCCCCCTTCCAGTCGTCTCCTTCCTCTTGCCTCCTCTCGAGCTCCGTCGCCGCTGCCGTCAAGCTTCTCGTCTTCTCCGACCCAGGCCGCCGCATCAACCTGAATCGGACCAGAAACGCGCCAGCGAACCTCTGCAGCTCCTCCAGACTTGTAAGTTTCTTTTCCTTCCCTGCCTAGATCTGCATTAGATCTTGCTTCGAGTTCGTCGGTGTTCATCGCCGCCCGCTACAAACCCTTGATAGTTCTCACCCCCGACGCCCTTTTCTAATCGTCAGATGGTATAAAACGGTTGCGGTAGCTGTTTCACCCCTATTTTATATGCAAACGGATCCCTTTTCCTTTGTTCAGAGGCTTCTTTCGAGTGTATGAACTTCTCTGCAGTTGTTTTTAAGTCTAGAAATTTTTCTTTTCAGGACGACCATTCGATCCAAAATAATAGTTGTAACTTATGAAATCTGTTTTTATCACCCGGAACACTTCTTATGTTAAATGCCTTTAACATAATTATTCAAATATCTGGTTTAAACGCATCCCACTTGATCTATGAACCTTGGCGCCTTCTCAGGTCTTTAAACTGTTGAACTGTTGTTAACACTTGTGGCGGCTTAAATAATGTTGCCCAATTATCCTTATGTCATTAGGCCCCTTTAAGCCGCTATCTTCAGTAATTTGAATATTTTCTTCCGGGTTAAAATTAAGCCGGAACTTCTTATTTTGTAATAGGCCAATCTGTTGTCATGGCGCCTAAGTCAACCAAAGCTCCTGTAACTCGCAATCGGGTCCCATCCACTTTGTCACCAAAAGCAAACTGGCTGATTTTGTGAAGTCCGCCATTTGCCAAAGAAAGAAGTCATGCCTTATCGCGTCCCCTGACCCATCCAAGAAAAGCCTCAACCCAAAGAAGGGAGGTAATAGTTTTCACGGATCACATGAGCCGGGATTTGCCCTCCGGCTCAAAGTTCTTCGAGAAGTTTTAAATTTCTTTGACCTTAGACCTCAAGACATTGGACCCAATTCCGTGTCCAATCTTTGCAATTTCAAGTCTTCGTGAGGTGTATCTGGGAGAGGAGCCAAGCCTGCTCTTATTCAGAGAACTGTTTTACTTGAACCGCGAGAATGAGCGCCATGTGGACGAGTCTTGAACTTGGCGGTATCTCGATCCAAAGAACGGAGAGACTACCTGCTTCCTTATGCTTTGCTGCCGAGTCACCCCAAGTCTTGGAACCAATAATGGTTCTCTCACAAGATACTTCTCCACTGATGAGCCGCCTCTACCCGGCTTCGCGCCCTGCGCTTTGAGTCCAACCATCCATTTGGCGGATAAAGCCGATCATTGTTGAACGTCTGCCACTCAACCCCACCATCAATAAGATCAAAGCTCTTCTGGGAAATGGTTTAAACGGCATTGACTTGGTCCGGGTCTGGGTCACTTGGCGTATACTCCCGTTAAGCCGCCGCTCGCTTAATGTGCACCTATCTGCGTAACAGAGCGACCCAATGCGCCACAGTTCGACGACTTACGGATGATGTGGCGGATGCTACAACCCGATCCATCTTCAAGGAGGGTATCATTATCAACAACACCTTCGGTTACTTCCATACGCAAAAGAACCTCGGCTCCCGCATAAGTTACCAATCTTAATAAATACTCTTTAATATGTTTTACCTCCTTGTACTTATAATTCCTTATCTTTCCCACAGCCGTTGATGACTTCGGAAAGTCAAATATGACCACGAGGCCGCCCAACAAGCCGAGCAGCCAAGAAAATGAAAGGAAAACACCAAGACAGGGACTTCAAAAAAGAAGAAACCCAGCGCCTCTGAATTACTCAAATTGGATGACTCTTCTTCAGATGAGGAAGAGGTAATCTCTTATTCTCTTTAACTCCTTTGTTACTATTTTACTGATATTTCCGCCTTTCAGGAAGACACTGGAAACAGCAAAGCTCATGGTGAAGAGGTAACTATAATTTCCTCCGACTCAGAGCCTTTGCCAAAGCACAAAACCCGGCGGGTGACCCGGAAAGTAAGATTTTCACATCCCTTAGCTTATCAAGATCCTCAATTTCTTTTGAAGCAACAACAGCTTGAGAACCGGAGGCAAACCCGAACAAGTAAGGATGTAGAGCTCTCTTCCGCTTACTTACGACGAAGCAGAAGCGTCGAATCGAGGTCATCTCCGCTTATGCTCTGCTTATCCTTTGGCGGGTTTTATTAATCGCCTCTCAATTCATCGACTCCAATTATCGGATACCTCTCCTTCTTCTGGCGAGTCTATGCAATCCAACATGCCGGCTTTCAAGACTGCCCCTGGGTAATGTACCCTTGTTATCCTCATACTTTGCCTTACTCATATTTTGTACTCATCCCTTTGTTTTATTCACAGTGTGCAGGCGAAGCCCAGTAAGAGGGCAAAGAAGAATAAGCCGATTGAAGACCCGGTAGCAACGGAGCCGGAACCCGGAACCACTGTCCCTGATGCTTCTACTCATCAGCCTCCTCCTGAGCCGGCCCATGAAATTCCGACACCATCTTCCGACCCGCCTCAAGAAAACACTCTTGATAACTCCGATAAACCGGAAATTCCTAGCCCGGTCCGGACGGCTGAACCGGAAGTTGAATACTTGAAAAGCCAGTATGTTGAGCCGGGGCGGCCTACTGTTCTTGCCAGGTGTACCGCTAAGGAAGAACTTGTCAAAAGCCGGAAGACCAAACAAGACATCGCTGATTATGCCCATTTAAGCATTGGCGATATAGTCTCAGGCTATCTGAATCAAGTGCATAACAGCCGCGACCTGGAAATTGACATGGTGAAACAGATACAACATAAATCTGAGGTATAACTTATATTATTTCTCCTGAATCTTACTTACTGTACCAGCCCCCAAGTCTACTGCTTATAGATAAATATGCCGTAGACTTAGATACCGGCTTACTGTTAGCTCACCCGGTTTACAAGAAAGTATATTTAACCCGGCTGTAATATAGCAACTTTTAAAGAAGTGATACACATTAGCCCCCAAGTGTCAAGTATCTTTACTTGTAAAGTGCTTGAGACTTTAATATGCATAATATGACATTATAAAGTAAAATTTTCTTCAGCATACATTAGCCCCCAAGTGTCAAGGGTCTTTACTTGTAAAATGCTTGAGACTTGAACAATACCTTACCATAACCTTACTTGTAACCCGACGTTATTGCAGGTCTCTACCAATCAATTTGAATTGCAGATTGCTGATCCAAGACCAATGGCGCGCCCAAGACCTTGAGATTCAAAAGCCCACTCCAAATTCGCCTTGACATCTCTCGAGCAAGAAAAGTTGAAGAAGGATTTTGACGCGAGAAGAAGGCTGGCGGATGAAAATCTTCACTTGTAACCCGGGCCGAGACAGCAGAAGCAGCTCTTGCCGAAGCAACTGCCGAATTGTCCGGCTTAAAAAACCAGATATCCCAAATGGTCTCAGCAATTTTTGGTAAGTGACTATATGTAACCTTTGAACATCACCATGATTCATTTGATAACTGTTTCAGATATGATCTCCGGCTTAATCTTATATGCATAAACGCAGGTCCCAGGAGTACCAACCTGAAACAGAATATGCTGATCAAGCTTAAGGCGGTGTACACTCTAGTGGAACAGCTGTACACCGGGTCACAACGTGCCTTGGCCGTTGTGGCTTTATCAAATGATACACCTTATCTCCTGCAGGATGTACTCTAACGGCTTGCCGTGTTACCTCAACGGATTCAGGAGTTAAGGAGAGCATCTGGTAGAGCCGGGGCCATAGCCGCCTTAAGCCGGGCCAAAGTGTTGGCTCCAGAGCTACACTTAAACGATGTCGCTCTTGGATACCCTAGCTTAAAGGAGGACGGCTCTGCATTCAATGAATCAGACTTCACCACCTGTGTGAGAGTTGTACGTCCTGTGGCCACCATCATCGGCAACGATATTGATCTTACGAAGTACCAGCCGGGTTATGACAACGACAACCGGAGGATTCCAACTCCTCATTATGATGATATCAGCCTGACCCCTCCAACTCGTAAGCATACCTTTGCTCCTGAAGTTGACCCGGCCAGTTTAGTAGATGATGAAGCCGAATTTGAAGCCTTAAGCGGCATTGACTGGACCTCATCAACCTTCCAGGACAAAGCAGCAGACGAAGAGGCGGAGAAGGATAACCCGGAGTCGTCAAGTCCACCAAAGGAGTAACCTGCCTGGCACTAAGTCTTTGAAAAAAATAATGCCTCATTATTCAGACTCGGGGAGTCTTGTAATAGGGTAGAAACACTTCTTAACTCTGTCATGCCTTCGCGCATGTTTGTGATGCTTAACAATGTCTCAAGCCGCTATTGTTGTGCACTACCGGCTTGCTTGAATTGCTTCTTAACATCCAAAAGCTTTTTGCTTTACCCTGTGTATACAAACAAAAAATTCCTTTGGCATCTCACCACATCCGGGGTCGTGTAAAATAATATTAACTCGGAGTATGAACCAAAACATTATAAGTATCAGCCGGTTTAAAGCGTACATTACCGCTTACATGCTCCCAAAAAAGATGCTACACTTAACTTCGAAAATTGGCACATATAATGTTTACCTGGCCCTTAATATTATTCACACTTATAGAATAAGGTAAACCTAATTTTCAAAGGCCTCTCGATTCAATACGATCAAGAGAACCGCTCCAAAGGGGTTAAGCTAAGATTCGGATACGATCATATAGCCCCCAATGGCTTTGGCGATGCCGATCAAGTGGGTATCGACAGCTATGTTCTCTTTGGTTCGAATACGACCTATGTTTGAACAGGAAGCCCCCAAGTGACCATGAGAGTTGTTTAATGACGCTGATTCGAATACGATCCACGTCAGGCCCAAAGAGGTTAAGCTATGATTCAAATATGATCAAGAAGCCCCCAAGTGGGTTTGGCAGTGTGCCAATCAATTGGGTATCGACAGCTATGTTCTCTTTGGTTCGAATACGACCTATGTTTGAAGAAGAAGCCCCCAAGTGACCATAGCTTGATTCAGATATGACCATAAGCCGGACCAAAGGGAAAACCGAATTCAGATATGACCCGCTCCCTGTTAGTCATTTCCACCACCTGGTAAAGAAGACACATAAACCTTGTAGGATGGAAAGAAAAGAGGTCATGCTTTATTGCTTTATATAATATATATATTGCTAAAAAGGAAAACAAATATACTCTGAAAGCCGGTGGCTTAAGTATAGTAGGGCCGGAGATGCGCTATGTTCCACGGTCGGCGGGTCTCCTCCTCCGACTTACGTGAGTCTTTGTGCTCTCGAACATCAATGAGGTAATATGACCCGTTGTTGAGATTCTTGCTGACCACGAAAGGTCCTTCCCAAGGAGGGGACAGCTTGTGCATCGGATTGGTCCTGGATGAGCCGGAGCACTAAATCGCCTTCCTGGAAAGTTCTGCTTCTAACCCGGCGGCTGTGATAACGGCGCAGGTCTTGCTGGTAAATCGCCGAGCGGGCTATTGCCAAGTCTCGCTCTTCATCCAACAAGTCAAGTGCATCCTGACGAGCTTTTTCATTATCAGCCTCAACGTAAGCCGCCACCCGTGGTGAATCATGTCGGATGTCACTTGGTAGAACCGCCTCTGCTCCGTACACCATGAAGAAAGGTGTATAACTAGTAGACATGTTAGGCGTTGTGTTGATGCTCCATAGCACAGAGGGTAACTCCTCCACCCAACAACCCGGAGTTCGCTGTAAGGGAACTAAGAGCCGGGGTTTGATACCTTTCAAGACCTCTTGATTAGCTCTTTCTGCCTGACCATTAGACTGGGGGTGAGCAACAGCCGAAACATCAAGCCGGATGTGCTCTTGTTGACAGAACTCTTCCATGGCACCCTTGGAGAGATTAGTACCATTATCAGTTATAATAATGTGCGGAAAACCAAAGCGAAAGATCACCTTTTTGATGAACTGAACCGTCGTGGCTTCATCACACTTACTGGCCGGCTCTGCTTCAACCCACTTGGTGAATTTATCCACTGCCACCAATAGGTGTGTCTTCTTATCTTTAGACCTTTTGAAAGGTCCAACCATATCAAGCCCCCAAACTGCAAACGGCCAAGTAATTGGAATCATCCTCAATTCTTGAGCCGGCACATGAACTCGTCGTGAGAATTTTTGACATCCGTCACATTTGCTGACCAGATCCTCCGCATCAGCATGAGCCGTCAGCCAATAAAAACCATGACGAAAAGCCTTGGCTACCAGAGACTATGAACCGGCATGATGACCACAATCACCTTCATGAATCTCACGAAGTATCTCCTGACCCGCCGTAGGTGACACACAACGCTGAAACGCCCCAGTGACGCTGCGGTGATGCAACTCGCCATGAACAATCGTCATGGATTTGGACCGCCTGACGATTTGTCTTGCCAAGGTCTCGTCCTCAGGCAACTCTCCCCGGGTCATATAGGCTAAGTATGGGACCGTCCAGTCCGGGATGGCATGGAGAGCCGCCACCAGCTGCGCCTCCGGGTCCGGGACTGCAAGCTCTTCCTCTGTAGGCACTCAGACAGAAGGGTTATGCAAAACATCAAGGAAAGTATTAGGCGGCACCGGCTTACGCTGAGACCCCAGCCGGCTTAAAGCATCAGCCGCCTCATTTCAATGTGCTCTACTTGATAACCTTTGAAATACCCAGCCACCGCATCAACTTCACGACGATAAGCCGCCATGAGGGGATCCTTAGAATCCCACGTGCCTGACACCTGTTGAGCGACGAGGTCTGAATCGCCCAAGCATCTTACCCGGCTCAAATTCATCTCTTTGGCCATCCAGAGGCCATGGAGTAAAGCCTCGTATTCAACTGCATTGTTAGTACAGGGAAACATAAGCCGGAGCGCATAACAAAATTTGTCATCTCGGGGGGAAGTTAAAACAACTCCAGCCCCCGAGCCTTCCAACTGTCTGGACCCATCGAAGTGAATAGTCCAATACGTGTTATCCGCTTCTCCTCCGGTGCTCGCAACTCCGCCCAATCATTAATAAAGTCCACTAGGGCTTGAGACTTGATAGCTGTGCGCGGCATATACTTCAAACCGTGAGGCCCAAGCTTGATGGCCCACTTGGCAACTCGTCCTGTGGCTTCCCTGTTCTGGATGATGTCTCCCAAGGGGCTGAACTTACCACGCTTATAGGATGACCCGAAGTATCGCTTTAGCTTCCGCTTGCCATGAACACCCCATAAACCAGTTTACGCCAATGCGGATACCTTTGCTTGGACTCTATGAGCACCTCATCGATGTAATAAATCGTCATGAACCGGTGCTCCTTGCCAGTCTCCTTACGCTCCACCACAATGGCCACACTAACAGCACGTGAGTTAGCAGCAACATACAATAGCTATGGCTCTTTATCAATCGGAGCTGCGAGAACCGGCGGCTCGGCCAATTGTCTCTTTAAATCTTCAAAAGCAGCATCAGCAGCTTCATTCCAGACAAAGGTGTCTGCTTTCTTCATCATCTGATACAGCGGTAAAGCCTTCTCCCCTAGCCGGCTTATGAATCGGCTTAAAGCAGCAACACGACCCGCCAGTCGCTGAACATCGTTGATGCACACCGGTTTAGCCAGAGAGGTAATTGCCTTAATCTTCTTCGTGTTAGCTTCAATGCCCCTGTTTGAGACCAGGAATCCCAAAAGTTTGCCTGCAGGTACACCGAATACACACTTGTCCGGGTTAAGCATCATCTTATAAACCCGGAGATTGTCAAAGGTTTCCTTTAAGTCGGAGATCAAGGTTTCATTCTCTCTGGACTTCACCACAATGTCATCCACATAAGCATGAACATTGCGCCCAATCTGATTGTGGAGAAAATTCTGCACGCACCGCTGGTAAGTCGCCTCGGCACTTTTCAGCCCAAACGGCATAGACACATAGCAGAAGGCTCTAAACGGAGTAATGAAAGCCGTCTTCTCCTGGTCCTTAACTGCCATCTTGATCTGATGATAACCAGAGTAAGCATCCAAAAAACTCAAACGCTCGCAACCCGCTGTGGCATCAATGATTTGATCAATGCGGGGTAGAGCAAAGGGATCGCCGGACAAGCTTTATTTAAGTCCGTAGTCCACACATCCGCCAGTGTCGTTCTTCTTGAGCACAAGCACCGGGTTAGCCAACCACTCCGGTGAAAAACTTCCACGATGAACCCGCCGCTAAGAGCCGAGCGACCTCCTCCCCTATAGCCTTCGCCTTTCCTCATTGAATCGTCGGAGGAACTGCTCGACCGCTTATACTTTGGATCAATATTAAGAGTGTGCTCAGCGAGTTCTCTCGGGACACCCGGCATGTCAGAAGGTTTCCATGCAAAGATGTCCCGGTTCTCACGGATGAACTCGATGAGCGCGCTTTCCTATTTGGGATCCAAATTGGTACTGATGCTGAACTGCTTGGAAGAGTTGCCTGGAGTGAAATCAACCAGTTTTGTCTCGATGGCCGACTTAAATTTCAACGCCGAGTCTTGCTCTGTGGTTGGCTTCTTCAAAGAGGTCATATCTGCCGGGTCAACATTAGTTTGATAAAACTTCAGCTCCTCTTCAGCACAAACGGATTCAGCATAAGCCGCATCGCCTTCCTCGCATTCCAAGGCCACCTTTCGACTCCCATGCATAGTGATGGTGCCCTTGTAACCCGGCATCTTGAGCTGCAGATAAACATAACACGGCCGTGCCATAAACTTGGCATAAGCCGGCCGTCCAAACAGAGCGTGATATGGGCTCCTGATTTTGACTACCTCAAACGTCGACTTCTCAGCCACGAATCATATTCGCTCCAAAAGCCACTTCCACTCGATCTTTCCAACGGATATGCCGACTTACGGTACCACCCCATGAAAAACAGTGTTAGACGTCCTCAAGTCCTTATCAGTCAGACCCATACGGCGAAAGGTCTCATAATAGAGAATATTGATGCTGCTTCCGCCGTCCATGAGCACCTTAGTGAATTTATATCCACCAACTTGAGGGGCCACCACCAAGGCCAACTGACCCGGGTTATCGACCCGGAGGGGGTGATCTTCTCTACTCCAAATGATAGGCTGCTCTGACCACCTCAGATAACGGGGAACTGCCGGTTCAACCGAATTCACAACCCTTTTATGAACCTTCTGGTCACGTTTACACAAGTTAGTGGTAAACACATGGTATTGCCCGTCGTTCAACTGTTTTGGATGGCTCTGATAACCTGACTGCTGCTGCTGCTGTCCTCCTTGACCAGACTGCTGCTGATTATAACCACCTTGACCACCTTGAAAGCCGGAACTTGAGCCGCCACCCGGGCCATGGAAACCACCTGCTCCTGAACCGCCGCCTGATCCGTGATTGCCATCAAACATGTTTGAATTCTTGAAAGCCTTCATGATCGCGCAGTCCTTCCATAAGTGGGTGGCAGGATTTTCCCGAGTACCGTGTCTTGGACAGGGATCATTCAGAAGCTGTTCGAGAGAAGGACCTGAGCCACCAAATCGAGGGGGTGCTCCCCCTTTACACTTCTTGTTATTACCTTGGGCATTAGCATTGGCCACCAATGTCGGGTTACCATCCGGCTTACGCTTGTTGCCACCTTGACCTACCGGGTGATGCTGCTGACCCTTTCCGTTGCCGTTCTTCTTTCCTTTCCCTGTCTTTTCATCCTCAGATGCGGGATCATCGGTAGTATCAGAATCGGCATATTTAACCAAAGCCGCCATCAGCGTACCCATGTCATTGCAATCACGCTTAAGGCGCCCAGCTTCGCTTCAATGGCACAAAACGACAATTCGATGGAGCATAAGTATCATGAGAGCTGCATCCATCTTATCGATGAATGTATTATTTCCTTGACCCGGCGCACCCAATGAGTTGTGGACTCACCTCCTCCTCCTTATAATTGGTCAAGTCCACAATGGACATAGATTGTTTGCAAGTATCCTTAAAGTTATGGATAAACCGGCCTTTAACTCGCCCATTTAACCGATGGAATTGGGAGGCAAACCTTTCAACCAAGATCGGGCCGCTCCATCTAACATCATGGTGAAATACTTAGCCATTGCCGCGTCGTGACCTCCAATAACTCCATGGCCATCTCATAACTTTCAATCCATGCCCCCGGTTGTAAGTCGGCCCTGTAATTCGCACCTTCGAGGTCCCTTGAAATCCTTGGGCAGACGCACATCTCGCAGAGCCGGCACCGCACAAGGGACACCACCGGTTCTAGTGGCCACCCTGCTCCAATGAAGTCATTGGATACTCGAGAGACCATCATATGTCGCCTGCCGAGCCGCTAATTGAGCCGCCTGCTCATCCTCCCCGACGCAATCGATCCTGCCTTTGGGTTATAGCCACCGGGTTGGTTGCGACGCTGGGCATTGCTTGATAAAGCTTCGACTCCATGTGCTGCCAGAACTCGGACTCGGTTTGGACGAGGTGCTATCCAAGGCTGAGGAGTGGAATGAATCATGTCCTGCTTTGTAAGAATAGGTCTCTTGTTGTGCCAAGGCCGTCAAGAAGATCCCTAATCCTCCGGTTTCCACCGCCGTCGGTCATCACCATCTACCGAAGAGCCGCCAGACGCGCCGATGCTGCTATCAAGTTCTCCATGGGGTTGGAAAAGTGGCCCGGAGGTGTCGGTATGTATCGGGCGGGCCATGCTCCCGTGAAGAGGTGCCGCCTCGAGGCTGAACCGCCCTCCCGCTCCGGTGTCATAAATTGATTGGCTTCGGGCGGATTGCTAGGACCAGCTCCGGGTGTCGTGAAAAGATTTCGAGGATCGTAAACCGGAGGCAGATGGGACTGGCTCTTCTGATGTCTCCTTCTCATCACCTCATTGGACGCATTCGGACTCATATTAAGCTGGAAAGCCTCTGACTGGAGTCGCTGCGCCCATGCATCCAAAGCCGCCCGCTCCGCAGCTAGCCTGGTGTCCTCAGCCGCCAAGGCCTCCTTGGCCAAGGCTATCTCCTCACGCACCTTTTCCACCTCCGCGTTATGCTCATCTGGTTTTGCAGGAATAACTGTGGTGGTTAACAGGGCCGTCAACTTGTCCATAAGATCTATCAGCACCTAAGCCGGCGGGCGCGCGGGGCCTCCTGCCCCGGCCGCTCCTGACCCGGACGTCATTGCTGCCGCAGCCGTCGAGTTTTGGCCGGGTTGGGTACCAGCCATGAAGACTCCTGCCCAGCTCGGCTCAGAGTAACTGGCACGCTAGAGTCGTCAGAACAGCCCCCTAGCATGCCTTCTTGGACCTGATATAGAGAATCTGCTGAACCGGAGGACGAATCATCATCTGACGGGACGGCCATCTCTTCGCCATCTTTAGATCCTTCAGAAAGTGCCTCTCCATGAACACAGCCCACAAAGTCACGCTTCATGGTAGGTTGAACCTGGGCGGGTCTCGCACGCTGAGCCGTCTCAATGAGGTCGGTGCAGCTGTCCGGCTCTGGACCCGGCTCACCAATCCGGCCGATGAAGACATGGATTCCGCCAAAGGGGACCCGCACCCGTACTCAATTGAGTCGGCCTCGGGCCCCACCCTTCGTTGTCGATGTAGATCTTGCCACGACGACTCTTGGTCATCCGCCCATCACGTATCCCTTGAGCCCTTGAAGCTGCCCTTCAAGAACTCAAATCCACCGTCGCGCCGCCCCACGGTGGCGCCAACCGTCGTGGAATTGTCACGGCAGATGTCCTCTTGCAAGGACTTAGTCGTGGAGCCATCGCAACTAGGAAGCTTAAAGGGGTTAATCGGGACAAAGGACACGAGAGGGTTTATACTAGTTCGGCTCCTTACGGTGAAGGTAAGCCTACGTCTAGCTGGGTTGGTATTGCTTGAGGTTTCGATGACCAGGAAGCGAGATACGCTATGCCCGGTTCTCGATTGGTTGTTTCTTGCCCTAAGCCGCCAACAGGTCGTCCCCTTATATACACGGGTTGACGCCCTGTGGCCTACAGAGTCCCGGCCGTCTTATAAACAATGTCCGGCTCGGTGACTAGTCAAGTCAACCTTATGATACAAGTTTTGCCATTATGGCGGTTTACTACAACGGGCCTTAAGTCGCCTGTGGGCCTTAGGCCTTTTGTTGAGATGCCATCTTCATGCTTGGACTTGGGCTTCTGTCTGGTAACTCTTTACGTAACCCGGCCCCTCCTGGGCGGCTTACACAAATAGTTATATCCCCAACATATAGGGAGTGTGCGATGATGATCATATCAATCTTGGAACTACTTCCAACACTCATTGTCACTTCCCCTACAACTAGTCTCTGTTTATTCTGTAACTCCTGTTTCGAATTACTAATCTTAGCAACCGAACAAGTATCAAATACTCAGGCTTACTATAAACACTAGTAAGGCACACATCAATAACTCAGTATATCAAATATACCCTTGTTCACTTTGCCATCCTTCTTATCCACCAAATATTCAGGATATTTCTGCTTCCAAAGGACCATTTCCTTTGCAGTGTAAGCACTCGGTTTCAGGCTTTGGTCCAGCTTTGGGCTTCTTCATGGGAGTGACAACTTGCTTGTCATTCTACTTGAAGTTCCCTTTCTTTCCTTTGCCCTTTTCTTGAAACTAGTGGTCTTGTCAATCATCAACACTTGATGCTCTTTTCTTGATTTCTACCTTCGTCGATTTCAGCGTCACGAAGAGCTCGGGGATCGTTTTCATCATCCCTTGCATTATAGTTCATCACGAAGTTCCAGCAACTTGGTGATGGTGACTAGAGAACTCTGCCAATCACTATCTTATCTGGAAGATTAACTCCCACTTGATTCAAGCGATTGTAGTACTCAGACAATCTAAGTACTTACTCACTAGTTGAGCAATTCTCCTCCATCTTTTAGGCGAAGTATTAGTCAGAGGTCTCATACCTCTTGACACGGGCATGATTCTGAAATACCAATTTCATCTCTTGAAACATCTTATATGTTCCATGATGTTTCAAAAACGTTTTTCTAGTCCCGGTTCTAAGCCATAAAGCATGGTGCACAAAACTATCAAGTAGTCATCATATTGAGCTAGCCAAATGTTCATAATGTCTGCATCTGCTCCTGCAACAGGTCTGTCACCTAGCGGTGCATCAAGGACATAATTCTTCTGTGCAGCAATGAGGATAAACCTCAGATCACGGATCCAATCCGCATCATTGCTAATAACATTTTTCAACATAATTTTTCTCTAGGAACATATCAAAATAAACATATGAAAGCAACAACGCGAGCTATTGATCTACAACATAATTTGCAAAATACTACCAGGACTAAGTTCATGATAAATTTAAGTTCAAATAATCATATTACTTAAGAACTCCCACTTAGAAAGACATCCCTCTAATCTTCTAAGTGATCAGTGATCCAAATCAACTAAACCATAACCGATCATCACGTGAAATGGAGTAGCTTTCATGCTCGACCTTTCAGTCTCAGTGTTCCGAGGCCATATCTGCATATGCTAGGCTCGTCAAGTTTAACCTGAGTATTCTGCGTGTGCAAAACTGGCTTGCACCCGTTGTAGATGGACGTAGAGCTTATCACACTCGATCATCACGTGGTGTCTAGGCATGACGAACTTTGGCAATGGTGCATACTCAGGGAGAACACTTTTATCTTGATTTTTAGTGAGAGATCATCTTATAATGCTACCGTCAATCAAAGCAAGATAAGATGCATAAAGGATAAACATCACATGCAATCAATATAAGTGATATGATATGGCCATCATCATCTTGTGCTTGTGATCTCCATCTCCAGAGCACCGTCATGATCACCATCGTCACCGGTGCGACACCTTGATATCCATCGTAACATCGTTGTCGTCTCGCCAACTATTGCTTCTACGACTATCGCTACCGCTTAGTGATAAAGTAAAGCAATTACAGGGCGTTTGCATTTCATACAATAAAGCGACAACCATATGGCTCCTGCCAGTTGCCGATAACACGGTTACAAAACATGATCATCTCATACAATAAAATATAGCATCACGTCTTGACCATATCACATCACAACATGCCCTGCAAAAACAAGTTAGATGTCCTCTACTTTGTTGTTGCAAGTTTTACGTGGCTGCTACGGGCTGAGCAAGAACCGTTCTTACCTACGCATCAAAACCACAACGATAGTTCGTCAAGTTAGTGTTGTTTTAACCTTCGCAAGGACCGATCGTAGCCACACTCGGTTCAACTAAAGTTGGAGAAACTGACACTCGCCAGTCTCGCGTAAGCAGGTCGGTAGAACCAGTCTCGCGTAAGCGTACACGTAATGTTGGTCCCGGCCGCTTCATCCAACAATACCGCCGAACCAAAGTATGACATGCTGGTAAGCAGTATGACTTGTATCGCCCACAACTCACTTGTGTTCTACTCGTGCATATAACATCTACACATAAAAACTGGCTCTGATACCACTGTTGGGTAACGTAGTAATTTCAAAATAATTCCTACACACACGCAAGATCATGGTGATGCATAGCAACGAGAGGAGAGAGTGTTGTCCACGTACCCTCGTAGACCGAAAGCGGAAGCGTTATGACAACGCGGTTGATGTAGTCGTACGTCTTCACGATCCAACCGATCCAAGTACCGAACGTACGGCACCTCCGAGTTCAGCACACGTTCAGCTCGATGACGATCCCGGACTCGATCCAAAGAGGGTGTCGGGATGAGTTTCACAAGACGACGGCGTGGTGACGGTGATGATGTTCTACCGATGCAGGGCTTCGCCTAAGCACCGCTACGATATGACCGAGGTGGAATATGGTGGAGGGGGGCACCGCACACAGCTAAGGAACGATCACGAAGATCAACTTGTGTGTCTATGGGGTGCCCCCTGCCCCCGTATATAAAGGAGTGGAGGAGGGGGAGGGCCGGCCCTCTCTATGGCGCACCCTAGGGGAGTCCTACTCCCACCGGGAGTAGGATTCCCCCTTTCCTAGTAGAACTAGGAGCCCTTCCAAGTAGTAGGAGTAGGAGGGAAGGAAAGGGAAGGGAAAAGGAGAAGGAAGGAAGGGGGCGCCCCCCTCCCTTGTCCAATTCGGACCAGCTGATGGGGAGGGGTGCGGCCACCCTTTGAGGCCTTTCTCTCCTTTCCCGTATGGCCCATTAAGGCCAATACGAATTCCCGTAACTCCCCGGTACTCCCGAAAATACCCGAATCACTCGGAACCTTTCCGATGTTCGAATATAGTCGTCCAATATATCGATCTTTGCGTCTCGACCATTTCGAGACTCCTCGTCATGTCCCTGATCTCATCCGGGAATCCGAACTCCTTCGGTACATCAAAACTCATAAACTCATAATATAACTGTCATCGAAACCTTAAGCGTGCGGACCCTACGGGTTCGAGAACAATGTAAACATGACCGAGACATGTCTCCGGTCAGTAACCAATAGCGGAACCTGGATGCTCATATTGGCTCCTACATATTCTACGAAGATCTTTATCGGTCAGACCGCATAACAACATACGTTGTTCCCTTTGTCATCAGTATGTTACTTGCCCGAGATTCGATCGTCGATATCCCAATACCTAGTTCAATATCGTTACCGGCAAGTCTCTTTACTCGTTCTGTAATACATCATCTCGCAACTAACTCATTAGTTGTATTGCTTGCAAGGCTTAAGTGATGTGCATTACCGAGAGGGCCCAGAGATACCTCTCCGACAATCGGAGTGACAAATCCTAATCTCGAAATACGCCAACCCAACATGTACCTTTGGAGACACCTGTAGAGCACCTTTATAATCACCCAGTTACGTTGTAACGTTTGGTAGCACATAAAGTGTTCCTCCGGCAAACGGGAGTTGCATAATCTCATAGTCACAGGAACATGTATAAGTCATGAGGAAAGCAATAGCAACATACTAAACGATCGGGTGCTAAGCTAATGGAATGGGTCATGTCAATCACATCATTCTCCTAATGATGTGATCTCGTTAATCAAATGACAACTCATGTCTATGGCTAGGAAACTTAACCATCTTTGATTCAACGAGCTAGTCAAGTAGAGGCATACTAGTGACACTATGTTTGTCTATGTATTCACACATGTATTATGTTTCCGGTTAATACAATTCTAGCATGAATATTAAACATTTATCATGATATAAGGAAATAAATAATAACTTTATTATTGCCTCTAGGGCATATTTCCTTCAAGGCAAATATGTATGCCGAACAAAAGAGGAGTATGTGGATAACAAATATATTGGATTGTTAGAAACGTTGAGACGATAAAGGGCACAAATCTTGGACAGCTAACGCTTGACTATCTTATGGATAGCGTGAAGAATTTTGTAAATGGTGAGGCAATTCTGGAGGGGAATCTACCACTGCTGCAGGTAATTCGTAGTAGTACAATTATCAGTTACCTAACATACATTACATAATGTACAGTAATGTTTGTAAACTACTTTTGTTGTCATGCAGACATGGTACTATGAGAAGTTCAGAGTGGACCAATTGGACTCTAGCATCTCATATGAATCAAGGTTAAGGCCGCTGATCCAGAACTGGAGCGAGGGGAAGGCAAAAAAGGTTGACAATATAATCCAGAATAATTATCTATGAGTTGGAGAGGTAAAATGTTAGCACAGTGCATGGATTATGTAACATATATATTTTATAAATCATACTAACGACACTAAACTGCAGTATGTTGAGGACCTGATGAGGCCTTTCATTCCAGCACGAGATGGTACACTGGCCAAACTGAAGACTGGCGCTCAGGTAAATGAGTTACATAAGGCACAAATATATATTGTAACATTCCAACTAGTATGAAGTTATATGATTCTAACTGTTTCAAAGTCTCAGATTAAGGTATTCGTCGGACGTGTATTGACTGATTTGCAAGAAGTTGCCTCCCTCGAGCGGGAGTCCGGTACAGAACAAAACCATAGGATGTGCACCCTTGAGAAGAAAATGGATGAGTGCCTTAGGCGTACCCGTACAAATGGCAAGCTCATGGAGGACCTCATCAAGGAATTGAAGGTAAGCCTAGAATTATGAGATTAGTATATATAATTGGAAATTTACGTGTACAAGTTTTTTCTAATTTAGTTTACTATCAAAACACCCCAGACTAACATGTATTTTTTAAAGAAAAAACACGATGGAATATTTCCAGGAGTGGACGACATACATCTATCTGACCTCGGGGCACCTTCACACCCAATGGAGGCCTCTGTTGAGAATGCTGAGCAGGCTTCTGACCAGGGGAAAGGTAAGCCTAGAATTATGAGATTAGTATATATAATTGGAAATTTACGTGTACAAGTTTTTTTCTAATTTAGTTTACTATCAAAACACCCCAGACTAACATGTATTTTTTAAAGAAAAAACACGATGGAATATTTCCAGGAGTGGACGACATACATCTATCTGACCTCGGGGCACCTTCACACCCAATGGAGGCCTCTGTTAAGAATGCTGAGCAGGCTTCTGACCAGGGGAAAGGTAAGCCTAGAATTATGAGATTAGTATATATAATTGGAAATTTACGTGTACAAGTTTTTTTCTAATTTAGTTTACTATCAAAACACCCCAGACTAACATGTATTTTTTAAATAAAAAACACGATGGAATATTTCCAGGAGTGGACGACACACATATATCTGACCTCAGGACACCTTCACACCCAATGGAGGCCTCTGTTGAGAACGCTGAGAAGGCTTCTGACCAGGGAAAACAAAAGGATGTCACGGAGGTCGCTGCTAAGCACGATTGTAAGCAGGGAATAAAAAATGATGACAATGGAGCCCCCCATGAAGAACCTTGATGAAGATTTAGACGTACGCATGTTAACTTAATTATGAAATAATCATTGTCGTTTCAGAAATAACATTTGATCTTCCACGTACAGGATGAAGCATTCGAAAGAGCTGCTGCAAATATCAAACAGGATCTCAGTGGTATTCATAAGCTTTTGAAAGAGGTGGATGATATCCAGGGAGCTCCTAGTTTTGATAAGCAAATGCATTCCAAAGCCACCACAAGCCTTGAAGATTTCCAGGTGATGCACATTTTACCTATAATTGAGCAAGAATCTGCTAAAGGCTAACACGCGGTTTATTTCGTCTGACAGAATCCGTTCAACAGACGGAGTAAGCAGCACTCTGTGAAGGCTACGGGATCGCGAGATCCTGAAGAGCCCCGTGCCTTCACAGATGATGACAGCCATGATGAATCCTTTGAAAAGCAGCAACAAGTAAGTGTGGTTGAATCGACGCCACCAAATCATGGGGGCGAAAAGAAAAGGGTGGTATTGCAATTATTTAAGAATGACGAGTATGCTTCGTACGACACTGAGAAGAAAAAAAGGAAAAAAAAGACTCCATCAGAGCGTACAAATGATTCAGAGGACACGAACAGTAAAAAGAGGAAAATCGGCTCTAACAACTTAGAAAAGAGGTTAGAAGTTCCTGAAACCTAGAGGGACCAGCTAGACGTGGTTCGACAGGATTTCGTGGCGTCACTGATCAACACTACAAATCGTGAAAAACAAATGGTGTTAGTTGATGACATTGTCGTGCTATCAAAGCATTTGCAATGCCTCACCTATAAAGATGAATCTGAAGATGGTGTATGGTTGGGTGACGAAGTAAGATAGTATTTCAAAAATTTGTTTATGAAGTTTCATTTTTGTACAATACAATTAACTTGATTATTGTTGTAGGTGGTTGATGCTGCGATCCAGCTCATGCGTCATGATCAACCAATTGACACAAGGGACGGCCAACTGGTTTACATTGAGAGGGTGGTCGGCGTCACTAAGCTCGAAAGAGATGGTAGGATAGAGGAGTGCTACGAGGACGCTTTGGCAGGCATTCCTGGAACAACACAAGGAACCACCTACCTGAAACATGATATGGTTTACATTAAGATGACGTAGAACAGATTTTTTTATTACTATGCACGTTGATCTAATTATCTGTGCACTCCAGGTTTTCCTACCTACGAAAAGTTTATACACCCACTGGTTCCTTGTGGTCGTAAACCCCATAAGGAAGGAGATTTAGGTTCTTGATTCACTTTTCCATTGTATGATACCCAAAGAAGTAAATAACGTGGTGAGAATTTCAACATATTTAATTATAAGAAAGGATTTAACATCGTATGTAAGTATTAGTCGTAGGCAACTTCTCATCCCATTGGGCTTGCAGGTACGTGGGATGAAAGCACATCTGAGAGCAGCGATGCGAGTCAATGGGATTGAAAGCAATGCATGGGAATACATTAACGTGACGCAATGGCCAGTACGGAATATTAATGTGCCAAAATCCGATGAGACGTCAGTCAACAATATTAGCTTTTGTTTTTGTTTTAGATTGTTAATATCTGAAATGTTGATCTAATAACATAAAATGTTGCAGTTCTTGTAGTGCACTGTACATGCTGAAGAACATTATTTATGGGAGTAAAACTGAGGTTGCAATATGACGAAGTACGTAGAGTAACACCTAAAATTTTGTCATTTTCTGAAACATATGGAACGATACTAACATATCCTCGCATGCAAGCCTACATCGACAAATTCAGAAGAGCGCTACCTGTTGTGCTTGTCGATTCACCCTACAACAAAATGAAATACGGGACTAGGTTGAAGCAGTACCATGCTAGGCAATCGGATGCAGCTGCGGTTGAAGACGACGAGGATGCAAGCAGTTAGTCCAGCATTGTGGTTCATTCTTACATGTGGAGTGTACACTTGGCCATAAAGCGATAGAGTAGGGTGAGGTTGGGTTTTAGTCCCGAAGAAGGTTTCCTAGCCGTGTTCTTAGTCCATTGCACATGAGTCAAGTTGTAAAACTTCAATAATATTGGTCACTATATTTTGCTTGAAATAAGTTTGGTCTCTACGGGATCTCGTAGAAATCTATATTTGCTTTTGCTACGTCTTGAGCTTGCGTTGGTTTTCCCCGAAGAGGAGAGGATGATGCAGCAGAGCGTAAGTATTTCCCTCAGTTTTTGAGAACCAAGGTATCAATCCAGTAGGAGGCCACGCACAAGCCCCTCGTACCTGCACAAAACGATGGCTACGCGCAACCAACACGATTAGGGGTTGTCAATCCCTTCACGGTCACTTACGAGAGTGAGATCTGACAGAGATAATATTTTTGGTATTTTTGGTATAGAGATGCAAACTGAAAAGTAAAAAAGCAAAGTAAAAACAAAGCAAGTATAAAAGTGATGGAGATTGATATGATGAGAATAGACCCAGGGGCCATAGGTTTCACTAGTGGCTTCTCTCAAGAGCAAAAGTATTCTACGGTGGGTGAACAAATTACTGTTGAGCAATTGACAGAATTGAGCATAGTTATGAATATAACTAGGTATGATCATGCATATAGGCATCACGTCCGTGACAAGTAGATCGAAACGATTATGCATCTACTACTATTACTCCACTCATCGACCGCTATCCAGCATGCATCTAGAGTATTAAGTTAAGAACAGAGTAACGCCTTAAGCAAGATGACATGATGTAGAGGAATAAATTCATGCAATATGATAAATACCCCATCTTGTTATCCTCGATGGCAACAATAAAATACGTGCCTTGCAACCCTTTCTGTCACTAGGTAAGGACACCGCAAGATTGAACCCAAAGCTATGCACTTCTTCATTGCAAGAACTACCAATCTAGTTGGCCAAACCAAACGGATAATTCAAAGAGACTTGCAAAGACAACTCAATCATACATCAAAGAATTCAGAGAAGATTCAAATATTATTCATAGATAAGCTGGATCATAAACCCACAATTCATCGGTCTCAACAAACACACCGCAAAAAGAAGATTACATCGAATAGATCTCCACGAGAGAGGGGGAGAATATTGTATTGAGATCCAAAAAGAGAGAAGAAGCCATCTAGCTACTAGCTATGGACCCGAAGGTCTAAAGTAAACTACTCACACTTCATTTGAGAGGCTATGGTGTTGATGTAGAAGCCCTCCATGGTGGATGCCCCCTCCAGCGGAGCTCCGGAACAGGCCCCAAGATGGGATCTCGTGGATACAGGAAGTTGCGGCGGTGGAATTAGGTTTTTGACTCCTCTTTTGATCGTTTGGGGGTACGTAGGTATATATAGGAGGAAGGAGTACGTCGGTGGAGCAACAGAGGGCCCACGAGGCAGGGGGGCGTGCCCTAGGGGGGGCGCGCCCCCCACCCTCGTGACCGCCTCTGTTACTTCTTGGAGTAGGGTCCAAGTCTCCTGGATCACGTTCGGTGAGAAAATCACGTTTCCGAAGGTTTCATTCCGTTTGGACTTCGTTTGATATTCCGTTTCTTCGAAACACTGAAATAGGCAAAAAAACAGTAATTCTGGGCTGGGCCTCCGGTTAATAGGTTAGTCCCAAAAATAATATAAAAGTAGAAAATAAAGCCCATTATAGTCCAAAACAATAGATAAAGTAGCATGGAGCAATCAAAAATTATAGATACGTTGGAGATGTATCAGCTTTTTACTACCATGTGACAATAATGGTGCCTGGGGCAACCCTAGAAGAATAATGGATTATGATATGTCTATTTTTATACGAGAGAAAAATTTATTAAAGCATGAGCATAGCCTCACAACAGAAGTCAAAAAATACTGCCTGATTCACGCAATCCCAGCTATGTCTCATAGGCAGGCCGCAAAGCCAAAAAAATAGAGCATAGGATAACAAGAGTAAAAGCACGTACCATAGGGGGCCTCTGCAGGTGCTGCAACGCTGAATTGAAGCGATCACCTTCAGGAGCACAGTGGTGTGGCCATGGTACATCCATCCTGCCTCAGGGAATCACATAGCATGTTCTATCATAGCCATGCAAAACAGAGGAAAAATTACTATTTGTACTAACCTTGTCAAGTGTGTGCATGTAACAAATGTTGGACATAACTAAACACGAAAGAAGGAAATGCAACATATGTACTCATTCCTTTCTCTCTGCTTTTTGCGAGGACCATTACTCTCCCTTTAACAAGGCTAAAACATCATAATAAGACTTAACAACAATCTTGAAAAGGTGGATATCCCATGTGAATCTAATTTTTCATATAAAGCACATGCCAAGTCTGTTGATCCCAGTCCAGCAATTGCATAAGAAGAAGCGAGCATCATAAATATTGAGCAACATAAGCTATGAATTGTTTATAGTACATTCCAAAATTAATAGCTTATCATCTCTATTGATCTCCAAATCTCACCTATCAGCCAAATTGAAAGAATACATGTTGAATGCAACGATTGAACGTTCGTAGATCAAGCAGTCGGGGCTGGACGAATGGGGCTGGCCGTCTAGGCCGGCGGCCGGCTTCATCTAGTCCCGCAGAACATGATCCATACCAAACCACCTTGCCATCGGATGAGATGCATGGCCAGATCAAAGCTGCAGCCATGGCTGAGAAATGATATGTAGAGGACGCAAACAACCAATTGGGGTGTGGGAAAGAGGTTGCCTATAACCTTGTGGCTATAGGCACCCGCATGGAGAATTGGGAGGTGGGATGGCGCCGACTCTTCGCCGGCGGCCGCCGCGGGGAGGGCAGTGGGCCTCCTCTCGTGTTCGTTGAAAATGTGGTGCAAGATCGTGAGGGAATTGGGGTGGAGGAAGGGAGGGGCCGCGACGCGCGGCTAGATCCTGCCGGCGACGAGGGAGGGAGGGGCCGCGATGAGCGGCTAGATCCTGCCGGCGACGAGGGAGGGAGGGGCCGCGACGAGCGGCTAGATCCTGCCGGCGAGGATCAAAACCGTAGCGGCGGCGAGGCATAAACCCTAGCGAACGGGATAAATATCGAACCGAAAATAGCCCTAAAATTCATACCGAGAATACGCTCGAAATATTTGGGAGGGAAAATCAGATCAGTTCAAAATATTTTTCTCCCGAAAATGCCCCTCGGGGTCTGATATAATACACGTGACATCAGTGTATTGCATCGGATCTGGACCGTCGATTTTGCTCCGACGGACGGTCCATATCGTCCGGATGCACTGTAAAATGACCTTTTTTTTTCTTCCGTGGTTTCTGATTTGGAGATCCTTGGAAATCCGCTTCAATGGGTGTGAATTCACTTCAGTGATTTCGGCAAAACACCTCGGTGTATCGATGCAAGGTTGAGCTGATCCCTGATCCATCATCACAGAGAGATCCAACAACCCAACATTGACGACCAGGATGGGAGCGGCGGAGATGACGCTCCAGAAATTACAAACGTTGCTCGCGACCACCATGACCATAGCCAAGCCAAGGACAACACGGAGGCCTCAGCCTCCCACACCAAGCAGATCGATCTGTTGGTGGGCAGGGTGGATGATGTTCTTCAATCACAAACCACGCTACTCTCTGAACATCGGCAGAACACATCAACGGTAACTCGCCTGCTGAACTCATCTAATTCCTTGACTAAGAGAGTGGAAGGGCAGATGAGAAGGATGGAAGTGATCAAGGGTAGTCAACACACCACACCACTAGTAGCGGCTATGGATCAGAGGGCTACAGGACCAGGAGTAAATACAGATCGTCGAGAGGCGCAGACTAGGACAATACAGGTTCAGAAACAATACCTAAATCACGAGGATCACCACCCATTCAGATCTCCACTTACCTTTTCCTTACTAGAAGATCTGTAACAGGACTCAAACAAATAGGAGAAATCAGTAGCGTTTGGTCATGCTAAGATGCCTCGCACTGATTTACCACAGTTCAACAGAGAAGATCCAAAATGGTGGAATGACTCTTGTGAAAAGTATTTCCAGATGTTCTCTATTCCTCCTGATAATTGGGCTAGTTTTTCCACTTTGCATTTTCAAGGAATTGCAAAAACTTGGTTTCAAAGTTATGAGGCCTTGCATAGAATCGGAACATGGCCCGATCTGGTGTTGGCACTGTATGATAAGTTTGATGTCAACAAGTATGAGCAACAACTGGAATAGCTGTTTAAGCTGAAGCAATTGGGAACAGTAACTGAATACCATGCTCAGTTTCAGGATTTGATGCACAAAGTGTTGACACATAACCAGGAGTTTTATAACTTTGTATTTCTCTCTGATCTATCCGCCTTCTTTGGTAAAATAGATTGATTTATCTTCAGTGGAAGAGGTGCTTGGTAGTAGGTTCAATCTTGCGGTGGCATTACTATGTGACAGGAGCAGCAGCAAGGCACGTATTTGTATTGTTGCTACTTTACCACGGGGTTCGAACATATAAATTGATCTTACTTTGTCTACATTATGCCATCATTCTTCAAGCATTACTCTGTTTGTTATGAACTTAATATTTTGAGATGCATGTTGGATAGCGGTCTTGGACTGGAGTGATAGAGTAGATGCAGATAGATTCAGGTCTACTTGTTCAGACATAATGCATATATATTGATCATGCCATGAAGAATCGTCACAACTATGAGCTATTTTATCAATCATCCAACAGTAATTTGTCTGTCCACCGTTGCTATGCTCATGAGAGAGATGCCTCTAGTAAAACTATGGCCCCCGGGGTCTACCTTCCTTATGTACTAAAACCTAAAAAATCCTCATTCTTTTTATTTTCTTTTATCCATTTACCACTAACAAATTTAATCCTTGCAATTGGCGAGAGCAAGGGGATTGAAAACCCTCTTACCTTCATTGGGTGCAAGCATTTGCTTTATGTGTGTAGGTACCAATTTGCTGCTGCATGACTCCACCGCTGCCGCTTGCATGCATGTGACGTGCTCGATTCCGATTGTTTCAATGGACCGATCACGATCATCTCACCATCAGTCATTTCTCGGATTTCCTTCCCAACACGACAATTTATGCACCTTTGCGCAGTCCCAATTGTCAACCTCTGAATGTACCGATATCTCAAGCGGACGCACACAACTTCGATCTTCTTCTGTCCTCCTCTAGATCATCCACCGCGGCCTCAAATCGAATCTTGCTCATGATACCACTAGTTAAAATAATCCGAGCGTTAGTCGATCTACCGAGGATCAAGCAACCACACAAGCACGAAATCAAGATTTGTTAACGAGGTTCATCATATGACTACATCCCCGGGGCCTGACTATGGGCGCTGCTCCCCATGACACCATCACAATACTACAATCAGGTTGCCCATGCGCCGGCACACATTGCCGGCTCCCGCGTGTTTTTACTATTATGTTGGCATAGGTTATATCGTGTGTCTACCCGTCATTATATAAGAGTCCTAGGATATAGGTGTCCTAATAGAACACGACTCCTACCCTGTCTACACACCAAGTCCAACTGTAACCTAACTTATACAAATATATTTGACACAACTCTAAGAAAAACTACTCGGGCCCTTTTTTTTTTTGCAAAATCACCATGTATTGCATAATTTATTTCCGAAAAACACTGATCAACTGATTTACCCCGTTTGATCACTTTTCCAACAGGTAGGTCCTGCTCCTTAGGAGCTAACTTGGCAAAAAGAAACATCATATGCACATGTTGACTATTTCTTCTTCCTTCTCCTCTCTCCCCTCTCTTAGACAGTGTATCAAATATGTTGTCTACACTTGGATGGGCCAGCTCCTTGCAGGTGTCCATGGCCACCCCATGCTCCTCTTGCTCCCCGATCAAGCTGACGCGGCGAGCTACACAATGCCATG
The DNA here is from genome assembly GCA_021605205.1 of Aegilops longissima. Classification (NCBI taxonomy): domain Eukaryota; kingdom Viridiplantae; phylum Streptophyta; class Magnoliopsida; order Poales; family Poaceae; genus Aegilops; species Aegilops longissima. The sequence goes on along the minus strand of CM038681.1, from coordinate 54,236,805 downwards.
CCATGACGGTGCCTAAAGCGTGACGAGTCAAACGTCAGAGCTGTGCTCTACCATGGACGTCGCTGAGGTCGCACACGCCCGAGCTACACCCCATCATGGTCGTTGTCATGCCCTCCCGCGGCACCCATGTGATACGTCTCAAACGTATCTATACTTTTTATTGTTTCATGCTATTTTAATATCACTTTTGAATAATTTTTAGTAATTTATATTATTTCTTTGGACTACTTATTAATGCACTGACTGAGGCAATTATTGTTTTCTACATGTTTTTGGTTTTGCAGAAAACCCATATCTATGGAGGTCAAACAACCCTGAGGATTTAATATGATTTTTTTGCGGCCTGAAGATTCCAGAAAGTGTTGGGACTTGCAAGGGAGCCAGCCAAGGACCCCACGTAGCCAGGGTGACCCGCGCCGGGTGGTCGCGTGGGCCCCTGGGCACCACATCCATTCTTCCGCCTATAAATTCCATATTTTGTGAACCATTCGTACCAATTTTCTCTAATTTTTCCGCAACCGCAAATTTCTGTTCTGAGGAGATGCAGTATGTGGATGCCTATTTTGGTACCCTGGTGGAGGAGGGATCCACCATCGGAGGCTTCTTTATCAACATTACTGCCTCCATGACCATGTGTGAATAGTTTCTTTAGGACCTTAGGGTCCATAGCAGTAGCCAGATGGCACCCTCTCTCCCTTGTGATTCAATACAAAGTTCCCGTGAGCTGCCTCACATGATCGTGATCTGTATGATGTAATTGATGGTGTGTTTGTTGGGATGTGATGAACTGTCACTTTATGATCAGATTTCACTGAAATTAACTGAACTTTGTGAAGTTTATTTGTTTTAATTGAATAGTTTTGTATGCTGTCCGATCTATTTGTCTTCTTTGGCCAAGTTTGATGGGTAGTTCTTCAGAGGGAGTTGTGCATTGTAATGGATTTAATTTTGCAGTGATTGATCTCAGTGATAGAAAGGGAACGAATACGTACTGTATTGTTGTCACGGAGGATAGAATGATGATTTCCTTATCACACTTGGATGATAGTTTTATTGTCTACATTACTTCATCATGCTTATTTCAATGCTATATTTACTATGAACTTAATACTTCAAGATGCATGCTAGATAATGATCTTGGGGTGCAGTATTAGTTGTAGATGCGGCTGGACAACAGTCTACATATCACAAACGTAATACCTATACGAGATTATACCATGGATGATCAAAATCATAAATATAAATATTACAATTTCATCGATGCCCAACTATAATTTATTTACCACGGCACACTTGAATGCTTGGAAAGATGCCTTGGGGGATTATATTCCTATACTAAAAACTTTACAAAAAAAATATTATTTCTTTGTTGTACCATATTGTTTATTTTATACATCTATCAATTCCTACCATACCGTGCAATTTAATTTTGTAACTAGCAAGACAAGAAGCTGGACAACCTTCTTGACGTGTTGGGATAAGTTTGTTTTGTGTTTTGTGTGCAGGTATAAGTGACTTTCTTTGATGGAAGAACTCCATCTGGTTTGATAAACCTTGTTTCTTTATTAAGGGAAATATTTATTGCTAGGTTACTTCACCCTTATAGTTGGGGGTTACCCAACCACTCTTACGACATAGAAAAAACCATGTTGCTGTAGTCCTAAGCTGGACTGTTCTCCAGCGCGCACCAAACCCACTGGATTGTGCTCCTTGCGTGCACGCACGGAGCTCGAGGCTCGTGCTCACTGTTGTCGTCGTCATCGCCGCCGCCAACGGCCACCTTCGGTACAACCACCTTGTCCAGAAACCCCGCCATGTCGCGCCTAACCTCGTCATCGAAGGAATGGCACCGAGAAGCCCTCAAGCTGACGCACACATCCTTTCTTCCATGACCATGTCGATTGGCCCCCGCGCCCGATCTCCGTCCATGGCGAGCGTCGTGTCCTTCTGGCGATTCCCTTGCTTCCCTGCAGTGCCTCTAAGATGCAAGTGTCCACCCTGATCCCTTGAATCATCCTCCAGCTATCTTCTCATGCCCATGCTCTGGTTGTTGTCACCGCTGCCCGGACAACACCCCCATGCCTCTCCTGACCTCGCGTCCGCGACCCTCACGCCTTGCAAATGCCCGCACCGCTCTTGTTCGTAGACCAGCTCGGTGGTGCTCTGGTGGCCCCCGGATCTCCCCGTAGCGGTGCGCCGGCCGCCCTGAACATCATGACCTACACGTCCCTGTGCCCTAGCAAGTGGACGGGAGCACAAGAGGATGTATGACGTACACCGCGGCCTAGAGGCCCAGGTTGCTCTGGTGAAGTGTCGCAACTCCAACTTGGCCTCCTCGGGGCTGATCTTGGTGGCGGCTGGCCTTCTGTTAGGGCGGGGCAATGGGCAAATGAGAGAGGAGAAAGAGAGATAGGAAGATTAGACTAGTCGACGTGCACATGTGGCATTTTTTTGCCAGTCAGCTCCTGACATGCGGAACCCATGTGTCAAAAAAGTGGTCAAATGGGGCAAATCCCCCGACCAGTGTTTGGTGCAAAAAAAAATTACACAATATACGGTGAATTTTGAAGAAATATAGGGACCAAGTAGTTTTATGCAAATCTAACCGCAAATATGATAGTTTTCTACAATTAACTCCAGCTGCCGCGACCCCCACATGACAGTTGCCGAGCCGCTGCTCTTTTCGAGCTCTCAGCTGTTGGCCAGCGCGGCGGCGGCTCTGGCCAGCATCCCTGACTCTCCGGTGGCACCAAGAAGGCCCCAAAGCCCAAATTGTTAGATTGTTAAAGTAGGCCAATTTTTTTGGGAAACAGTTGTTTGGCATCTGGAAAACACAACAGCCGCGGGTGCCTAAAAACCTTAAAACCATTTTAGGCATCAAATTTCACATCATCTGTTAGAGATGCTGTGAGGTAGTGATGTTTGATGCACTCATGAATGTTTGTCTTTTACCTCGCGTTGCCTCTGATAGTGTGAACTAGCTTCACCCAGCAATGCTACATTTATGAGAAGAATTTACGGAGTCAGGCGGTCATCGACATCCATTAATACACCAAATGTGAGTAGAAGACATGTAATTTCTCTTCAGTAACATGCGAGACAATGAAATAGCATGTCTCAACCTCATCTTGTATAAGAGCATCTCTAACAGACTCCTTATTTTGCGGGCCTTTAAAACCGTGATAATATGCATAACACTAAACTGCCCCAGTCTCACTAATTGATTGGTGTTAATTGATAGCACTGCCGAATAAGCAACACTAGTAACTACTACTTGAACAAGACTCCTTATTTTGCGGGCCTTATTTTGCGGGCCTTTAAAACCGTGATAATATGCATAACACTAAACTGCCCCAGTCTCACTAATTGATTGGTGTTAATTGATAGCACTGCCGAATAAGCAACACTAGTAACTACTACTTGAACAAGAACCGTAGCAGTGAAACCAATTGGTTGCTCTTATTCTTCCATGCCACGTTAATGAATGATACACTACTCGGTTTTGCACCAACCTACTGCTAGGAGATCATGAATCTGCAAAATTTACATTTACGTTACTATACAACAGCGATCATTTTGCGGAGATTTGGAGAACCATCTACTAACCATCATCAGTTTGACCCTGAAAAAATCTAGTAACTATCAAATCGCACTAGAAAATCCGTAAACATAGTAGCAGGAATGTATCACTGCTTTTCAAAATCTCAGTTGCCAAAAACAACACAAATTCAGTCACCGGTCACCACCAACAAACTAAGAAAGCATTTGGTCAAAAAAGAAAAAACCAAGAAAGCATCGGCAACTTATTCGGTAGATCACAACCGTACGGCAGAGATTAGTAACAATTACATCACAGCAGAAAAACGACTTCACGCAAGAAATGGACAAGTCTAATTGTCACACACGTATAGACATTTTAAAAGTACACCAAACTGCTACATACTACTGTGAATATAAGCAACGCAAACTACTACCAGAACAAGAACACCACATAGCAAGGAAACCAATTAGGTTGCTCTTAGTCTTCCATGTCAGGTTAACGAACAATATACTTGGTTATGTACCTACCTACTGTCAGCAGATCAAGAATGTGAAAATTTACATTTACATTACTACAAAGCACACTCACTTTTCAGATTAGGATGGTCACCCAGTAACCGTCGAATCACATGAAAAAATCAGTAGCAGAAATGTATCGTCGCTTTTGAAATCTCATTTTGCCAAAAGCGGCACAAAATTCAGTTACATCCAATGAGCCATCAAAGCATTGGCAATTAAATGGGACGATTGAACAATGGAGTCGGTTGGTTCTGCACCTAATGCGGAAGCGTAACCTACTGATCATCAACCTAGAATCTCATCTCACATTACTTCAAAACAAAATCGTACGGCAGAGTCTAGTAGCAATTGCATATCACAGCAGAAATGAATCATCGCTTTCCAAGTCTCCAGTTTACAAGAACATCACAAATTCAGTTCTTACTTCTTACAACAAGAGAGACAAGCAATCATTCAGCAACTTGCATCAACCAGTAACTAGTACTTCAACGACTTGCAGATAACCAGAGTCAACAACCACTAAAGTAACAGAACCATCGACACACACATTTCTACTACGAACACGATCTAAGATGATGTGGATTTGGTGACGGCCTTGGTGCCATGGTAGAGCCAAGCAACCGTTGAGCAACTTCTATCCAGCACTAGTACTTAAACGACATGCAGATAACCAAAGTCAACAACTACTCTTCCTCCGAAGATACTACATAAAATGCCTTGTAATTTTTGAACCTGTCGACGGCACCGTCGCCAGCTTTGAAGGCAGTCGTGGAGAGATTGCCGGGGAGGAGGAGGCGGATGGAGGTCCGGATCTCCCGGGTGCCGATGGTGGACTTCTTGTTGTAGCGGGCGAGCTTGCCGGCCTCGGCGGCGAGCCTCTCGAACATGTCGTTGACGAAGGAGTTCATGGCGGCCATGGCCTTGGAGGTGATGCCGAGCTCCTTGTCGTGCACCTGCTTGAGCACCCTGTAGATGTGGACCTTGTAGGTCTCCTTCCTTCTCTTGCCCTCCTTCTGGTCCCGCTTCTTGCCGCCGCCCGCCTTGGAGGACGTTTCGCCCGCCGGCAGACGCTTCTCGGCCACTAGCTTCTTCCCGGCAGTTGCCTGGGGCTTCTCGGCCGCCTTCTCCGTCGCGGGATCCTTCTCCGCGGGCTTCTTCCCGGCCGCCTTCTCCGCCGCGGGCTCCTTCTCCGCGGGCTTCTTCCCGGCCGCCTTCTCCGCCGCGGGCTCCTTCTCCGCGGGCTTCTTCTCGGCCGCCTTCTCCGCTGCGGGCTCCTTCTCTGCGGGCTTCTTTTCGGCCGCCAATTCCGCCGCGGGCTCCTTCTCCGCCGGCTTCTTCTCCGTCGCCTTGGGGGCCATCGCTTGTGCGGGACGGTGGTTGTGGCTTTTGGTGGTGGTTTGCGTTTCGTGCGTAGTGGACGTGGGAAGGAGGATCATGGCGGATGGGTTTATAAAGTGGGGAGACGTGGGCGCTGATTGGAGGAGGGGGTGGTGGCCCGGATCGGTGGGGTCGTGTGGTGGGACCGTAGGATGCGTCCCGCGCTGTCTCGCGTGGACGGACGGATGTGCTTCCGCTTGGATCGCTGGCCTGGCAAAAATGGTCGCGAGAACGGTTCAGCACCTCTTTTTTTTTTGAGCCCATAACCTTCGTTTCTTTACTTTCCTTTTTCTTTTCTGAGCCGAGCACCATCCCTTTGGGATACCATGAATTTGTTTTTTGTTTACTTCACTGTGTATTATTATTTTCAAATATCAAGAATAATAAATATTCATTTCGGGACTGTTTTGAGCTGAACAATTTTCATGCCGTTTTGAGCCACATTGAGATGTTTAAACATCATTTTTACGTAAGAACATAATGGTGTCAAAGCTAGGATAAACATAAGAACGAATTTCCTTTGCAACAAATCTAAGCTAGTAAGATGAAGGAAATAGAACAGGATTCCATATATGTCTATATATCTTGTACACTGAGAAAAATAGCACCTGACTACTAAACAAAACTACAATGTGTTTAAAGAGAAAAAGGGATATAGTCAGTTTTGTTTCGGAAAGGAAATACAACCAATTCATTGCCGCCGATTTGATCAGATAAAATGTGGAGGAAGAAGTGGACGATGACCACAGTAAAGGCGACTCCGATTCATGAATTTTCAATCACAATACGTTAGGCTACCACGGGGGGCACACGTGGCGGGACCGGACGACATCCGAGCATCGACCCGGCGCCACACGTCATGACGCGGAGGACGGATGTGCCGCTAGGCTCCATTATAAGATCGACGAGGTCAATCTCACCAACCTGCCAGCCGGCCGTTGTGCCCAGGGAACTGCTGCTAGGATGCCACCGGCAACAGGAGCACATCGTCGCCTGAACTCAACCACTTCCTAATAAGTCGTCGTGGGGGCTTGGTCAGAAGGTAACAACTATAGATCTAGTGTCGTCAAAGCCACTCGAGAGACAGGTTGGCGGAGGAGAGTAGTCGCATGGAGGTGGGGTATGGGGTAGACATGGTAGCCAAAGCTAGTGCCAGGCGCTCCTCGAAACACTACCTAACCATACACACGTTGACCACAATTGCCACCGTCTAGACTCCCCTCCCCGCTACCACTGAGGAGACATTGCTCTACATGTTGCCTCACCCACGGTTCATCCTCTGTCTTGGTGGAAAGCAAGCTAGTGTGAATCATCATAGTCGGAGGGGGCATTGCGGTGGCTAGGTCGTCGCTGATGACGAGCAAGCACATGGACACGATGGAGGAGTCCCCCTTGCACCACCTAGCCGACAATGAGGGTCATGATGACGATGGTGGTAGGGCAAAAGGCAAACTACTTCCTTTGTTCCCTAATATAAGACCTTTTAGCCATTTCTTAATTCGTACGTATATACACACATTTTAGTATGTATGTTCACTCAATTTAGTATGTATGTAGTCAATATTTTGAAATGACTAAAAGGTCTTATATTAGAGCACGGAGGGAGTAATATATAACCAATTGCACGACATCGAGACGTGAGCATGCGCTCGGGATCAGGAGGAGCCAAGTAGTGAGAAGTGAGAGAGTGAGTTCCCAGGTGTGTTGACAAAATATGAGTGACATTAACACACACAGGTACCATGAAAACAGGTTTTACACAAATGTATATGGATCTTTTAGTAATATGTCAAGTACCAGAAGTAAGCGATTGTAATATGACAAGTACCGATGGAGAAAACATTTGTCGTAACATGTTGACGACCTCGAGGAAGGCACGGTGAAAACGAAGCATCGATCAGGTCAACATTTGAGAGATAAAAACTAAAAAAAAAAATGAATTTAGAAGAATCTTTGATAATGTCATACCATTGGATGCATGCCTCGAAAGGAAGGTGTGGCACTGAAGACATTTTTGAGTTTTGTTGTTCAAGTCACTAATTTGGAGCTAGCAAATTGTCCTAATCTGTTTATTATCCGAATATCCATACAATAAAACAATGAATGCCATGATCGGCAAATTATTTTTGAAATATTTAAGTAATTTCCCATGTTGCATGGCTATTCACATATGCAAGAATTGTATGATGGCTCTCTTCCAGCTTCTGGATGCGACGGTCTTTCTGTCCGCTTCTTCTCCGTGTGGTGAAGCGGCTACCGATGTTTGGCCCCTTGGTCTTTAAGCTTCTCGTTGAGGAGCTGTGCACGTTAGTGATGTGCTTCTGTCGAGGTTTAGGGCGTCGGGCTGCACAACATGGGGAGGGTTAAGGGTGCCCAAGTAGCTGCAGAGGAGCCGAACCCCCGTCCACGGCATCGGCCGGAGAGCCAAGGGGACGGCGACGTGCAACGGATTCTGGGAAGTTCAGGACACAGCCTCAGCGCAGCACGCGGGCATGGAGTTCCAGCCGCCGGACCGTCGCTCTGGGAGGGAGTGGGTTAGGACGAAGAGCCGAACCCTCGTCGGCGGCGAGGTCGTCTGCTCGCCCCTCAATCTATTGCTCTATAGTCCAGTTAGCGTGCAGCGCGCAGTGTGAATGAAAGTACTTATCGGAATACAAAAAGCTTTGTTATTTAGAAGATTAATTAGGAAAATAAAAGCGATTGGATTGGAACTAACGGACGATATGGATGTCTACAACACCTGTGCAGTAATACTTGGACTGCAGAGGAACCGAGCCCATTCCAACTGGAGCTTGGATTCAGGAGTTTGGGGGTCTTCGAGATGAAGATTTCTAGTAGTTTCGTGTTTTGAGTATGTGGGAATTACTTCATGTATCTTTCATATAGAGAATTTTCCAAACTTATGATTAGGTTGATAATCGATGTGTTTTGTCTGATGTATCAGTTTAGTGGAATCCATAGGATGGTTTGAAACCGGCAAAGTCATCAGCGCTGCTATACACACGACGAATATGCAGCCTGCTTGCACGATTCATACGTGGCAGCTCAAACAGCAAGCTTACATGCAGGAGCGCAGCTGGGGAGGCAGTGTCGTTCGGAGGTCGTGCCGGAATTGTCGTCCGTGAAGCAATTTCGCAAATGTTTTGACCTGCAGCCCGCCTCACCAGAGATGAAATCTAAGAACCACGTCACCGATCCGCGCCCTCACTCTCCCGGATCACCATCTTAGCCGTCCAATCCCGTATAGATCCAACGGCAGACTGCGCCCTCCCCTTGTTAAATCCCCTTTCGATTCCTCCCGACTCTCACCACCAGCAGCCGCCGGCACCACCGCTCCTCCATTTCGATCCAAATCAGACATCAGCTCCAAGGAAGCCGTCAGCCATGTCCGGCCGCGGCAAGGGCGGGAAGGGGCTGGGCAAGGGCGGCGCCAAGCGCCACCGGAAGGTGCTGCGGGACAACATCCAGGGCATCACCAAGCCGGCCATCCGGCGGCTGGCGCGGCGTGGCGGCGTGAAGCGCATCTCGGGGCTCATCTACGAGGAGACCCGCGGCGTGCTCAAGATCTTCCTGGAGAACGTCATCCGCGACGCCGTCACCTACACCGAGCACGCCCGCCGCAAGACCGTCACCGCCATGGACGTCGTCTACGCCCTCAAGCGCCAGGGACGCACCCTCTACGGATTCGGCGGCTAGGCCGCGCCGGTCCAGGCCAGGAGGATCCGTCTCGCACCACCGGATTAGTACTAGTAGCTACGCGTTGTCTGGTGGTGGTGTTCATGTCCTTGGTGTAATGGCCGCATCTCGCTGCTGTTTGCCCTGGACTTTGTTGTTTGGATGTACTGACGGAATGGAAATCGCAGCATTTTACCCCTGAATTCGTATGGAATCTGTGGCTCAGTCGATGTTTGTTTGTGCGTGCGGTCAGATATTACCAGCGCTTTCTTCAATCCCCATTGCCCCGTTTTGTAAATTTCTGCCCCCAAATCCTGTTTGTGTTGGCTTCAGTGTTTTCTGGATTCTCAAACCAAATCTTATTTTGTTGGCTTCAGTGTTTTGATGGATTCAGGCTGAAGAAGGTCAAGTGCTGGGAGTTGTGTTGTTCCTCTATCGTGATGTAGAACTTGTAGTGCTGGAGTTATATCCCTAGCTAGAATGTGTTTGAGCTACCTGTGATGTCAAACTTGTGCAGTATGTGCCCATGTTGGTTCAGTGGAGTAGTACATTTTTTTGTTGAACTATTTGTTTTGTTGTGACTTGCGTACTATCAAGTTATTAGTGTTAACTGGTGAAGCGTTAAACATGTGTTTGGTGCCTGATTGGTGAAATGTTGCTGCTGTTCATCTTTTTATTGTCAGTGTATCCTGTAATTGATTTTTCTTTTGTGAAAACTCCACCTGTGTATTGATCAAATAACAAGAGTCATACAATCGTTTATTACATAACTAGCCACGCAGGGCGGAACAGTATTTCAAGAATTGAACCCGCAAATTTACCAACTATGAGTTAGGCGCTTTAACCATTCTAAATTTAGCTATCTCATGCGCCGTCATATTAGCCTGTCAATCTACAATCTTCAGATCCTTAATAAACTTAGCAACGCTGATTGCTTCCTTTTTTAGATCCACCTGTCAAAGGTTTTTTTTTTTGCAAGAAAAGATGCAGCAAAAGAGCAGTCAATTTTCAAAATAATTGGTTTGAGAAGAGTGGTACTAATGTATATTCTGGCAAGACACGCACGAAGTTTCGCTTCATCCGCACCAGAGCACACATGAATAAAATCCCATGATGAAACCAGGACTTCTTCCAGATGATTCCTGGCGATAACCCCAACACTAGCTGATCCTAAACTCTCCACGAAGTTAGCATCAACATTTACCTTAATATACTCCGGATCCGGAGGCTTCCAAAGAGCACGGTCATTTTTGACGGACTAACGTACTTCCCGTCACCAAGCACCCCCTTACCCTTTTTGCTTAAGTACACTTGCACACAATTGTAGGCAGTCGTGAATGTTTTCCAATAATTTTCTACGAAGACAACAAAGGCGGTCATAGATTCTTTCCCTTTTCCAAAAATCAGATCATTCCTCAGGTGCCAAGCTCTCCATAACATAAATAAAACTTGCTCGCGAACGAGCGACCCCAGTTGATCAAGTAGGATGAGGAGCCAGTACGGCCCCGTAAATTTGAACAACTCCTCACCCGGAATATTTCACACTTCCCCCAAGGCGATACGCAAAGCACGCGCCTTAGGACAGGTCACAAGGGCATGGAAAATACTCTCATCTTGAACACCACAAATAGTGCATAAACCCAGGACCGTTTGATGATGGGTTACCCTATTTACCTGTACCACCAACTTGTTGGTGGCAGCTCTCCAAGCAGAAATTCTAACTTTTTGCGGGACTTTAGCCTTCCAAATAACATCCCACATTCTTCTTTCCTCATTAACCGCATTGCTAGAAATTCTTATCTCCTCGCTGCAATCCTTGAGATTTAACGCTAGCTTGTACGCATTTTTAACAGAGAACATCCCACTTTTCTCATAATGCCAAGCAACAAGACCCCCCCTCCCCCACAGATGCATAACTTTAAGATCTCTTCAGCATCATGATGAAAAAATAGCTGCCTAATCAAAATTTCTTCCCATGTTTTAGTCCCGCTCATGAATAATTTCGACATCCATTTCAGTCTAGTACGCTTCTTTTTTGCTATAGCTTTTAGGCCCGAATTTCTTGGAAGCCAATTATCTCTCTAGATGTTAACATTGTTGCCATCGACCACTCTCCATATGACCCTTTTTTTAACAGTTCCAATCCATGCATAATACCCTTCCAATTCACCGACGTGGCTTGCGCGAAAACCATATCCAATATATGACCATTGGGATAATATTTTGCGTTCAAAACCATAGCACACAACGAGTTCGGGTACACTAATAACCTCCAGGCTTGCTTAGCTAATAGAGCTTGATTAAATAACCTTAGAACACGGAACCCCATGCCGCCCTTACTTTTTGGTTTTGTTAGTTTATCCCAAGCTAGCCAATGTGTTTTCCTTCTATCCCTCTTCGACTCTCCACCGGAAATTCCTTATAGTCTGAGCAAGTTCCTCACATAATGAGACTGGGAATTTAAAAAGTCCCATGGCATATACTGAGAGCGCTTGTAGAATACCCTTAATTTGATATTCCTTTATACCAACTAGAAGCATACTTTTCAATCCAATCTGACGCTCTTTTTAAAGCCTTATCCTTGGTCGCCTCAAATTTTTCAACCTTCATTCTATCCTCAGGCACTGGTAATCCAAGGTACTTATCCTCAAAAAAATCAGCGGTAATTTTGAGAATAACCATCGTAGACACCTGATCCTCCATACTGCCCTTTTTACCAAATTTAATGGAGCACTTATCTGGGCTCAGAAGCTGACCAGTTCCCTTCTCATAAACCGACAAAAAAATTTTAATGGTTAATGCTTGATCAATGGACCCTTTGAAAAATAGGAGGCTATCATCCGCAAACAAAAGATGTGAAATACCTGGACCTTGTCTGCTTAGCTTAAACTCTTTAAGAGCACCTTTCTCACAAGCATCCTTTAACAACAAGGAGAGTGCCTCAGTCACAGAAAGGAACAAATAAGGTGATAAAGGATCCCCTTGCCTATAATTGATGTTGATTTTGTTGGTGAGTAGTGAATTTTATTTAAAACTGTTTGCTGATTGATACAACAGAGGCAGGCATGCCTGCGGCAAAATTTACCCGTACGCGGCGGGCATGGCAGAATTTTCTGCCTGGAAAGGCAATTTTTTACCTCACGGGCACGAGCTCTACCCATGCACGAGCACCATGGTGCCCCACTGCCATCCATAAAATAACTATAACACAATACTACGTAGCAATTTCAGATTTTTGAGGCATTGAGCATTTATACAGATACACTAGTCGATTAAGCATCTTCAAGATCCAAGGCCAGAACAAGAATTCTGAAAGGCATATCAAAGAGGAATTTCGAAACACTACACAAGGTGGGAACGGTACTACAAGATCAAGTCGAATGCGAAAACAAAGTGCAAGAAGAGTCCAACTCCAAGGCATTAAAAAAATCTCCTAAACAGTTCCTAGGAAGCATGCAACAACCAATACGAGAGTAAATATAACTACTCCAACCTATGCATGGTATCATCACCATCATTGTCCAACACGGTGTATCACATTGAATGCATTTGGTAGACTGCACTAGGCTCAAGAGGGCCGATGGATGCAATTTTGGCCCATTTGGTTGTCTAAGTTGCATCAGAATTTTGTCGCACACGAACCTTAAAGTATCTCTGGGCTTGGATCTGGAAGAACGCTCGAATCAGTCCTTTTTTCAGAGCCATACCTGAGCGATGCAACTCGAGGCGGTTGCGCGTGCGGGGACACGGGGAAGATGGCATGTAATTTCTCGAAGTGGTGCCATAAATACTCTGACCACTCTCTCACTGCTCACTCTCGCCTCTCTCCACTCTCTCATCGATGGCACACGCACAAGATCTGGATGGCGAGCATCAGAGCCAAGATCTGGACGTCAAGCACCGACGTCGAGCAACGTCTTCATCACCCCTCAGGCACGCGTCTGTCAATGGCAGTAAGCCCTCTATCCCCGATGGTCGATTTACGCATCAATTATACCATTTGCACACTCGAATTAGGCATCGAATCTACTTCTAGGCTTCGAGGACTGAACAAAGCATACCCTATATATTGGGGGTTTGAGCGGTTTGAACAGGATTGCGTATGATTTTCACTCTTTGGGGGGAGGGGAGCACTGTCCACTCAAATCCACCAATATTCTAAATATTCGTTTCGAAAGTTTTGTTTGAGTGTGGGGTTTATGATGAGTTCATCCTTAAGGTACTTCTTAAAGGTATGATCATTTCTAATGAGCCGAGGCCAAATGTTGATGGTCACATGGTTAGGTTTTCCGCACCTCATGTCATAATAATGTTGGGGCAATATGTCTATTGGGCAAAACTAAAGTTTTGGTCGGTGAATTTTGTGTCATTTTTTTATGACCAGCAAACGGCCAGTGCGTTTCAACAGGACAAAAAAAATCATAATCTCCAATGTCCATGACAAAATTTTGCTGCATCACCGAGATACACTACCACTCTCATTTTCGTGAAATCGTGAACAATGTTTGAAAATCATGAACATATTTTTAAACTTGTGAACATATCTGAAATATTTTTGCAGATTTTCAAATATTTTCTAAAATCATGAACTTTTTTGAATTCATGCAAAATTTGTAATATTTCCAAACATTTTTTAAAAATCGTGGAATTTTTAAAATATATTTCCTGGATAGGCGAACATTTCTAGAATCGACCAATATTTTTTGGAATTTTTTGATGAAACAGTTTTTGAAACTCATGAACATTTTTTGATTTAATGAACATTTTTGAAAATGCATGATCATATTTTGAATCAGCGAACATTTTATGATTCAATAAACTATTTTATAAGTCACAATAGTTTTTATTTTTAGGATATTTTGAATTCATAAACAATTTTTGAATTGGCGTAATTTTGTTCAGTTTCATTAACATTTTTAATACACGAATTTTCCAAAAACATTATGAACATTTTTTATTTGCTGAACATTTGTTTTCAAAATTTCGAGTATGTGAACATTAAAATTCCAAACATTTTATAAAAATCTCGTACATTTTATGAATCCACATATGTTTATGGATTATTAAACAATTTATTTCAAAATTCCCATTTTTTTATTTTTCGGACATTTTTGAATTTTAAATTTATTTAAAGTAGAAAAAACAAAGATGGAAAATAAAAACGCAAAATAAAAAACAAAATTTAAAAACCAGGCCGCCTGGACATGAGCCGGCCTAAAGAGGTGCTCTGTTTCTTCTCTCAGCACGCAGAGCGTAGTATAGATGGTTGCTGCTGCATGGGCCGTCCCCGGCAGGGATTCCCCTGTGTGAAACCTTTTTTTATCACTTTATTATTACGTATAGATATGCACCACGAAATATTCACGACGGTCCAAAATTATGTTAATGAATTATGACCACAATTTCCATAGCAAATGAATTTTGTTTAGAGAATTGTTCTAAAGTACATGTTGTCGCCATATTGTTATTTGGTGAATCCTGATGTAATTTGATGGCCGGATTTAATATTTGGGAAACCTTATGATATCCTACGAAAATATTAATGCCATTTCACTATGAATGTCGAGTTTAATGTTTACCCGGTGGCAATGACATCTATATTTTTATGTTAATTCCAATGTCATTTTCATAATATATCATTGAGAATTTTAATGATAGTTTTGACACTTATGTTTAATATTGTTATCATTGTCAGCTTTTGTGACAAAAGGTATCATTGTGTCTGATGGCAACCATGATTAGATTATGTTGTCAATTTATTTTAATGTTGGCTATTAATTTAGCCAAGTTCTTCCTGATCATTAGGTGATCTCAGAATGGAACCAACGAGAAGTTTTGATTAGAGATTTAACGACAAAGTTTTTATGGCATACGATGATACTTCGACTAACATTAATTATTTTTCATGTGCCATGTATGAAAAAGTAAGATCCTTTTCATTTTTGCCCAACGGTGATACATGTTCGAATAATAATTAAGCATATCTTTAATTCATCTCATTGCATGGTTAATTCATGCTCGATGTTTTGTTACGATGTTCATAACGTTTCCTCATTCCACCCTTTTTTTTTACCAATGAACATTAAGAATTATGCTAAACTTTGGTTTTGGCATGCACGTACCTTATTTAGACAACTTTCCCCACATGAAGAATTAGAGATCATTGTCTCATGTAAGGAATCTCTCAACGTTTCTGCCGCTAACGCTAAAGGATGTTAATCATGATGCTAAGGAAACCATTGGGAGTGGTCGCATAAGTTGTGTGTCAACATGCACATTACTAATTCAAAGGAGGTTAAAGAAAAGACTATTTAGTTTATTCCACTAGCGTTTGGAGATGTCTTAATTCTCCATCTTAATGATGATGTTTGTTTATGCTCCTAGTTATTGGAGAAACTTATTTTTTTCTCTGTATGTAATGGATCACATGATTATGTATGATTTTAAATGTATGGTCAGGTCAACTCCAATTAGCTGGCGTTATTCTTGCCAAGTGGCGAGACAACTTATGTTTTCATTTTATAATCATTATGTGTGTTATGGTACAATTAAGATGTAAGAGAAGTGTAAAATAATGAGACGTCGTCAAAAGTGCAACCTTTTCCATTAGACCACATTTTAGAGGGAGAATGGATGTCTCATTTAAGATGAGGTATCACACTCACCTCTCTTACTCAAACCATAACACAAACTATGATAATTCTCTGATTAAGATGCAACAAGTTTATTTAGAAGAATGAATTAAAATCACAACAATGTTGTAACTCCTTTTATCATGTTTACATCTACTTACTCCCTAGGCCACATTTTGAGAGGGAGAATGGATGTCTCATTTAAGAAGAGGTATCACACTCACCTCTCTTACTCAAACCATAACACAGACTATGATAATTCTCCGATTGAGATGCAACAAGTTTATTTAGAAGAATGAATTAAAATCACAACAATGTTGCAACTCCTTTTATCATGTTTATATCTATTTACCCCCTTATGAATAATATGAAGCACACATTAATGATAAAGTGGCAAGTTTGTGAATCTAATGTCGTTTATGAGTTATGATATTGATGTAATTAAGTTGTGGCTTATGATTATATTTCTAACCAACGTTGTTTGTAATTATGTGCCACACTTCATTAAGTTCTTGTTCGTCTTGTGCCCTACAGTGATGCAGATCAAAACTAAAATGTATACTTTTTAAGACATTAGACTCTAAAGCATTGAAAGGACATGCGGTGCCCCCATGTGTGGTTTTGGTAATTGATGACATTCTCTATGGACTAATGGTTGCATTGAGTTATATTTGAAGGATTTGTCCATAGGCATTTCTTGAAGTCCATGTGTTGGTTTCAAGGAGTTTATGTGTTGACCAAGGTGCTATTAAGGAATTATCCAAAGATTGGTCATACATCATCCAAACGAAGATAGTTGGAAAGATTCAAGGTTGATCAAGACTAAGTCAAGAGTGAATCAAGTTGATCAACTCACAAAGCGTAGAAGATGTACCGAGAGGGATCAAGTGATCCCATGGTATGGTAAGCATTGTCCATTACGCTTTGTGTGCTAACCCATGGTCTTCGTGAGAGTTCTTTGTGGGGTTAGGTTGCGGTGTGCAAGTTCAAGTGATGCATCACGAAGAGATCAAGTGCTTGAAGCTTGCAGTCCATTTGATGACAATGGACTTGTGAAGATGTGCGGAAGAGTGGCTCACCCATAGTGGAGTATGGGGGAGCAATCAACTAGTCTTCTTCGAGCCAACGCAATCAAGAAAGGTGGTCCAACTTGAGGAGTCAAGATCGTCATCATCTAGCTCAAGTGGACCATGTGCAAGGCAAAGGTTTGCCCTTGATAGGTTTTCTATTTTACCGGTCTCATGGTAGTTGTGGAGACCGGGTTATAGGATCGATAGCCGTACTATCAAGGGGGGGGGGGCTCTCAAGTGAGTAGCTTGATCGTATCATTCGTCGAGAGCTCAAACCATTGCATCCTTGCATCATGTTTCTTGGTTCTTGTTTGGTTCTTCTCCTTGTGAGATTTGGAGCTTATGGTCATTTTTATGACAAGCTCGAGTTCATCGAAAACGGAGTTCTCATGCATCTTCTATGATTTTTTCGATGTTGGAGGGTATGCCGGTTCTTCTCGGTTGGAGGTTTCACTTCTTCGCTGTTTTGATGCTACTCGTTGTCTTGTTTCAAACAAGCTTGAGTTTGCTCAATTCGGAGCTCGTATGAAGAAGTTATGGCAGTTCTGGTTTTCCTTGGAGTTTTCTGTGTTTTCAAGGTTGGTGCCGCGGTAGTACCGTGCCCTCAGCGGTAGTACCGCCGAAGCTCCCCAGCGGTAGTACCGCTCTCGGAGCGGTAGTACCGCTCTCGGAGCGGTAGTACCGCTCTCCGAACGGTAGTACCGCTTGGGAGTTTCGGCCGTAGTACCGCTGTGCGTCTGGGCTACTTCCGCCTCGATTCTCGAACGGTGTTTTCTCGTGTCGGGTTTTGCGGCACTAGGGCGGCAGTAGAAGCGGTAGTACCGCTCTGAGCGGTAGTACCGCTCTACTCCCGCGGTAGTACCGCTCTGGGGCCAGTGGCCTGTCTTTCTCTTCAGCGCGGTAGTACCGCTGGATAGGGAGCGGTAGTACCGCCCTCAGCGGTAGTACCGCCCTTCCCTAGCGGTAGTACCGCTCTGTGCGGGGATTTTCAGTGGGGTAACGGTTGGATTTTCCCCCTCCTATAAAAGGGGGTCTTCTTCCCCATTGAACCTTATCCCTTTGAGCTCGTGTTCTTCCCCCATTGTTGACCTTCTCCGAGCTTGCTATCTCTCAATCCCTCCATGGATTCTTGCTAGTTTTTGGGGGAAAAGAGAGAGGAGATCTAGATCCACATTTCCACCAATCACTTTCTCCTCTATGTGAGGGGAACCCCTTGGATCTAGTTCTTGGAGTTCTTGGTGTTCTCCTTCTTGTTCTTCCTCTCATTTTCCTCCCTAGCATTAGTTGCTTTGGGAAACAAGTTCAAGATCAACACGAAGATCGTGAAGAGCCACCCATAGCTACATGGGAAGAGATGAAGAAAGCCATGCGCTCAATATTTGTCCCCAAGAATTTCACAAAGGCACTTGTACAAGAAGCTTCAAGGGCTACAACAAGGGACTCATACCGTGGAAAATACTAAAAGGAGATGGAGTCCGCGATGATAAGCGCCAACATAGAATAATCCAGCGAGCAAACAATGGTAGCACATGGAAAAATAAGAGAAGCAAACCATGGCTCGCTTCCTCAGTGGCTTGAAACATCCTATGAAGCATCGCTTCAACGGCTTGAACCATCCTATCAAATATCGCCGACGTCCAACCGTATGTGACTGGTGAAATTGATGCAACAAGCTAGAAGGGGTCAACATCCTCCCACGGTTGTTACTGTTCTAACTGCTTCCACGCTTGTTAGCCATATGCTGTGTAGTTCAACGAAATTTCCCAATTTGATGTCTGAATTTCTTGTTTCAAGTTCCACCTATGGGCCATGTGTTCTGGTTTAGAGATTGCTCCAGGACTTAATTTTTGGTTCGTCTACACGATGCATACAACAAGATGGGGAGTTTGAGGACCAAACAAGTGCTTCCTGTACACTGTAGGTTTGGGACTTCAATTAGACGCTCTAACTCTACACTTGTCAGTGCTTTCTCTGATATTAATTGGGCAGGCTGTAATGATGATAGAAAATCAACTGGAGGTTTTGCAGTCTTTTTGGCTCCAATCTTATTTCTTGGAGTGCCAGGAAACAAGCAACAATGTCAAGACATAAGCTGAATATAAATCACTGTCTAATGCCAGTACTGAGATCATTTGATTGGAGTCTTTGCTTGAAGAATTGGGAATAAAGCAACAACGCACCTCATGTCTATGGTGTGATTATTTAGGTGCTACCTATCAGCTAACCATGTTTTTCATGCTAGAACAAAATACATTGAAATAGATTTCCACTTTGTATGAGCAAGAGTTGCAGAGAAGAAGTTGGAAATATGATTCATCCCTTCCAAAGGCTAAGTTGCCTATGGCTTCGCCAAAGCATTGCCAATCAAGCCATTTGAAGCATTCAAGAACAATCTTAATTTAGGATAGTTAAGATTAAGGGAGGGTGTTAGACATAGAGATGTTTGTGCATGTAATCTCAACTCACCTCTATCTCTTTATCCTTCCTATAACAATCTCTCTCTCTACCCCGTGTTACAAACTGAATCCTAGCGATCGGGTTGGAAGCCTTGTAAACCACGGCTGGGGTTGTTCATGCCATCCATCAATAGAAAGTAAACCAAAAAACGAAACATAGAAAAAACAGAAAAACAAAAGCACGCGCACCCGTCAAATGGGCTGGCCGTTTTTATTATAGTTGATGTGTTGGTAAGTAGCGATTTGATTTGAATGAGTTAATGGCAGACTTTGTTTTGGGAAAGTGCCGATTTGCTTGAGTTAATGCATGCGTCAAATGAGCCCATCAAAATTGGCTGTTGTCGAGCGAAATGTCACCTGTAAGACGCTCGTGGCATAATATAGAGTTAGACGAGGTGTTGGTGGGAGGTGAGGCGAGACTACCAAGTCCCCCTTTAGGAGTAGAGATATGGGAATGCTTGGTTCCCTGTATGTACTTCTGTTATCTCTTTCATATGAAAATCATATCTTCTGATTGAATGCAATCTTATATATCTCTCCTAGGTCAAGGAAATATTTCATTTTTATTTATTTAATGTATTCACTGAAGGTTGGCCAGGAGTACGTGTATGATAGATTTATATATTATCGAAAGGGAGTACTGATACTTGGCAACGAAATATTGCATGTCTTACACACCATTTTGATACATTTTTTTATTCAATATGATACATTATTAAACCAAGAGAGATATACAGATACACGGCAATGAAATGTTGCATGTCTTACAGACCATTTTGATACATTTTTTATTCAAGATGAAATGTTCATTTGTATAGCACACAGATAATTATAGCGCAATTGTAGAGCACAAAAAATGAAACAGAAAAATGGACAGGCCAACTTTTTCTACAAACTCACCATGTCGAGCACATAAATGGAACAGAAAAAAAGGTAAACTAAAAAATGAAACATAGAAAAAACAGAAAAATAAAAACAAGCGCACGCGACAAATGGACCGGCCAGTTTTTATTATATTTGACGTTTTGGTAAGTAGCGATTTGATTTGAATGAGTCATTTCAAGACTTTGTTTTGAGAAAGTGCCGATTTGCATGAGTTAATGCATGTGTCAAATGGGCCGGTCAAAATTGGCCATGGTTGAGCAAAATGTCACCTGTAATATGCTCGTGGGCATAATATAGAGTTTGACGAGGGTTTGATAGGAGGTGAGGCGAGACTATCAAGTCCAACTTTAGGAGTAGAGATATGTAAATGCTTGGTTCCCTGTACATACTTATGTTATTTTTCTTTTTTAGGAAAAACATATCTCCTAATTGCATGCGATCTTATATTTATCTCCCAGGCCAAGGAAATATTTCATTTTTATTTATTTAATGTATCCACCGAAGGTCGTACGGACGGGCGGGAGGCGGAAGCCAAATGAAGGCAATTGGGTAGTTGGCGCGCGGCTGCCATTTTTACATCTCGAGTGTATGGAGATGCAAATTTACATCATGAGGTGTGGTATTTTACATCTCCGGAAGGCGGTGATGCAATTTTTTTTACATCTTATCATCTTGGGGGCTCAAGATGCAAAAGTTAATTATTTTTGCGTCTACATCTTCTATTGGGGATACTGTGAGAGGAGCAAACCATGGCTCGCTTCCTTAGCGGCTTAACCATCCTATCAGCCATCGCCTCGACGGCTTGAACCATCCTATCAAGCATCGCCTCGACATGCTTCCAACTGTTGTTACTATTCTCACTGCTTCCCCATTTCATCAGCCATATGCCTTGTAGTTCGACGAAATTTCCTAATTGTACGCATGAATTGCTTGTTTCAATTAAGTTATGTGTTCTAGTTTAGAGGTTATTGCAGAACATATTTTTTTGTTAGTCTACACGATGTATACAAGATGAAGAGTTCGGGACCAAACAACAAGTGGTTAAATAAATTAGTACGCAAAAAAAAAAAAAAGATATCAGTCCTATTGTCAACTACAGTAATTTAATTTGTTTTATACTGTAGGTTTGAGCTATATACTGTAACGTGGAGTCACGTCGGCACCGATGAGATCAGCTTACTTTGTGTAACAGTCTGTCAGGCGACGACTTGACCATGGCGCGCGATTGCATGAAGTCTACCCGATCGATCAGTTGACCCTTGATTATATACAGAGCATGCAGTGGTGTCCGAGCTATCATTGGCAGAACAGAACCCACCACTGCTCCACGATGCCCACGCCCTCGCGATCCCGATTGCTGCCATTGCCAGTCCTCCTACTCGTTCTTGCAGGTGCAGCAGCCATTGTTGGTGAGCAAGATGAGCAGCAGCCGATCACGCATCCGGGCTGCCCTGACAAGTGCGGCAACATGAGCATCCCGTTCCCCTTTGGCCTGATGCCGGGCTGCTTCCGCGAGGGCTTCCAGGTCACCTGCGACCACTCCTTCGACCCGCCTCGAGCCTTCCTCGCCGGCAGCGGCATGGCAACGAACACCATCACGCTCACCGAGTCCGACAGCTCGGTGCTCTACGACACCCCCTATCTGGGCCTGGGGTACTCGTTCCCCAACACCTCGACCTGGCTGGTCGAGCTCATGGACGTGTCGGTCGACAGGAGCGAGGCACGGGCATACGGGCCCATCACGTCCCGCTGCAGCACCAACGTCACCCACTTCAAGCTCAAAGAAGAGGCCATGAGTCTGGCGGGGCCGTTCGCCGTCTCGGAGGCGCTCAACGCGGTTGTCGGCGTCGGCTGGAGTGTCAGCGTCAGGGACAGCTCGCGCTCCACCTACACGACGACGTTCGCCTGCCGCTCGGAGCTCGCCGCCAGCCATCTCGAGCACGCCAGGAACGGGTCGTGCGCGGGGCGGGGCTGCTGCGAGGCCGCCCTGGGCTCGGAGCCCAGCTACAGCACCGTCGCCGGGGCCGGGCCGGGGGTCAGTGCCGAGAACAACACCCTGTGGAGGACCAGCCCGTGCTCCTACGCTATGGTGATCGAGAAGTCACGCTACACCTTCTCGACGCCGGACCTGTACGGCGACAAGGTGCTGCCGAAGAGGTTCCCCAGGGGCGTCCCCGTCGTGCTCGACTTCGCCATCGTCGGGGACGCCGCTTGCCCGGTGAAAGGCCAGCGGCCGCCGCCGGACTACGCGTGCGTCAGCAACAACAGCCATTGTGTCAACGCGACGGTTGGCCAGTCGAGGTACGCACTCAGCTACGTGTGCAAGTGCTCCGAGCACTACCAGGGCAATCCTTACATCGCCAATGGCTGCAGAGGTTTGTCGAAATGTTTTGATCTCCACAGGTTAATAATTTCCATCCTTGTTTAGACGATTTATTAACTCAGATTTCGTATCTTATCCTTGATTTCAAACTTCTGAAGACATCGATGAGTGCAAGTTCCCAGATATATATTTTTGCTCAAGCAAGGGCATATGTATGAACATACTTGATGGCTATGATTGTCCATGCAAGCCTGGAATGAAAGGCGATGGAAAATCAGGACACTGTGCAGAAACATTCCCCCTAGTAGCCAAGGCGATTGTGGGTAAGTAAATGGCATGTATATTTATGTATTTGTGCTTAGAAAAATGTTGAATTTTGAGCTTTTCTTTCTAAGAATGTTGTGGTACACTATTCCTGTCTTATTCTCCTACATATCACTAATTTTAGAATGCGTAAATAAGTTTTTATAACTTTAATTGCTAATAGACATTTAAGCATTTATTTTTTCTACTATATAATATATTTGCATCCTCGTTTTATTACCAGATCCGTTCTATGGAATACCTTTATTTCATTATTAGCTATTTATACTAACACCCAAAAAAAAGCTATTTATACTAACATGTAAATATAAGAACTTAGTGTTGGATGTTTATATTGGATAGCTTTTCTTCAAACTTCTTGCATAGCAAGTTAATATATCTAAAACATAAAATTAAACATATTGAAATAGTAAGTCAAAAGGGTGAACATGGGCAACTAGTTTTAAATTGGGGTCACCTAGTATGACAGGATGGCCTGCACATTTGCCGTCATCTTTGACCAAATGTGGAACCTAGTGTGAGCTTTCATGGTCCTCCTCTTACGGCACTCACAATGCATTGTTTCTTATTCGCATAAATAAATAAATGTGTTGTTTCTTAAGTTGTCATCCTAAGTAGAGACAACCACCCAAGTGATAGATTTGTAGAGACAACCACCCAAGTGCATTATCTCTTAGGGCAGTCTCAATGCATTATATTTTAAGCTATATTGTTAATGGTGTTATTTCATTTTATACTATATTTCTACTAGATCATTTATTGGGAACTTGTGAGTAAGTTTCTTTTGTCCATGCAGGCACAATCGGTTGTATTTTTGTCATTGTAGTTATGTCATTTCTACTTCTTCTTAGCAAAGAGAAAAAGAAGACAAAAGAGTTCTATGAAAAGAATGGTGGGTCTACACTAGAGAAAGCAAAAATTATAAAACTTTTCAAAAAGGGTGAGCTCATGCCTTATTTGAAAGATACCAATTTTATTGGAAATGGTGGTTTCGGTGCAGTTTACAAGGGCGTCCTTGGTGATGAATTAGTTGCAATTAAGAAGACGATTAGTGGTAGTCTGCTAGAGAATGAACAGTTTGCAAATGAAGTCATCATCCAATCCCAAGTCATCCATAAGAACATTGTCAGGCTCATAGGTTGTTGCCTGGAAGTTGATACCCCATTGCTAGTATATGAGTTTCTTTCCAATGGTAGCCTCCATGACATTCTTCACGGCAACGACAACAAACCTTTGAACTTGGATACACGTTTAAGAATTGCTGCAGAATCTGCAGATGGTCTAGCTTACATGCATTCAAAAACAAACACCAAAATCCTACATGGTGATGTCAAACCAGCAAATATACTGTTGGATGATAGGTTTGTCGCCAAGATTGCAGACTTCGGCATATCGAGGTTGATTGCAAGAGACAAGCAACACACCGCAAAAGTCATCGGTGATATGAGTTATATGGATCCAGTATATTTACAGTCAGGGTTGCTAACTGAAAAGAGTGATGTCTATAGCTTTGGAGTTGTGCTCTTGGAACTTATTAGTAGGAAGAAGGCCATGCACTCTGATAACAACAGCTTAGTCAACAGTTTCATTGGAGCTCATAGAAGAGGGGAGAGGGCAACCGAGTTGTTTGACAAAGAAATTGCTGTAGGAGAAGATTTGGAGATTCTTCAAAGTCTAGCAGGGATGGCAATCGAATGTCTCAGCCTTGAGGTGGATCAAAGGCCAGACATGACAGATATAGCACACCGCCTTCTCATACAGAATAATTCGCGTAATGCATAAGTTGTTTCAAGTAAGTTGTTTATTTAGTTAACATATATGTATGGCGTCAAATAAGGACAATTCACATCAACAATTTTTTATTTTGCTATTTTGAGCAGAATATTTTCAATAGATGTAGGGGATGTGTCCATCAATTTCATGAAATTTCTTATTTCACTATAACTCACTCATTGTGCCATATTTTGAAGTTACCAAATGTATGTATTGCATGGATTCACCATTTGTTTTCTAAATGTATGTATCGTGCTACACTGAAACATGGGTACCCAATAGTGCAGTATACGCTTGGCTTCAACGGAAGGGGAAGAGCAGTGGCCTTGTTGGAACCCGAGCGGCGGCGACCTACCATGCACTACTCTTCCGTGCTGCCGGCGGCGCCCGTGGACGTGCCAACTTCGTGGTCATGGGGGTGGGGCGCGGCCTTGGCGGAGCCGGTGATGTCCACCTCCTCGTCGCTCTTGTCGAACACCTCGTCTGCCGCCTCGTCCATCTCCTTATAGGCGGCCTGTAATTTCGCCTGACATTGGCGGTACCGGCAGCAGACGCAACGGATGTTACGGGTGGAGCGTTAGGATTCGAGCGGCGCCGCCTGCTCCACCAGGTCTGCGTCCGACGCGATGGCCATGCCGACGATGAGTTGCTCCTCCGCTTGCCGATGCTCGTCGAGGAGATGGAGGTTGTAGGCTTGGTCGGCCTGCGCCTCCCAGAACTTGGCCTCCCGTTCGTCCCGCACCATGTCCATATAGTGGGCACATGCCTCGTAATGGTGATGCCGGCATGCATCGGCGAGGAGGGTGACACCAGCTCGTCCTTGACCACATCTCCCATTGGGACATCATCGACCTTTGTCTGCCTACCGGCCTGACAACCACTAATAGGGAAAAGCTTATAGGCAGACGCTTACTAGTAGCGCGGGTTTATACCCCTCGCTACTGCTAATAACTAGTAGCGCAGATTATAAACCCACGCTACTATTAAGTTGATTGTAGTAGCGCGGGTTTTTACCCCTCGCTACTACTAAGTGATTTCCACCATGCCTTCCGGGACCAACCGTAATCTCTCAAGTCCTATCTGCCACTGATACGAATCTACATACACCGAACGTTTGCTTTCAACTAGAAACGAGAAATAAAACTATGTTATGGGTATGAAGAGGATAATTTTGCATGATATCGGAGAGATAAAATATAAAAGTAGGTGTTGTTATCATAAAGTTAGAATATATTACTAAATATTATAAATAGCGAGTGTGGAATAATGATGGATCGATGTGCGAAATTGTCCTAGGCAATTGTTAACAAGACCGGTGGTCATCATTGCAATTTCATATGAGGGAGAGGCATAAACTAACATACTTTTTCTTCTTGGATCATATGCACTTATGATTGGGACTCTAGCAAGCATCCACAACTACTAAAGATCATTAAGGTAAAACCCAACCATAGCATTAAAGCATCAAGTCCCCTTTATCCCATACGCAACAACCCCCTTACTCGGGTTTATGCATCTGTCACTCAAGCAACCCACTATAAGCGAATCATAAACGTATTGCAACACCCTACAACGGGAATCCCTCATGCTTGCGTGACACGGAGGGCACAATAGGACAGCACCAAAATAAAACATACAACTCGTACCAATCAAGATCATCAATCAACCCAAAGACAAAGGATATCTACTCAAAACATCATAAGATGGCAACATATCATTGGATCATAATATGTGGCATAAAGCACCATGTTCAAGTAGGGATTACAGCGGGGTGCGGGAGAGTGAACCGCGTAAAAGAGATGAGGATGGTGATGATGATGGTGATGTTGATGAAGACGATCACTGCGGCGATGATTCCCCTCCCGATGGCACTCCGGCGCCACCGAGAGAGAGGAGGAGAGGTTCTCCCCCTTGTGCTTCCTCCTCCATGGCCTCCCCCTAGATGGGGAGAGGTTCTCCCTCTGGTCCTTGGGCTTCATGGTGATGATGGCCCCTCCGGGATCCTCCTCCATGGCCTCCGGTGATGATGGCCCCCTCCGGCAGGGTGCCAGAGAGGGCCTAGATTGATTTCTCGTGGCTACAGAGGCTTGCGGCGGCGGAACTTTCGATCTAGGTTATTTTCTGGGGGGGTTCTGTATTTATAGAAATTTTTAGCGTCGGTTTCACGTCAGGGGGGTCTCCGAGTCGTCCACGAGATAGGGGCCCACGCCCAGGGGAGTAGGGTGCGCCCCCACCCTCGTGGACAACCCGGGACTCTTCTGGCCCAACTCTTTTACTCCGGGGGCTTATTTTGGTCTAGAAAAAATCGTCAAAAATTGGCACGTCAATTGGACTCTGTTTGGTATTTCTTTTCTGTAAAACTCAAAAACAAGGAAAAAGCAGAAACTGGCACTGGGCTCTAGGTTAATAGGTTAGACCCAAAAATCATATAAAATAGCTTATAAATGCATATAAAATATCTAAGATGGATAATATAATAGTATGAATACTTCATAAATTATAGATACGTTGGAGACGTATCAACGGGCGAGGCAGCGGGTTAATGGTAGGCCAGGGCAGTCAGAAGCAGATGTGGCAGCGGTTCGGATGCCCGTAAATGCCCCTAGTTTGTTTCCGGTTTACGGGGAAAAGTGTGTCCAAACTGCCGAGCGGGCCAATATAGGCCCGCGTTGGATGGCAAAACATGTCCCGACCGTGCAGTCAAGACGTATGCGGATGGTTGGGGCCTGCTTTGGAGATGCTTGAGGTCTTTGCTACTGAAAGCTTTGCAAGCAACCGCTCAAGAAAATAAGCTTTGCAAGCTGCTGCTTCTTTTCTTAATTCACAAAAAATAAAATAAAATAAACTTTTTTTCTTTTTGAGGAATAAGAGCATCTACAACCGGGCATCCTAAACCCGCCTCAAACGCTCAGGCGGGGTCCAGTGACTGGTCAGAAAATCCGACCCAGACGGGTGCCTCAAACGGGCCTTAGACGCCCGGGATGACCAGCACTCCTCATATCCAGCCCAATATGGGGAGGCTTGGACGCGACTTGGAGTGTCCGACATGTCGGACTAACAGCCGGGTTCCACACGAAAACACTCTGAAACCTGGTGGTCTGAAGCTCGTCTCCTCCGTCGCCGCGTGGCGCCGCTGTACGGGCCACATAGTTCCCTAGCCTAGCTATTTAAGCCGACCGCTGGCACCGTAACCCTACCCATCCACATTTCACCCCTCCCGTCCGCCGCCACCACCACTTTCCACTCACCATCCGCCACTAGTAGTAGCCATGCATCCACGCCGTTGGGTAAGGAGCTACACATATCTAACGCCGGAGCACCGGCTGCAGCTCCTTGAACATATCTTGGCAAGGCACGAAGCTCGGATCGCCGCGTGGCTACCTCTGGACTCGGTGGATCCGGTGAAGGACTTGGAGGAGGACGAGGATGAGGAGGATGGGGAGGACGCAAAGCAGGAGGAAGATCAGGAGGAGGACGGGGAGGGTGCGAAGCAGGAGGAGGACGAGAAGGACGTGGGGGCGTGGGGGACGCAGATCTGCAGGCGATCCTCGATTCCCTCCGGTCGGAATCGGCGGCGGAGGCCATGCGCCATCGTCTGCAGGAGGCGGAGGCGGAGCACTGCCGCAGACATCAACGAGATGCTCGCGTATACGGATGAGGAGGAGGAGCCAGAGCCCTCCTATGCTCTCATCTACCCGGCGCCCGGCACCGACGTCGTGAACATTTCAGACGACCAAGCGTAGTTAGGCTAGTGTGATGTGCATAGTACATATGATTTTTTTTGCATGTTTTATATGGATCTAGAAGATGAAATATGAGGTACTTGGATATATAGCACCATGTATAATGTATTAGATGTGACAGGTCAATGCCGCGGACATGCCCGATAGCGTCCGCAAGCGTTTGAGGGGCCGAATTTGCCTAGTCCGGCTATAAATGCTCTAAAGCTGCAGGCTTTATTTGGCAGAGGGTAAAAAGTGGATGTACTTCACAAATTGCAACGCAACATTTGGGCTCAGAAAGGAATGACAATAGGGGATTCTATCTCCTAGAGATCAACTCCCGCTTTCCACCCACGAATAATAAAAGTCTGAAACTTCTTTCGTACGAATTTTATGAAACCATGTGCGATGGCTCGAATTCATAGTCAATCTTATACTCAGGACTAGCAGCATATAACACAGGACTAACAGCGGCCCGAGAGCAAACGGGTCGATGCTTGCATGTGCCATCGATGCTCATTGTGTTCCTAACACTTCTCAGGCACACATCAATACTTCTATTCTACTCTGGTTGTGGTCGTTTGATGGGGAGACATCCTTTTATTGCGATAGACTCACCATTAAATTCATTGCCACAAAATATTTGGTCATGATGGGAGTTATACTCATTTTCCTTACTTCAATACATTTATTTTTCATACTACTCATTTACTTTGATTGTGGGTTCATGTAAATGAATCTATCTAACATCTTATCGCAGTGAGAAATCTCATATACTAGTCTCATTAATATGATACTAGTGTATGATACTACATTGACAATGCATAATACTTCCTCCGTTTTATTTACTCTGCATATTAGAGTTGACTGAAGTCAAACTTCATAGAGTTTGACCAAGTTTATAGAAAAGAATATAAATATTTACGATAACAAATCTATATGATGCGAAAGTACGTTCAATAATGAATCTAATGGTATTGATTTGTTATTATACATGTTAATATTTTTGTCTATAAACTTTGTAAAAGTTTATAAACTTGACTTTGACCAAAACTAACATGCGGAGTAAATAAAAATGGAGGGGGTATCATAGATGACCTTATTTATTGTCATGCATGACTCATAGTAGCACATCATTTAATATGATACAATATCACACTATGGAGGGGGTATCATAGGGATCTTATTTATTGTCATGCATGACACATACTAGTACTCCGTTCCTAAATATAAGTCTTTTTAGAGATTCCAATATGGACTACATACGGAGCAAAATGAGTGAATCTGCACTCTAAACTATATCTATATACATCCTTATGTAGTTCATATTGGAATCTTTACAAAGACTTATATTTAGGAACGGAGGGACTACATCATTTAATATGATATGGTATTATATCGTGATACTCAATCCTCTATTTTCTCATTTAATTGAGTGTCACCTCACCAAAAATGATTAGTTGGCTCGCATGATACTACCAATAATACTCCCATTGTGACCAGCCTTAGGGCACTTCCAATGCTTTTATCTTAGCATGTTTTTATAGATAAAAATATATGATGTGACACCCTATTTAATGAGGAAAGATAGATCAATCTAGATACAGAATTAGCATCAAATCCAAGACATATGATAGCTTTTCTCTCGCAGAAGGCATTAAATGAGAGTTGTTCTAGATACAACACTAAAAGATAGTGCACTCGCACTGCCATATGTAAACATCTTTAATGTCATTAGATACAGCTTGAGATATATAGTGCATTGAGCTGCCCTTAAACTATGGTAAGGAAATGCATAAATGTTGGCTAGTATTAATATATATAAAAACTAATGGAGTACTCACCTATGCTGATTGGGGAGTCCTGTGAATGGTTGTATGTTGAGGCGGACTACTTGAGAAGTGTTAGGAAAACAATTACGCCCTCCGTATAAGAGCGTTTAGATACATGGTTGCATATTGTGACCACATGGTTGCATGTTGAGAGAAATATGTTAATATGATCATCTGGTTTAGTTATATTAGTACAAATGCCCGCGTGTTGCAATGTGGGTAGAAACTCAGCCATAAGAGGTCGTATCATCTATTTCATATTGTACATATGTAACAGGTAAATAGGTAAGGAACCCTTGTACCATAGCTTAGTCTACTCTAGCTTTTATTTATTTGTAAGACTTCTCAGTTCAGTTCTTTAATAAAGGAGTGTGAGGCTTTTGCCTCAAAGTATTCAATCGAAAAGAAAAACTCGCAAAACCTGATCCATGAGCTATCACGCACTATAGTTTATATTATGTTCTGATAAGCATCGACAATAAGATTACATTGATTATTGCTTTCCGGAGTCTGAAGTTTGGACGTTAAAAAGCCATCTTAGTTTGATGAGTAGTGGTTCATGTAATAGTCCGTGAATGATTTTCTTTTTTGAAAAACACAAAAAAAATTTTAAGAAAAGTGAACGTTTTATTAAAATTGGAAATTTTTTGAAGGAGAAAGAACACATGTTTTTTAAATATTGTGAATATTTTTCTATGATCATTTGTAAATGCATTTTGTTCAAAAAATATGTTTTTTTTATTTTGACCAGTTTTAAAAAGTGTGAACATATATAAAATTGTATACATTTTTAAAACTATTTATACTATGTTGACTTTTTTAGATAGAGTTTGTTGTTTGGTTGGGAAGGCTTTTTATTTTTATTTTTTAGGCTTGGCCCAAAACAAACACTTTCTGTACAGAGAGAACACACACTCTCCTTTCCTTAAAAAAAGAGGCATGCATGAAAACTCGTCTCCCTTACTGTTCCCATTCTCAAGTCTCCCTGCTGCCCAGCACCGCCGCCCAGGCCCGCATCGCCCAGCCTTCCTACACTGGCCGAGAAGACACAACCGATCATCTCCAGCCTTACCGAGCAAACCTCCAGTGCCCTGCCCCACGCTCGTTTATCTTATCTCTTCGTTTTCTGCCGCACATCGGCGCCATGGACACCGAGCCGCTGCTCACCTCCACCTCGAGCGTTGTGCAACTCCTGGAAAGCAATGGCGCCATCTCCTCCGACTTCGCACGATCTGCAGTCCAGCTGCGGTTAAATTAGCCTCATTCTCTTCTTTTCTTATCTCTTTGTCACACTTTTCTTCCTTATCTCCTTGTCACGCTGTTTGGAATCTCTAATTCTTTGCTTCTCGTTATTTCCTTATCTCTTTGTCACACCGTTTGGAATTCCTAATTCTTAGCTTCTCCTTATTGATATCCTAGAAAAATCAAAGAGTGGGATTGTTGGATATAAAGCAGCGACGTGGGACTATTGAATATGTTAATCAATTCCCTAAAGAAAAGAATAGGTGAATCAACACTCAGTTATAAACGTCGGATGAGCTAGCTTGTTTACTCATGTGTGCATGTAGGCTAGGTGAAGCAAACACATGCATGCACGGTAGCTCGTCTGCGTCTGTGAAGGATGCAAACATCAGCCAACCCGATTTTAATCTAACAAAAAAAATGCTTCGGTACAGGCTGGTTACGTAGGAAACAAAGGAATTTACATGTGACTCGCCACTAAATTCATCTGCTTAAGTAATACTCCCTCTGTCCCAAAATATAAGAACGTTTTTAACACTACACTAGTGTCAAAAACGTTCTTATATTATGGGACGGAAGGAGTATATACTAGGATTTATATGTGACTCGCCATTAAATTCATTACCACAAAATATGTTGTCATGGAAATTAAATTTATCTACTACTACTATTAAACAATCGAGTTGTGGCAGAAACATTACATCTCAGCCATACATCCGCCATCTCTCAATGGACCGGATTGTCTCAATGTTGTATCACATCATTTACCAAAATCAATTACCAATAACATTTACCAAAATCAATTACCAATAATTGCCATGATCTACGCCATCATAATTACGCAAAACATACCAACCTGAGCCTATTTTAATCATAATCAATTAGCAATAATCAATCATAATCAATTAGCAATAATTACCATGATCTAATAATTACGCAATAATTACCGCGATCTCGCTCCGACTGGAGACCTCCACCTTGGGCCGTCCGGTCCTCGCTCAAACCTCTCGATTCGAATTTCTGAGGCAGCCCTCCTCATGCCGCCGTCGACCTCCTTGCTCCAACCCCTATATGTGTTGTACACGTACATATCTCTTCTCTACTACTATTAAACAAGTAAACATTTTCTTTCTTAAAGATACCCCGTTAAGTGTACATCGATTAATTATCATCGTTTGATCATCTAAATTAACGAAAGCTAACAGATCAGACTAATCTGATGAGACATCAAAGGGTGCAATTAGCAATTACCGAAGGCGGACCGCTCCACCGGCGGACGAAATTTTTCTACGCCTACTTCGGCAACTTCCGCTCAAGCATCCCACCAAATCTTCGATAATTACTATTCCTATACCATATATAATTGC
This sequence comes from Aegilops longissima, assembly GCA_021605205.1. Classification (NCBI taxonomy): domain Eukaryota; kingdom Viridiplantae; phylum Streptophyta; class Magnoliopsida; order Poales; family Poaceae; genus Aegilops; species Aegilops longissima. The sequence goes on along the minus strand of CM038681.1, from coordinate 54,204,068 downwards.
CATCTAATTATTATTATCCTTTTTTGTTGCCGGAGCATCTAATTATTAGTATCAACTAAAAGAGGAAGCCACTCAACCTAATTGATCTCTTCCTACCCCGCGTCTGATGCTATCGGCGTCAAAACATGCCCCTTCATCCCTCCCTGTGGCCTCTCTATCTACGTCATGGTCCCTTCTTGTTATACCTCGGCTAAAAACATATCTTCTCTAATCCCTCGCACTATCCGCCATTGCCTCTGCAACGCAACACACACCACCTCTGTCGCCGCCGTCTGGGACACCGGAGTTGTCGCGACCTCCGATTCGACGCGCTACCAAATCAGGGTGGAGACGGTCCGTGCCGGTCTGACCAGCCTGGCAGTCCTGTTTTCTGTGACTAGAACGCCTGCGCTCCAGACCGGGCCGGATCGAGAGGATCGAGCGGACCGGCAAGTGGCGACGACGATCGGCGGCAGGAGACCATGACGAGCGTGCACGACGACAGGAGGCCACGGCGACTGTCGCGGCGGCGCATGGCGGCAGGAGGCCATGGATGGCGCCTGCAGGAGACGTCTACGACGTGGACACCGGCAACGGCGAGGACGACGAAGGAGCCATCGTGCCGGCCAGCCATGGCAACTCTAGTGCGCTCCTGCACTCTCTGACGTTGTCCATGGGCTCTGGGTCCCTCTCCACATGCGTCAGCATGCAGCAGGCGCCCGCACACGCCCATTCCTAAGGCGCTGCCGGTGGCGAGTACATCGGACAGAAACAGGAGGATGCACACAACTTCGATGCATTGACTGTATAACCTCTTATTTTCGTGGATGTCTCCTGCGCGCACGCACATGCATTGACTGTATGGATGGAGCGAGGTTTGGTTTTTCTTCAGTTTTCTATAGGGACATGCAACTTGAGACCTGACGACCTTTTCACGTGCATGGAATCATTTTCTGTGGGCGGCGCGCGGCGGCGGCATTTACATGTTCAATTTCATCGTCAGAGAAATAAGGACGAAGTGGGCGCCCGAGCCAGTTCTCTGCAGAGCAGAAGACCGTCGTTGGGATCTGCCATACCTTGCTTGGAATACATCGAGAGTATCGCTCCTCTCCAAACAATGCCGAACATTTTCACGGTTCTTTCTTCTACTTCCTTACAAGCATTCATGTTTTTACAACTTGGGTTTGTAAGGACTTGTGTTGCTTAATACTCAATAATCCTAGGCCTTTTCGCAAAAAATAAATAAATTGAATGAAGTCTTTTTTTGTTCACCTTCTCAACTACAACGAGACTGAAGATGCCTACGCTTTATAACAATTGATTAAACATATAAAAAACTGAGATAATTAGGTGCCAGTGCTCTATGCATACGATGATTCATTTAAATGATAGGTCGATTTGTAATATCTTTATTATTATTAGAATATCTTTTCTATGGGAATTCTTATTTTTGTCGGTGACCAAGGTGGGAAAAAGCGGACCTGTATTATTTTCATTATCATTTATTTAAAAAACAGAAGGTGAAACAATCAAGCATCATCGTTGACCGGAGTGGAGATCTGAGTCTGACCAACGCCTGCCTACCTCCGCCAAACCATCACTTCCAGACACACCAATGTCGCCTCACCCACCAGACGCGGATCCAACCTGCACGAGAAGAAGCAGATAGCCGCCAATGGGCGTCCTGACGGGCACCACTGGGGCTAAACCTTCCTGGGACTGCACCCCCACAGATAACATAGGTGCTGCCACGACCCTCCCACATGGAGCCGCGCAACCACCACCGCCACCCATCATTGTCTAGGGGTGGCACTGTTGCTGAGAGGGACGCCTCCCTATGAGCAGCACGCGGCACACACCATCGGACCGCCACGCTCCACCGATCACCTGAGACCTGTGCCAAAATAACAGCCTGCGAAAAAGGATGCCCTGCCTCCACCTTCCCTGGGGCACATGTGGCTTTGTCGGCGCCCCCTCCGACAGCGGTGAAGCGAGGGAGGAGGGGTGGTCTTGCGGTGCAGGTAGGGTTTTTCCATGTCACCCGAGTAGAGTAACGCGAATATAATATTAGTCGAGACGTGTGTTGCACGTGCACGCTTACTAGTCTGCTTAAGTAATATATAGCGAGCGTTTCGTAAGTTTGCCAATAGGCCCATCTTTTGCTAGCATTTCATGCTGATGGACGTTCGTTGGCGCGTGCGATAGGCAGCGGACTTGGCGACCGCCCGCACCATCCACCTCCACGACGGCAAGCTCCTCCTTCGTGGAGACGCTCTACGTCTCGTGCTCTTCAACGACGAGGGTAGAGTGGTCGATGCTAGGGCGCTACGCGAGCACGAGTCCGTCGACATAGGGTACATCGTCTCGTTCCCGTGTTTTTTTGCGAGGGTTCATGATAGGATCCCAACGATTCCCGGAGCAAATTCCCGGCGTGGTGGTGGCGATCAGGTCAAGGGTACAGCAGCGATGCACGGATCCAGTCCTGCGGTACACGGCACGGGCGAGGTGCACCAAAACGCCCCGACCCGCTGTGCATGGGACCCAGAGGAGGGAAGGTGCCACCAATGGCGGTTGTCGACCACGTGGACGGTGATCCGGGGCTCCATTCGTATCTCAACGACCAGAGGGGGAGTATTAAACCCCCACTCCACTCTCCCCTTGACCTAGAGGCCGCTCTCGCACACCTGTGGGCGGCGGCGCACAACCCTAAACCTAGATCTGATTCCCCTCCTTCCTTCTCCTGGTGGCGAGGGAAAATTGGTGGCGATGATACGTCTCCAACGTATCTATAATTTTTTATTGTTCCATGATATATTATATTCTGTTTGGACATTAATGGGATTTATTAGACACTTTTATGTTATTTTTGGGACTAACGTATTAACCGGAGGTCCAGCCCAGAATTGCTGTTTTTTGCCTATTTCAGAGTTTCGCAGAAAAAGAATATCAAATGGAGTCCAAACGAAATGAAACATTCGGGAACGTGATTTTCGGAATGAACGTGATCTAGAGGACTTGGACCCTACGTCAAGACATCAACCAGGAGGGCACGAGGTAGGGGGGCGCGCCTACCCCCCCAGGCGCGCCCTCCACCCTCGTGAGTCCCACGTTGCTCCACCGACGTACTTCTTCTTCCTATATATACCTACGTACCCTCAAACTACCAGATACGGAGCCAAATACCTAATTCCACCGCCACAACCTTCTGTACCCGTGAGATCCCATCTTGGTGCCTTTTCCGGAGCTCCGCCGGAGGGGGCATCGATCACGGAGGGCTTCTACATCAACACCATAGCCTCTCCGATGATGTGTGAGTAGTTTACCGCAGACCTTCGGGTCCATAGTTATTAGCTAGATGGCTTCTTCTCTCTTTTTGGATCTCAATACAATGTTCTCCCCCTCTCTTGTGGAGAGCTATTCGATGTAATCTTCTTTTGCGGTGTGTTTGTTGAGACCGATGAATTGTGGGTTTATGATCAAGTTTATCTATGAACAATATTTGAATCTTCTATGAATTATTTTATGTATGATTGGTTATCTTTGCAAGTCTCTTCGAATTATCAGTTTGGTTTGACCTACTAGATTGATTTTTCTTGCAATGAGAGAAGTGCTTAGCTTTGGGTTCAATCTTGCGGTGTCCTTTCCAAGTGACAGTAGGGGCAGCAAGGCACGTATTGTATTATTGCCATCGAGGATAACAAGATGGGGTTTATAACATATTGCATGAGTTTATCCCTCTACATCATGTTATCTTACTTAAAGCATTACTCTGCTCTTATGAACTTAATACTCTAGATGCATGCTGGATAGCGGTCGATGTGTGGAGTAATAGTAGTAGATGCAGGCAGGAGTCGGTCTACTTGTCGCGGACGTGATGCCTATATACATGATCATACCTAGATATTATCATAACTATGCTCAATTCTATCAATTGCTCAACAGTAATTTGTTCACCCACCGTAATACTTATGCTCTCGAGAGAAGCCACTAGTGAAACCTATGGCCCCCGGGTCTATTTTCCATCATCTTAATCTTCCAACACTTAGCTATTTTTATTGCCTTTTATTTTACTTTGCATCCTTATCATAAAAATACCAAAAATATTATCCTATCATATCTGTCAGATCTCACTCTCGTAAGTGACCGTGAAGGGATTGACAACCCCTTTATCGCGTTGGTTGCGAGGATTTATTTGTTTGTGTAGGTGCGAGGGACTCGTGCGTGGTATCCTACTGGATTGATACCTTGGTTCTCAAAAACTGAGGGAAATACTTACGCTGCTTTACTGCATCACCCTTTTCTCTTCAAGGGAAAACCAATGCAGTGCTCAAGAGGTAGCAGCGACTGCAGGTCCTTCGCTGAGGTCACTGCAGCTCCTCCACGTCCACCAGATCCCATGGACAAATCGAAGCAGGGTTTCCGCGGTGACCATCATGAGGGATTGGGAGCTGGACGCACGGGCCGCGACGCGGGTCGTTTCGGTCGCGGCGGCGGGCGTTTCGACCGCGGCGCGGGAAGATTTGATCGTGGTGGTGGTCGCTTCTCGTGGTGGAGGGACGACACCAACAACAACGTCGACAAGTCTGGTACATCCAACACCTCTGAGGTTCCTCACTGGGAGGCCGCGGTGGCGGCGGCGGAGCGGCAAAGCTCCAGCTCAGGGGGCGTATGGGTGGAGAAGAACAAGGGCTCTGCGAACTCAGGCGGAGGGAGCAGTTCTCGCCTAGCCACGGAACCGACCCCGACAACTGTTGCTCCCCCTACATCAAGGGCTTTGGCCAAAAATTTGGTGCCCTCTTCCAATTCTGGCGATCTCCGTCCCATATGCAAAGCTATTGGGCATACTCCTGTTCATTGCCCGCTTGTGTTCTGCGAGAGATGCAGTAAGCTGGGACACCTGGCTTATGTCTGTGTAGAATTTCTACCCTAAGAGTGTATTGCTCCGATGTGTGCCTTTCAAGCTAGGGGGCAGGGTTTCTTCTATATTCATGATTATTGCTCAGCTGAGCAAGCTAGGGAGAGATCTTGCAATGTCATGATTACAGTTCTAGATGGGAATCCTACGGTAAAACAGATGAACGACACGTTCTTCTTGTACCTTGGTAAAACCTGGAGGTGTTCTGCTAAACTGATTGAACCTGGAGTGTTTATTTTAGATTCCCCAATATCAGAGAAGTAGAAAAAAGCGTGCTATAGACCGTATGACTATGAAACCGTGTGGAACATTGGTGAGGGTTACTAGATGGGAGCACGACGATGGGGCAAAAGGGATGCTGGAGAAAGCATGGGTAAAAGTTGGTAGAATTCCAACTGACAAGAGGTGTGAAAGAAATGTTGCCTTTGTAGCCTCTCTTCCTGGAGTGCCGCTTGAGATTGATATGGCTACCCTGCACCGCCTCGACTCTGTCAGAGTTAAACTGGGATGCCGCAACGTTGATGAGATTATCCCAGTGGCTGAGTCAGTCCCGGCGGATCGATTTTATGACTTCACCTTTGAAGTGGAGTGGGGTGCTTGTGAGGGATCCTGAAAAAGAGAATATTCGCACCAAAACCTGTGCTGATCAAGGAGGACCTTCACCTAAAAAACAGAAAGAGCAGGTATGTATGATGACCTGATGGGTAGCTCTTCTGGTGGAATGCATGATGTGGAAGAGAAGAAATCTGTGGGGAAACAGTGTGTTAATGATACGTCTCCGTCGTATCTATAATTTTTGATTGTTCCATGCCAATATTATGCAACTTTCATATACTTTTGGCAACTTTTTATACTATTTTTGGGACTAACATATTGATCCGATTGCCATGTCGGTTCTGTTTGTTGCATGTTTTATGTTTCGCAGAAACCCCATATCAAACGGAGTCCAAACGGGATAAAAACGGACGGAGGATATTTTTGGAATATTTGCGAAATATGAGAAGAAGAATCAACGCGAGACGGTGCCCGATGGGGCCACGAGGCAGGGGGGCGCGCCCCTGACCCTCGTGGGCACCCCGTAAGGCGGTTGCTGCTATTCTTTTGCCGCAAGAAAGCTAATTTTCAGGAAATTTTTTTTTGGCGAAGGTTCAGTCCAATCGGAGTTACGGATCTTCGGATATATAAGAAACGGTGAAACGGCAGAATCCCAGAACATAGAAACAGAGAGAGACAGAGAGACAGATCCAATTTCAAAGGGGCTCTCGTCCCTCCCATGCCATGGAAGCCAAGGACCAGAGGGGAAACCCTTCTCCCATCTAGGGAGGAGGTCAAGGAAGAGGAAGAAGAAGGGGGGGGGGCCTCTCCCTCTCTCTTCCGGTGGCGCCGAAACGCCGCCAAGGCCATCATCATCACCAACACCTCCGCCACGTTCACCAACATCTCCATCACCTTCCCTCCTCTATCTACAGCGGTCCACTCTCCCGCAACCCGTTGTACCCTCTACTTGAACATGGTGCTTTATGCTTCATATTATTATCCAATGATGTGTTGCCATCCTATGATGTCTGAGTAGATTTTCGTTGTCCTATCGGTAGTTGATGAATTGCTATGATTGATTTAATTTGCTTGTGGTTATGTTGCTGTCCTTTGGTGCCCATCATATGAGCGCGCGCGTGGATCACACCATAGGGTTAGTTGTATGTTGATAGGACTATGTATTGGAGGGCAAGAGTGACAGAAGCTTCTACCTAGCATAGAAATTGATGCATACGGGATTGAAGGGGGACCAATATATCTTAATGCTATGTTTGGGTTTTACCTTAATGAACGTTAGTAGTTGCAGACGCTTGCTAATAGTTCCAATCATAAGTGCATAGAATTCCAAGTCAGGGATGACATGCTAGCAGTGGCCTCTCCCACATAAAACTTGCTATCGTTCTAGTAAAGTAGTCAATTGCTTAAGGGACAATTTCGCAACTCCTACCACCACTTTTCCACACTCGCTATACTAACTTTATTGCTTCTTTATCTAAACAGCCCCTAGCTTTTATTTACGCGCTCTTTATATTCTTGCAAACCTATCCAAAAACACCTACAAAGTACTTCTAGTTTCATACTTGTTCTAGGTAAAGCGAACGTCAAGCGTGCGTAGAGTTGTATCGGTGGTCGATAGAACTTGAGGGATATTTGTTCTACATTTAGCTCCTCGTTGGGTTCGACACTCTTACTTATTAAAGAGGCTATAATTGATCCCCTATACTTGTGGGTTATCAGTTAACAACTCTTTGGACTCACCTGTTTCGATGAACTCTGACAGTTTAAACCATGACACTCTTCTGATTCACACAATGGAACAAGAGCATTGGCTGCCAATGAAAAAGAAAACTCAAAAGCCCTTTTCTGTCCTATGAGATATGTGACCAGATTGCTGCCTTTGATGCTGGGAATGGGAAAAGAAAAAAGACTTATGCCGAGAGTGTGAAGAGCTCGATTAAAGTTACAGAGTTGGAGGGCCCATTTGGTGTTGTTGATGATAACACAGTTGAGTACAGCGTGCAATCGCCCGAATCTGCTCATGCTTGTTATGGTGAGGTGATTCCCACACCTCCCCTCTTACATGAGAATGTACTCAGGTTCAGTGCCAGGACTGTGCTGACCAACTTGGGGAAGGTGGAGGACAGGGCCAAAGCTGCCAGCAAGAAAAGGGATTTGGAAAGTATCAATGCTTCTAATAATTCCTTTGCAGTTTTATCTAATCCTGATACGATGCTTAGAGCTAGAAAAATGGGGGTTATGATTCCTGATATTGAATTCTCTAGAATTGAAATTCTTAGGGAGCTTGAAAATGTTAGAAATAATGCTATAGAAAAACCTCCTGATGAGGTGATGTTTATTACCAATGGTAAAGGTGAGGATATCCCCATGAATTTGAGTTGGGGGTGGGGGGTGATCAGGATTGTGATGTTTCTGATTTTTCTGTGGTTGGGTCCAGGAAAAAGAAACATAATACTAGGAAAGTCCAAACCCCTATTTCTAGACCCAGAACCAGAAGCCAAAAGGCAGTGGAGTCCACTGCCAATCCTGATAATGCTGCTAAGTCTCCTAGCAGAGTGGCCAGAGGGAAGGGGGAATTCAAATGAATGGTATCTTCTGGAACTGCAGAGGGGCAGGTAAAAGTGGGATGACCACTTGCTTCTCTGATCTGATTAAGGATCATTCCCTAGATTTCTTATGCTTGCAGAAGACCATGAAGAGGAAATTCTCCCTAGTTTCTTTAGGAAAATAGATCCTTACAATACTTTTGATTGGAACTGGATCCCATCTGTTGGCAAGTCAGGGGGCTTGCTTTGTGGGGTCAAGAAGGAGAAATTAGAATTTTTTTTCCTGGTCTATGGGTAAATATATTCTTCAAGTCACTGTTTTTGATGTAGAAAAATAGTGTGTGTGGGCCTTGTTGAATGTCTACGGTGCTGCCCATGATGAGCGCAAAGATGAATTCCTTGCAGAGCTGGCTAGCTTTTGTAGCCACTTATCCATGCCTTACATTGTGGGGGGGGGGGGGAGATTTTAACATTCTTAGACATTGCGAAGAAAAGAACAAAAAGATGGTGGCCTCCCATTATATAGACAGATTCAACGCCATAATTAATACTATGTGCCTTCGAGAGATCTATTACGAGGGGGGTATGTTCACTTGGTCCAATAACCAAGCTCATCCTACTCTAGAAAAGCTGGATAGGATTCTTATGAATAATGAATGGGAAGACTTGTTCCTCCTGGTTACTACCAGAAAACTGGTCAGGGACGTTTCTGACCATAACCCTCTCCTCATGACCACCAATAGTGTTCTCAGTCACCTAAGCCCAGGGAATTTAGATTTGAGATGAGCAGGATGGCCAATGAGGATTTCCTACCCTTGGTTAGGAAGATTTGGCTGAGACCAGTCAAATCCTTTGATCCCATTGATGTTCTCAATATCAAGCTGAAACGTTTCAAAAATAGTTTAAGGGATGGGTGAGGGAGTCCTGGATTAGGGGGTGTCCGGATAGCCGAACTATCACCATTGGCCGGACTCCTGGACTATGAAGATACAAGATTGAAGACTTCGTTCCATGTCCGGATGGGACTTTCCTTGGCATGGAAGGCAAGCTTGGCGATACGGATATGTAGATCTCCTACCATTCTAACTGACTCTGTGTAACCCTAACCCTATCCGGTGTCTATATAAACCGGAGGGTTTTAGTCCGTAGGACGAACAACAATCATACCATAGGCTAGCTTCTAGGGTTTAGCCTCTCTGATCTCGTGGTAGATCCACTCTTGTACTACCCATATCATCAATATTAATCAAGCAGGAGTAGGGTATTACCTCCATCGAGAGGGCCCGAACCTGGGTAAAAACATCGTGTCCCTTGTCTCCTGTAACCATCCGCCTAGACGCACGATTCGGGACCCCCTACGAGATCCGCGGTTTGACACCGACATTGGTGCTTTCATTGAGAGTTCCTCAATGCCGTCGCCGTCGGGAAGGATGCCTCATCCCGTCTTTAAATACGGCACCGTTGCTAAAGGAGCTTTGGCCACCGGCCAAACTCTCCGGTAGGCGGTTTTCTTATGACCGCCTGTTCGGCCGCCGCGCCGACGATGACTTCTCGGGTCATCGAAAGCAATCTTCACATTAACTCAGAAGTCGCCGAGCAGTTAGATCCGATGGAGCTCTCTTCCTTGAACGAGCTCTTGGATCGCATCGCCGCCCTGGGAGTCTCTACAGACTACGATCAGATTGGGCCTAAAACCGATCTGAGAGAGATCAACTCTCCCCAGGCTACCCACCACGTTGCTGTGGTAGAGGAACAATACAGCGACTTTTCTTCTACCTTAAGGACTAGCTATGTCCGGATTCCTGACCCCTCCATGCGGATTCCCGCGAGGAGGACACTCTCAAGCCCTGAACTTAAAGTCAGGCAGCGGGCTAGATTCATTGGACAACCTCCAAGAACCCAAGCTTCCAAGTTCGGAAACTTCTTGGCACCTGAATCTCAGATCGGACGGGGTTCGGAATTTAATTCCACCCGCCCACCCAAACATAAGAGATCTATCCCAAATCCGGCAAGAGCCCGGTGAAACAGTACATCATTACTGGGCCAGATTCCTCCTGGTTATGGACAGGATAAAGGACTGCCGCGAGGAGGACGCAATCTCATTCTTCGCAATAATTGCACGGACAAGGGAATCCTAAACGCCATAAGTCGTCATTGAAATTACACGCTTGCTGACTTGGCGTCCATAGTACGAAAGTATCGCGCGATGGAGAGCGCTGAAAACCGAAATCAGATTTTGGATAATCCGCCCCGAATCGACCCTAGTCCGAAATAAAAGGTGCATCATCACCGGCACACGGGTTACATACCAAAAAGCAAAAACCCCCCAAAGGGCATGGAACCGTACTGGAGAGATGGCTCAATGGACCCTGCAAAATTCATAGCACAGAGGGCGCCACTCCAACTCATAGCCTTAGAGCATGTTGGATACTAGTGGCCAAAAGTGGCGAAGAGCTCTTAGCTCCAGAGCACCAGCCCAGCAATACCAGTACGATATTAACAGTCTTTGAGACTTTCACATCAAATAATATGCGGAAAAGAACACTCCGCAGCCTTGCCGAAGTTTACCAGATAGCAACAATAAATCCATGGAGTGACACGGCTATTACCTTTAACGCCAGTGACGAACCTAAATTCCGAACAGCCCGAGCACCAGCCGCATTGGTCCTCAGTCCAATAGTGGACGGCTTTCGCCTTACCAAGGTACTCATGGACGGTGGCAGCGGATTAAACCTCATCTACGAGGAAACCCTTCGAAAAATGAAAATAGAGTGGAGCCGCATTGAGCGAAGCAGCACAACCTTTAGAGGAATAATCCCCAGTCGGGAAGCATGCTGTACAGGAAAGATCACACTAGATGTGGTGTTCGGCACGCCGAACAATTATAGGTCCGAGGAGGTCACATTCCAAGTGGTCCCGTTCAGCAGCGGATATCACGCTCTATTAGGGCGAGAGGCATTCATAATTTTTCAAGCTATATCCCATTATGGGTACATGAAGCTCAAAATGCCCGGACCCAACGGAATTATCACTCTCGCTAGTGACCCGGACATAGCGCTCCGCGCCGAAAATAAAACAGCCGCACTTGCCCTTGAGGCACTATCCAAAGCCCTAGCGGCAGAGGAACTCACCGCGCTGCGCTCCACGGTGAACAGGGACGATGTGATACTTGCTAAGAGATCCAAGTCCACCTCTTTTAAACCGGCAGACGAAATAGTCAAATTCCAAGTCCATCCAACAGACCCTACAAAAACGGCCTCCACCGGGGCACAATTAAACCCTGATGTGGACGCTGCACTACGAGAATTCCTATGTGAAAATTGGGACATTTTTACCTGGCACCCTTCAGATATGCCAGGAATCCCACGCCGGCTGGCAGAGCACAGCCTAAATATCCTAAAAGGATTCAAGCCAGTTAAACAAGCTCTTCGGCGTTGAGATGTCCTTACAAACTCATCACTAAAGTTTTGGACAATAGGGTTGCAGTGTTTGCCGACAAGCTCATTAGTTGCCACCAAAACACTTTTATTAAAAAGCGCAATATCATGGATGGGATCCTGACCTTACATGAAGTGCTGCATCACACTCAAGTCAAGAAAAAAACAGGAATTGTCCTAAAACTTGACTTTGAGAAGGCATACAATAAGGTTAACTGGGATTTTTTGCTCGAGTGTCATAAAATGAGGGGTTTTAACGATAAGTGGTGTGAGTGGGTGGAGAAAATCCTTCGCAATGGCACAATTAGCGTCAAGATCAATAATAGTGTGGGGCCTTATTTTCAAAGTTATAAAGGGGTTCGTCAAGGAGATCCTATGTCCCCTTTTCTTTTTAATCTTGCGGTTGAATGCCTTACTAAGATGATTCTAAATGCCCAGAAAAATAACCTTATTAAAGGGCTGGCAGCTGATCTTATTCCCAATGGGGTGGCTGTCATGCAGTATGCGGATGACACGGTGATTTGTATTGAAGATGACATGGACAAAGCGGTCAATCTCAAACTTCTATTGTACATGTTCGAACTTATGTCTGGCCTTAAGATTAACTTCTTAAAAAGTGAGGTTCTATGGGTAGGTGGGGACGATTCGGTCCTCCAGAAATATGCTGATTTGTTTGGCTGCCAGATCGATCACTTTCCTATGAAGTATCTAGGAGTGCCGGTTAGTTACTCTTCTCTGAGAAACTCGGACTGGGAATTTGTTGCTGTCCGATATCTCAAATGTTGCGACTCCTGGATTGGCAACTCTGCCTCATCCGGAGGGAGATTGACTTTGTTGAATTATTCTCTATCCAGCATCGCATACTACTATATGTCGATGTTCCTTCCTTCCTTTCTAAAACCTTTATTGAGAGATTAGACAATGCCGTCGCAAATTTTTCTGGTATGGCGGGATGGGAAAGAAACGTTATCATTTGGTCAAATGGGCTCGAGTGTGCAGATCTAAGAGCAAAGGGGGGCTGGGCGTTAAGGACCTCCATAAACAGAATATTTCTCTCCTAGTGAAATGGTGGTGAAAGTTGGATACATGGGAGGGTCTTTGGCAAGATATAGTGAGGGCGAAATACCTCAAGAACAGCTCGGTGGCTACAGTTAACTCCAAGTTCAATGACTCCCTAGTATGGAAAGCCTTACTGAAAGTTAAGGAGGTCTATATGGCCGGAAGAAAAGTGGTTATTAACTCTGGCAATATAGCACGACTGTGGTATGACCCTATTGGCTCTCATCCACCTCTGTGTGATATCTATTCAGAGTTGTTTAGCATCGCTAACTATCCGAATGATACTATTGCCCAGTTTTAGGGGCAGAGCTGGTGGGGGAGTGTTCAGGCGCAGATTAAATATAGACCTGACACACCACTGGAGGGGGTGCAGGGTGTCGTTGACAGCCTTGAACCTTCTAGTGTCTGTGATGGGATTGAATGGGGCTTTCGTCCCGAGGGCAAATACGCAACTAAATCTATGTATGCTTACATAGAAAAAGACCTTGCTGGGTGTGATTACAGATGGATTTGGAAGGCTAAGCTACGTGTCAAAATTCAGATTTTTATCTGGCAACTCTTTCAGGATGCTGTTCTTACCAGAGATGTTATGAAACGTAGGAATTGGGCTGGCAACCCGCATTGTTCTTTCTGTGATTGCAGAGAAACTTATCTGGACCTGTTTTTCCTTTGCCCTGTGGCAAGGGTAGCTTGGCGCACTGTTGGAGCGATGCTTGGTACTGATTTATGTCCTAACAATCTTTGTCAGTTTTACTCCTGGTGTTATGCTTTTCTTCCTCACGTGGAACGATATTTCACTATGGGCCTAGCGGCCATTTGCTGGGCCATATGGAATCGCAGAAATCAGGCCACCTTTGAATTTAAGAAATTGTCATCTCCTTTTGAGATTGTCTTCACTGCTGGTGTACAATAATCCTATTGGACAGGTCTACTGAAGGGCGAGGAACGAACGGAGCTAGAGAATGGCACGACGCTTTTGAAGAAGAACACTAAGGAGATTATGAAGCTCTGTGCGACGGCATACGTGGGCACCGACCTGGGGTGATTCTGGCGCTGTACTTCTTAAAGCTCCCCCTTTTGAAGCTGTTCGGTCATGCTGTCTGGTGGATTCGGTCGTGCTGTCTGGTGGATTCTTGTAGAACTTTGAGCAGTTTATGTTAGCTCTATGCTCCTGCCGTATTGCCTCTGCGTAAGCTGCGGTGTTTGCTGAACCTTTGCTACTTTGTTGCGTGGTGACAATGCTCCAGGGTTTTTGCCTCGTAGTGGGCGTTTCGATTGCAAGTGTCCACAACGGGTTTCCCTGGAGTGCTTGAACTCGCCTTTTCCCTTTCCCTTTTCGTTTGAACTCGGATATGGCTGTATTTCCGTTATTTCTATAATGGAAAGGGGATTAGCCTGGTTCAAAAAAAAAAAAACGCATTTTATTTTTCCTGGGATCTGTGTGTGCCTATCCTTATTTTTTTACTACTAATACGTGGTTCAATGTGGAGTTGTTTGCAGAAAAGAAAACTCCCAAGGACCAAACCGCCATCAGGGTTTTCGTTACCAAATAAATAGCCGTCAAAGCTTCTCCGTTTTTCCATCCCACACCCTCTACAAGTTTCTTCTGCACGCCCCCCGCGAGTTAGCGGAATTGCCACGCGAGTCCTCCAAGTTTCGCGATGGAGCCACCCGCACCCGGTTCAGAACCACCGGTCGAGGAGGACCGCATCCAAGAACCGGACTCCAACGCCTCCTCCAATGGGGATGGGGCCCCGACCGCTGCTGCGCCGCCACCTCCACCTCCCCGCGCGACGCCCCTCCACCTCGACCAGGCCGGAGGCGGCGCCGACGGGTCGACCTCCGCCACGGTGGTGGACCCCCGGAAGGGCAAGGAGACGCTGCTGCCCAGGGACGTTCCTCCTCCTCCGAGCCCCGCGGACTACGCTGGCGGCGGCGCCGATGGGTCGAGCTCCGCTGCGGCGTGGGTCAAAAGGAAGGGCAGGCTGGCCGCCGTTCCCTTTCGGGCACCTTTTCCCCCAAGCTTCGCGGGCAGCATCCCCGACTTCGGAGCCGGGGGGTCAAGCTCCTCGGCGGGGAGGAGGATGGTGGTACGAGAGGGGCAGTCGGTTGTCATCGAGGAAGGCGAGGAGGAGCAGGTGATTGGGGTTCGCGATGTTGTTTCTTGGAGTTTTGGAGTTACTGGAGTGCGTTCTTGAACGTTTCTTGGTTTCTTCTCGAGCAGGCGGAATCGCCTCACGCCAAAGACGCGCTCCCGGGAAAGAAAAAGGTATAGCCTGAATCTGGTCTTCTTGCTTGCTCGCCTGAATCTGGTCTTCTTGCTTGCTCGCCTGAATCTGATCATTTTCTTGTTCCGGGTGTGGAACTGTGATCTCTTCAGTTTGTTGAAATCTTGGGGATGTTTTAGAGTAACGCAAGCTGAATCTGGGACAAATGCTGGGGACAGTTTGATTAGGTATTTCATGATTATGACTCGGGGTGCTTCTTGCGGTGCAGTATGAATTTAGAGGTGGACGAGCATCTTGTTGTGATTATTCAAAGCTGTTCAAGATTTAGGTGTCCAGTCTTGTGCTTGTTGATTCTTCTATTCAGTGGATGACATTTTGCTGCAAGTGGAAAATGTGGGGAGATTTGAGGATCATGTTGTGGCAGTGGTTGCTGCGATACTTTGGCAAGAAATCCTGAAGCCAAAATGAATCAGTTTTCGGTATAAATGAATCGTATTATAGGAGAAGTTAATCTCAATGCTTGCACTGGATTACTTAACTTGATGTACATTATCTAGATCCTCGGCCAATTTTATGCAAAAGTGTTTGATCTCTTCTCCACCCTGGAGTTTGGTCGAGAAGTTTGGGCCTTTGGCCATCTGTTACCTGAAAGTTTGAATCTGACAACGAAGCCTCGAAAGTCGAAATTCAGTTCATATAAAAATCGGCAAGAGTATAGAGGATTTGGACACCTCCACATTTTTCAATCGTATTAGTCGTTTCACCTTGCTAATAGTACAAAATGTGTGAATCCTGATGCTAACTCTGTGGAGTAGGAGAAACTACGACAAATCAAGGTGAGACCCAAGCCTGAAAAGGGGAAATCACCCTGGAGTTGGCTCAAGAACAAGGTATGACCTGAATCTTATTTAATCTTCGCACTTGTGATTCTTGGGTGGTATGACCATATGATCATTCTTGTACTTACCTATTTTATGTGCATAGAAACTGGAATTGGGATTCTTGATTTCTGTTTGTTTCATGTAAATTCTGGACCTGTTAGTTTAATCAAGGCAAGAAATCTTGGTTTGAGCATCATGTGGCGTCCTAGAGTAGAGGAGGAATCTAGGGCAAATGTTGGCGGCAGTACACACGTCCTTGTTGCTTGTGGGTCTTTCCGAAATCTGGCATCGTATTTTGAAGCGGATGGCTATTTTGTTGAAATTGCTGCCTGTAAAATTTGTGGAAATCTGGAGGTCATGTCCTGATTACTGCAATATTTTTGTAACAGAGCCTGAAGTCGAATGTGCAATCTTCCTTCGTAAACAAATATTGCTATCAGAAGATTTAGTCTAGACATTAGTTCAAGACTGCATAACCAAACATAATTTCTGTAAATCGTTTGTCATTTACATGCAAAATCTCTGACCACTTCAGGATTTGGTTGAGAAGTTTCACCATTCGGTTGATTGGTACCTCGAACTCTTTCAGAAACCTCAGAATATAATTTCATTTAATAGTTGCCGTAAATAAAGAGCTTTGGACTTGAACATTTGTGGTCTTCCTATTACATTCTTGTTTTTTTTTACTGGGAAAAGGAAAATGCTCGGCTTCTTGTTGATTTTGTACAATTGTAAGACTGGCAAGGATGTATGGACTTTAACTTCGTTTTCTTCATTTCTTGTCAAATAGATTTTTTGTAGAGAAGGAAGGCAAATATGTTCGGAACATGTCCAGCACCAGGTTTGTCTCCATTTTGCCTAATGTGATGTTCAAATTTTAAGTGCATGAAATTACAGGATGATGTCCTAGATCACAAGATACTTTGATTCATGGTTCCATACGATGAACTGTTCAGAAGGATTATTTTCTCTTTTATGGATACTAAATTGTATGTTAACTCTTGGTTGTGATAGTTTGATGGAAGCTGAATCGTACTTGTACTGTTGTTGAGTTTATCAGACAATAACATATATGTTCTTCTTTTCTTACTGAACAGCAATAGACAATATCGGTGATGGGATTATATATGATAGTTGTTTCAAAAACCAAAAATTGGAATAAAAACAAACTTTCCATCACATTTTTAGATATGTTCTTTCCATGTTCTACTCTGTAATTTGACTTATCGTATTTGTGTGGTTGTTGCAGACACAACCCATCTCCGAAGTAAGGAATCGTTATATGGTTTCTTCTAATGGGATGAACAGTCTTGATGGCTATTCAGAATTTAGACCGGTGATTGGAGATGGGGAGTGTTTCTACAGGAGCTTCATATTTTCCTACCTAGTAATTGCCCTCCTCTCTTTTTTCTTAGCATATGATGTAGGTTTAGTTAGTTAACTTTCTCTGTTTATGCGAATGTACACCAGGAGCAAGTTATTGATAGGCCGGACACAGATGAGGAACGCCGTCTCCTTGATGTTGTTGAAACAGCGTCTGCACGACATGCAGATCTTCGATGGAACTCTAAGTTTCCCAGGACCAGCAGAGTAAGTTCTCGCCTTCTCCATATTTGTTCTTTCTTGGATAAACATGCTTGCAATTGCAAGGGATGATGATTCTCTTCAGGTTACAAAGTACACTTCAAGCAGCATCTGGCATCTCACTCTCTTTGTTTGTCATTTGCAGGAGATGCACAATTGCTTAACAGTAGTGGCATGCCGTCACAGTTTTAGACAATGTTGGCACAAACTCAAATTTGAAGCTTATTGTGAAGTTAACAACAACCTGATTGTAACAACGACCTTAAGAGAAATTTACTTGCAAAGGAACAACCGCAATATAATGGGAAAATAACATAATTTTATGCTTGTTTGAGCACTGCAACAATGCACACCTTCTGGCTATTATTGTACAGCCACCTCACTGTTCTGTTACTATGCTATAGTATATGTGCAATGACTGAAGCTTCTCAGGGAGTTGTCTTAGCTGTGTTCTTTAATATGCTGCTATTGATCAGTATTCTGTATGTATTATTTGTAATGGTATGATTTTCAACTGTGAATAATTGAGTCGCTGATTCTTTCAGGCATTTAAGAAGCTGCTTGAGAAAGTAAAGAGATGGAAGAACACAGAATCAACTAGCAGGTTTTTGTTTCTCTTGGTTTTCTGCAATTCCATCAAAGTATGACAGATGAATGCATTCTATCTCACTGACATAATATGTGCCATTTTTAGTTGCCGTAAAGAGGAACTTCTCAAGTTCTTCAGCACATATGATAAGACACAAGACAGTGAGAAAAAACACCCTTGAACTTACATTTCCTTCTGTTCATCGTAATTCATGTTTCTGACACATTTTATTGGTTAGTTTTTGCTTTCCTCAGATTACTAGTAGCTATCCAGATATGCTCGCACAGTGCGGAGTATGTACCACATATACCAGATGTCGCCAGTGGAGCTTACAGTCTGAAAGTTGTCAGTATCAGCATCCCTTTCCTTGCATTAACTCGTGCTGAATTTCCAGTGCATCCATTGTTGGATACACGGCACTCATTTTACCTGACTTCTTGTTGCACAAACAGTGGTGCTTTCTGTACGTCACTCCAGCTCGTGTGGAATCGGAAGGTCTTATGATGAGGGCCTTGGCCAGCGCCCTTGACGTAACCCTCATAGTGGAAACATTCCAAGGAGGATATGCTCGAGATATCTACACTGGTCCTGGAGTTCCCCGTCCGGCTGTGACCCTGCTGTACAATGGTAATCACTACGACATCATCTACCCACGCGCTCCTCCTTCTGAGAGTTCAAGTCATCAGGCTTCCTAGATAGAACATCCTGGTGATCAGAGTTCAATTCAACAGACTTCCTAGAGAACATCCTGCTGATCAGAGTTCAAGTCAACAGATTCCGCCAGATTAAAATTGAGTTGGGCTGCTGCCATTGAATGAGAGTGTTGCTGAGTTTAGTGGTATAGTAGATGCACCGATGAAGTTGGGGTAGGCATAGCATATACTAGCTACTTGTGCATTCTTCTTCTGTTGGTGAACGTTCTGTCATCACATTCGAACTTCTTAATTGTGTTTTGAAATTTGAACATGGGCATGCTATCGGCTGGTCTTTTTGTATGTTCTGGAAGACACAAATATTGCTCTTGTTTGGACATGTCTCTTTGGTGGCTTGCCGTTTTGTTTGCAGCAATGTGGATGATGAAAATATCCTAGTTTTTTCATTTATATTAGTCACTTAAACAAGGCTGGGTTAAGTTGAGTTTTTCTGCTGCTGATGGCAATACAAGCCTATTGATCTCACATGCAGAAATTCAATAGATTTTGCTAGGTTAATGTTGAGTTGGGGCTGCTGCCTACCTACCAATACAGTAATGAAGCAGAGATACTTGTGCATTCTTTCTTGTGTTGGTACATTACATAGTGTTGGTGCCACTGGATTGATCAGTTGGCAATATACAGGGATGAATACAACCGTTTAATTAGTTTTTGTGATTGGTTTATTTGCGATTCTTTCTATCTCTGTTGGTTACCCTTCTTGTGTCTGAACCTGTATGATAATCCAATATATTTTCCAGGAATGGCTTGGGAACCTGTTTGAGTCCCAACTTGGTGCCCTTTTTTTTGGCTTTACATTGCGATGTAATCCAATATATTTTCTATCTCTGCTGGTCACCCTGCTTGTACCATCCACGGCAGACATCAACATTCAGACGACGACGAAAGAGAAGAAGGAAAATGGATCTAACTGTATTGGCACTAGACATCAACACCTGGAGGCTTCAGACCTGCTGCAGTCCTGAGATAAATTCATCTTCAGATTGGATTGGATCCAAGTGAAAGGATTCCAGATGTCATTTACAGAGCGGGACAGCTTCCTGAAGAGCATACGTTCCAATATATCATCGCTCATCTTCCTAGTTCTGATCCCTGTTGGAAGAAACTACTGGGATGGAGCAACTTTTCACTAGTTAGATAAATTGCATCAAATCGGAGAGACTGAACTACACACGGACAAGAAAGATCTCTGAACTCTGATACAATCAAAAGTTACATCAAGGACATGGTTGGTTGCTCGCATCCCCCATGCAGCCTCCGGAAGACCAAATTCGCCCGTTTGGTTAGCTCGGTTGCATTGAAATTTTTGCCCGCACAAACCTGAAAGCACCGCTCGCCAGCCCTGGAGAAACCCCCGAGTCGGCAGGGAGCCAACTTCTCCATGTGCATGGAGGGGAACGCGACGTCGAACTTGTGCGAGCAGGGAGATGGCGCGAGCTCGCGCGCGTCCCCAAGAAATTGGTGGGAGTAATTTCGTCACCTCTTGCCAATTGCCTCCGCCTGGTTACTCCCCCCCGCTCACCGCCTTAACCTGCGCCACCATCCCCATTGCCCCCATTTGAGCTCTCCGCCCTAGGGAGCTTCCTCCCCCGACAAGTAGGTAAGCGGCGCCATCTTCTCAGGTCGGCGGCAGCGATCTTTCTTCCTCCTCTTCTTCAAGTTGTTCAATGCCTCCTCCCTGCTCCTCCGGTGGCGGTAAGTAACATCACACCCTACTTGTTGTAGCCTAGATCTATGAGCATGTGCTAAATTAGAATAGATGTGCTAGTAGTAGGGTAAGTAATGCAAGTATTTCTTCATTAATGTTGTGTGAGGATGTGGTAGATCAGTTGGTAGCTGTGTCATTTTGGTTTATGATAGGTTTTGCTTGTTGGTAGTGATGATTTCATTGTGTTGTGTTACATCAATGTTTATGTGCTAGTATTACATGTTTTCCAAGTCGGCTTTCATGCTAGTATGGTATATTTGGTAGTGTGTTGAGCTTCATGACCTATGCATGTTAGTGTGGTATAGATTTGGTAGTGTGTTGAGATTCATGATCAGTTTATGTTAGTATGGCAGATTTAGTAGTGTGTTCAGCTTAATGACCAATCCATGCTAGCGTGGTAGATATATTGTTCTTGTCCGGTTAGTTCTGATACTAACCATTGTAGGCAATGACCGAGGAAGAGTATAGTCAGGCCCTTATTTTGTCGGACACCAAACAAACCTTTGCCTCCTATGTTGAGGACAGTCTTCGTTGCTCAAGATGCAAAGGTGTTTGAGAGGCCTCGCGTGTGTCCTTTTAGTGGTGGTGATACATGTGGCTGATACTAAGGTGGCCATTAAGTCTGCCAAGGCATGGTTGAGGGGGTCAATGAAGGGGGAATGCAATGAAATGAGATCCTTACATGTCCACCTTTGTCATGTACAAGATGTTTGATATCATCGTGAGAGAAGTGAGGACTCATAAGGGCTTCAAGGAGGTGCACCTGAACATTGTTGCCAAGATGTCTTTGAGTTCTCTGACACAGAGTTACCTCAACACAGGTGTACAACCATCTTTTGGATGTGGGGAGCGAGATGGATCCAAGTGTCAAAGCTTAGAGACCTTAGCGGTGTGCAATGTGATTAGGATACCTTCACCATTCTATTGAAAGCGAAGCACTACCAAGGCCACATCACGGTTAGCTAACCTATAACTTGTTTCACTCGATCTAGCTAGCATACCAATCACAAAATAATAGTGTTGCCTTTCATTCTTAGCATCACCCCAAGGATGTTGAGTACCTCAACAAGCCCATCCAGAACTACTCTCGGGTGCAGACCATCTTCTCCTGGGGTCAGACTACAGGCAAGCATGCCATGGGATCTAGTGAGCCTCTCGATACACCCGCAGTTGAGTACCTAGCTAGGCACCCAGGAGTCGGAGACCATCATCCTTGATGACCTTGACAAGCCTGCTAATCATGATCCCTACTTCTGAGAGGAAGAGGAAGATGGGTGCCTTGAGGGACAAGGAGCTGAGTGTCTTTAGTAGCATGATCGAGGCGGTCAAGGAGGTGGCTTTCTCCATCAGGGACAACAAGCGCGTCGACATGCCCCCTTCCCTCTATAATGTTGTCATGGACAACATTGGGTTTAATGAGGAGGCTCTGATGGTCACTCTTAGCCACCTCCTAGGCAACATGGCACATGGTCTTGGGTTGGCATGGAAGTGCGGCACTGGATGATTTGGCTTTAGGACCTGGCTGAGCAAGCACTACTACGTATAGTGCAAGAGTCTCTGGGGTAGTGGCATGATGTTCTACATTTTGTGGTAGCTAGGGCTTGAAACTATTGATGGCCTGTATATTTTGATGAGGTGGTATATACAAACCCCTGAGATGGTGAACTTGTTGTGGTAGGATTACCCCATCTTTTTGATGTGGTGATGACACCATAGTAAGCAGGATGAGCTTGTGATACTTTTAGGTATATGAATCATGCATGCTTATGTTGCTTCTATTTCATATATCCTGCTTGTTTAAATCTTGTTCTTCTGTCTCAATAGATGAAGTGGTACGTGGTTTACTCATGGAGGGTTCCAGGAGTCTACGATTCATGACAGGCATGCCATTAACAAATGAATGGTTACAAAAACAGCTGCTATATAGGGTTTCAGACTAAGAGGATGTACATGATGATTATTCCAAGTTCACCAGCAAACAGAAGATCATTCATGGAGTAGGCAAGGGTGTAGGTCAAATCGGGTTAGTGGGCCGAAGAACTTCATAATCTTTGTCCAATTCATCGTCATTGTGGTTTTTCTCAATCCGTGCATTTTAAAACTGAACCGCAAAATCATTACCAAAACTAAATTGATCAAACCGATTTTATGGTTTTTATGGTTTCCGATTTTCAGCATGGTATGAAATCTCCTTACCGTTTCGAAATTTGTTTTTCGTATATACCAAAATCCAAACGGTTAACCAAATTAATTGAAGTAAAAAATATTTATATTCCTTGAGCAAACAACCATACATGCATGCCCAAACACACTCTTCTATATACCTCACATCTACTCTTCATCAGGTCAATAAGCGAGGTTGTACTAAAGTTGTTGTCATGGTTCATATACACTGACTGGCTTGTGGGTATCACTCTGGAGGTGGATATGTCCACTATAAATCGAGCCTCGTCAGTTAGAGCTAAAATTGGTTGTCGCTCTATTGACCAGCTACCTGCCACGGCTGAAGGGGTACTGGGGGCGTTTTTACAAGTTCACATATGAAGTTGAGGAAGTTCTTGTTAAGAATTCTGTGTGTACTGAGAATGCAACTGAGATGACTAGAGGGGATACATCTAAAGCTGATCAGACCCCTAAACACAAACGGGCTGATTAGGAGAAAGAAGATGACGGTTCTGAGTCCCAGGATAATACAAAAGGGGGGCATCGACTCATGGTGGCAAGACCTGTCGTCTGTCACCACTGGAGCGTGAAGCCTCTGAATATGAAAGCGAGGTAGACTCCTCTTTGCTTATTGAAACCATGGCCAAGGAACAAGAAATGCTGGAAAAAATGAAGGCCAAGACACATCAAACTGGATTGTGTCTACTGAGCTTGTTGTGCCTGATAAGATTTGTGAATCTGAGATGGAGCTTAAGGAAGTTCAGGTAACAAAAACACCTGTAGCCTATCGCTCTTTGTCCTATACTGCTGTAGTTACTAATTCTACTCAGATTGTGGAGGTGAAGGACGACGTGGACTCAGGTTTGAAGATATCCAGTGACTATGTGGTACAGTTACCTTCCCCTGAATGTGGTGATGAGGTGATTCCACTAGTAGAAAAAGGTCTTCTATCCCGGTTGATAAGGGCCTTTTGTCCCGGTTCCTGAACCGGGACTAAAGGGTCGTTACTAATGCCCTGGCCCTTTAGTCCCGGTTCAGTCCTGAACCGGGACAGATCAAACCTCCACGTGGCGAAGCTTGAGCCCACGGGGAGGAGTTTTGGTCCCGTTGGTGGCACCAACCGGGACCAATAGGCATCCACGCGTCAGCATTTCAGGGGCTGTGGTTTTTGTTTTTTTTGAAGGGGGGGGGGGGGTTGGGGGTTTTGGGGGGTTAATTTAGGTGTTTCATATATTGTGTTAGCTAGCTAATTAATAGAGAGAAGTGTCTGATGACCCACAAGTATAGGGGATCTATCGTAGTCCTTTCGATAAGCAAGAGTGTCAAACCCAACGAGGAGCAGAAGGAAATGATAAGCGGTTTTCAGCAAGGTATTCTCTGCAAGTACTGAAATAAGTGGTAACAGATAGTTTTGTGATAAGGCAAATTGTAACGAACAACAAGTAACAAAAGTAAATAAGGTGCAGCAAGGTGGCCCAATCCTTTTTGTAGCAAAGGACAAGCCTGGACAAACTCTTATAATAGGAAAAGCGCTCCCGAGGACACATGGGAATATCGTCAAGCGAGTTTTCATCACGCTCATATGATTCGCGTTCGGTACTTTGATAATTTGATATGTGGGTGGACCAGTGCTTGGGTGCTGTTCTTACTTGAACAAGCATCCCACTTATGATTAACCTCTATTGCAAGCATCCGCAACTACAACAAAAGTATTAAGGTAAACCTAACCATAGCATGAAACATATGGATCCAAATCAGCCCCTTACGAAGCAACACATAAACTAGGGTTTAAGCTTCTGTCACTCTAGCAACCCATCATCTACTTATTACTTCCCAATGCCTTCCTCTAGGCCCAAATAATGGTGAAGTGTTATGTAGTCGACGTTCACATAACACCACTAGAGGTTAGACAACATACATCTTATCAAAATATCGAACGAATACCAAATTCACATGACTACTAATAGCAAGACTTCTCCCGTGTCCTCAGGAACAAACGTAACTACTCACAAAGCATATTCATGTTCATAATCAGAGGGGTAATAATATGCATAAAAGATCTGAACATATGATCTTCCACCAAGTAAACCAACTAGTATCAACTACAAGGAGTAATCAACACTACTAGCAACCTAATAGCACCAATCCCGGACTTGGAGACAAGAATTGGATACAAGAGATGAACTAGGGTTTGGAGATGAGATGATGCTGGTGAAGATGTTGATGGAGATTGCCCTCTCCCGATGAGAGGAGCGTTGGTGATGATGATGACGATGATTTCCCCCTCCCGGAGGGAAGTGTCCCCGGCAGAACAGCTCTGCCGGAGCCCTAGATTGGTTTCGCCAAGGTTCCGCCTCGTGGCGGCGGAGTCTCGTCCCGAAAGGTTGCTTATGATTTTTCTCTCATCGAAAGACTTCATATAGGAGAAGATGGACGTCGGAGAGCCACCAGGGGGCCCACGAGGTAGGGGGGCGCGCCCCCCACCCTCGTGAGCAGGGTGTGGGCCCCCCTGGCCTTCGTCTTTGGCGACGATTTTTCTTTATTTATTTTAAGATATTCCGTGGAGTTTCAGGACTTTTAGAGTTGCGCAGAATAGGCCTTCAATATTTGCTTCTTTTCCAGCCCAGAATTCCAGCTGCCAGCATTCTCCCCCTTCACGTAAACCTTGTAAAATAGGAGAGAATAGCCATAAGTATTGTGACATAACGTGAAATAACAGCCCATAATGCGATAAATATCGATATAAAAGCATGATGCAAAATGGACGTATCAACTCCCCCAAGCTTAGACCTCGCTTGTCCTCAAGCGAAAAGCCGATAACAATAAATATGTCCTCATGTTTAGAGGTAGAGGCGTCGATAAAAAATAAAATACGGACATGAAGGCATCATGATTATTCTCATAACAACAACATATATTGATTTTGTCATATGATTACTCATGTTCAAATGATGACCTTTTCACAAAGCCAAAGTATGAATCATAAACCTTATTGAGCACCAACAAATTATACCCTCAGTCATTGAAGCAATTGCAATTTATCATAACATCGGAAAGAGTCTATGTCAGAGCTTAAAAGCAAGTCCACATACTCAACTATCACTTAGTCCTTCATAATTGCTAACACTCACGCAATACTTGTGGTTACGGAGTTTTAACGGACACGAGAGAAGATAGGGGCTTGTAGTTTTGCCCCACAACCTTTTACCTCAAGGGTAATGTCAACAATAATAATTCATGCTCCCCTACATCCAATTAGATATATATATCATGTTCTTTCCAACATGCTGGGCTTGCCAAAGGATAAAATGAAAAAGGAAAGGTGAAGATCACCGTGACTCTTGCATAAGGTAGAGGATAATAATAAAAGATAGGCCCTTCGCAGAGGGAAGCAGAGGTTGCCATGCGCTTTCATGGTTGGATGCACAAAATCTTAATGCAAAAGAACATCACTTTATATTGCCCCTTGTATGTGGAACTTTATTATGCAGTCCGTCGCTTTTATTACTTCCAAAACAAGTTTGTACAAAGCTTATTTCTCTGCACTAATAAGTCATGCATATTTAGAGAGCAATTTTTATTGCTTGCATCGATGACAGCTTACTTGAAGGATCTTACTCAATCCATAGGTTGATATGGTGGACTCTCATGGCTAAACTAGTTTAAGGGTATTTGGAAGCACAAGTAGTATCTCTACTTGGTGCTGAGAATTTGGCTAGCATGAGGGGGAAAGGCAAGCTCAACATGTTAGAGGATCCATGACAACATACTTTATCTCAGATATAAGAAAACATAACTCATTATGTTGTCTTCCTTGTCCAACATCAACTCTTTAGCATGTCATATTTTAATGAGTGCTCCCAATCATAAAAGATGTCAATGATAATATATCTATATGTGAAACCTCTCTCTCCTTATTACTTCCTATTAATTGCAATGATGACCAAAGCTATATTTGTCAACTCCCAACAACTTTTAATCATCATACTCTTTCTATGTGAAGTCATTACTTTCACTAAGATCAATATGAACTCTTTGATTCTTTTTATTCTTTTTCTTCTAATCACCCAAGATCATGGCAAAATACTCAAGCCCTTGACTCAACACTAATCTTTATTATATATAGCTCACGGACTCGATTACAAAGAAGGATCATAAAGCAAAACTCAAAACTAGATCATGCCATGACTTTATTCTACTAAATCAAGATACTACTAATAGGATCGAACTAAGAAAAACGGTAAAGATAGGAGTTGTGATGGTGATACGATACCGGGGCACCTCCCCCAAGCTTGGCAGTTGCCAAGGGGAGTGCCCATACCCATGTGATTATGTCTCCTTCTTTGTTGTTGGCGGTGGAGGTGTTGTTGATGATGCAAGCTTGTCGTCCACCTTCCATGGCATAGGCTCACCCTCATAGAAGGATGATCGAGTCTCCGGAATCCTCAAATCTGCAACGGAAACAACTCGAAACGAAAACAGAGGATATTTGCGTGATACGGTCGTCAAAACCTTCGGGAGAATATATAATGAATTTTTACCGACCAATATACGTATCGTGCAAGAAAACGGAGTCCGGAGGGTACACGAGGTGCTCACGAGGTAGGGGGCGCACCCAGCGGGGTAGGGCGCGCCCTCCACCCTCGTGAAGGCCTCGTGTCTTCTATTTTTCTAAATATTCCAAAACGGAGAAATATTGCCTTAGAATTTGTTTTGGAGTCGGTTTACTTACCGTAACACATACCTATTCCTTTTCGGAGTCTGGAACGTTCTGGAAAGTGTCCCTTATGTATTCCTCCGGGGTTACGGTTTCAATAATATTAGTTTCAACATTTATAGGATTACCTGAGATATAGTGTTTGATCCTTTGACCGTTTACCACCTTCGGATTTGTGCCTGCGAAGTTGTTGATTTTTATGGCACCGGAACGATAGACCTCCTCGATAACGTAGGGACCTTCCCATTTGGAGAGAAGTTTTCCTGCAAAAAATCTTAAACAAGAGTTGTATAGCAATACATAATCACCTACATTAAACTCACGCTTTTGTATCCTTTTGTCATGCCATCTTTTAACTTTTTCTTTAAATAACCTGGCATTTTCATAGGCTTGGGTTCTCAATTCATCAAGTGAGCTAATATCAAATAACCTCTTCTCACCGGCAAGTTTGAAATCATAGTTGAGCTCTTTAATAGCCCAATATGCCTTATGTTCTAGTTCGAGAGGTAAGTGACATGCTTTTCCATAAACCATTTTATACGGAGACATACCCATAGGATTCTTATATGCAGTTCTATAGGCCCATAATGCATCATCAAGTTTCTTGGACCAATTCTTTCTAGACCTATTAACAGTCTTTTGCAAAATTAATTTGAGCTCTCTATTACTCAATTCTACTTGACCACTAGACTGCGGGTGATAAGGAGATGCAATTCTATGATTAACGTCATATTTAGGAAGCATTTTACGGAAAGCACCATGAATAAAATGTGAACCACCATCAGTCATTAAATATCTAGGGACTCCAAACCTCGGAAAAATAACTTCCTTAAGCATTTTAATAGAAGTGTTATGATCAGCACTACTAGTTGGAATAGCTTCTACCCACTTATTAACGTAATCAACAACAACTAAAATATGTGTATATCCACTAGAGGCAGGAAAAGGTCCCATATAATCAAAGCCCCAAACATCAAATGGTTCAATAACAAGTGAATAATTCATAGGAATTTCTTGACGTCTACTAATATTACCAATTCTTTGACATTCATCACAAGACAAAACAAACTTACGGGCATCCTTGAAGAGAGTAGGCCAATAAAAACCAGATTGCAATACCTTGTGTGCAGTTCTATCTCCAGCGTGGTGTCCTCCATAAGCTTTAGAGTGACACTTGCCTAGGATCTATTCCTGTTCATGCTCAGGTACACAACGTCTAATAACACCGTCTACTCCTTCTTTATAAAGATGTGGGTCATCCCAAAAGTAATGTCGCAAATCATAAAAGAACTTTTTCTTTTGTTGGTATGTGAAGCTAGGTGGTATAAATTTAGCAACAATATAATTAGCATAATCAGCATACCATGGAGTGCTACGAGAAGTACTTATGACATTTAATTGTTCATCGGAAAGCTATCATCAATAGGTAGTGGGTCATCAAGAACATTCTCTAACCTAGATAAGTTATGCAAGCACGGGTTCTCAGCTCCTTTTCTATCAACAATATGCAAATCAAATTCTTGCAGCAAGAGAACCCATCTAATAAGTCTAGGTTTAGCATCTTTCTTTTCCATAAGATATTTAATAGCAGCATGATCAATGTGAATAGTTACTTTAGAATCAACAATATAGGGTCTGAATTTATCACAAGCAAATACAAGCTGCTAAAAGTTCCTTTTCGGTAGTAGCATAATTTCTTTGAGCATTGTCTAGAGTCTTACTAGCATAATGGATAACATTTAATTTCTTATCAACTCTTTGCCCTAGAACAGCACCTACAGCATAATCACTAGCATCACACATAATTTCAAAGGGTAAATTCAATCGGTGGCTGAACAACAGGTGCGAGACTAATGCTTTCTTAAGTATTTCAAATGCTTCTACACAATCATCATCAAAGACAAATGGTACATCTTTTGTAATAAATTAGTCGAGGCGAGAAGATTTTGAGAAGTCCTTAATGAACCTCCTATAAAATCCGGCGTGACCAAGGAAACTTCTTATACCTTTGATGTCCTTGGGACATGGCATCTTTTCAATAGCATCAACCTTGGCTTTATCAACTTCAATACCTCTTTCGAAACTTTGTGCCCCAAGACAATACCTTCATTAACCATAAAGTGGCACTTTCCCAATTCAAGACAAGATTAGTTTCTTCACATCTCTGCAAAACTCGATCAAGATTGCTCAAGCAATCATCAAAAGAGGAACCATAGACGGAAAAGTCGTCCATGAAAACCTCACAAATCTTTTCACAAAAATCAGAGAATATAGCCATCATGCATCTTTGAAAGGTAGCAGGTGCATTACATAAACCAAAAGGCATACGTCTATAAGCAAAAGTACCAAAAGGGCATGTAAAAGTAGTCTTTGATTGATCTTTAGCCGACACAGGTATTTGAGATAAACCAGAATAACCATCTAGAAAGCAATAATGTGTATGTTTGCATAATCTTTCTAACATTTGATCAATAAAAGGTAAGAGGTAATGATCTTTCTTAGTAGCTTTATTTAATTTGCGGAAATCAATTACCATCCTATAACCTGTGATAATTCTTTGCGGAATCAATTCATCTTTATCATTAGGGACAACAGTAATACCTCCTTCTTAGGGACACAATGGACAGGACTTACCCATGACTATCAAAGAAGCGGGATAAATTATACCTGCCTCCGAAGCTTGAGTATTTCTTTTCTTACCACTTCTTTCATTTTAGGATTCAAACGTCGTTGAGGATCACGAACTGGTTTGGCATCCGCTTCAAATTTATTTTATGTTGACATAGAGTGGGACTAATGCCCTTAAGATCATCAAGAGTATATCCAATAGCGCACGGTGCTTCTTGAGTTTTCAATAATCTTTCTTCTTCATGCTCGAAAGGTTAGCACTAATAATAACAAGATATATTTTATTTTCATCAAGATAAGCATATTTAAGATTATCAGGCAACGGTTTAAGCTCAAACACGGGATCACCCTTGGGTGGAGGAGGATCCCCTAGGATTTCAACAGGCAAATTGTGTTTCAGAATAGGTTCTTGTTTAAAGAATACTTCATCTAATTCCCTTCTTTCATTCATAAACATATCATTTTCATGGTCTAGCAAATAGTGTTCCAAAGGATCACTAGGAGGTACGGCAATAGAAGCAAGACCAATAATTTCATCCTTACTAGGCAATTCTTCTTCACGATGTTGTTTACTAAATTTAGAGAAATTAAACTCATGAACCATATCATCCAAGCCAATAGTAACAACATTCTTTTCGCAGTCTATCTTAGCATTAACAGTATTCAAGAAGGGTCTACCAAATATAATGGGACAAAAGCTATCTTGTGGAGAACCAAGAACAAGAAAATCAGCAGGATATTTAGTGTTCCCACACAAGACTTCAACATCTCTAACAATTCCCACTGGTGAAATAGTATCTCTATTGGCAAGTTTAATTGTAACATCAATATCTTCTATATCAGCGGGTGCAATTTCATGCTTAATTTCTTCATACAAGGTAATAGGTATAACACTAGAACTAGCACCCATATCACACAAGCCATGATAACAATGATCTCCTATTTTAACAGAAATAACAGGCACGCCTACCACAGGTCTATGTTTATCTCTATCACAGGGTTTAGCAATTCTAGCAGTTTCACCAGAGAATTGAATGACATGCCCATCAATATTATCAGACAAGCGATCTTTAACAATAGCAATATTAGGTTCTACTTTGACTTGCTCAGGAGGTGTATAAGTTCTAATATTGCTTTTACGAACAACCGTTGAAGCTTTAACATGATCCTTTACTCTAACAGGGAAAGGTGGTTTCTCAACATAAGAGGTAGGAACAATAGGATCATTATAAGTGACAGTCTTTTCTTCAACTTCAAGAGGTGCAACTACTTTTACTTCTATGGGAGGATGATATTTAAACCACTTCTCCTTAGGGAGATCAACATAAGTAGCAAAAGATTCACAGAAAGAAGCTACTATCTCAGAGTCAAGTCCATATTTAGTGCTAAACTTACGGAAAATATCGGTATCCATAAAAGATTTAACACAATCATACCTGACTCCTTACCTTCGTCGAGGTCCCAATCTTCAGAGTTGCGTTTAATTTTATCCAATAAATTGCATCTAAATTCAATAGGCTTCATCATAAAAGAGCCAGCACAAGAAGTATCGAGCATGGTTTGATTATTATGAGAAAGCCGAGCATAAAAACTTTGCATAATCACTTCTCTTGCGAGCTCATGATTGGGGCATGAATATAACATTGATTTAAGCCTCCCCCAAGCTTGAGCGATGCTTTCTCCTTCACGAGGCCAAAAATTATATATATAATTGCGATCACGATGAACAAGATGCATAGGGTAATACTTTTGATGAAATTCCAATTTCACTCTTGTATAGTTCCATGATCTCGTATCATCACATAGCCTATACCATGTCAATGCGTCTCCCTCCAAAGATAAAGGGAAAGCCTTCTTCTTAACAACATCATCGGGTATACCTGCAAGCTTAAATAGTCCACAAATATCATCC
The DNA here is from genome assembly GCA_021605205.1 of Aegilops longissima. NCBI lineage: Eukaryota > Viridiplantae > Streptophyta > Magnoliopsida > Poales > Poaceae > Aegilops > Aegilops longissima. The sequence continues at coordinate 54,172,454 of CM038681.1, read as the reverse complement.
ACATAGCGTAGATGCTCGTCAGGATGCTTTGTTCCATCTCCTGCAAAAGTGTTAGCTAGCAGTTTTTCCATCATACCCGAAGGAAATTCAAAAGGAGTTTCATTTTCAATAGGTTCAGTAGGTTGAGTAGGTTGAGGAGCAACTCTTTGCTCTACTGGACGGGGTGAAGATACCCCGAACAAGCCCCTCAGACAATTACTTTCCATAGTAACAAGTGACAGAAAATTTCAGCACACTAAATAAATTTTTCCTTACCAAATTCCACCTACCAAAGGCGCTACACTCCCCGGCAACGGCGCCAGAAAAGAGTCTTGATGTCCCACAAGTATAGGGGATCTATCATAGTCCTTTCGATAAGTAAGAGTGTCGAACCCAACGAGGAGCAGAAGGAAATGATAAGCGGTTTTCAGCAAGGTATTCTCTGCAAGTACTGAAATAAGTGGTAACAGATAGTTTTGTGATAAGGCAAATTGTAACGAACAACAAGTAACAAAATTAAATAAGGTGCAGCAAGGTGGCCCAATCCTTTTTGTAGCAAAGGACAAGCCTGGACAAACTCTTGTAATAGGAAAAGCGCTCCCGAGGACACATGGAAATATCGTCAAGCTAGTTTTCATCATGCTCATATGATTCGCGTTCGGTACTTTGATAATTTGATATGTGGGTGGACCGGTGCTTGGGTGCTGTTCTTACTTGAACAAGCATCCCACTTATGATTAACCTCTATTGCAAGCATCCGCAACTACAACAAAAGTATTAAGGTAAACCTAACCATAGCATGAAACATATGGATCCAAATCAGCCCCTTACGAAGCAACACATAAACTAGGGTTTAAGCTTCTGTCACTCTAGCAACCCATCATCTACTTATTACTTCCCAATGCCTTCATCTAGGCCCAAATAATGGTGAAGTGTTATGTAGTCGACATTCACATAACACCACTAGAGGTTAGACAACATACATCTTATCAAAATATCGAACGAATACCAAATTCACATGACTACTAATAGCAAGACTTCTCCCGTGTCCTCAGGAACAAACATAACACTCACAAAGCATATTCATGTTCATAATCAGAGGGGTAATAATATGCATAAAGGATCTGAACATATAATCTTCCACCAAGTAAACCAACTAGTATCAACTACAAGGAGTAATCAACACTACTAGCAACCTAATAGCACCAATCCAGGACTTGGAGACAAGAATTGGATACAAGAGATGAACTAGGGTTTGGAGATGAGATGGTGCTGGTGAAGATGTTGATGGAGATTTCCCTCTCCCGATGAGAGGAGCGTTGGTGATGATGATGACGATGATTTCCCCCTCTCGGAGGGAAGTGTCCCCGGCAGAACAGCTCTGCCGGAGCCCTAGATTGGTTCCGCCAAGGTTCCGCCTCGTGGCGGCGGAGTCTCGTCCCGAAAGGTTGCTTATGATTTTTCTCTCATCGAAAGACTTCATATAGGAGAAGATGGACGTCGGAGAGCCACCAGGGGGCCCACGAGGTAGGGGGGCGCGCCCAGGGGGGGAGGGTGCGCCCCACCCTCGTGAGCAGGGTGTGGGCCCCCTGGCCTTCATCTTTGGCGACAATTTTTTTTTTATTTTAAGGTATTCCGTGGAGTTTCAGGACTTTTGGAGTTGCACAGAATAGGCCTTCAATATTTGCTTCTTTTCCAGCCCAGAATTCCAGCTGCCGGCATTCTCCCTCTTCATGTAAACCTTATAAAATAGGAGAGAATAGCCATAAGTATTGTGACATAACGTGAAATAACAGCCCATAATGCGATAAATATCGATATAAAAGTATGATGCAAAATGGACGTACCAGTGTCCTCTCTTAGTAAAATCAAAGCTCTTTTGGGAAATGGCTTAGATGGTATTGACCTGGTCCGAGTCTAGGTCGCTTGGCGAGTGATTCCGTTAAGCCGCCGCCCCGGCTTAATGTGCACTTACTAAGGCGAGAAGAATGACCCACTGCGTCATAGTCCCGACGACTTACCAGATGATGTGGTGGATGCTACGACCCAGACGTTGCTGAAAGAGGGCACGGTGACCAGTAATGCCTTTGGCTTACTTCCTTTCTGCAAGAAGAACCCGGCCCCTGCAGTAAGTCATCAACCTCAATAATTACTCCTTACTGTGTTATACCTTACTTTTATTCATAACCCCTTATCATTCTTCACAGGCCGATGATAACTTCTGGAAGGTCAAGTATAACCATGAGGCGGCCAAACAAGCCAGAGCGGCAAAAAGAGCCGAAAGGAAAGCCGCCAAGACTGGAACTTCGAAGAAGAAGAAACCAAGCGCTTCAGATATGTTTAAACTTGACGATACTGATGATGATGAAGAAGAGGTAACTTTTTAACTCCTTTGACTCTTTATCATTACCTTGCTAACATTAAATCTTTTCAGGAAGACACGGGGAACAACCAAGCCGTCGAGGAAGAGGTAACTATAATCTCCTCCGACTCCGAGCCCCTGCCGCGTGAGAAAATTCGAAGAGTAACCCGGAAAGTAAGATTTTCACATCCTTTGTCTTACCAAGATCCTCAATTTTTTTTGAAGCAACAACAATTTGAAAGCCGGAGGCAGACCCGGACCAGCAAGGATATAGAGCTCTTCTCCGGCTTACCTGACGTAACCAGGAAGCGTCGGGCTGAGGTTATCTCCGATTTACGTTCTATTTACCTTTTGGCGGGTTTAATTCGTCAATCTCTCAATTCATCGGACTCCAATTATCAGGATACCTCCCCTTCCTCCGGCGAGTCTATGCAATCTAACATGCCGGCTTTCAAAACTGCCCCTGGATAATATAATTTTGTTTACCTTATGCTTTACTTTACTCATGCTTTTGTACTCATCCTTCTGCCTTTGTCCACAACGTACAAGTGAAAACCAGTAAGAGGGCAAAAAGGAGCAAGCCGTCCCAAGACCCGGTCGTTACTGAAGCGGAGCTTGGCACAGCCGCTCCTGACAGTTCTACCCATCAGCCGCTGCCTGAACCAGCCTCTGACATTCCAGTACCAACCTCTGATCCACCCGCCGAAGATACTCTCAACAGCTCTGATAATCCAGAAGCTCCTAGCCCGGCCAAGACAATTGATCCGGAAATTGAGATTCTGAAGACTCAATTTGTTGAGCCGGGGCAACCCACTGTCCTGGCCAAGTGCTCTGCCAAGGAGGAGCTTCTGGAACGCTGAAAGGCCAAGCTAGATATTGTTGACTATACTCATTTAAGTATTGGAGATATAGTCTCTGGCTATATCAACCAAGTACATAGCAGCCGTGACCTGGAAGTTAATATGGTGAAGCAAATACAGCAAAAATCTGAGGTACAACTTACGTTACTTTTCTTAACCATACTTACTGTATCAGCCCCCAAGTCTATTGCTTATGAATAAATATGCTGTAGACTCAGAAACCTGCCTAGCACTGCTTTGTCCGGTTTATAAAGAAGATATTTAACCCGATTGTAACATGATACCTTGAATTTGCGATACACATTAGCCCCTAAGTGTCAAGTATCTTTGCTTGCAAAGTGTTTGGGACTTAATTTCCATGAACCGACATTGTACGTTAAATTTCTTCAGCATACATTAGCCCCCAAGTGTCAAGTACCTTTGCTTGCAAAATGCTTGGGACTTAATGATATCTTACCATGATTCTGACTATAACCCGGCATCAATGCAGGCCACCACAAGTCAATTTGAGTCGGAGATTGCTGACCTGAAGAGCCGCCTGGCAGCTCAAGAACTTAAACTTCAAAAGGCCAACTCCAAATTTGAATTCAGCGTCTCTGAACAAGAGAAGTTGAAGAAGAATTTTGATGCGGAGAAGAAAATCTGGGCTGATGAGAAGGCCTCACTGGTGACCCGGGCCGAGACAGCAGAAACGTCACTTGCAGAAGCAACAGCCGAGTTGTCCGGCTTAAAGCGCCAGATATCTCAAATGGTCTCAGCAATCTTCGCTAAGTTATTGTATATAACCTTGAATATTGCAATCCTTCCTTTGATGAATATTTTAATTGTCATCTCCGGCTCACCTTATGTTTATGAACGCAGGCCCCAGGAGCACAAACCTCAAGCAGAACATGTTGATCAAGCTGAAGGCAGTTTACACTCTGGTGGAGCAACTGTACACCGGGTCACAACGTGCTTTGTCCGTTGTGGCTTTATAAAATGAAGTTCCCCATCTCCTGCAAGATGTGCTAAAGCGGCTTGCCGTGCTACCCCAGCGGATCCAAGAGCTAAGACGGGCATCTGCCAGAACCGGGGCTATAGCTGCCTTGAGCCGGGCCAAGGCGTTGCTTCCAGAATTAGACCTGGCAGACGTTGCTCTTGGATATCCCAGCTTGAAGGAAGACGACTCTTTATTCGATGAGACAGACTTTACCGCTTGTGTGAAATTCGTACGTCCTGTTGCTACTACCATTGGGAACGATATTGACCTTATCAACTATCAGCCGGGCTATGACAGCGAGAACCGGAGAATTCCAACACCTCACTATGATGACGTCAGCCTGATCCCTCCAACTCGTAAGCACACCTTTGCCCCTGAAGTTGACCCAGCCGGTTTAATAGATGATGAAGCTGAGTTTGAAGCCTTAAGCGGCATTGACTGGGCCTCGTCAACCTTCCAGGACAGGGCAGCAGACGGAGAGGCGGAGAAGGATAACCCGGAATCTTCAAGCCCACCAAAGGAGTGAACCGCCAGGCATTTATGACTTTGCGAAAACAATGCTTCATTATTCAGACTCGGGGAGTCTTGTAATAGGGTAGAAAAACCTCTCAATTTTTGTCATGCCTTCGCGCATGTTTGTGGCGCTTAATACTTTCGTAAGCCGCTATCGCTATATACTTCCAGCTTATGTTGATCTTTCCTTGATGTTAAAAACTTGCTTGCCTTATCCTGCATATAAAACAAACAGAATTCCCTTGGCGACTTATCACATCCGGGGTCACATAAAGTATTGATAACCCGGAGTACGAACCGAAACATCATATAAAGGCCGGTTTATGATTATAATCACAATAGCATACCTGCGATATTTTTGGTACTCTCGCCTGCTTATGTGACCCAAATCATGAGAGTGAGTTTAACTCCTGAAAGTTGGTGTCGGCGTTCTGGGAATGGGGGTCCCCAGACTTGCCTGCCTGCGGCCTGCGGCGTGGCTCAAGGGGTGGCCCAGCACGACCCATCTTCATCAGCACGAGCTCAAGACCCTCGCGAGGGGCCAAGCCTCGTGGGGCGGATGACAGGAAGCTTCCTCAGGCACGGCCTCGTCAGGCTGGCTCGCGAGGAGGCGGAGAAATCAAGGCGGGGTCCCTCACGAGGTTCCCATGACGCAAGCCATGACGACCAAGGGCGCCAGGCGGGCGCCAGCCCGCGCAGTGTCCTCGTTTCCTCTTTGGTGCAAAGGGGGCAAGCGCAGACGAGAGCATCAAGCAAAGGCATCCGTTTCGGTGCAACAAGACCAAGACCGTCGCAACGGCAGGAAGGAAGTCATTGTGGAGCCCAAGCCGGCGTCACCACCAGAGCCTTTGACAGGCGAGGACCAACTTTAGTCATGATAAGTTTACTAGATGTTCCCCTTCAAAATTGCCAATTGTTGGCGCCCTTCCCGCTCAATATTTGGGAAGAGGCCCGGGGCCTTTGCCTATAAATAGGACTAGCCACCCACAGAGTAGAGGGAGCGAGATCTGGAACCAGCAGAGAGAGAGAGAGAGAGAGAGAGAGAGAGAGAGAGAGAGAGAGAGAGAGAGAGAGAGAGCTCCTCCCCTAGCAGTTCATCGCACTGGCCAAGAACAGACCCTCGCGAGGCTGTTCTTCCTTGTATTGTTCATCATCAGCCCAAGAGGCAATCCACCACACCACACACTGGAGTAGGGTGTTACACCACTATGGTGGCCCGAACCAGTATAAACCTTGTGTCTCTTGTGTTGTTCTTTTGGTAGTTTAGATCCTAGCGAGGCGACAAGGTGCAGGTAGGTAGAGGGCGAGATCTCCACGCGCACCCCAGAGTTCGAACCTAGAGGGTCTGCCGGAACCCGAAATCCGACATTTGGCGCGCCAGGTAGGGGTGCGCCGGAATCCACCTTCTGCCGCTTCGCGTCCCGTCGCATCGTTATCATCATGTCCGGCGACCAGGCGGGCAACCCTGATCCTTGGGCGGCCTGGCCCGCCCATGCAGAGCCGCTCGCCCCGGGCGACCCCATGCCCCAGGCAGCTCGCGGTCCGCAGGGCCCTGTGGGCCACGGGTGACGCGGACAGGCAACGACAACTCTCATGCCACTGCAGGCGCGGTCGGCGGCGAGGGCCTCCAACCACGCCGCGGCCACGACGCCGTACACCTGACGGGAGTAGGCGAACTCAAGGGCCGCGCTCACGGTGGCCCGAGAGCTACTGCAATGCAGGCTGTTGGAGGGCGGCCGTGATGTGCTGCTAGAGCGGGTGGCAGAGCTCCTGGGCTTCGCCGCCTCGGGGGCTCACCCCTTCTGCACCCAACTCCCACCTCAGGTCCAGGGTGGCCCGCGCGGAGGCTGCACGCACGCCCACGCAGCTCCAAGCGGACTCCAAGGCCACCCCAACGCCAGCCAGGTCGTCAGCACCGGGCCAGCAGCGGCGCTGCCTCCGCCCCCGGCCGGTGAAGAAGGACTCGCCACGACCCACGGCCCCAGTGGGCCACCGCGCTACCACCCCCAGGTGGGCGCCTCAAGAAGAACTGCATGGCACACGGAGAACTACGGCGCAACATTCGGGATGGCGGCCCCGGAAGAGTACATGCCCCACATGATGGATCAAGGGCACGCGCATGAGGACGAACAAGGCTCGCTCCTCGGCCCAAGCTAGGGGGACCCCCGGGAAAACCCCGTCGGCTGCATTGGAAGCAACGATTATCTTGTACCGCTAATTCCTCAGGAGCAGGCATACGCTAACCATGGATCGCAGGAGGTACATGTCGCCACAGCAGACGGCTGCCCCACTCCCGCAGCTTCCTACCCCTAAGGAGGAGGGCGCCGGGGGCTGCAGGAGAGGGGCCGAGATCCGGCATCACCACCGCGGCGTTCGGAGCAAGGCGTCCTCAGGAGGTAGGCCCTCTGCCAGGGAGGTGCCTCAGGGCCTACCCCTGGCAGAGGACCCGTGGTCGTCGGGGAAACCGCTGGCGACCGCTCTACCCCATCGGCGGCGTCCTTGGTTTCCGGTCGTCGTCGGTGGCACTAGAGTGTGGCGTAAGGCGGGGCCCTCGTCTGGCGATATGAAGCAAGGCCGGTACCTGTGAAGAAGGCCCAGTGCCTGTGAAGTTCGCCGCCCCGTGACACTCTCACGTAATAATGAGTGGGGTTGTACACGCCCAGAGTCTCGGGGTGCGGCCTCGGGCCCAGGGCTCCCTCCCACGCCCGATGGCAGCACTTAGCTCCACATGTTGGTGAGAAGACGCCCAAGACTAGACTAGGTGCCGGACGCAGCCTTTTTCTGCTTTCATTGCTTTTCCCCTTGGCTGTCGTTTTCCCCGTTGGATTTAAGTTGTATTCGAGCTTGTGATTTGCGTGTGTTCGGGGAAGGGGTGTTTAGTCTTGTTCAAGCAATGTCTCGCGTTCTGGTTACCACTTTGCCTCAGCTGCCTCCCCTCGTGAGCCCCTCGCGAGCCGGGCCAGGCCTAGCTTGCGTGCAGCCCGGACTGCCGTAGCCGCGCCCTCTCAGGGGGTCTTCATTACAGCTTCAATGGGCTCGTTCAGGAGACCCTCGGGACACCACAGCCCTCTGCAGGCTATCTCAGGGCCCACGCGGGTCAAAGGTAAAACAAACCAGCCAGCTCGTCGCAAAGCCAGCCACTTGGCGTAGGCGTATGGGTGATGTCGCATCTACTAATACGCTGAATGCAAGTTTTTACATGAGGGGCTCCCCCTCCCAAAATGCTCTTACAACCTTCAGGGCAAAGCCTGAACTCTATCTGCGCAGGGTAAGAAAGAAGGGACAACACGCAGTCAATCGGGTAAATCCCCCAATGCATCCTCAGGGGCACCTCCTGAATCATCGCTGGCGTCGCTGGCCTCGCCATCGCTCCCCGCGTTGCCGTCAGCGGTGTCAGGGCCGTTCACCACGCCGCCTTCATCAGTAGCCACGACCACGCCGTCATTATCAGAAGCGAAGGCCCTGACAAGGGCATCCACATTGTCTTCCACCCAGTGCGCCAGGTCGCCCCGGACGGCCTGGGGTACTGGGGCGATGGCGGCGTCAAAATCGAAGTTGGGGTCCATGTTCCGAAGATGGCTGAAGACACGAGAAAAGGCGCGCCCGAGCAGGGCGCGGCTCCTCTCCTCCACCAACCTGTTGGCTCTGACCGACCGCACCTCCAGCTGCGTCACCACGTCGGTGAAGAACTGAAGGTTGCCAGCATAGTTGACCGCGTGAGGCTCGCCAACGGCCGCCTCGCAGATGTTACCCAAGGCCGTGTTAGCTCTCTCCCGGAGCGTGGAGAGCATGGGGCCATGCTCGTGCTCCAGGATCCGCCGCTGGCGTATCTCGTCCTCGTTCTGCCGCGCAACGGCCTCAGCCTCGTCCATCCGTTGACGGAGAAGAAGCGCCTCGACGCGGGAGGTAGTCAGCTCCTCCTGCGCTGCGCCAAGGGCGGCCCGGGAAGTGTCGGCCCGCCGCGTCACTTCATCCAGCTTGGCCCTCAGGGCGGCGGTCCTGCCTTCAGCCTCGACCGTGATCAACCCCAGCCTCTCTTCGAACTCACGCTCAAGGTTCGAGCGGGCCGTCGCCACCCGGCGTCCAACCTCTTCCAGGACTCGGGCCTCCCACGCAGCGACGTCATCTTCTGTCTGCGTCAGCAAGCGCTCCCTCGTCTCCAGACGCTCAAGATCGCGTGCGCGTTCGGCAGCTTCCAGCATCAGTGTCTCCTCACGCCTCTGGAGCTCTGCCTGGTCGACTGAAGCCACCTTCGTCGACGCAAGGGCCGTCTCACGCAGCTCCACCTACTGCTCCAGGGAATGGCACCGAGCCTGGAGTTCCCGCGCCCGCTCCTCCGTCGCCTCACGCCACCGGTCAGCCTCTCGGGCCTCCTCGACGACCCAGGAACGGGCCTCCCGAGAGGCCTCCAGCGACGCCTCGGCTTCCTCATTGTCGAGGTCACGCTGGTGGCGCGCAAGGGCAACAGCCGCCTTCAGCTTGCGCCTCTCTTCAGCCAGGCGCAGGCCCTTAGCCTCAACGCGCGCGTCTTCGTCAGCAAGCTCTTCACCAAGCAGGCTCACCGCGTCAGCCGCCCTTCGGAGAAACGCTTGGCGAAGAGCACGACGCTCCCGGGCGCGCTCGAGCACGTCTTCTGCGTCGTCATCCGCCCCAAGTAAGCGCGGGGGGCCACGAATCAGCACTCCCCCTCTGGGTAGGGGGCTGGGGGCTGGCACCCTCGCGATAGCCGGGCACGCCTCGCCAGAAGCCCGGCCTGGAGCCAGCCCATCCCCAAATGAAGAGCGCAGGGCCGACCTCAGCCAATCACCATCCACGACCAGACGAGAAGCCCAAGGCAGGCTGGCTATGCCCCGAGAAGGCTCGCGAAGGAGGGTCGCGAGGCGCGCAGAGCCGCGATGCGCCACAGGATGGCTCGCCTCTCCAACCGACCTCACCACAAGGGCTCTGCTTGAGCTTGTAGCGCTCGAAAACGGTGGAGAGGGTGAAGCCTGGGGGATGGCTCCTAAGCCATCTCCGTGAGCTCTGCAGGAAGGGCCCTGCAGAGCAAGGATCAGCCAAAGCAACGAGAGGATAAGGAACTAGGAAAGGGGAAGGCTTACTCATCAATTGCGAAATACTTCCGGCGCTTCAACAGGCAGCAAGGGTAGTCGTCACCCAAGGCCTCCCTTCTTCCGGAGAGCCTCAAGTCCACGCGAAGCGCCCAGAGTTCAGCCAGGGTCAGCTGCAACGAGGAAGAAGCACCAAGGTGGCCAGCGTCAGGGGCGTCGTCCAGGCGCACGCCGCCGGTCGCCTCACCAAGAAGGGTAGCTGGGGCCTCAGGGGCCCCAACCGCGGGAGCCGCGGGCAGCGGCTCAACGCCTTCAGCCGCAGCAGTACGGGCCTCATGAGCTGCCCCCTCAGGAGTGCTGCTTGGCGTTGTCATCCCGGCGGAGGCCCCCTCAGCCTCCAGCGGCTCATGCCTCCCTGCTCCGCCACTCGAGGAAGGACCGTCGTGGGCAACTGGAAGGGCAGTCACCACCACTCGGTTCTCGCGAGGCCCCATGAGGCCTGCGGGGCGCATCCCCCATTCGTCGAAGCTGGGCATCTGATTCACAAAGTCGCCCCTGTTCGAGCAGAAGTACAGTAAAGCCCCCCTTGCCGGATGCTGCCGGGGGAAGGGTCCCAGTCAAGACCAAGAGCACCTTCCTCGGCGCTTGCGTCAGTCCTCCTCCAGAGCCTCATGCGATCCTCACGCCTACCAAGGCCCACATCCGCGGGAGTGACGCTGGAGAGGGGCAATGCGGCATAGCAGGAACTCCTTCACCACCTTGGGCGCCGTCACGTCAAGCGCCCTCAGGAACGCGAAGCGACGCCAGATGAAGACGAGCCGGGGGCTCGTGAGCGTCTCCTGGCCCCAGCCTGAATTGGGGACAGCAGGAGATGTTGGCTCCGAAAGCAGGGGGCTGGGCACCCCGACATACACGTACAGACACCGCTCGCGGAACCCAGACACGGGCCGAGGAAGGCTGAAATCAATCCCTGAAGCCGTTGTTTCTGGTGCGGCAATGAAGCTCACGCACCCCGAGCATTGGGTGGGGTCGATGAGGCGCAAAGAGAAGAAGTGACGCAGCAAGGCCACTGAAGGAGGGATGCCCATCATTGCCTCACAGACAAAGGCGAAGACGGCAAGAAGAGTAATGGATTCAGGACCCAAATGCATTATATGGATCTGGTAATGGGAAAGCACAGTGTTGAAGAAATTGGAAAAGAGGGGAACCAGACCCGCCCACAAGGCGTCGGCGAAGTACCGGACCTCGGTGACTTTTCTGTCAATGGAGAAGCGAGACGCGAGCCAGGCCGTCGTCCTCCCGCACTCATTGAAGATGGTGGCCAGAGCGAAGCTGACCTTGCCCAGGCCTTCTCTGTTGAGTATGATCGACCGATCGACGGCAGGAGCCGTCGACGACGGCGAGCGAGGCGGAGGCACAGGTCTCTTCCCTTTCCCCTTCTTCGTCGGAGCCATGACAACGGGAAGGGGGAGGATTCGAGATTGGATTGGAAGCGGAGACTGGAGCTCGAGAGGAGGAAGAGCAGGGGACGGGCGAGCAGCAAAAAGAGGAAAGACTGTGTGCAACCATGGGTCCGCCTAGCTGGGCACAAAATAAGGAGGCGTGGGGGAACAGGGCCGCCCACGTCCAATGAACCGCCACGCGGCGCCCAAGGCCGTAGGCTGTTAGGGCCCGCGGCGCTTCGCACTTGCCCTTCGCTTCTCTGCTCAGCCAAGTCCAGGCGCACCTTGGGCTCGGGGGCTACTGTCGACGTTCTGGGAACGGGGGTCCCCAGACTTGCCTGCCTGCGGCATGCGGCGTGGCTCAAGGGGTGGCCCAGCAAGGCCCATCTTCATCAGCACGAGCTCAAGACTCTCGCGAGGGGCGATGTAACGCCCCGGATTCGATGCGCCAGGTGTCCGCCAGTTATTCGCCGTCTTTGCCATGCCATTTGCTTGCGTGTTGCATTTTATCATGTCATCATGTGCATTTCATTTTGCATACGTGTTCGTCTCATGCATCCGAGCATTTTCCCCGTTGTCCGCTTTTGCAATCCGGTACTCCTATGTCTCCGGCGCCCTTTTGCCTCTTTTCGTAAAGCGGGTGTTAAACGGTCTCGAATGGACCGAGGTTTGTCAAGCGGCCTTGGTATAGCACCGGTAGACTGCCTGTCAAGTTTCGTGCCATTTGGAGGTCGTTTGATACTCCAACGGTTAACCGGGTAACCGCAAAAGCCTCCTTCTCTTTGCAGCCCAACACCCTTCCAAAGTGGCCCAAAACCCAGCAAATTCCCCTCTATGCTCTCGGTCGTTCGATCACGATCGTGTGGGCGAAAACCGCTCCTCATTTGGACTCTCCTAGCTCCCTCTACCTATAAATATGTGCCTTCCCCGAAAATTTCGCGCAGTCCAAACCCTAGCAAACTCCTCCCCGCGCCGCCGGACATGTCCGCCCACCGGCGGACACGTCCATCCCGCTGCCACGTCGCCCGGCCAATGGCGAGGCGACACGTCATCCCCGCCACCGCTCTCCTCCAACCGCGCGCACGCCACTGTCCCTGCGCCGCCATCCGCCGCCAAGCCCGCGAGGCCCACGGTTGCCCGCCCGCCAAGGCTGGGCCGAATCGCCAGCGCCTGCCCGGATCTCCCGCCAACCTCGCCGCCCCGATCGCCGCCGCCTCCTTCCGCCGTTGAGCGCGCCGCGCAGCCAGCCCGCCGCCGCCAACCTCGCGCCGGCCCCAGCGCCCGATGCCATCTCCGCCGCCAGCCGTGGCGACTCCGTCCCGCCTCCTCCTCCGCGCCCCTCGTCCGCCGCCGAGCACGCCCGCCGCCGAGCCACCGCGCCTCGCCTCGTGTCCTCTCGTCGCCGGCGCCGCCCTCCTCGCCGGAGTTCGCAGAAGCTCGCCGGAGCTCCACTCCGGCCGGATCTACCCCGGGTGGATGAGATCCACCGAGAGATGAACCAAACGCCTCCGCCTCGTCCCGGATCCCTCCGTCCCGCTCGTCCTCGTCCCGTTGACTTTTCGGAGTGGTAAAAATCACCTGTCCCCATATTTCTTGCATTTTTATGTCCACTTTGACCTGTCATATCTCTGCATCCATAGCTCCGTTTCATGCATGTAATATGTCAAATTGTTCGTCTCAACGAGTACTTCATTTCATTCCATTGCATCATGTTCATTTGAGTTCATCTTGATGCCTGAATCATCGTTGCAAGAGTGCTATATAATGTTAATCTGCTGAAACTGTTAAAACTTGATGATTTGTCATTTTTTCCATGTTTGATGTGTGCATAATATGAGCATGAGCTCTACATGTGTTTTGATCTACATCATGCCATATTTACAGGGGTGCTATCCATGTATTTTTGTGATTCTTGTAGTGAGTGTATCAAGCTTGTTAAGTAGGGTACTTGCTGTTGCTGTTTTGCATGTCTGAATCTGTTATTTCGGGATGCTATGTAAACCTGCTTCTACAAGTCATTCTATGCATAATCTGGAGATGTTCACTAAGGATGTTTTGTTATACATGTCATGCTCTATCCATCCATGCCCATGGTCGCATTTATAGCCTACTGTAACTTGTTGTAATCTTGCTTCAAAGTTGCTTGATAATGTTGCTGTCAGCCTGTTAACATTAAGTTCAGTTTTGTCATGCGTTTTGTTAGTGATCCATGCACTCTATGAACTTGCTCTTGCCATGCCTAGCTTCATAAATATGTCTTATTACTGTGAGTTGCCTTGCCATGCCATATATTACTCTGTGGTGAGTGGTTCAAGCTCACCAACGTGCCTACTTATTGTTGTTCCTGCCATGTATGAATCTGTAATATAACTTGCTATGTTTACATGGGTGCCATCATATCTTCTGATCCATTTTGGCTCATGGTCAGTAAAGGACTTTTGTTATATGCAATTAGTATATTCATGCCATGCCTTTGTTTGCATTGATAAGTTCCTGTAACATGTTGTTTGATAGCTCTAAACATTGCAACCTGATGTTATTTCCTGATAAGTCTGAACTGTTAGTATATGCAATCTTGCCATGTCCTTTTGAGCATGTTCTAGTAGTTTCTGGAGATAGCTCAGTGTTCATGTTTTGTTATGCTTTACCTGTACATCATGCCCATGCCTTTTGTTATTACGTTGAGATGCTGTAGCATAGTGTTTTGGTGCTTGCAATATACCTAGTTGCTGTTTTGGACAACTTGCCCTTTAAACTTGTTTCATGTGTATGTGTTGAACGGTTGCTCCATTTTGAGTGTGCTCTATATGAAACTTGCTTGATTTTGCATGTAGTTTCATATTATCATGTTGCATCCTTGTTTTGAGGTGTTTGCTTGATGTTTGTATGTATTTTGTATCAATGCCATGCTTATCTTGTTTTGCTCATATCTTCTAGGCCGTGGCTCCGAATTAAATGAACTTTATATGTAACTTGACTAGAATTTCGTGTAGATCATCGTGGTGCATCTTAACTTGCTGTTTAATAACTTGAACATAAGGTTTATTCAGATCTGGACCAATTTCGAAATTTGCATATGAGGACTTACCGGAATTGTTCTATGTTGTTTCCGGCCTCATTTAAACTTGCTTTGATGTGTTGGTCTTGTATGCATCATCTTTTGCCATGAGTAAATTCATGTAGTCTTGTCATGCATCATGCTTGTTTGTGCATCATGTCTTGTTCATGTGTGGTGTGTTTACTATGTTGTGTGCTTCTTCTCGATAGTTCCCGCTTTCGCTATGCGATCGTGAGGATTCGCTCGCTCACGCTTGGTCTGTCTTCGTGGCTTCATCTTCTTCATGGACGCGTTCTTCTTCCTTGCGGGATTTCAGGCAAGATGACCGCTACCCTGGATCTCACTACTATCATTGCTATGCTAGTTGCTTCGTTCTATCGCTATGCTGCGCTACCTATTACCTGTTTATCAAGCCATCCCAAATTGCCATGTCAGCCTCTAACCTTTGACACCTTTCCTATGCAAACCGTTGCTTGGCTATGTTACCGCTTTTGCTCAGCCCCTCTTATAACGTTGCTAGTTGCAGGTGAAGATGAAGATTGCTCCATGGTGGACAGGATTTTGGTTGGGATATCACAATATCTCTTATATTATTAATGCATCTATGTACTTGGTAAAGGGTGGAAGGCTCGGCCTTATGCCTGGTGTTTTGTTCCACTCTTGCCGCCCTAGTTTCCGTCATATCGGTATTATGTTCCCGGATTTTGCGTCCCTAACGCGGTTGGGTGATTTATGGGACCCCCTTGACAGTTCGCTTTGAATAAGACTCCTCCAGCAAGGCCCAACCTTGGTTTTACCATTTGCCTCTCCTAGCCTTTTTTCCCTTGGGAGTCGCGCTCCCGAGGGTCATCTTTATTTACCCCCCCGGGGCCAGTGCTTGTCTAAGCGTTGGTCTAAACTAGAGCACCGTGCGGGACCATCCCTTGGCAACTTGGGTTACGTTGGTACCTGTACGCTTAGCTTATCCGGTGTTGCCCTGAGAACGAGATATGTGCAGCTCCTATCGGGATTGTCGGCGCATCAGGCGGTCTTGCTGGTCTTGTTTTATTACTGTCGAAATGTCTTGTAGCCGGGATTCCGAGACTGATCAGGTCTTCCCGGGGAGAAGGAATATCCTTCGTTGATCGCGAGAGCTTATCATGGGCTAAGTTGGGACACCCCTGCAGGGTATAAACTTTCGAGAGCCGTGCCCGCGGTTATGTGGCAGATGGGAATTTGTTAATATCCGGTTGTAGTAAACTTGAAGCAAACTCTTCTAAAACACACCAACCGTGTGCGTAACCGTGAGTGTCTCTTTTCGGGGTTAATCGAGAGGAGAACACGGTTCTTGGGTTATGTCTGACGTAGGTAGGAGTTCAGGATCACTTCTTGATCATTACTAGTTGGCGACCGTTCCGCTTGCTCTCTTCTCGCTCTTATTTGCGTATGTTAGCCACCATACATGCTTAGTCGCTGCTGCAACCTCACCACTTTACCCCTTCCTTTCCCATTAAGCTTTGCTAGTCTTGATACCCATGGTAATGGGATTGCTGAGTCCTCGTGACTCACAGATTACTACAACAACAGTTGCAGGTACAGGTTTGCGATGATCATGACGCGAGAGCGATGTTTATTTGTGTTGGAGTTCTTCATCTGCTTCTTCGATCAGGGGATAGGTTCCAGGTCGGCAGCCTGGGCTAGCAGGGTGGATATTGTTTGAGTTTCTGTTTATGTTCCATCCGTAGTCGGATGTTGATCTCTTGTATATGATGTTGATGTATTATTGTGGCATTTGTGCCTTATGTATGTATCCCCATCTATTATGTAATGTTGATGTAATGATATCCACCTTGCAAAAGCGCTTCAAGATGCGCTTCTATCCTTGGTGGGACCTTCAGTTCCTTTTGGATAGGGTCGCATCTTGGGCGTGATAGCGGAGATTGCTGGGCGGACGACGTGAAGCTTCCTCGAGCACGGCCTCGTCAGTTGGCTTGCAGGAGGCGGAGAAATCAAGGCGGGTACCTCACGAGGTGCCCATGACGACCAAGGGCGCCAGGCGGGCGCCAGCCCCCGCAGTGTCCTCGCTTCCTCTTTTGTGTAAAGGGGCAAGCGCAGGCGAGCATCAAGCAAAGGCATCCGCTTGATGCAACAAGACTAAGACCGTCGAACGGCAGGAAGGAAGTCATTGTGGAGCCCAAGCCAAGGCCACCACCACGAGCCTTTGACAAAGTAGCACCAACTTTAGTCAGGATAAGTGTACTAGATGTTCCCCTTCAAAATGGCCAATTGTTGGCGCCCTTCCCGCTCAATATTTGGGAAGAGGCCCAGGGCCTTTGCCTATAAATAGGACTAGCCACCCACAGAGTAGAGGGAGCGAGATCTGGAACC
Source organism: Aegilops longissima (assembly GCA_021605205.1). Classification (NCBI taxonomy): domain Eukaryota; kingdom Viridiplantae; phylum Streptophyta; class Magnoliopsida; order Poales; family Poaceae; genus Aegilops; species Aegilops longissima. The sequence goes on along the minus strand of CM038681.1, from coordinate 54,155,846 downwards.
AGTAGAGAGAGAGAGAGAGAGCGACTGAACTCCCCCTAGTAGTTCATCGCACCGGCCAAGAACAGACCCTCGCGAGGCTGTTCTTCCTTGTATTTCTTCATCATCAGCCCAAGAGGCAATCCACCACACCACACACTGGAGTAGGGTGTTACACCACAATGGTGGCCTGAACCAGTATAAACCTTGTGTCTCTTGTGTTGTTCTTTTGGTAGTTTAGATCCTAGCGAGGCGACGAGGTGCAGGTAGGTAGAGGGTGAAATCTCCACACGCACCCCAGAGTTCGAACCTAGAGGGTCTGCCGGAACCCGAAATCTGACAGTTAGCACATATAATGGTCACCTGGGCCTTAATAACATTTACACTTACAAAGTATAATGAATAGTACACTTAATTTCAAAGGCCCCTGATTCGAATACGATCAGTGAACCGTTCCAAAGGGGTTAAGCTAAGATTCGGATACGATCAGATAGCCCCCAGTGGCTTTGGCGATGCCGATCAAGTGGGTATGGACAGCTATGTTCTCTTTGGTTCGAATACGGACTATGTTTGGACAGGAAGCCCCCAAGTGACCATAAGAGTTGTTTAATGACGTTGATTCGAATACGATCCACGTCAGACCCAAAGAGGTTAAGCTATGATTCAAATATGATCAAGAAGCCCCCAAGTGGGTTTGGCAGTATGTCGATCAAGTGGGTATCGATAGCTATGTTCTCTTTGGTTCGAATACGACCTATGTTTGAACAGGAAGCCCCCAAGTGATCATGACTAGATCTAGATATGATCATAAGCCGGACCAAAGGGAAAGCCGGATTCAGATATGATCCGCTCCCTGTTGGTTGTTTCCACCACCTGATAAAGAAGACATATAAACCTTTGAGGGTGAAAAGGACAGAGGTCCTGCTTTATTGCTTTATATAATATATACACTTTTAAAATATATACATCTTGAGAGCCAGTGGCTCAAGTATAATAAGGCCGAAGATGAGCGATGTTCCACGGTCGGCGGGTCTCTTCCTCCGACATATGTGAGTCTTTGTGCTCTCGAACATCGATGAGGTAGTATGACCCATTGTTCAGATTCTTGCTGACCACAAAGGGTCCTTCCCAAGGAGGGGATAGCTTGTGCATATCAGACTGATCCTGGATGAGTCGGAGCACTAAGTCGCCTTCCTGAAAGGCTATGCTTCTAACCCGGCGGCTGCGATAGCGGCGCAGGTCTTGCTGGTAAATCGCCGAGCGGGCTATTGCCAAGTCTTGCTCCTCTTCCAACAAGTCAAGTGCATCCTGACGAGCTTTTTCGTTATCAGCCTCAACGTAGGCCACCACGCGGGGTGAGTCATGCCGGATGTCACTTGGCAGGACTGCCTCTGCTCCGTACACCATGAAGAAAGGTGTATAACATGTAGATCTGTTAGGCGTAGTGTTGATGCTCCACAGTACATAGGGTAGCTCCTCCACCCAAAAACCCGGAGTTCGCTGTAAGGGGACTAAGAGCCGGGGTTTAATACCCTTCAGGATCTCCTGATTAGCTCTCTCTGCTTGACCATTGGATTGAGGATGAGCAACAACCGAAAGATCAAGCCGGATATGTTCTTGTTGACAGAACTCTTCCATGGCACCTTTGGAGAGATTAGTGCCATTATCAGTTATGATGCTGTGTGGAAAACCAAAACGAAAGATCACCTTTTTCATGAACTGAACCGCCGTGGCTGCATCACACTTACTGACTGGCTCTGCCTCAACCCACTTTGTAAACTTATCCACTGCCACCAGGAGGTGTGTCTTTTTATCCTTAGACCTCTTGAAAGGTCCAACCATGTCAAGCCCCTAGACTGCGAATGGCCAAGTAATTGGAATCATCCTCAACTCTTGAGCCAGCACATGAGGTCGTGGTGAGAATTTTTGACATCCGTCACATTTGCTAACCAGATCCTCCGCGTCAGCATGAGCTGTCACCCAATAGAAACCATGACGGAAAGCTTTGGCAACAAGAGATTTTGAGCCGACATGATGACCACAGTCTCCTTCATGGATCTCACAGAGTATCTCCTGACCCTCCGCAGGCAACACACAATGTTGAAACGCCCAAGTAACACTGCGGTGATTTAACTCGCCATGAACAATCGTCATAGATTTGGATCGCCTGATGATTTGTCTCGCCAAAGTCTCATCCTCAGGCAACTCTCCCCGGGTCGTATAGGCCAAATATGGCACTGTCCAATCCAGGATGACGTGCAGGGCTGCCACTAGATGTGCCTCCGGGTCTGGCACTGCTAGTTCTTCCTCTGTAGGTATCTTGACAAAAGGATTATGCAAAACATCGAGAAAGGTGTTAGGCGGCACCGGCTTACGCTGAGATCCCAGCCGGCTTAAAGCATCAACCGCCTCATTCTTCCTTCGATCAATGTGCTCCACTTGATGACCTTTGAAGTGCCCAGCCACAACATCAACTTCACGACGGTAAGCCGCCATTAAGGGATCCTTAAAATCCCACTTTCCTGATACTTTTTGAGCTACAAGATCTGAGTCACCCAAACACCTTACCCGGCTCAAATTCATCTCTTTGGCCATCCTGAGACCATGGAGTAAGGCCTCATACAGCTACATTGTTAGTACAAGGAAACATAAGCCGGAGCACATAACAAAATTTGTCACCTCGAGGGAAGTTAAACGACTCAGCCCCGAGCCTTCCAACTGCGTGGACCCATCAAAGTGAATAGTCCAATATGTGTTATCTGGCTTCTCCTCAGGTGCCTGTAACTCTGTCCAATCATTAATAAAGTCCACCAAGGCTTGAGACTTAATAGCAGTACGTGGCATGTACTTCAAATCATGAGGCCCAAGCTCAATGGCCCACTTGGCGATTCGTCCTGTGGCTTCCCTGTTCTAGATGATGTCTCCCAAGGGGGCAGAACTTACCACAGTTATAGGATGACCTTTGAAGTACTTCTTCAGCTTCTGGCTTGCCATAAACACTCCGTAAACAAGCTTCTGCCAATGCGGATACCTTTGCTTGGACTCTATGAGCACCTCACTGATGTAATAAACTGGCCGTTGAACCGGATGCTCCTTGCCAGACTCCTTACGCTCCACCATGATGGCAACACTGACAGCTTGTGAGTTAGCAGCCACATATAATAGCAACGGCTCTTTATCAATGGGAGCCGCAAGGACCGGCGGCTCAGACAACTGTCTCTTTAAATCTTCAAAGGCAGTATTAGCAGCATCACTCCAGACAAAAGTGTTTGTTTTCTTCATCATCTGATACAGCGGTAGGGCCTTCTCACCTAACCGACTTATGAACCGGCTTAAATCTGCAACACGACCCGCCAGTCGCTGAACATCATTGATGCACGCCGGTTTAGCCAAAGAGGTAATTGCCTTGATCTTCTCCGGATTAGCTTCAATGCCTCTGTTTGAAACCAGGAACAAGAGCTTGCCTGCAGGTACACCAAATACACACTTTGCTAGGTTAAGCATCATCTTATAAACCCGGAGATTAGCAAAGGTCTCTTTCAAATCAGATATCAAGGTTTCCTTCTCTCTGGACTTCACCACGATGTCATCCACATAAGCATGAACATTGCGCCCAATTTGATCGTGGAGACAGTTCTGTACACATCGATGATAAGTTGCCTGAGCACTCTTGAGCCCAAATGGCATAGATACATAGCAGAAGGCTCCAAACGGAGTGATGAACGTCGTCTTCTCCTGGTCCTTAACTGCCATTTTGATCTGATGGTAACCAGAGTAAGCATCCAAAAAGCTCAAACGCTCGCAACCCGTCGTAGCATCAATGATTTGATCAATACGGGGGAGAGCAAAGGGATTAGCCGGACAAGCCTTATTTAAGTCTGTGTAATCCACACACATCCACAATGGTGCCGTTCTTCTTGAGCACGAGCACCGGGTTAGCCGACCACTCTGGGTGAAAAACTTCCACAATAAACCCAGCCACTAATAGACGGGCGACTTCCTCTCCAATAGCTTTCCATCTCTCTTCTTTGAATCGTCGAAGAAACTGCCTGACCGGCTTATACTTTGTATTAATATTGAGAGTGTGCTCAGCGAGTTCTCTCGATACACCCGGCATGTCAGAAGGTTTCCATGCGAAGATGTCCCGGTTCTCACGGATGAACTTGATGAGCGCGCTTTCCTATTTAGGATCCAAATTGGTACTGATACTGAACTGCTTAGATGAATCGCCTGGAGTAAAATCAACAAGCTTTGTTTCAGCAGCCAACTTAAACTTCATCGCCGGGTCATGCTCGATGGTTGGCTTCTTTAGAGAGCTCATATCCGCCGGGTCAACATTGTCTTGATAAAACTTCAGCTCCTTTGCTGCACAAACAGACTCAGCATAAGCCGCGTCGCCTTCCTCACATTCCAGGGCTACCTTTCGACTTCCATGCACGGTGATGGTGCCCTTGTGACCCGGCATATTAAGCTGCAGATAAACATAACACGGCCGTGCCATGAACTTGGCATAAGCCGGCCGACCAAATAGAGCATGATATGGACTCTTGATTTTGACCACCTCAAAAGTTAATTTCTCAGCTCTAGAATCATACTCATCTCCAAAGGCCACTTCCAGTTCAATCTTGCCAACTGGGTAAGCCGACTTACCAGGCACCACTCCATGAAAGACAGTGTTGGACGTCCTCAAGTCCTTATCAGTCAATCCCATGCGGCGAAAGGTCTCATAATAGAGGATATTGATGCTGCTACCTCCGTCCGTGAGTACCTTAGTGAATTTATATCCACCAACCTTAGGTGCTGCCACCAAGGCCAACTGACCCGGATTATCAACCCGGAGGGGGTGATCTTCCCTGCTCCATACAATGGGCTGTTCTGACCACCTCAAATAACGGGGAACCGCCGGCTCAACAGAATTCACGACCCTCTTATGAACCTTCTGGTCACGTTTGCACAAATTAGTGGTGAACACATGATACTGCTGCTGCTTCGGGTGGCTTTGATAACCTGACTGCTGCTGCTGCTGTCCCCCTTGACCAGACTGCTGTTGATTATAGCCGCCTTGATTTCCTTGAAAGCCGGAACTTGAACCGCCGCCCGGGCCATGAAAGCCGCCGGCTCCTGAGCCGCCGCCCGACCCATGATTGCCATTGCTACGTCTCGAGCTTGCGTTGGTTTTCCCCGAAGAGGAGGTGATGATGCAACACATTAGCGTAAGTATTTCCCTCAGTTTGTGAGAACCAAGGTATCAATCCAGTAGGAGGACACGCGCAAGTCCCTCGTACCTGCACAAAACGATAGCTACTCGCAACCAACGCGATTAGGGGTTGTCAATCACTTCACGGTCACTTACGAGAGTGAGATCTGATAGAGATAATATTTTTTGTATTTTTGGTATAAAGATGCAAAGTGAAAAGTAAAAGCAAAGCAAGTAAATAAAGCGATGGAGATTGATATGATGAGAATAGACCCCGGGGGCCATAGGTTTCACTAGTGGCTTCTCTCAAGAGCATAAGTATTCTACGGTGCGTGAACAAATTACTGTTGAGCAATTGACAGAATTGAGCATAGTTATGAGGTTATCCAGGCAATGATCATGCATATAGGCATCACGTCCATGACAAGTAGGCCGAAACGATTCTGCATCTACTACTATTACTCCACTCATCGACCGCTATCCAGCATGCATCTAGAGTATTAAGTTAAAAAATAGAGTAACGCCTTAAGCAAGATGACATGATGTAGAGGAATAAATTCATGCAATATGATAAATACCCCATCTTGTTATCCTCAATGGCAACAATACAATACGTGCCTTGCAACCCCTTCTGTCACTAGGTAAGGACACCGCAAGATTGAACCCAAAGCTAAGCACTTCTCCCATTGCAAGAACTACCAATCTAGAGGCCAAACCAAACTGATAATTCGAAGAGACTTGGAAAGATAACTTAATCATACATAAAATAATTTAGAGAAGAATCAAATATTTTCCATAGATAAGCTGGATCATAAACCCACAATTCATCGGTCTCAAAAAACACACCGCAAAAAGAAGATTACATCGAATAGATCTCCACGAGAGAGGGGGAGAACATTGTATTGAGATCCAAAAAGAGAGAAGAAGCCATCTAGCTACTAACTATGGACCCGAAGGTCTGAAGTCAACTACTCACACTTCATCGGAGGGGCTATGGTGATGATGTAGAAGCCCTCCATGGTGGATGCCCCCTCCAGCGGAGCTCCGGAACAGGCCCCAAGATGGGATCTCGTGGATACCGGAAGGTACGGTGGTGGAATTAGGTTTTGGCTCCCCCTCTGATCTGTCGGGGGTACGTAGGTATATATAGGAGGAAGGAGTACGTCGGTGGAGCGTCAGGGGGCCCACGAGGCAGGGGGGGGGCGCCCCCCACCCTCGTGACCGCCTCTGGCACTCCTTGGAGTAGGGTCCAAGTCTCCTGGATCACGTTCGGTGAGAAGATCACGTTCCCGAAGGTTTCATTCCGTTTGGACTCCGTTTGATATTCCGTTTCTTCGAAACATAGAAATAGGCAAAAAATAGCAATTCCTGCTTGCTCCATCTTCCCCACACAAAGTATAGTCCAAAACAACGTATCAAAAATTATAGATACGTTGGAGACGTATCAGGCATCCCCAAGCTTAATTCCTGTTTGTCCTCGAGTAGGTAAATGATAAAAAGAGAATTTTTGATGTGGAGTGATACTTTGGCATAATTTCAATGTAAATCTTCTTAATCATGGTATGAATATTCAGATCCGAAAGATTCAAGACAAAAGTTCATATTGACATAAAAATAATAATACTTCAAGCATACTAACAAAGCAATTATGTCTTCTCAAAATAACATGGCCAAAGAAAGTTATCCCTACAAAATCATATAGTCTGGCTATGCTCCATCTTCCCCACACAAAGTATTTAAATCATTCACAACCCCGATGACAAGCCAAGCAATTGTTTCATACTTTAACATTTTCGAAAAAATTTCAATCTTCACGCAATACATGAGCGTGAGCCATGGATATAGCACTATATGTGGAATAGAATGGTGGTTGTGGAGAAGAAAAAAAGAGGGAAGATAGTCTCACATCAACTAGGCGTATTAACGGGCTATGGAGATGCCCATCAATAGATATCAATGTGAGTGAGTAGGGATTGCCATGCAACGGATGCACTAGAGCTACAAGTATATGAAAGCTCAACAAAAGAAACTAAGTGGGTGTGCATCCAACTCGCTTGCTCACGAAGACCTAGGGCATTTTGAGGAAGCCCATCATTGGAATATACAAGCCAATTTCTATAATGAAAAATTCCCACTAGTATATGAAAGTGACAAAATGAGAGACTCTCTATCATGAAGATCATGGTGCTACTTTGAAGCACAAGTGTGGTAAAAGGATAGTAACATTGTCCCTTCTCTCTTTTCTCTCATTTTTTATTTGGGCCTTTTCTCTTTTTTATGGCCTCTTTATATATATATATATATATATATATATATATATATATATATATATATATATATATATATATATATATATATTTTGTCCGAGCCTCATCCCGACTTGTGGGGAATCATAGTCTCCATCATCCTTTCGTCACTTGGGACAATGCTCTAATAATGATGATCATCACACTTTTATTTTTCTTACAACTCAACAATTACAACTCGATACTTAGAACAAAATATGACTCTATATGAATGACTCCGGCGGTGTAGCGGGTTATGCAATGAAACATGAGTGACATGTATGAAAGAATTATGAACGGTGGCTTTGCCACAAATACGATGTCAACTACATGATCATGCTAGCAATATGACAATGGTGGAACGTCTCATAATAAACGGAGCGGTGGAAAGTTTCATGGCAATATGTCTCGGAATGGCTATGGAAATGCCATGATAGGTAGGTATGGTGGCTGTTTTGAGGAAGGTTTATGGTCGGTGTATGATACCGGCGAAAAGTGCGCGGTATTAGAGAGGCTAGCAATGGTGGAAGGATGGGAAAAAGTGCGTATAATCCATGGACTCAACATTAGTCATAAAGAACTCATATACTTATTGCAAAAATCTAGAAGTTATCAAAGCAAAGTATTACGCGCATGCTCCTAGGGGGATAGATTGGTAGGAAAAGACCATCGCTGGTCCGCGACCGCCACTCATAAGGAAGACAATCAATAAATAAATCATGCTCCGAGTTCATCACATAACGGTTCACCATACGTGCATGCTACGGGAATCACAAACTTCAACACAAGTATTCTTTAAATTCACAACTACTCAACTAGCATGACTCTAATATTATCACCTTAATATCTCAAAACAATTATCAAGCATCAAACTTATCTTAGTATTCAACGCACTCAAAATAAAGTTTCACATACCTTGAATACCAAGTATATTAACATTAAGCAAATTACCATGCTATTAACGACTCTCAAAATAATCTGAGTGAAGCATGAGAGATCAAGTTTCTTTAAAACAAATACACCACCGTGCTGTAAAAGATCTAAGTGAAGCACTAGAGCAAAAATTATCAAGCTCAAAAGATATAAGTGAAGAACTATGAACAAAAACTATCAAGCTCAAAAGATATAAGTGAAGCACATAGGGTATTCTATCAAATTTCAATTCATATATGGCTCTCTCAAAAGGTGTGTACATCAAGGATGATTGTGGTAAACTAACAAGCAAACACTCAAATAATACAAGATGCTCCAAGCAAAACACATATGATGTTGGTGAATAAAAATATAGCTCCAAGTAAATTACCGATGGAAGTAGACGAAAGAGGGGATGCCTTCCGGGGCATCCCCAAGCTTTGAATTTTTGGTGTCCTTGGATTATCTTGGGGGTGCCATGGGCATCCCCAAGCTTAGGCTCTTGCCACTCCTTGTTCCATAATCCATCAAAAGAATTCACCCAAAACTTGAAAACTTCACAACACAAAACTCAATAGAAATCTCGTGAGCTCCATTAGAGAAAGAAAACAAAAGACTACTTTAAAGTACTGTAATGAACTCATTCTTTATTTATATTGGTGTTAAACCTACTGTATTCCAACTTCTCTATGGTTCATAAATTATTTTACTAGCCATAGATTCATCAAAATTAGCAAACAACACACGCAAAACAGAATCTGTCAAAAACAGAACAGTCTGTAGTAATCTGTAACTAACGCAAACTTCTGGAACCCAACAAATTCTACTAAAATTAGACGACCTGGAAAATATGTTTATTGATCAGCAGCAATTGGAATCAGTATTTTATCACGTTCTGGTGATTTTTCACAATTCGGGCACTGAGCACAAAGATTCTGGAAATTACAGCAAGATCAAATAACTATCATCCAAGAAGATCCAATAGGTTCAACTTGGCACAGACACTAATTAAAAGATAAAACCACATCTAAACAGAGGCTAGATGGATTATTTATTCCTAAACAGAACCAAAAACAAAAAACACAAAATAAAATTGGGTTGCCTCCCAACAAGCGCTATCGTTTAACGCCCCTAGCTAGGCATAAAACAAGGATAGATCTAAGTATTGCCATCTTTGGTAGGCAATTCTTTAATGAGGAATCTTCCTCCTTTAGAATTTTCTTTCTTTCTAGTAATTATCAAACTTTTAGGCACAAGATCGAAAAATTCATTCGTAGAAAATGGTTCCTTAATGATAGTAAAAAGATCGGGATGAATACTTATAGATTTAAGATCCGCATTTTCCTTACTAGATGATTCACCCTTATTTTTAGGAACATACATAAGCTTGGCAATTTTAGTGGGAGGACTGGGAGTATTCTTTACGGAAGAAAAGGCGGTTCCGAAGTTGGTAATGATACCCTCAAGTTTATCGATTCGAGTAGAGTCTAGATTTATTTTCTCATTAACCATGGGTTCCTTCTCCCTAATATTTTTCAAAGTCAGTCCTACCTTAGATCCATATTGAGTAATTTGATTATGGATCTTTTTATCTAGATTTTCAATGGATTCAATGGTAGCAACTTTGTTTTCAATAATTTCAAGCCTTTGCATAACATGCTCCAAAGTTAACATAGTTCCATTAACCAAAAGAGGAGGTGAGCCAAATAAATCTATTAAAGCATTATAAGAATCGAAAGTATGGCTACCTAAGAAATTCCCTCCGGTAATGGTATCAAGGATATATCTATACCAAGGATTAGCACCTACGTAAAAATTACGAAAAAGAACTGAAGTAGATTGCTTCCTGGTAGATCTATTTTGAGCATTGCAAATTCTATACCAAGCATCTTTTAGATTTTCTCCCTCCCTTTGCTTAAAATTTAGAACCTCACTCTCGGGAGATAACGGAGAAGATATGAGACTAGTCATGATGACAAGCAAGCAAACTAACACACGGGCAAACAAAAGGCAAAGGGAAAAAGAGGAGGAGATTGGGAAAGAGAGGGCGAATAAAACGGCAAGGGTGAAGTGGGGGAGAGGAAAACGAGAGGCAAATGGCAAATAATGTAATGCGAGAGATAGGGATTGTGATGGGTACTTGGTATGTTGACTTTTGCGTAAGCCTCCCCGACAACGGCACCAGAAATCCTTCTTGCTATGTCTCGAGCTTGCGTTGGTTTTCCCCGAAGAGGAGGGGATGATGCAGCACAGTAGCGTAAGTATTTCCCTCAGTTTTTGAGAACCAAGGTATCAATCCAGTAGGAGGCCACGCACAAGTCCCTCATACCTGCACAAAACGATAGCTACTCGCAACCAACGCGATTAGGGGTTGGCAATCCCTTCATGGTCACTTACGAGAGTGAGATCTGATAGAGATAATATTTTTGGTATTTTTGGTATAAAGATGCAAAGTGAAAAGTAAAAGCAAAGCAAGTAAATAAAGTGATGGAGATTGATATGATGAGAATAGACCCAGGGGCCATAGGTTTCACTAGTGGCTTCTCTCAAGAGCATAAGTATTCTACGGTGGGTGAATAAATTACTGTTGAGCAATTAACAGAATTGAGCATAGTTATGAGGTTATCCAGGCAATGATCATGTATATAGGCATCACATCCGTGACAAGTAGACTGAAATGATTCTGCATCTACTACTATTACTCCACTCATCGACCGCTATCCAGCATGCATCTAGAGTATTAAGTTAAAAACAGAGTAACGCCTTAAGCAACATGACATGATGTAGAGGAATAAATTCATGCAATATGATAAATACCCCGTCTTGTTATCCTCGATGGCAACAATATAATACGTGCCTTGCAACCCCTTCTGTCACTAGGTAAGGACACCGCAAGATTGAACCCAAAGCTAAGCACTTCTCCCATTGCAAGAACTACCAATCTAGTTGGCCAAACCAAACGGATAATTCGAAGAGACTTGCAAAGATAACTTAATCATACATAAAAGAATTCAGAGAAGAATCAAATATTTTCCATAGATAAGCTGGATCATAAACCCGCAATTCATCGATCTCAACAATCACACCGCAAAAAGAAGATTACATCGAATAGATCTCCACGAGAGAGGGGGAGAACATTGTATTGAGATCCAAAAAGAGAGAAGAATCCATCTAGCTACTAACTATGGACCCGAAGGTCTGAAGTAAACTACACACACTTCATCGGAGGGGCTATGGTGATGATGTAGAAGCCCTCTGTGGTGGATGCCCCTTCCGACGGAGCTCCGGAACAGGCCCCAAGATGGGATCTCGTGGATACAGGAAGGTACGGCGGTGGAATTAGGTTTTTGGCTCCCCCTCTGATCTGTCGGGGGTACGTAGGTATATATAGGAGGAAGGAGTACGTCGGTGGAGCGTCAGGGGGCCCACGAGGCAGGGGGCGCGCCCAGGGGGGAGGGCGCGCCCCCCACCCTCGTGACCGCCTCTGGTGCTCCTTGGAGTAGGGTCCAAGTCTCCTGGATCACGTTCGGTAAGAAGATCACGTTCCCGAAGGTTTCATTCCGTTTGGACTCCGTTTGATATTCCGCTTTCTTGAAACACTGAAATAGGCAAAAACAGCAATTTCGAAATGGGCCTCCGGTTAATAGGTTAGTCCCAAAAGTAATATAAAAGTGGAAAATAAAGCCCATTATAGTCCAAAACAATAGATAAAGTAGCATGGAGCAATAAAAAATTATAGATACGTTGGAGACGTATCATCCATCAAACATGTTGGAATTCTTGAAAGCCTTCATGATTGTGCAGTCTTTCCATAAGTGAGTGGCGGGTCATTCCCGGGTGCCGTGTCTCGGGCAAGGCTCATTGAGTAACTGCTCAAGAGATGGGCCTGACCCGCCAGACCGAGGGGGCGGCTTGCCCTTACGTCTCTGATTGTTACCCTGTGCATTGGCGTTGGCTACAAACTCCGGGTTACCCTCAGCCTTACACTTATTGCCTCCTTGATTCATTGGGTTATGCTGCTGACCCTTTCCATTGCCGTTCTTCTTTCCCTTCCCTGTCTTTTCCTGATCAGACGCGGGATCCTTGGTACTATCAGAATCAGCGTATTTGACTAAAGCTGCCATCAGCATACCCATATCATTGCAATCATGCTTAAGGCGCCCCAGTTTCTGTCTCAGCGGCTCAAAGCAGCAGTTCTTCTCCAACATGAGGACTGCAGAGCCGGCATCCATCTTGTTAGACGAATGTATTATCTCCTTGACCAGGCGTACCCAATGAGTCTTGGATTCACCTTCCTCCTGCTTACAATTTGTCAAGTACACAATCGACATAGATTGCTTGCAAGTGTCTTTGAAGTTCTGGATAAATCGGGCTTTCAATTCTGCCCATGAGCTAATGGAATTGGGTGGCAAGCCCTTTAACCAAGATTGGGCCGTTCCATCTAACATCATGGTGAAGTACTTAGCCATTGCTGCATCACTGACCTCCAACAGCTCCATGGCCATCTCATAACTTTCGATCCACGCCCCGGGCTGCAAGTCGGCCGTGTAATTCGGCACCTTCCGAGGTCCCTTGAAGTCCCTGGGTAAACGTACATTGCGTAAAGACGACACTAAGCAAGGAACACCACCGGTTCTGGTAGCCACTCCCGCCTCAACGGAAGTCGTGGGATAATCTGGAAGGTCCTGATGAGCCGTTTGTTGAGCCACTAGCTGAGCAGCCCGCTCGTCCTCCTAACGTATCTGGTCCTGCACCGGGTTATGTCCACCGGGCAGGTTACGACGTTGGGCGTTGCTTGACAAAGCTTCCGACTCCATGTGCCTTCTGTAACTCGGACTCCGGTTTTGACGAGCCGGAGCTAACCAAGGCGGAGGAGTTGAATGAATCCTGTCCCGGCTGTAAGAATAAGTCTCTTGCTGAGCTAGGGCTGTCTGGACGAGGTCTCTGATCCTTCGGGTCTCCACCGCCGTCGGATCATCACCGTCCACTGGGAGAGCCGCCAAATGCGCTGATGCTGCGGTTAAGTTCTCCATGGGGTTGGAAAAATGACTCGGTGGTATTGGTACATAGCGGGGCGGGACCATACTCCCATGAGGAGGTGCCATCTCTCGAGGCTGAGCCGGTCCTTCCACTCCGGCTGTCATAACCTGATTTGCTTCAGGCGGGTTGCTAGGACCGGCACCGGGTGTAGCGAAAAGGTTCCGTGGGCCGTAAACCGGAGGCAAACGGGACTGAGTTTTCTGGTGCCTCCTTCTCATCACCTCATTAGATGCGTTCAGGCTCATATTAAGCTGGAAAGCCTCTGACTGGAGTTGCTGCGCCCGTGCATCCAAAGCCGCCCGTTCTGTAGCTAACCTGGTGTCCTCAGCTGCCAAGGCCTCCTTGGCCCGAGCTATCTCCTCACGCACCTTTGCCACCTCTGCTTTATGCTCATCTTGATTTGCAGGAATAACCGTGGCGGTTAACAGGGCCGTCAGCTTATCCATGAGATCCATCAGCACCTGAGCCGGCGGGCGCACAGGGCCTCCTACCCCGGCTGCTCCTGACCCGGATGTTATTGCTGTTGTAGCCGTTGAGTTTTGACCGGGTTGAGTACCAGCCATGAAGACTCCTGCCCAGCTTGGCGGCTCATAGGAGTCCGGAATACTAGAGCCGTCGGAACAACCCCCAAGCATGCCCTCTTGTACTTGATACAGCGAATCTGTTGAACCGGCGGACGAATCACCGTCAGAGAGGACGACCGTCTCACCACCATCTTCAGATCCTTTAGAAAGTTCTTCTCTGTGGATGCAGCCCAGGAAGGCACGCTTCATGCCGGGTTGAACTCGGGCGGGTCTCGCGCGCTGAGCTGTCTCGACGAGGTCGATGCGGTTGTCCGGCCAGGGACCGCTCACCAATCCGCCGATGAAGACGTGGATTCCGCCAAGGGGACCCAGACCGTCTCAAGTGAGTCGGCGCTGCGCCCCAGCCTTCATTGTCGATGTAGATCTTGCCGCGACGACTCTTGGTCATCCGCCCATCACAGTATCCCTTGAGCCCTTCGGCTGCCCTTCAAGAACTCAACCACCATGCGCTGGCCCCATGGTGGGCGCCAACCGTCGTGGAATTGTCACGGCAGATGTCCTCTTGCAAGGACTTAGTCGTGGAGCCATTGCAACTAGGAAGCTTAAAGGGGTTAATCGGGACAAAGGACACGAGAGGTTTATACTAGTTCGGCCCCTTACGGTGAAGGTGAGGCCTACGTCTAGTTGAGTTGGTATTGCTTGATGTTTCGATGACCAGGGAGCGAGATAAGCTATGCCCGGTTCTCGATGAGTTGTTTCTTGCCCTAAGCCGCCAGCGGGTCGTCCCCTTTATACACAGGTGGACGCCCTGCGGTCTACAGAGTCCCGGCCGGCTCATAAACAGTGTCCGGCTCGGTGACTAGTTATATCTACCTTATGATACAAGTCATGCCATCATGGCGGTTTATCACTATGGGCCTTAAGCCGCATGTAGGCCTTAGACCCTTTATTGAACCGCCATCTTCGTGCTTGGTCTTTGGGCTTCTTCCCGATGATTCTTATTTGCGTAACCCGGCCCCTCCTGGGCGGCTTACACAAATAGTTATATCCCCAACACCGGGGGGTCTTGGTAGCCTTCCTCGGAAAGGATCTTGCCGAGGATCGTCGTCTTCTAATCCTCATCTGATCTTGAATATGTCTTCACAAAGATCTGCATGCTACCACAGAGGTGCCTTCCCGAGCCCTGGCCCCACGTGGATGATGGTGTTGGGGATCGTGGGCTCAAGGGTGGCTCGCTCTGTTGGTGTGCGGCGAGCTGTCCCGGCAAGGATCTTGCCGGGGCCGCTGAGGTTGCCCCGGCAAGGATCTTGCCGGGGGAACCTGCTTCGTCCCTCTGCTCTTTGTGGTCTTGGCCTTGGCGTTGCTCTGATTGTCTTGCGCTCTGGTCTTACTTTGGCTCACCTCCCTTGCTCTGCTTGGTGTGACCGTGGGCGCGGCTCTGACTGCCCGTGCACAGGTATAGGGGTACAAAAAATGCAGCCCTCTTTTTGTAGACCGACAGGAGCCCCCGGGCCTGGGCCACACATAAGTGCGACACATTGTTGGGTCAGGCCCAAAACGGTGCGCGGGCAGGCGGGGCGGTTTTTACTGCGGTAAGACTTTTCGCGCACTCCGCCTCCCACGACCCGCATGCGTGGCACGGCGTGGAGGGGTGTGTGTGACGTGGGCGGCATGCGTGGGGCGGTTTTCGCACGCATGCGTCACATCGCAGTAAAGAGGCGGCTCGCGCCTTCCTCGTAAAAAGAGGGAGGCGCGACTCATTTACTGAACGGGGCTGGGGCACGGTCTTCAAGGCATCCACTCCCCATGATCACAGGGTGGGGAGAGGTCGCTTCGCCCGTCCCCTCGGTTCTGCACGTCCTCCACGCGTCCCCCATGCACTTGGGGTAGCAAGCGGTGGGGGCGGGAAATCGGGCCGTCGCTGGTTGGGGCAGCGGGTCGATCCTGATTCCGCGCGCCTCTGGTGGCTGGATTGGTTGAACGGGGCGGCCAAGCCCCGACTCCGCTCCTTTATAAGGAGGGGGGGGGATGGCGTCGCACACTCCTCTGTCATCCATCTTCCCTTGCTTCTGCTTCTTCCTTTCACTCGCCATGGAGAAAGGGAATCCTGGTCCTTCGACGGTGGCGGCGAGAGTCGCTGCTCGACAACGCGTCCCTCCTCCTCCTGGGCCCGTCATGGTGGAGTCGGCCGTGAGGGGAATGGGGAGGGGCGAGGCCGTGGGCGGGGCCGGGGCAGAGGCTGCAGTGCTCGGGGAAGTGGAGGACGGGGCGGCGCGCCGGCCTCGCCCCCGCCAATGGTGCTTTTCCCGATGGAAGGCCACGTCGACGACCAGCCCCGCGAGTTCTTCATCAGGCTGCGCCGGCCTCCGCGTCGTGGTATTTGTCTTCCCACTCCGTTTGCTCGGGAGATGGAGCGTGACCGGCCCTGATAACCCACAAGTGTAGGGGATCGCAACAGCTTTCGAGGGTAAAGTATTCAACCCAAATTTATTGATTCAACACAAGGGGAGCCAAAGAATATTCTCAAGTATTAGCAACTGAGTTGTCAATTCAGCCACACCTGGATAATTTAATATCTGCAGCAAAGTATTTAGTAGCAAAGTAGTATGATAGTAGTGGTAACGGTAACAAAAGAGTAATGAAAGCAAAAGCAATATTTTTGGTGTTTTGTATTGATTGTAACAGTAGCAATGGGAAAGTAAATAAGCGTAAACCAGTATATGGAAAACTCGTAGGCATTGGATCGGTGATGGATAATTATGCCGGATGCGGTTCATCATGTAATAGTCATAACATAGGGTGACACAGAACTAGCTCCAATTCATCAATGTAATGTAGGCATGTATTCCGAATATAGTCATACGTGCTTATGGAAAAGAACTTGCATGACATCTTTTGTCCTACCCTCCCGTGGCAGCGGGGTCCTAATGGAAACTAAGGGATATTAAGGCCTCCTTTTAGTAGAGAACCGGAAGAAAGCATTAGCACATAGTGAATACATGAACTCCTCAAACTATGGTCATCACCGAGAAGTATCACGATTATTGTCACTTCAGGGTTGTTGGATCATAACACATAATAGGTGACTATAGACTTGCAAGATAGGATCAAGAAGACACATATATTCATGAAAACATAATAGGTTCAGATCTGAAATCATGGCACTCGGGCCCTAGTGACAATCATTAAGCATAGCAAAGTCATAGCAACATCAATCTCAGAACATAGTGGATACTAGGGATCAAACCCTAACAAAACTAACTCGATTACATAATAAATCTCATCTAAACCATCACCGTCCAGCAAGCCTACGATGGAATTACTCACGCGCGGCGGTGAGCATCATGAAATTGGTGATGGAGGATGGTTGATGATGACGACGACGACGAATCCCTCTCTCCGGAGCCCCGAACGGACTCCAAATCATCCCTCCCGAGAGGTTTTAGGGCTTGGCGGCGGCTCCGTATCGTAAAATGCGATGATTTCTTCTCTCTGTTTTTTTCTCTCTGAAAGCAAATATATAGAGTTGGAGTTGGCGTCGGAGGGTCTCCAGCGGGCCCACGAGGTAGGGGGGCGCGCCCAGGAGGGGGGGGGCGCCCCCACCCTCGTGGACAAGGTGTGGGCCTCCTGGTCTTCATCTTTGGCGAGAATTTATTATTATTATTTTCTAAGATGTTCCGTTGAGTTTCAGGTCATTCCGAGAACTTTTGTTTTCTGCACATAAAACAACATGATGGCAATTCTGCTGAAAACAGCGCCGATGCAGGTTAGTTCCATTCAAATCATACAAGTTAGAGTCCAAAACAAGGGCAAAAGTGTTTGGAAAAGTAGATACGACGGAGACGTATCAACTCCCCCAAACTTAAACCCTTGCTTGTCCTCAAGCAATTCAGTTGACAAACTGAAAGAGAAAAAAAAAACTTTTACAAACTCTGTTTGCTCTTGTTGTTGTAAATATGTCAAGCCAGCATTCAAGTTTTCAGCAAAGATTATAACTAACCACATTTGCAATAATTCTCAGGTCTCATGTTTACTCATATCAATGGCATAATCAACTAGCGAGCCATAATAATAAATCTCGGATGACAACACTTTCTCAAAACAATCATAATATGATATAACAAGATTGTATCTCGCTAGCCCTTTTTGAGACCGCAAAACATAAATGCAGAGCACCTTTAAAGATCAAGGACTGACTAGACATTGTAATTCATGGTAAAAGTGATCCAGTCATAGTCATACCCAATATAAATTAACAGTAATGAATGCGAATGACAGAGGCGCTCTCCAGCTAGTGCTTTTTAATAAGAGGGTGATGACTCAACATAAAAGTAAATAGATAGGCCCTTGATACGTCTCCAGCGTATCTATAATTTTTGATTGCTCCATGCTACTTTATCTACTGTTTTGGACTATATTGGGCTTTATTTTCCACTTTTATATGATTTTTGGGACTAACCTATTAACCGGAGGCCCAGACCAGAATTGTTGTTTTTTTTGCCTATTTCAGTGTTTCGAAGAAACGGAATATCAAACGGAGTCCAAACGGAATGAAACCTTCGGAACGTGATTTTCTCACCGAACGTGATCCAGGAGACTTGGACCCTACTCCAAGAAGTAACAGAGGCGGTCACGAGGGTGGGGGCGCGCCCCCTGCCTCGTGGGCCCCCTGTTGCTCCACCGACGTACTCCTTCCTCCTATATATACCTACATACCCCCAAACGATCAGAACAGGAGCCAAAAACCTAATTCCACCGCCGCAACTTCCTGTATCCACGAGATCCCATCTTGGGGCCTGTTCCGGAGCTCCGCCAGAGGGGGCATCCACCACGGAGGGCTTCTATATCAACACCATAGCCCCTCCGATGAAGTGTGAGTAGTTTACTTCAGACCTTCGGGTCCATAACTAGTAGCTAGATGGCTTCTTCTCTCTTTTTGGATCTCAGTACAATGTTCTCCCCCTCTCTCGTGGAGATCTATTTGATGTAATCTTGTTTTATGTGTGTTTGTTGAGACCGTGAATTGTGGGTTTATGATCCAGCTTATCTATGAATAATATTTGAATCTTCTCTGAATTCTTTTATGTATGATTGAGTTATCTTTGCAAGTCTCTTCAATTATCCGCTTGGTTTGGCCAACTAGATTGGTAGTTCTTGCAATGGGAGAAGTGCATAGCTTTGGGTTCAATCTTGCGTGTCCTTACCCAAAGGATGTAAAGGGTTGCAAGGCACGTATTGTATTGTTGCCATCGAGGATAACAAGATGGGGTATTTATCATATTGCATGAATTTATTCCTCTACATCATGTCATCTTGCTTAAGGCGTTACTCTGTTTTTAACTTAATACTCTAGATGCATGCTGGATAGCGGTCGATGAGTGGAGTAATAGTAGTAGATGCAGAATCGTTTTGATCTACTTGTCTCGGACGTGATGCCTATATACATGATCATACCTAGATATACTCATAACTATGCTCAATTCTGTCAATTGCTCAACGGTAATTTGTTCACCCACCGTAGAATACTTATGCTCTTGAGAGAAGCCACTAGTGAAACCTATGCCCCCCGGGTCTATTCTCATCATATCAATCTCCATCACTTTAATACTTGCTTTGTTTTTACTTTACCTTTTACTTTTCACTTTGCATCTCTATACCAAAAATACCAAAAATATTATCTCTATCAGATCTCACTCTCGTAAGTGACCGTGAAGGGATTGACAACCCCTAATCGCGTTGTTGCAAGTAGCTATCGTTTTGTGCAGGTACAAGAGACTTGTGCGTGGCCTCCTACTGGATTGATACCTTGGTTCTCAAAAACTGAGGGAAATACTTAAGCTACTCTGCTGCATCATCGTCTCCTCTTCGGGGAAAACCAACGCAAGCTCAAGACGTAGCAGCCCTTCGCAGAGGGAAGCAGGGATTTTTAGAGGTGCCAGAGCTCGGTTTTGAAATAGAGATAAATAATATTTTGAGTGGTATACATTCATTGTCAACATAACAACTAAGAGATGGCGATATCTTCCATGCTACACACATTATAGGCGGTTCCCAAACAGAATGGTAAAGTTCATACTCCCCCTCCACCAACAAGCATCAATCCATGGCTTGCTCGAAACAACGAGTGTCTCCAACATACATCAGGTCCCAGGGGGAGTTTTGTTTGCAATTAATTTTGATTTAGTTTGCATAAAGCATGGTACTGGGCATCTCGGTGACCAGCCATGTTCTCGTGAGTGAGGAGCGGAGTCCACTCCTCTTGAGAATAACCCGCCTAACATGGAAGATAAGGACATCCATAGTTGATACATGAGCTATTCGAGCATACAAAACAGAATGTTTATTTGAATATTTAGAGTTTGGCACATACAAATTTACTTGGAACGGCAGGTAGATACCGCATATAGGAAGGTATAGTGGACTCATATGGAATAACTTTGGGGTTGAAGGGATTGGATGCACAAGCAGTATTCCCGCTTAGTACAAGTGAAGGCTAGCAAAAGACTGGGAAGGGACCAACTAGAGAGCGACAACAGTCATGAACATGCATTAATATTAATAAACATTGGATACAAGCATGAGTAGGATATAATCCACCATGAACATAAATATCGTGAAGGCTGTGTTGATTTGTTTCAACTACATGTGTGAACATGTGCCAAGTCAAGTCACTTAAATCATTCAAAGGAGGATACCACCCCATCATACCACATCACAACCATTTTAATAGCATGTTGGCATAAAGGTAAACCATTATAACTCATAGCTAATCAAGCATGGCATAAGCAACTATGATCTCTAATTGTCATTGCAAACATGTTTATTCATAATAGGCTGAATCAGAACGATGAACTCATCATATTTACAGAAACAAGAGAGGTCGAGTTCATACCAGCTTTTCCCATCTCAGTCAGTCCATCATATATCATCATAATTGCCTTTCACTTGCACGACTGAACAATGTGAATAATAAGAGTGCACGTGCATTGGACTAAGCTGGAATCTGCGAGCATTCAATAAACAGGAGAAGACAAGGCAATATGGGCTCTTGGTTAAATCAACAATAAAGCATATAAGAGCCACTTCAACAATTTAATCATGGTCTTCTCCTATCGACCCCCAAAGAAAAGAAAAGAAATAAAAACTATTCACACAGGAAAGCTCCCAACAAGCAAAAGAAGAACATGAAATCTTTTTGGGTTTTCTTTTTAATTATTACTACTACAGCAAGAAAGGTAAACTAACTAAAACCTACACTAATTTTGTTGTTGTTTTCTTAAAGTTTATCAAACACACAAGAAGAAAGCAGGAAAAAGAAAATAAACTAGCATGGATATTACAGTGAAAGAGTATGAGCACCGACATCTAGCAATGAGTGTGTGTGAACATAAATGTAATGTCGGTGAGAAATACGTACTCCCCCAAGATTAGGCTTTTGGCCTAAGTTGGTTCATTACCAGGGATAGCCTGGCGGATACCCGTAGGTGTAGCTGGGGTCGTACTGTGATGCAGCGTCTATCACCTCCTGAGCTGCAGCATGGTGTCGAGCCGCCTCCGCTCTCCTCTTGTACTCATCTGCCTCCTCTCTGGTAATAACATATCTTCCTTTTGTCTGAGAATCAAAGAAGGCAGGAGCAGGAAGAGTAATACGGACAACATGCCGTTTGTTAAAGATTAGTCGATACTGGAGAGGTGATTCAGTACTCTCGACAAATTGGTGGGAAACCATAGAATCAAAATCTAAATAAGTAGAGGGCAACTCCATATCACCCTTAAGAATGTATATCTCAAGAAAATTAGCTAAGAGGGTTGCATACATTCCTCCAAAGAAATCTCCGTTATATCTATTATGATGCAACCTACGAACTACAATGGCTCCCATATGATAAGATTGGTCTCCTAACACAACACTCCTGAGAATGCTAAGGTCAGGGACACACATGTGACATGCTTCATCCTTAGCATTTATGCACCTACCGATGAAGAGAGCAAAATAATGTATACCAGGAAAGTGAATGCTCCCTATAGTGGCTTGCGTTATATCTCTAGATTCCCCCACTGTTATACTAGCAAGAAAGTCTCTAAATTCAGATTTACGGGGATCAACAGTACTACCCCAATGTGTGAGTTTGCAAGCAGAAGTAAAGTCCTCTAAGTCCATGGTATAAGATTTGTCATAAAGATCAAACATGACTGAAGGAGAATTACGCGAAGATGAAAATTCAAACCTCCTCACAAATGAACTAGTGAGATCATGATACTGTGGGCATTTGTCTACCTCAAAGTCCACAAGACCGGCGTTACGCAAATATGCGTTAAATTCTTCTTTGATTCCCGCTCGATCCATAAAATTTTCCGAAGGCCATTCACAGGGCCTCACGGGAGCGTCCCTTGGTGGTTCCTCGTCAGCATCACGCATAGCAAGCGTGGGCCTTGCTTCCTTGAAGAACCACCTTGGAATATCTTCCTAAACATATTGTTTTCTCTGAAAAATTTCTGAAATTTTTATTAACTTCAAACAAAAGTGAACCAACTTCAATACAATTGATAGCAACTACTCCTACAAGTGCCTAGAGCCTATATCAAGCATTAGAACTACTTGGAACCAAATTTGAAATGCAAGCTCAAGAACATGGTCACCTATGCAGCACAAATTTGCAATGAGTAAAGCACTAGAACAAAAACTAATTGGACCAATGGAGGAGTCACATACCAAGGAACAATCTCCCCAAGCAGTTTTGTGAGGGGTGCTTTGAGCAAAGAGATCGAAAATCACAGCAACAAGGGCTGGAACTCGTGTTTGAGCCAAATATTCGTGTTTATGGAAGGAAGAAGAAGAGGATGGGTGCAGGAATAAGTGGAGGAGGGCCACCGTGGACCCACGAGGCAGGGGGGCGCGCCCAGGGGGTAGGGCACGCCCTCCACCCTCGTGGCCAGGTGGCAGCTCCCCCTGTGGTAATTTTTGCACCATATATCCTCAAATATTCCCAAAAAAATCATATTAAATTGGCATGGCTTTCTAAGGACTTTTATTTTCGGGATATTTTTATATTGCACGGATAAATCAGAAAACAGACAGAAAATACTATTTTTACTTTTATTAAACTAAATACAGAAAGTATAAAGAGGGTACAGAAGGTTGTGCCTTCTAGTTTCATCCGTCTCATGCTCATCAAAAGGAATCCACTAACAAGGTTGATCGGGTCTTGTTAACAAACTCATTCCGACTAACATGGAACCGGAGAAATTTTGAATAACACTATGTTACCTCAACGGGGATATGCACATCCCCTATAATAAGAATATCATATTTCTTCTTGACAGTAGTGTCAGGACCCCGATTCCAAGTCACATCGATCTAGCCGGTAACACCTCATATCTCTTTGCGGCCTCATGCACGGTATTCCCACTGGTGTCGCCTTACCATGGCCCGGGACCGCTTTGCGTCTTTTGGCTCACGATATGATAGGTGTCGCTAGCATCCATATGACAGAGAACCCGGCTGACATGGCTAGTCGTGAACCCAAAGCGCGCTAACCCATGGGGACAGGCATACATGAATCAACTTGAGCATGTCGGTCATCAACGATGAATCCGGGCTGTAGCACTGGGCTATGAGGACTCGTAACCCGGCTGTAGGAGGCTAGGCAGGACTCCGGATGTCACCGCGTGACATTTCCCCGAAGGGACAGACACAGGAATGAAGTGAAACACATGCCGGCCAGTCAAGTGTCCAGAGCAGTAGTGCTAGGCTAGCAGGACTCCGGTGAACCGGGCTGTAGCGGACTACTATCGCTCAGGAGCACTAGACTACATTTCCCCATATGAGAGGCTGCCAAGGATAAACAACTAGTTTGTCGGATCCCACACATACCAAGCATTTCAAACATACACACAATATGCTCGATATGTGTAAATACAACATGGCATCACAACATAACTCTA
The DNA here is from genome assembly GCA_021605205.1 of Aegilops longissima. Lineage (NCBI taxonomy): Eukaryota > Viridiplantae > Streptophyta > Magnoliopsida > Poales > Poaceae > Aegilops > Aegilops longissima. The sequence continues at coordinate 54,131,967 of CM038681.1, read as the reverse complement.
CGACGCAAGTATTTATTCATTAGGCTCCGAGGAGCGAGATAATACAAACATGGGTCTCATGACCCAACACTCAGAGCATACAAGTCAAAGCACAAACGGAAGCTTAACATGTCTGAGTACAGACATCTACAAATGAAAAAGGCTGAGAAGCCTGACTATCTACCAGATCCTGCCGAGGGCACAAGATCGTAGCTGAGGTAACAAGCTAAATGTCAAGGCCACGCTGAACTACTAGCGAGACCGACGTCTCTCGCAAAACATAAAATAAGCAAGCGTGAGTACAAATGTACTCAGCAAGACTTACATCAGATCTAACTACATATGCATCATTATCAAAAGGGGTGGTGGAGTTTAACCGCAGCAAGCCAGCTTTGACTCGGTGGCTATCCTAAACTACGATTGCAAGTAACTCTTCCGAGGTGGCGCACGAGTCCACATATTCACCATATCAATACACCACTATGGATCCGCTCCCGTCTACCTCACGAACGCCCATCCATAGCACTCACACTTATCTTGCGCATTTTAGAGTATCCACTTTCACTTGTCTATGAACTGTTATAGGCAACCCAGAAGTCCTTTACCGCGGACATGGCTATTCGAATAGATCATATTAACCCTGCAGGGGTGTACTTCTTCACACACGCTCTCGCCACTTATCGCCCTGTACACGTCATGTACCTCGGCAACCTTCAAGCGGAAGCCGGGCGAGGGAGTCGGCCACGACATGACTAACCACACAAGTCTCTAGTCCAGGTTTATCGCCTATTCGAGTTCCATCCGCAAGGAGATCCGGCCGGGGTGTCACTCACGGCCCCAAACGATGTGAGCAGGGTTCCCAAGCCCACCTCGACGGGTGGTTCTACGCTTGGTACACCGTGCCACGGTGCCTAGTCTGTCCCAAGCCCACCTATATCGGGTGCCACTTGGTAGACTACTAACACTACCTACAAACACCAGAAACTAGTTGCAACTCCTGGACAGAGATCAAGTTGATTAATAAGTCGAGAGGGGCACTTAAGCATTCCAATGTGTGGTAGTAACTGTTCATGGATCACAAACACGTAACTCAGTTCTCGAGGACGGCTGCAATGAGACAACCCACCATGTACTCCTACATGGCCTCTCACCGCTACCTTTACCAAATCGTGTTCACACACTTAGCTCACACACAAGGGACATGTTCACACACCATTCCAATTCATTCCCGATGAATCGGACCTGACTCAACTCTAAGCAATGAGCAGCATGAAAACAAGCATGATTGAGTAGGCACATCAGGGCTCAAACAACTCCTACTCATGCTAGTGGGTTTCATCTAATTACTGTGGAATGACAGGTCATGCAGAGGATAAAGGGGTTCAGCTACCGCAGCAAGTAACACATGAGTCGTTGTTGTCCTAATGCAGAAAAATAGAGCAGGAGCGAGAGGGTGGGATTATATCAGAATGAACAAGGGGGTTTTGCTTGCCTGGCACTTCTGAAGATAATATAGTTCTTCATCGGTGTCATCGAACTCATCGTCGGTACGTCGTCTACTTAGAGGGGACAAATACCGACAAACAAGGGAGAACACAATCAATGCAATGCAACAATATGATGCATGAATGTGACATGGCAATATGCTATGGTTTGAGCTAATGCAACTAGCAGCAGGTTAAATGGAGTTAGTTTGAATCTAAGATTCAAATTCAACTCCACATGTAGTTATTTAAATGCCATACATTTCATTTGTCCTAATCAGTAGTCATAAGTTGTTCTAACATGCATGAAAATGGTACAGATGGATAGATTGGATTTTTCTGATCATTTTTCATATATAAAACTTTTCATTTGGAGTTACAGTTGAATTTATATGATTTTTAGAAGTTTGGGGTATTTTCTGAAATTTCTGAATTATTTAAATCCGTAAGTCAAATATCACACAACCTTCGCGTCAAGAGATCAACAGCGCTGACCAGGTCAAATCTGACGCTGGGGACCACACGTCACCACACAGGTTTAGCGGGGGGTTAATTAGCCTAACTAAAATCAGGGGCGTCAAGATTCGCTATTGACCGGAGGGTCATTGATTAGTGCTAACTAACTCTGGCAGTGGGGTCCACCTGCCAGGCCGGGCGAGGTCGTCGCCCGGCGACCACGGACACGGCGGTGTCCGGTTCTGAGCCCCGGGCGGCGGCTAAGGGCACCGGGCATAGCCGGGCTCTCGCGATCCGTGGAGGCGACGGAGGACGCTGGGTGGCCGGAGCTCGCGGAGCGGAGCTCGGGCGGCGGCCGAATTGGTTAGCACGCGCGGGCTGCAGCTCGATAGCCGAGAGCAGAGGAGGCGTCGGGACCCTGGGGACTTGGTGAGCATGCGGAGCTACCGGAGTGGCGGAAGAGCTCTGGGGCGCGAGGTTCGCCGGCCATGGCGATGGCGGGCTCGGTGCTCGGGCTTACGGGACGGCAGCTACGGCACGAGAACGAGCACGGGACTAGGGAGGAGGAAGAGGAGCTCACAAGGGGTCGGGGAGGATCTCGGTGGCTCGGGAAGCTTCTGACGGCGAATTGACGGCGATCTCCGGCACCGGAGATGGAGACGACGACGCCCGGCCGATTGGGGCCTCCTCACAGTCGCAGGCGTCGGTGAGTAGCTCCATGGGGTCACGGCGGAGCTCAGGGATGCATAGAGGGGGCGAGGGGGTGGCTGTGGCCGCGGTGGTGCACGTCGGCGGCGGCGGGCGCGTTCGGTGGTGCGGGAGAGAACGAGACAGAGGAGGGGAACGAGGGAGGGGAGAGAGCGAGGGGTCCAGGGGTCGGGCGGCGCCGAGGAGAAGACGCGAGGCGTCGCGGTGTGGCTGCTGGCTGGCGCAGCAGCCTGGTGGCGTGGCGCCAGGCTGCAGCCGTCGTTATCCCTCCTCTCGCCATCTTGGCAGAGGTAGGTGATGACTGGCACGGGCCAGGTGGGCCGGCCCAGCCAGGTAAGTGGCCTGTGGCCTTTCTCTCTCTCTCTTTTCCATTTAGTTTGCTTTTCTATATTTCTGTAAATGTTGGGCTTTATTATAAATACTAAAACGTTTCCAAAAATCCTGCAAATAATTGTGGGCTCTGTTGGGATTATTCCTAATAGCCCACACTTAATTTCATAATTAATTGAGCAATTAAAATAATATATATCATTTAAATGCCCAATTGCAAATACTGTATGATTTAATTTAGTGACCAAATATGTCATGGAAAAATGTGCAACACCTCTGGTTATGGTTTCAAGCATTTTCCGAAAATGATGAACATTTTTGAAAGCCATTTGGATTCACTGAAAATATTTTTAGGTTGAACCCATTTGAATTCCATTTGGTACTAGGGTTTGGACATCCCCATTTCAGGTTTAAATGAAATTTTAAACATGATGCAGCAACAAGCTAGTCCAAGTGCATAGCAAGGCTAGGGACGTGACAAGTAGGAAGAGGAAATTCAAAACCTCCAAATGTAATCGATGGAATTTTTCCAATAGAGTTGATGCTATAAACTTGAGGTTGTTTCCTCGGAAAGTGTACCGTATGCTCATTACCATTTACATGAAAAGTGACAAGTGACATTGCCTTTGTTGCAATCAATAACAACCCGTGCAGTATTCAAAAAAGGTCTTCCAAGAATAATAGACATACTATCGTCCTCGGGAATATCAAGAATAACAAAGTCCGTTAAAATAGTAACGTTTGCAACCACAACAGGCACATCCTCACAAATACCGACAGGTATAGCAGTTGATTTATCAGCCATTTGCAAAGATATTTCAGTAGGTGTCAACTTATTCAAATCAAGTCCACGATATAAAGAGAGAGGCATAACACTAACACCGGCTCCAAGATCACATAAAGCAGTTTTAACATAATTTCTTTTAATGGAGCATAGTATAGTGGGTACTCCTGGATCTCCAAGTTTCTTTGGTATTCCACCCTTAAAAGTATAATTGGCAAGCATGGTGGAAATTTCAGCTTCCGGTATCTTTCTCTTATTGGTAATGATATCCTTCATATACTTAGCATAAGGATTTGTTTTGAGCACATCAGTTAATCGCATACGGAAAAAGATAGGTCTAATCATTTCAGCAAAGCGCTCAAAATCCTCTTCATCCTTTTTCTTGGATGGTTTGGGAGGAAAAGGCATGGGTTTCTGAACCCATGGTTCTCTTTTTTTACCATGTTTCCTAGCAACAAAGTCTCTCTTATCATAACGTTGATTCTTTGATTGTGGGTTATCAAGATCAACAGCAGGTTCAACTTCTACATCATTATCATTACTAGGTTGAGCATCATCATGAATATCATCATTATTATTTTCACTAGGTTCATGTTCATTACTAGATTGTGTTTCAGCATCATACATAGATATATCATTTGGATTATCAGGTGGTTCAGCAATAGGTTCACTAGAAGTTTGCAAAGTCCTATCAATTTTCTTTTTCTTCCTTTTAGAAGAACTAGGCACAACAGTATTATTTCTCTGAGAATCTTGCTCAATTCTCTTAGGGTGGCCTTCGGGATACAAAGGTTCCTGAGTCATTCTACCAGTTCTAGTAGCCACTCTAACAGCATAATCATTTTTCTTACTATTCATTTAATTAAGCAAATCATTTTGAGCCTTGAGTACTTGTTCTACTTGAGTGGTAACCATAGAAGCATGTTTGCTAATAAGTTTAAGTTCACATCTAACATTAGCCATATAATCACCCAAGTGTTTAATCATATAGGTATTTTGTTTTAATTGTCTACCAAAATAAGCATTGAAATTTTCTTGTTTGACAATTAAATTATCAAACTCATCCAAGCACTGACTAGCAATTTTAGTAGGAGGTGATGAAGTCATGTACCTAGGGTAGGGTCATAGACCTGCCCAAAGGTACCCTTCCCAAGGACACTCGCGAAAGAAGTTGCCTTCCAGTCGACCTGGTAGGCTTCCACTCGACAGAATCAGAGACACTCGACTAAGAAGGATCACTCGACCATCTGGTGCTCAGGAATCACTCTGTATCGAAACGGTCTGTAATTAAGTAGTCTTTATGGTCATGATGACACTTTATGTCCGATGCTACCAAGATGCGCCAGGTCTTAACGTACCTTAAACCCTCCTTTCGTGGGCTGGCTGGGGTCTGGCGCACTCTATATAAGCCACCCCCCTCCACGAGCAAAGGGTTCGCACCCAGTAACACATACGCATATAATCCGATCGACCGCCTCCGGGCTCCGAGGCGTGGGGCTGTTACTTCCTCCGAGAAGGGCTGAACTTCGTAAATCCCTTGCGTATACAACTACTCCATAGCTAGGATCTTGCCTCTCCATTCCTACCCCCATTCTCTTTATCGGACTTAGAACCACGACGGTTGGCACCCACCGTGGGGCAGGTGTTCTAGCGATTTGTTGGAGAAGTTGGGATTCTTCGATCTCCTACATCATGGTTTCAGGTGGAGTTCGGTGAGGGCGCGAGATCCGTCTCGATGCGCTCACGTTAAATCGCCCGGCGACTCCGCAACCCGGGAGGCTCCACTCGGCGTGGGCCGCGCTCCCGTCCGCGAGGCGGCACACTTTCACGCGTGTGTGTCCGCGGCGTCCTCCTGCGGCAACCGTCGACCAGTATGGGTCGGCTCTGTCTGCCGTCCTCGCTCGATCTCTCCGCCCGGCGCAAGCGTTCCGATCGGTCGAGGCTTCAGCGGTGGGTGAGGCATGCGGTGGCTCGCCGGTCGGCCACCCCAAGTCGCGGCGTCGAGCCCGGCGAATCTCTCTGGCCTGTTCGGCTGGCTCCAGACTGCGTCCGAAAAGCGATAGCGATGACCGGCGGCAGAGGTTACGATGGTCGATGGACCATGCAGTCCCCGGATTCCCCGCACCAGCGGAGGTGGCGGTGGAGGCGATCGGAGCAAGCCCACGAAGAGTACCTGCCCGAGCCCCTCACGCCGCTTGAGAGGGAGGAGCATCGCCCGTCGGAACATGGATCGCTTCACACTCCTATCGTTGGAGAAACCCCGAGGCTCGTGCCTTGGAGGATGTGCAACAGCCAACTTGGCTGGCGCTTCGTGAGAACCTTCAGCGAGTACTCGGCGAGCCTTGCGACCAAGGGTTCGAGAATCGATCGGCGTCGGCTCTTCCACCACCAACTCAGGTATATCGAACTCCGATTCAGAATTTAGCTTGCCGCCCGTATAGCGAGTCAATTCAGCCTTCCCAGTCGAGGTAGGTAGAGGTTTGCTACAAATCGAGATCTGCTCCGGGCGGCGGGAGACCAAAACTCGAGTCGTATCACGATCGCGGAACAGGATTCACAGCCGATCCGTCGCTGCGAATTCAGTCCAGTTGGCCCATAGTCCGAGATCGCCCCCGAGGCGTGAGGAACGTGGGGGCGGCGTGATGATCAGTACAAGAGCCGCGAGCAATATGAGCACCGATTCGATCGCAATGATCAGCGTCAGTGCCCTCCTCCCCAAGGGGTGGATCATCGCTCTCCTCGGCAGCGGGGCGATAGACACCAGCACATTGTTGGGCGAAGAGTTCGGTCGACCCGAGGAACCAGGCTTTGATGTGAGATCTATTATCGTTCAAGGTTTGGTCGGCGAGAACGAGCTCACCGAGAAGGCCATGACAGAGATGTTCCCTCCAGCAGCGAGTTCATGTCTCGGGGCGAGTGTTTCAGCGAGCCATCGAGCAGCGGTGATTCCTCCCAACTTCAGGTTGGCGGCTGAGTCGATAAGTTCATTGGTGAATCCAAGCGACACTTGGCTTGAAGATTACCGAGTGGTTGTTCAGATCGGCGGCGGCAATGATGAGGTAGCCATGAAGCATTTGCCTCTTATGTTGGAGGGTTCAGCCAGGGCGTGGTTGAATCGATTAGCACCAATGATATTTACACTTGGGAAGATCTTGCCCGAGTGTTTGTCGGAGACATTTGAAGGGACTTGCAAGCGACCAGCAGGGTTGACGGAGTTGCGATCGTGTGTGCATAAGTCGAGTGAAACTTTGAGAGATTATATCGAGGTGGATCACTTTGCACCACACAGTTGAGAATGTGTCGATCACCGGGCGATCTGTGCCTTCAAAGAAGGTGTCAAAACGAGAGTTGAGTTTGAAATTGGTCGAACCGGAGATATGACCCTGAGTCGGATGATGGAGATTGCCACCAAGTATGCAAATGGTGAAGAAGAGGACCGGCTCCGGAGTGGTAAATACAAATCGGCCGCTAATGAGGCCGGAGGAGGAAATTCCAGTCGGAAGCAGAAGCGCAAAGCCGAGCCAGCTGCTCCCGGAGAGGCCTTGGCTGTGACCCCAGGAAAGTTCAAGGGGAAACCCAAGGGTCCTTGGAACCCCAAGAAGGTGAAATACCAGGATGGAAATGACGTGTTGGATTTGCCATGTCACATTCACACGAAGAAAGATGAAGAGGTTAAACTCATTTACCGAAACATACCACTCGGCGATGTCGGCTCTTGATTCAGCGGTTCCAAGGAAACAACCCAAGGATAAGGATAAGGAGATGACAAAGTTGAGGACAAAGATGACAGCGATGATGGATATCCCGGTCAATTCCACCACGATGATTTTCTTGGCGTCGAAAGCAAAAGTCGATTGAAGGTTATCAATCGGGAAGTGAACATGGTCGCTCCGGCGATGCCCAACTATCTGAAATGGTCCCAGACCGCCATCACATTCGACCAGTCCGATCACCCAACGCACATTGCCACCCCTAGGAGACAAGCGTTGGTGGTCGACCCAGTCGTCGAAGGCACTCGACTGACCAAAGTTCTGATGGATGGTGGTAGTGGCTTGAACATATTGTGCGCAGAGACGTTGAAAGGGATGGGCATTCCGATGTCGGACTCGATTACCGATAACATGAGCTTCCACGGGTCATTCACGGAAAGAAGGCTGAGTCACTCGGCCAAATTGCTCTTGATGTAGTTTTGGTGATTGAAGCATTTCCGGAAAGAAAAGTTGACCTTTGAGGTCGTGGATTTCAGGCGCTTATCACGCTATTCTTGGAAGGCCAGCATATGCGTTCATGGCCCGACCATGTTACGTGTATCTTAAGCGAAGATGCACGGGCCCAAGGCGTGATCATTGTTACGGGCAATCGGAAGAAGGCGGAAGAGTGCTTCCAGAAGGGCTCTAAGATCGCCGATGCTCAGTTGGCAGTGGTAGAGCTACAAGAGTATCAGAAAACTGCAGATCCGAGTGATTTGTTGCGAGCTAAGAAGCCCGCTACGGAGTCAGCATTCGATCGTCGGTGAGGCGAAACAGGTTCACATTCACCCGACTGATCCCAATGCTGCTCCGACCAACATCTCAACAACACTCGACTCAAAATAGGAAGAAGCGCTCATCCAGTTCCTCCGTGAGAACTGGGACATCTTTGCATGGAAGCCTGCTGACATGCCGGGTGTTCCCAGGGGGCTGGCTGAGCACCGCCTACGAGTCGACCCAAAAGTCAAACCGGTTAAAGAACATCTTCGACGGTCCGCCGTCCAGAAGAGAAAGGCCATTGGTGAAGAAGTGGCTCGGCTCTTAGCGGCAGAGTTCATCCGAGAGATCTACCACTCCGAGTGGCTCGCCAATGTCGTCATGGTCCCCAAGAAGGACAAGTCGTTGCGCATGTGCATCGATTTCAAGCATATCAATCGGGCCTGCCCGAAAGATCATTTCCCTCTTCCTCGCATTGACCAAATAGTCGACTCAACTGCGGGATGTGAGAGGTTGTCTTTTTTAGATGCCTATTCCGGGTACCATCAGATCCGTCTGTATGGACCCGATGAGATTAAACAGCATTCATCACTCCATTCGGGTGCTTCTATTATGTCACCATGCCATTCGGTCTCAAGAATGCGGAGCCACATTCATGAGGATGATTCGAAGTGTTTGCTCACTCAAATCAGTCGGAATGTGGGCGTACATGGATGATATAGTGGTCAAGTCACGAAAGGGTTCCGACCTGTTGGTGACCTTGCTGAAACATTTGCCAATCTCGGGAGGTATGATATCAAGCTTAACCCATCAAAGTGCACATTTGGAGTTCTGGTGGAAAGTTACTCGGTTTTCTCGTTTACGGCGAGGAATCGATGCTAACCCGAAAAGGTTGGCACTATACTCGAATGAAGTGCCTGTGCGTGTGCGATGTCGAGCTTCTTGGATGCTTGGCGCTTTAAGTCGATTCATCTCTCGCCTCGGTGAAAAGGCATTGCCTCTTTACCGGTGATGAAGAAGTCGGACAAGTTCGAGTGGACTCGAAAGCTGATGCAGCGTTTGCGAGCTAAAAGCTCTGCTCTCCACCAACCGGTGCTTGCTGCTCCTATCGACAAAGAGCCTTTGTTGCTTTACATTGCAGCCCTTTGGACAAGTCGTCGATACCGTACTTACGGTCGGCGGGAAGAAGAAGGAAAAGCCTTCAAAGTTCAACGCCGGTTTATTATCTTTACGAAGTCTTGACCCCATCAAAGCAAAGATACCCTCACTATCGAAGCTTGTTTATGGGATTTATATGACCACAAAGAAGGTTGCTCATTATTTCTCGATCATTCCATTACGATCGTCGACGCCCCATTGTCGGAAATTCTTCATAACGAGAGATGCAAGCTGGTCGAGTGGCTAAATGGGCGATTGAACTCCTTCCCTTGATATCAAATTTGAGGCAAAAGCCATCAAGTCCCAAGCAATAGCAGACTTCCTCGCCGAGTGGGTGAACAGCAGCTTCCAACTCAAGTTCACTCGAACCTTTGGACTATGTTTTTCGATGGTTCCAAGATGCTGAGCGGTTTTGGTGCGGGGGTTGTATTGGTTTCCCCGAGGAGATAAGCTCAAATATGTTCTCGAGATTCACTTTGATTCTTCCAACAACGAAGCGAATATGAAGCACTCTGTATGGGTTGCGTATGGCCATTTCACTCGGCGTCCGTCGCCTTATGGTCTCTGGCGACTCGGATCTGGTTGTTAATCAAGTGATGAAGGAGTGGGATGTCGAAGCCCAGCTATGACAGATTCTTGTAATGCAGATGAGAAAGCTGGAGAAGAAATTCGAGGGTTAGAGCTTCATCATATACCCCGACTGAAAATCAAGCTGCGGATGATTTGGCGAAGATAGGGTCCAAGAGGAAGCCATTCCATGTAATGTATTTTGGAACACATTCATGCACCATCGGTGCAGGAGGATCCTTTCACGGAAGAAGCCCGCAGCAAAAGAGTGCCAATGATCCGGTGAAGTTGAGGTCCCAGCCGTGGTCGACCTGATTATGGAAGTTGTGGTCATCACTCCCGGTGGACGATGCCGTACATCGCATATATCCTAAGGAAAGAGCTCCCGGAGAATGAAGAAGAGGCTCGACGGATCGTCCGTCGATCCAAGGCCTTTACAATGATCAAGGGACAGTTATGCGAGAAAGCGCGATGAGTCGGCGAGAAGTGTATCACGCCATAAGAAGGTCGAGATAATTCTTGAGGATATCCACTCGGGGACCTGTGGCCATCATCGTCCTCTCGGACCATTGTGGCTAAAGCATACCGGCGGGATTTTCTTGGCGAAAGCAAATGAAATGGCAAAAGAAATAGTCGACAAGTGTGAAGGGTGTCAGTTCTATTCCAACATGTCACACAAGCCCGCCTCAGCCTTGAAGACCATTCCACTCGTCTGGCCCTTCACTGTTTGGGGATTAGACATGATTGGACTGCTGAGAAGCTGGCGAAGCGGCTTCACTCATTTGCTAGTAGCGATCGACAAGTTCACCAAGTGGATCGAAGCCAAGCCCATCAAGAACCTCGATGCATGCCTTGCTATCGGTTTCATCGGAGAGTTGATATTCAGATATGGAGTTCCGCATAGCATCATCACCGACAATGGGTCAAACTTGATAATGACAAGTTCAAAGCCTTCTGCGCCTCTCGAGACGCAGCGTCGACTATGCTTGATTGCTCATCCTCGGTCGAATGGACAAGCGAGGCGTGCAAGCGGCCTCATTCTCAAAGGGCTGAAACCATGGCTGATCGTGATCTCAAGCACGCAGCAGGAGCTTGGGTCGACGAACTTCCATCAGTTCTCACGGGGATTGAGGACCACTCCTAATCGGTCGTTTGGGAGAACTCCATTCTTCCTGGTCTATGGAGCTGAAGCAGTTCTGCGAGTGACCTGCTTCACAATGCGCCTCGAGTCGAACTATACTCTGAAGAAGAAGCGGAACAAGCCCGGCAAGATCACGATCGACCTCTTGGAAGAGGAGAGGAGATGGCCTGATCCGCTCGACTATCTATCAGCAAGACTTGCGTCGATTCCATGCGAGAAATGTGAAGAGTCGAGCCTTCCAAGAGGAGATTTGGTCCTCAAGTGGATCAACAGAAACCACACAAGCTCGCTCCCACTTGGGAAGGTCCCTTCATCGTCACGAGAGTTCTCCACAATGGAGCATATCATCTCTACAACGTTGATCGCCAGATCGACGAGCCTCGAGCTTGGAATGCGGAGCTGCTCCGCCCCTTTTATACTTAAATACTCACTTGGTTGAGATGTAATAAAAGTACTTTTGTAGTTTGTTTATCTAAGACAAGAATGTTATAATTTTCCCAGTGATTGTTATTACTTTTTGTTGAAATTTCCCCCAGTGGGTGGCTTAGCTGCAAATCCGGTTCGCCTAAGTTTGTAAAAAATCCTTTCAGTGGCGTGCGAGGGGCTTAGCTGCGAGCTTCGCCTAAGTATTCAAAATCCTACAGTGGTCTCCCACTCGGGGCTTAGCTGCCTGAATCCGCTCGCTCTAAGTATTCAAAATCCTACCGAGTGGTGAGCCAGCCTCCCACTCGGGGCTTAGCTGCAGTCAAGTACTCGCCTAAGTATTCAAAATCCTACAGAGTGGAGAGCCAGCCTCCCACTCGGGGCTTAGCTGCAGTCAAGTACTCGCCTAAGTATTCAAAATCCTACCAAGTGGTGAGCCAGCCTCCCACTCGGGGCTTAACTGCAGTCAAGTACTCGCCTAAGTATTTAAATCCTACCGAGTGGAGAGCCAGCCTCTCACTCGGGGCTTAACAACAGCCAAGGATTCGCCTAAACAATCAATATAATGAATGCTTGGGGACGACGAGGTGCAGGTCGGCTGCTACCTTCTCCTTGAGCTACACCATAAAAATCCTACAGTGGAGAGCAAACCTCCCACTCGGGGCTTAGTGCAGCCAGTGCTCGCCTAAGTAATAAAAACCCTACAGTGGAGAGCAAACCTCCCACTCGGGGCTTAGCTGCAGCCAGTGCTCGCCTAAGTATTCAAAATCCTATCAGTGGAGAGCAAACCTCCCACTCGGGGCTTAACTGCAGCTCAGTGCTCGCCTAAGTAATAAAATCCCTACAGGGTGGAGAGCAAACCTCCCACTCGGGGCTTAGCTGCAGTCCTAAGTGCTGCGCCTAAGTGATAAAAATCCTACAGTGGAAGAGCAAACCTCCCTTGAGGAGGCTTAGCTGCAGCCAGTGCTCGCCTAAGTGATAAAAATCCTAAGGAGTGGCAGGTCACACCTCCCTTCTCTTGAAGGCTTAGCCACAAGTACAACGCCTAAGTCCATCCCAATCCGCAAGGGCGACGAGAGTGCAGGTCATTGCTACCTTCTCCTTGAGCTTAGCCACAAGTACAGCGTCACGGTCCATCCCAATCCATAAGGACGACGAGGTGCAGGTCATTGCTACCTTCTCCTTGAGCTTCGCCACAAGTACAACATCACGGTCCATCCCAATCCACAAGGGCGATGAGGTACAAGTCATTGCTACCTTCTCCTTGAGCTTCGCCACAAGTACAACGTGCGGTCCATCCCAATCCGCAAGAACGGCGAGGTCGATCGCGATCGTGCTCCATCTCTACCTGCAAGATAGATGAAGTACAAGTCGACTGGAGTTTCACCTCAAGGATACTACTTACAACAATGAAATATATTCCGAATGAAGAGCAAAGTTCTCTCGAAGGCAAATAAAGCATGTTCAAGGATAGATCAAGTTCGGATAAACGTCCTATGGATCCAAAAGTGCTCAGGCGTTAAGCCTGTTAAAGTTTGTCGGTTACAAAAACCACTCGGCATTCCGAGGCAAATTTAAGGTGGGACTTAGAAGTTTTTTACTCCTCCGGTGGAGGACTGGAAGGTGCAACAAACTGGTCGAGGTCGATTCCGTCGGCAATACGGGTAGCAGCAGCGATGAAGGTCTCCATGAAAGATCGGAAGTCGTACTTCCTGGTGTTGGCAACTTTGAGGGGCCTTGACTTTTCCTCTTGCGCTTCCTTGCGGTGGACACGAACGAGATATCAGCAACATCACACCACACTGGCGAAGACTTTTCCATTCTTGCACTCGACTTGGAATCTCATTCGATCGAGTCATTAAGATTCAAGGTCATTACAAGCGTCTGCTCTGGCGAGAGAGTTGAGTCGATCCAGCGACACCACAGCTTTCGATCGAGCAAGATAATCCACCACGCTAGCGCGAGACTCGATCGGAGCACATTCATAGCAACCGTCCTTCACGGGAGAGTTGATGGGGTCGGGCTGGTTTCCACTCGGCTGGTTTCTTCTTGAAGTTTTGACAGAATTCTGAAAACACAGCTCGGACTCAAAACAACAATCATGCGATGAGCGGTGATAGCAAGACAGTCGGATAAAATAGATTACCTTCAAGCATGAGGAACAGCTTCTTGGCGAGCCCTCAAGATAAACCTCCAGTCATTTCGCTTCCCGCCATTTAGCCAGCCTTGTCGAACGAGCAATCTTGTCGTTCTTGATCGACTAACTTCCTTGTTGGCGCGTCAAGGCGGCTTTCAGCTTGGCATTTTCATCTTCAAGTTTGCCGGTGAGGCAAGTTTCTCTTCAGCGAGCTTTGTTTTCTCCAAAGCCGCCTATACGTACCTCTGCAAGGTCAAGGTCCTTCTTCTTGAGTCTCCTCGGTTTATCTGCAAAGCAACAATGAGAACGAGTTGAGAATGAGCAGAAAAACAAAGACGATCGTCAAGTTCTCACCAGCCATACCTTTTGCTTCATCCTTATATACGCAAATTCTCTGAGCAAGCTTCAAGTCGAGGTTGAGCTGGATCTGTTTGTTCTCTAACTCAGTATAGCGAGCCACAAGCTCGCAAGATTTCTACAAAGAGTCAATCAACAAAAGACATCAAAGACAGATCACTTCCGAGTGACTAAGGAAAAATCGTAGCATTTCTAAGACTACAGCCGAATCAAAACATTCGACAGTAGTCTCGGGGACTACACCCAGCGGGTGCACTCAGCGTGCCCCCACTGGTTTTACCAATTTGGTTCGACCAGTCGACCAAAAGAGGCAAAAAGGTTATGATTCTAAAACCATGGCTAATTGTCAGCGGTCAGCCGCGGTAAAAAAAACAGTTCTTTAGACTATAGCCGACTGCCCGCAGTCCACCATAGTCTCGGGGACTACACCCAGTGGGTGCACTCAGCGTGCCCCCACCGGTTTTACGGTTCCATTCGACTTGGTCCGACCAGGCCGTGTGAAGAAGTTCAAAGTGTAAAGACTATAGTCGATTGCACGCAGTCCACCATAGTCTCGGGGACTACACCCAGTGGGTGCACTAAGTGTGCCCCCACAAAAACTCAATCGACACACCCACCCAGTGGGTGTACAAATATGGAAATCTTGAGAAAGAAGCGGTTTGGTAGCATATCCTATGAGCAAGCAACGATCGACTTACTTGGACATTGCTCTGGAGAGCTGAACTAGCATCATAGGCCGCCTGGCTGGCCTCTCGGACTGCCTTCACTTGGTCCATCATGATCCCTGCCTGGCGTATAGCCTCCTTAGCAGCACTCACTTGGTCTTCGGGGCGTGGTGTGTAGCAAAAGGGATGGTGGATCAGCGATCGACGAAGTGGGTCGGGCACTTGTCAGCGGTACAGCAAAAGACACAGAAGCCTGAGCGGTGTTGCCTCCCTCGAGAACCAGCGTCTCAGGTATCGTCACAACTAGAGCAGCCTTGCCAGCAGGCACCCTCTTGTTCTTCCTCTTCCTCAATGGCGTTTCCTCGTCATCATCGGGGAGATCAATGACATGAGGCGGAACTACAAGAAAGATTCAAAAGTAAACACGGAAATCCAATCGACTAAAAGCGAAACTGCAGAGATCATACCAAGGTTGGAGGTGACGGCATCTTCCATTTCCTGATCTTCGTGCTTGGCTGAGGTCTCGGAGGTAGTAGCACTACAGATTTCAAGAATCGGCTGATCAGTCATCGAGTCGACCAAAAGTACACTCATGTTGAATAGGGAAATACAAGTTTTGCTTATTACCCGAAGATGGTGGGAATGACCATCCGCATCTTGGGCAGGGCGTTCGCCGGCTTCGACGATGTTGCTCGACGTTGCTTCGGCGGTTTCTCAGTCGGCGTAGGGGAAGTTGTCCGAGGTCGATTCGTCGACTGCCCAATGGGCGCAACAGCTTTACCGCGCTCGGCCGCCGGGTCATGCGTCAACTTGGACCTTCTTTCCGAGCGGGGAGGATCGACGTCTTCCTCCTCTTCCTCCTCTTCCACCTCCTCCTCTTCACCAGAGCTGTCTTCCCCCACATCCTCCTCGCCGTTGGACTCCCATTCCTCCTGGCTTTCATCTCCGCTTCCTTCTCCTTCTTCGACTGGTTCTTGCGCCCCGTTGGGCATCGAGTACATCTCAGTGGTGGCCTAGAAGACAACAAAAACAGGGCAAAAGTCATTCGACGAATTTGCATCAAAATAGAATGAATGCAGCAGAATCACAGTCGGAGATAAGTGGTTATACCTTGTCTGGATCGTAAGAATGGTCGAGTGGGGGAATCCTCCTAGCTCCGCGAGGATTATCTTTGTTTCCTGTGATGGCAGTCATCCACTTCTCCAGCATGGCGTCATCGACCTCCTCTGGATGGACCCGAGTGGTATCATCCGTACCGGAGTACATCCACATCGGATGGCCTCGGTATTGGAGTGGCTGAATCGCCGTCGGAGAAAACTTCGGAAGATCCATGCGGTCACCCGTCGCGAATGAGCTGGACTACGCGTTCCATCAACAATTTTACTTGGGCCTTCTCCTCTGGTAGCACCTTCGGGGAAGATGGCTTGTTCACTCGACTCATGGAGAAAGGAGGAGTCGGTCGGCGCCCGCGTCGGCTGGTCTTAGCGATAGAACCATGTCATTGCCACCCTCTAACCGAGTCGGGGAGAGTCATAGCGGAAAAGCGCTCTTCCCCTCATCTGGACCCAGTCCCCACACATCTGGATTACTTGGGTTCTCTCGTCATTCGGGTTCGCTTTCTTCACCGTCTGAGGCGACAAGTGAATATATGCTTGAAGAGGCCCGGTCGACCAACAACCCAAGAAGTTTTCGCTGTGACACGAAAGCAGCAAGATAGACAATGGAGTTGGGAGTGAAATGATGGAGTTGCGCTCCAAAAAGTTCAAAACCCCGGAAGAAAGGATTCGGTGGCAGAAAAATCCCGATCTCGTGAGTGGCTAGGAGAAAGCACTCACCCTCTTGAGCTGCGGCTGCCACTCCGTTCCGGAAGCCTCGCCGACCCATGGAGGATCAGTCCCTCGTTGGCCAGATCGTTGAGGTCCTTCTCGGTGATGGTCGGCGGATCAATCTCCTGGACCCAACCTTGCGGCAGTTTGGACCCGAAGAAGATCCGCCCGATGGGTGCTCTCCCTTCGCCTTCGCCGCCGCCTTCTTCACCCGCTCCAAGGCTGCGGTCTTCTCCTTCACCATGGTCACCGCGTGAAGCAGTCTGAGCTCTTGGCGCTGAGCAGGCTAAGGCGCAGCGAAAGGATTTGGGCGCGGAGGAGGGAAGATTGAGGTCACACTGTTCAAAATACCCGTCCGATGCCTTATATGAGGCCGCTTCGAGTGGCTGGTGGTAGGCCCAGCAATCCCGTCAAATCCATACAAGGTAGCCTTGCAGCGATCGTGGCGAAAAAGCGGCGAATGATCGGCGTCATCGCCTTATCCCATCCGAGTGCCGCAGTTTTCTCCGCTTCGCGCGCTTCCCAAAATTCAGATCTCGTGAAATCCGCTAACCGCGGAGCAACCTGTCAGACAGCAGATTTCCTCCGATCCGTCGCTCAAATCCTCAAGTTCACAAAGTTCACTCGACAAATGTGAAGAATGGATCAAAGCGTGAAAGAAAGTTAGCGCCATCACTAAAGGTCATTGATCGAGTAAGGCACACTCGCAACACAAAGAACAGGTCGGAAAGATTATCAACTCCTTCCTCACTCAAACCTCGATCCATTAGGGGCTAATGATGAAGTCATGTACCTAGGGTAGGGTCATGGACCTGCCCAAAGGTACCCTCCTCAAGGACACTTTCATGAAAGAAGCTGCCTTCGGTCGACTGGTAGGCTTCCACTCGACGTAATCGAGACACTCGACCAAGAAGGCTCACTCGACCATCGGTGCTCAGGAATCACTCTGTATCCAAGCGGTCTGTAATTAAGTAGTCTTTATGGTCATGATGACACTTTATGTCGGCGTTACCGATGCGCCAGGTCTTAACGTACCTTAAACCCTACTGCTATGTGGGCTGGCTGGGGTCTGGCGCACTCTATATAGCCACCCCCTCCACAGGCGAAGGGTTCGCACCCTATAACACATACGCATATAATCCGATCGACCGCCTCCGGGCTCACGAGGCGTGGGGCTGTTACTTCCTCCGAGAAGGGCCTGAACTCGTAAATCCCTTGCGTATACAACTACTCCATAGCTAGGATCTTGCCTCTCCATTCCTACCCCCATTCTCTTAGAACCACGACGTCGGACTTAGAACCACGTGTCGGGCTCTGGAGCTGGCTCAGGAAGTGCCCAATTATTTTCATTTGTCAACATATTATTCAATAGAATTTCAGCTTCATCCGGTGTTCTTTCCCTGAAAAGAGAACCAGCACAACTATCCAGGTAATCTCTGGAAGCATCGGTTAGTCCATTATAAAAGATATCAAGTATTTCATTTTTCTTAAGAGTATGATCAGGCAAAGCATTAAGTAACTTGAGAAGCCTCCCCCAAGCTTGTGGGAGACTCTATTCTTCAATTTGCACAACTAGCCGTCAACCCGTGCACTTGCACGGGCTAGCACTTGTAATATCAAATACAACAAAGTTATTGCTAATTAGAAATGTCGGACAATAATACGAATATGTTGATATGGGTTATCATTGCTATACATGCATGTTTATCTTTGTTGGACAAAGGGTTCAACAATGTTACATTGCTTTGGATTATTTTGTGCTTAGATTGTTTGCGTCCAATTGTGTGACAACCTTATCAATATTGTCATTATATGATGGCGAGAAAGCACAGATTTATAGATGATATGTGGAAATATGAATGTGCTACCTTATGAAAGTTATATTAGTGCAAGTCTATATCTATTATGTTGGTAGAAAACGTGGTTACAAATGCAAATGTTGTTACATATATCATGTATTTCTGACCTATAAGTTTCTAAAAAGGATCAACTGTCATATTGTGATATATATCTTCATGTCTTGTCCTACCTAAAAAACTCATATATATTGTTTTTTTGCCAGGCAAGCATTGTAGAATTATAAAAATTATGTTTCTATACACAATAATGGACGTATGCATGCACGACTTTCTATCAACATACCTGATATCGTAGCTAATAATATACATATATAAAGAGGAGTTTGCCATATATTCTCATTACTATAAGCAGCATATATTATCCAGATTTTAAATTCTGGTCTTAACCAACAAAGTGTCATAGAATTTCTTTTATGATTAATGTTTTTATTGAGATCCTTGGATTGCATCTTTTTTTCATTTATATGTATAGTTTTTTTTAACTATGTCCAAGATGCCTTTCTTTGGACTTGGTCATCTCTGTTCAGCAAGTTTTTATTTTTACATTGGATATTAATTTCACAGTTCAATGGTGTAGTTAATTTTGGTGATGTGGATTAGTGAGAAGTATTGAAATGTGCGGCTATGCACAGGAGCCGTGGTGGCATAAAAAATGTAGAGGAGCCCAGATAGATGTTTTATTTTTTTTAGGAAGAGACGTCTTTTCCTTTTTTAATTGGCACAAAAGCTTCACGACTCCCATCTACTTTATCAGTAAAGTTGTAACGGAGCAGGCTATCTTTTTTTTGAGACGGAGGCTATCAATATTTTAAAGGAACAGATCGATGTTTTTTTGTCCCTCATAACAGATCGATGTTTTTTTGAGGGTACAAATCGATGCTTTTTTAGAACAGATCGATGTGAGGTGCTAATTTTCTTGACGGGATCCTGGGAACCATGTTAGTCTAAAAAAATACAGAGCGGACGGATATGATTTTTTTTCTTTTTGGAGGAGAGTTGCTTTTCCTCTACTTTTTTAGTTGTCAAGTTTAAGAACATTGTACGTGTCAGGTGCCATATTTTGGGATGGTACCATCTGCGTTACGCAAAGTTTTCTTTTTATCATGGACGTATATTTTACAATCCAACGGTGTAATTAATTATGATTAATTTTGATGATGTGGATTAATTAGAAGACTTGAAAGGTGCCTCCAATTAGTAAATATAAGAAGTTGTATATTTCCTTTAAAGCAGCTTGTTTCTTATGAGCAGGGAAATATTTAGCAGTGAAGTAATAAATCATATCCTGGGGACTACGCACACAACCAGGATCTAGAGAATTAAATCATATCTTAGCATCACCCTTTAATGAGAACGGAAATATTTGAAGGATATAAAAGTAGCGAGATCTCTCATCATTAGTGAACAGGGTGGCTATAGCATTTAATTAAGTAAGATGTGCCACAGTAGTTTCAGATTCATAACCATGAAAAGGATCAGATTCAACCAAAGTAATTATATCAGGATCAACAGAGAATTCATAATCCTTATCGGGAACACAAATAGGTGAAGTAGCAAAAACAGGGTCAGGTTTCATTCTATCCCTAAGAGATTCTTTACTCCATTTAACTAATAGCCTCTTAATTTCGTTTCTATCTTTGCAGGCAAAAATAGCTGCAGAAGATTCCAGATCAAAAACATAACCTTCAGGAATAACAGGCATATATTCATCATCAACTTCATCAACATCATCAGTTTTAATAATTTCTTTCTCTCTAGCCATAGAAATTTGTTCATCAAGAAATTCACCAAGGGGCACAGTAGTATCAAGCATAGAAGTAGTTTCATCATAAGTATCATGCATAGCAGAAGTGGCATCATCAATAACATGCGACACATCAGAACGAATAGCAGAAGCAGGTTTAGGTGTCGCAAGCTTACTCATAACAGAAGATGAATCAAGTGCAGAGCTAGATGGCAGTTCCTTACCTCCCCTCGTAGTTGAGGGATAATTTTTTGTCTTAGCGTCTTTCAAGTTCTTCATAGTGTCCAACAGATATAAATCCCAAGTGACTCAAAGAATAGAGCTATGCTCCCCGGCAACGGCGCCAGAAATTGGTCTTGATAACCCACAAGTGTGGGGGATCGCAACAACTTTCGAGGGTAAAGTATTCAACCCAAATTTATTGATTCAACACAAGGGGAGCCAAAGAATATTCTCAAGTATTAGCAACTGAGTTGTCAATTCAGCCACACCTGGATAACTTAATATCTGCAGCAAAGTATTTAGTAGCAAAGTAGTATGATAGTAGTTGTAATGGTAACAAAAGAGTAATGAAAGCAAAAGCAATATTTTTGGTGTTTTGTATTGATTGTAACAGTAGCAACCGGAAAGTAAATAAGCGTAAACCAGTATATGGAAAACTCGTAGGCATTGGATCGGTGATGGATAATTATGCCGGATGCGGTTCATCATGTAACAGTCATAACATAGGGTGACACAGAACAAGCTCCAATTCATCAATGTAATGTAGGCATGTATTCCGATATAGTCATACGTGCTTATGGAAAAGAACTTGCATGACATCTTTTGTCCTACCCTCCCGTGGCAGCGGGGTCCTAATAGAAACTAACGGATATTAAGGCCTCCTTTTAATAGAGAACCGGAACAAAGCATTAGCACATAGTGAATACATGAACTCCTCAAACTATGGTCATCGCCGAGAAGTATCCCGATTATTGTCACTTCGGGGTTGTCGGGTCATAACACATAATAGGTGACTATAGACTTGCAAGATAGGATCAAGAACACACATATATTCATGAAAACATAATAGGTTCAGATCTGAAATCATGGCACTCAGGCCCTAGTGACAAGCATTAAGCATAGCAAAGTCATAGCAACATCAATCTCAGAACATAGTGGGTACTAGGGATCAAACCCTAACGAAACTAACTTGATTACATGATAAATCTCATCCAACCCATCACCGTCCAGCAAGCATACGATGGAATTATTCACGCACGGCGGTGAGCATCATGAAATTGGTGATGGAGGATGGTTGATGATGACGACGGCGATGAATCCCCCTCTCCGGAGCCCTGAACAGACTCCAAATCAGCCCTCCCGAGAGGTTTTAGGGCTTGGCACGGCTCCGTATCGTAAAACGCGATGATTTCTTCTCTCTGATTTTTTTCTCTCCGAAAGCAAATATATAGAGTTGGAGTTGGCGTCGGAGGGTCTCCAGGGGGGCCACGAGGTAGGGGGGCGCGCCCAGGAGGGGGGGCGTGCCCCCCACCCTCGTGGACAGGGTGTGGGCCCCCTGGTCTTCATCTTTGGCGAGGATTTTTTTTTATTTTTTTATAAGATGTTCCGTGGAGTTTCAGGTCATTCCGAGAACTTTTGTTTTCTGCACATAAAACAACATCATGGCAATTTTGCTGAAAACAACGTCAGTCCGAGTTAGTTCCATTCAAATCATACAAGTTAGAGTCCAAAACAAGGGCAAAAGTGTTTGGAAAAGTAGACGACGGAGACGTATCAGGCCCCAATCCCTCAGGTTGCACATGAGGGGTTGGGGGAACGGGGGCACGCGGGTTGTCGTCGACTTCCTGGCTCCTCGAGTCATGTACCTCCGTCGTGGGTGGAAGACGTTTGCTCGCATCCACAGCCTGACGGCAGGGCTCATCCTCTACTTCAAATTACTGGAGGATGGCCTACTCTCCGTCAAGGTCTTCGGAGAGTTCGGGACTCGCCTGAAGTGCTGCGTGGAGAGCTCCTCTGATGGAGATTCTGATGATGGAAGCTCTTCCTCGAGCAAGAGTGATGAGGAGGACAGCGAGGCAGATAGCGGGGATGAGTCTGACTAGGCGTCGGACGCCCCGCGCCTGGGCAGGTGCGGCAGCAGCAGCATCTGCACCTGGCCGCTCCTCCGGCAGAGTTTTGCCGGGGGCGGGGCCAGCTCCTCAAACTTCTCGGGGGCGTCTCCTTTGGCGGCTAGCATCGGGAGGCTGCGGAAGAGGAAGAGGGCGGGCGGCAAGGCCTTCAACTCAGAGTACGCAGGCACCGACGCCTTCATCGCGTATTGCCGGTCCTGCCGCCTCGTCTTCCAGCTCCTTTCCCGGCACCGTCATCACCGGCCCGCCCGTGGGCGGCCACCGAGGTGTTCTCTTGGTGCTTTTTGCTGCTCATAGCTCGCCTAGGCGCCCCGTTTGCCCTTTCGCCTCCTTGACCTGCCTCCTGAGGAGAGGGACAAGAAAGGGATTATGGGCATCTTATCTCTTTTTTAGTTTGTAAGCCTACGGGCCTTTGTTAAATTTAAAACTTGTAATCCCCTTGCTCATGTTTTTCATCTCGCATGAACTATACCTGTATGGGATGTTTTTAATGAAAAAGGGATGCTTTTCGGGTTTTTCGTTCGCGGGTAAATCCCGCGACAAGGAGCGAATCCTTGTTATTGTTTAAGATAAGCGTTTTTTCGCCCGACAATAGGCCTTGCCGTCCCCCCACTCCACTCGACCGTCCTCGCGCTCTTGGTGGAGGCAGGGATGAAGTGGGCTTCAGGCTTCTCATCCCACCTCCTTGCTGACGCGGCTACGACCAAATCCGGACCCAGGAAATACTTCTTAGGCATAGGAAAAACGGGAACTCGGCAGCCTAGAGATAAAAACGAGGTCTCACATACCCCAGTCCTGTTTCGAAATGCATGATAGAGGATAAAAGACTTATCTGGATCTGCAGCCCCCGGCAATCTCATCTTGCCGCGGTTGGATCCTTGTGCTTGCGGCCCTCGGCAACTCTGGTTTGCCGGGGTCGGGGGACTGGTCCGTTTCCTTCTTTCTGAGTAGCTCAGCAGAAATGCTCATGTGCCCTACGAACCAAAGGAGGACAGAAAAGGAGCAGATAGACGCGTACTTGACCTCTAGGCTAGGGGTTAGTCATCGCTAAGCACTATCAACCCTAACCAAGGAAGAGACTCGAACTAGCATGCATGCTATAACTTAGGGCGCCAGTGCTTCATTCATTTATGCTCGTGGTCTCTACCGGCTTTGTACAAAGGGTCACATGCCTTGCCGGCAAAGCTTCAGAAAAAGGTGGCTTGCCGGAGGCCGACAAGCCGCTCCTATGGGTAAAACTTGCGAAGATGCTCGATGTTCCGAGAGTTGCTCACCGGAATGACATCTTCGGTTTCAGCGGATCGCGCCAGGCACAGTGACTCGTATTACCCGATAAGGGCCTTCCCACTTTAGGCGTCAACTTGTTGGAATTCTTGGCCGACTGAACGCGCCGAAGAACAAGGTCGCCTTCCTCAAGGCTTCGGGCATGAACCTTGCGGCCATGGTACCGGCGCAAGGCTTGCTGGTAGCGTGCCGCTCTCACAGCCACCCGAAGACGATCTTCCTCAAGGAGCGTCGCGTCATCTTGGCGCAACGGCTCTTGCTCAGGCTCATCATAAGCGAGCACTCGAGGTAACCCATATATGTGTTCCGTGGGGAGAACTGCTTCTGCCCCGTAGACTAGGGCAAAAGGTGTCTAGCCGGTGGCTCGATTTGGCGTCGTCCTGATCGACCAAAGAACCGCCGGCAACTCGTCAATCCAGCGCCTTCCGCTCTTGTGCAGCTTGTCAAAGGTCTTCGTTCTCAGGCCTCGCAACACTTCAGCATTTGCCCTCTTCGCTTGGCCGTTGCTCCGTGGATGTGCCACGGAAGCAAAACAGACCTTGCTGCCGAGGTCTTGGATATACTGCATGAAGGTGTGGCTTGTGAACTGTGTGCCGTTGTCGGTGATGACTCCGTTTGGCACACCAAAATGGCAGACCAGTCCTTTGAAGAACTTGACGGCTGACTGAGAAGTCACCTTCCTCACTGCTTCCACCTCCGTCCACTTTGTGAACTTGTCGATTGCAACGTACAAGTACTCAAAGCCCCGACAACATGCGAGGAAAGGGCCCGATATATCGAGCCCCGGACCGAGAATGGCGGAGAGAGGATTGTTTGAAGGGCTTGGGCTGGTTGATGAAGCTTCTTTGAATGGAACTGGCACACTTCACACTTGGTTACTAGTGCCGTCGCATCCTGGAGGGTGGTGGGCCCGAAGAAACTTTGTCGGAACGCCTTCCCGGCAAGGGCCCTTGACCCTATGTGGGAGCCACATACGCCTCCATGTATCTCTGCCAACAGCTCCAGTCCTTCCTCCCGGGGGATGCATTTGAGTTTCACACCGTTTGGCCTCCTCCGATACAGGACGTCATCGACGAACTGGTACAGGGCGGACCGACGGGCTACTTTCTCTGCTTCTTCATGCTCCTCAGGAAGCAAACCTGTTTGGAGGAAGCGAACGGTATGTTGCGCCCATGCCGGAGCCTGGGGCTCGACGGCAAGGACCAAAGGCATCTCTTTCGCCATGGGAGCGGATGTCTCTATGGCCAGGGCTGGACGCCCTGTCGGAGCCAGCTGCTCTTGGGCAGGCTCAGCATCCGCGGCAGCACCCTTGCCGGCGGCCCCAGGGGGCTCAGTAGGAAAGTACTTGCTGGGACCTGATTTCCTCCGCTTGTTCTGCCCTGCTGATGGTTCGATGGATGGTTGAGTTAGCCGGAGCAAAAAGGTACCTGGTTCCACAGGTAGCTTGAATGCGGCACGCTTTGACAGGTAATCGGCAATGTCGTTCTCCGCTCGGGGGACGTGCTCCACCTCGATACCGTCAAAGCGTTCCTCCAGCTTTCTCACCTCATCTACGTAAGCTTCCATCAATGGGCTCTGATAATCCTTGTTGACCTGCCTGACAACGAGCTGCGAGTCACCCCTGACGATGAGCTTCTTGACCCCGAGGTCTGCCGCGATCCTGAGACCGGCAAGCAATCCCTCGTATTCAGCGGTGTTGTTGGTGGACATCTCCCTGGGGAAGTGCATTTGGATCACATACTTGAGGTGTTCTCCGGTGGGCGCGACGAGCAGCACACCGGCATCGGCGCCTTGCAGCGAGAAAGCTCCATCAAAGTACATGATCCAGTCGCAGTCTACTTCCTTGCCGGGGAGAGTGGTCTCCTGGATTTTTTCATCAGGGGTCAAGGTCCATTCTGCGATGAACTCCGCAAGACTCTGCTCTGAATTGTCGAGGTACTTTCAAACTTTAAACCGAAGCTTGACAGCTCCAAGGCCCATTCCACAATCCTTCCGGTTGCGTTCGGGTTGTGCAGTATCCGTTGCAACGGGAGGCGGGTGATGACAGTGATCTCGTGGGCCTGGAAGTAGTGACGCAGCTTCCTCGAGGCCATAAGGAGGCGGAAGAGCAATTTTTGCACACCGGAATACCTCGACCTAGCCCCTTGCAAGAGGGAGCCGACAAAGTAAACCGGGTGCCGCATCATCTTCTTCATTGGCACCACTTCACTCGACCGCGCGGGTATTGCCTTGGTGGCTCTAGACTCTGCCGGGGGCTGCGCCTTGTCAACACCGGGCCCTACCGGGGGAATCTTTAGCTTGCCATCCGTTGGTTCTGCCGCCATTGCTGCCTCCTCGTCGACCTCCCTCTGTGCCACCAGTGTGGTGCTGACCACTTGATTCGTCGCCGCTAGATACAGCAGCAACGACTCTTGTGGTTTAGGCGCAACCAGTATTGGCGTGGAGGAAAGGTATTTCTTCAGATCCTGCAGCGCTGCCTCGGCTTCTGGGGTCCACTCTATTGGGCCTACCTTCTTCAAGATTTTGAAGAAGGGAAGGGCGCGCTCGGCGGACTTGGAGATGAATCAGCTCATGGCAGCAACGCAGTCGGTGAGCCGATGCACATCTTTGATCCGCTTGGGCGCCTCGATCTGCTCAATAGCCTTGATCTTGTCTGGGTTTGCCTCAATCCCGCGTTGTGACACAAAGAACCCGAGAAGCTTGCCGGACAGAACACCGAAGACGCACTTCTCAGGGTTCAGCTTGAGGTTGATCTTGTGCAGGTTAGCAAATGTCTGTTCCAGATCTTGCACAAGAGTTGGTCCGTCCTTGGATTTGACCACTATGTCATCCATGTAGGCCTCCATATTTCTATGGAGCTGAGGTTCAAAACCAATTTGGACTGCCCTTGCAAACGTTGAGCCAGCACTCTTCAACCCGAAAGGCATCCGTAAAAAGCAATACGTACCACATGGGGTGATGAATGTTGTCTTCTCTTCATCCTCTCTTGTCATGAAGATTTGGTGGTAGCCTGAGTAGGCGTCGAGGAATGATAACAGATCACACCCGGTCGTGGAGTCAACAATCTGGTCGATGCGCGGCAATGGGAAGGGGTCTTTAGGACAAGCCTTATTGATATCTGTGTAATCAATACACAACCTCCACTTCCCATTCGCCTTCCGCACCACTACTGGATTGGCCAACCACGTCGGGTGGAGCACCCCTCTCACCAAACCTGCCGCTTCCAACTTCCTGATCTCTTATGTGATGAACTCCTACCTTTCCAGAGCCTACTTTCTGACCTTCTGCTTGACGGGCCGCATGTGGGGGCAGACAGCTAGGTGGTGCTCGATCACCTCCCTGGGAACACCGGGGATGTGGGACGCTTGCCATGCAAACACGTCGACATTCGCCCGCAGGAAGGTGACGAGGGCGCCATCCTATTTGCTGTCGTGGGTGGAGCCTATGATGAAGGTCCCTCCCGTGCCATCCTCCGCGACGGGCACCTTCTTGGTCTACAGCGGCTCGGCTCTTGATCTCTTTCTCTTGTCGGTAGAGCTCTCTGGCACGTCCTCAACAGTAGCACAACACCCCGAGGAGGTGCCCTTGCCGGAGTGGGCACGAGAGGTCTTGCCGGGCTCCTTCATCCCTCCTGGGCCTTGGTGGCGGGGAGCAGTGCCTTCGGCAGCTCTGCAGCCCCTTCCCGGTAGAGTTGAGTCGACACAGATCAGCGTGTCCTTCTTGTCGGAGGGGCGGAGATGATGGTCAGCGGCGGGCATCTTTAGCATGTTGTAGGCGTGTGTGATGCCTCCATGAACTTGGCGGTCTTGCGGGCGGCGAGGATCCCGTTGTGAGGCAAGGGCATCTCGGCCCACGTCGAAGACGATCCTCTCCGTCCTGTAGTTCAACTCTCCTCCAAATGTCACGGGCAGTGTGACCTTTCCCTTCGGCTGGCTCCTCCTTGGATTGACCCCTTGAAACGTGCCCGTTTCCTCGAGGTCTCCATCAGGGATTTGCAACCTTTTAACCACGACGGGCGAGATCAGGTTCAGGCCTGCCCCGCCGTCAACCAACATCTTGTTCACCCTGAGGTTGCGTATCATTGTTGAGACCAACAATGGCAAACATCGACCGCGGTAGTGTGGTCAGGTTGGTCCTCGGCGTCAAAGATGAGGGGCGTGCTGGACCATTTTAGCGGCTTCGGCGTTGAGCGACAGCTCTTCTTACGTAATATCACGCCTTTGCTTGAGCTGGCGGTGAAGGTATCACGATGGCGCCGCCATCGGCGCACATGGCCTCCGTAGTATACGGAACCCTTGATCACCAGATTAAATGCGTGATCGTCGTCTTCTTGTTTCTTGTCGCGGCCCGGTGAGCCTCTCTTCTGATTGTCCTTGCGGGGCGGCCTCCTTAGCCGCCACGCTTCTTGGATCCCTCGGCACCGTCTTGGTCCTTCTCCTTGTCCCACCTTTCGTACTCAGCTTTTTGCTTCTCAGCAAAGCAGCTCGACTTGTCGGCAGTTCTGGAGGTCGTGGCCCTTGGTGCGGTGGATCTTGCAGTAATGCTTGCCGGAGCTTCCTGGCTTGTCGGTAGCTGCCAAGGCCCGGAAAGTGGCGCACCCGTCAATATCCTTGCCGGGGGTGTCTGCCTTGACCTTCTTGCTGGCACCGGTGTCGTCAGATCCCTCCACGGCAAGCACGGCCTTGCCCTTGCGTTTCCCGTTGCGACGCCGGCTCTTCCTCGTCGGGGTGGCGGCATCTTCATCGGTAGAGTCGGTTTTCGCACCGGCGTCTTTGTCGGGGTACTTCCTTCCCTCTTCAGCTCGGGCGCTTTTGCGCGAGCGTGAAACTCGGCCACATCCTTAACCTTAGTCGCCGCCAGCTCCTGGCGCATGTTGCGATTGTGCGTTCGGTGGAGCAGCGCTAATGCTGTGGCGGGATGAGCGTCGGGGATGTTGTCTTGCACCGGCTGAATCTCTGGATGTACTTGCGCGGGTCTCCCCTTCCCTCTTTGGGGAATGATATGCAGATCACTGGCCTTGCCATGAGCTTGATGGCCTCTGTGAAGGCGTAGCGAACTCATGGCGCAGGTCTGACCAGAAGAAATGGAGTCAGCAGCAAGTGCATCAACCAGAGACATCACATTGGGCTTGGCGCCCGCGAAATAGTTAGCAAGCACCTTGTCGTCCACGAGCCCTAGCGGCCTGCATCGCGATAGTGTTGATCTTGAGAACTTCGGATGGATGGGTCTTGCCGGCGTACTTATCGCCCGACGTCGGGCTTGAGCGTGCGGTGGGGCGGCCACTGGAATTGCCTCAGCTCACGGGTAAAAGCGGGCAGCCCACCTCGTAAAGTAGGCCGCGGGGCCCCGTCGGGTGGTCCGCCATGGTCCCCGCTTGTCCGGTGGCGGCGCGTTTCGCCGCCGCTCGCCGATGGTTCGGCGTCTTCGTGAGCTTCGCTCCCGAAGACACTGGCGCTGGTCGCGGAGGTCCGCAGGTCGGATGACACTATGGAAGCGTTATCTGGCGTTGTTGCGGCGGACCGACGCCCGCGGCGGCTGGCGAGGAGGAGGAGAGTGCACCATGGCCGTAGCTCCCCCGGTCCTCCCAGTGCCAGCATGTGGTGGCTCGATGGAGCGCCTACCCGATGGGCCTTGTCGGTCGCGGATCATCTTTATTTGCGGCAGCGACGAGGCTCCGGATGGTGACCCTCCACTCATCAAGCTTCTCCGCAGCAGGAGGGAAGTCGAGGAGCAGCTGTGCTCGCGCCAAGGCTTCCGCTGGCCTAGGCGGCAGCGACAGCTGCGTGGATCGCGGCGCGCTTCGACTTCTAACTATGTTAGAAGGAGCTCTGTTACGACCCAACGGCTGCGTGCCATTTTCACCAGTGCTTCGGCGAGCGTGCTGAACTCCTTCATCTTGCTGACGATGCACAGGGCTCTTCCCACGGCGGTGCCTAGGGTCACCAACGTGGTGACGCTGCTCGGCGTGTACACCATGGGAAGAGCGCGTGGTGGCCGCCGGTGTATGAGTCCTGGAGGTCGTCGCCCCCCTCCCCCCCCCCCCGGGGTTGGCACCACGGCACCCCCAGAGGGCCCCACGCCGCCTGCGGGGGGCCCAACTCCGTCTTGGTATCCAGCGGCGTGTAGCCGGTTGTCGGGAGCACGAACGACGCCACTCGCCAGGCTCCGACTGCCTGGGCGATGCTGGTGCTCGTGGGCCGCGGCCCGGGTCCTGTCCGCGACCGGTCCGCTGCTCGTCCGCACCGGCACGGGCCGTTCGGCTCCCAATGAGCCGATCGCCGCGGCCGTCTTCTTCTTAGGGGTCATGGCGATGAAGAGCTGCTAGGCTAACTACCAGACTAGATTCTCACAATTGCGCCCCCTACCTGGCGTGCCAAAGATTTCGGTGTGGAACGACACCTATGGGATCACAAGAATCCCTACTACGGTTGCCGGGGCGCAGGGTTGCAAGAAGAGTAGGACTAGTAGACAGCACAAGGATCGTTTACCCAGGTTCGGGCCGCAAGGATGCGTAAAACCCTAGTCCTGCTTTGGTGGGTGTATTTCTGAGAGTTCTTGAGCTCTTGAACTAGCTGTGGTTAGCGTGTGGCTCAAAAGAGCGAATCCTTCTCTGATGCGCCTCGGGCCTCCTTTTATAGGTAAAAGGGTTGCCCGATGTACCTTGAGGAGCTGGAAAGTGTCTGAGTTGCGAGTTATCCCTCGTATTACAGGACATGATGCATTTAATGCACCACTGAGGTGTCCCCTTGCTTTATCGGGGGCCAGGCGAGGCCCGTCCGTCGTCGCCCGCTCCCCTACGCCCGACCGCGCATACGGCGATGATGCATGCGGTGCCATGTAAGCGGCGGGCAGGTGAGGTGGCGGCGGTGGTGGACCTTCACGAAGATGCGCATGCCGCCAGCGCTTGATGAGTTGGCTTGGGGCTGCATGTTGCCACGCTGGTGCCCGCCCGGCTGGTTGGGCTGGCAGCCGCATCGCTGGCGATGGAAGCTTGGTCATCGGTGGAGTGCTGCGGTGGCCTGTTGGAGTCCTTGGTGAAGGCCTTGCCGGAGTGGCGGCAAGGGTCTACGCCGATGTGTAAATCTGTCGTCCGCAGCAAGGTCTTGCCGGGGGTCTTGGTAGCCTTCCTCGGCAAGGATCTTGCCGAGGATCATCGTCTTGTAATCCTCATCTGATCTTGAATATGTCTTCACAAAGATCTGCATGCTACCACAGAGGTGCCTTCCCGAGCCCTGGCCCCATGTGGATGATGGTGTTGGGGATCGTGGGCTCAAGGGTGGCTCGCTCTGTTGGTGTGGGGCGAGCTGTCCCGACGAGGATCTTGCCGAGGTCGCTGAGGTTGCCCCGGCAAGGGTCTTGCCGGGGGAACCTGCTTCATCCCTCTGCTCTTTGTGGTCTTGGCCTTGGCGTTTCTCTAATTGTCTTGCGCTTTGGTCTTACTTTGGCTCACCTCCCTTGCTCTGCTTGGTGTGACCGTGGGCGCAGCTCTGACTGCCCGTGCACAGGTATAGGGGTACAAAAAATGCACCCCTCTTTTTGTACACCGACAATACATAAGGCACAAACGCCCAAGAATACAACAATACCATACAAGAGAACAACATCCGACTACAGATGAAACTTAAACAGAAACTCAAACAATATCCACCCTGCTAGCCCAGGCTGCCATCCAGGAACGTAACCCAAGATCAACGAAGAAGAACTAGAACTCCAACACAAGTAAACATTGCTCTCGCGTCATGATCATCGCATTGTAGTAATCTGTGAGCCACGAGGACTCAGCAATCACAAAACCATGGGTGTCGTGGTTTTGTCACGGCAGATGTCCTCTTGCAAGGACTTAGTCGTGGAGCCATCGCAACTAGGAAGCTTAAAGGGGTTAATCGGGACAAAGGACATGAGAGGTTTATACTAGTCCGGCCCCTTACGGTGAAGGTAAGGCCTACGTCTAGTTGGGTTGGTATTGCTTGATGTTTCGATGACCAGGGAGAGAGATACGCTATGCCCGGCTCTTGATGAGTTGTTTCTTGCCCTAAGCCACCGGTGGTCGTCCCTTATATACACGGGTGGCGCCCTGCGGTCTCTGATCCCGGCGGCTCATAAACGATTAATCCGGCTCGTTGACTGAATTAAATCTACCTTATGATACAAGTCATGCCATCATGGCGGTTTATCACTATGGGCCTTAAGCCGCATGTGGGCCTTAGACCCTTTATTGAACCGCCATCTTCGTGCTTGGTCTTTGGGCTTCTTCTGATAAGTCTTATTTGCGTAACCCGGCCCCTCTGGGCAGCTTACACAAATAGTTATATCTAACATTAGGCCCCAGATTGATTTGAACGGTTCACATCAATCTTAAAATACTATAAGAAATAAACCTTCAGCCTTACCTTGTGCAAGGTTTTAACCCACCATAGCGTCATCTTACGGATCCGTGTTAACCCGCCGTAGCGTCACCTTTACTAAATTCATTTTTACTCGTCATATCCTCCAGCGGATCTTTGCTTTTCTTGACCATTCCGAAAACCGAGGCATCGGGGCCGCTAGATAATGATGTCTGGTCTCCTCGTTTCTCGCGCCATCTCAGTCGGCATTTCCTTATAAATAGGCACAACCTAGGTCTTATTCATTCTTCCCTCTTGGTCGTCTTCCTCCGCTCGCTGTCTCCCTGTCGTTTGAGATCCGCCGCCGCCGCCATGGATCTCCTCGTCTTCACCAACTCGAGCCCATTGCATCAACTGACTTGACCAGAAAATGCGATGGATCTCCATGGAAACTCTGCATCGTAAGTTTTTCCTCCTGTTCCTCGAGATCTGCATTAGTGATTTTCGAGTTAAATGCGGTGTTAAATGCGCCGTCCGTCACGAACCCTTGATAGATTCCACCTCCGACGCCTTTTCCTGATCTTTAGACAGTATAAAACTGCCGCGGTAGCTGTTTCGCACCCGTTTCCAAATGCACATAGATCCCTTTCTATCGCACAGAGGCCCCATTCAAGCCTATGAGCTTCATCTGTGTCAGTTCTCAGTCTAGAAATTTTTTCTTTTCAGAACAGCCGTTTGATCCAAAATAATAGCTGCAACTTGTGAAACCTGTTTGTTCCATACTTAGCCAAAAAACTGTATCTTTTACATCTGCTTCACACGGTAGCTCATGTAACTGGTTTAAGAAGACAACACTGATTGTCAGCTTTGCTTGCTTCCCGCAGCTTAAGAAAATTTAACTGCCTTTGATACCTATAGCGGCTTAAATATCACTGCATAGTTACCCATATGTCATTAGGCCCCTTCTTAAGCCGCCATTTTGAATAGACTTAAAATGTTTTCCTCTAGGTTAAATTTGAACCGGAACTTCTTATTTTGTCATAGGCTTCAATTTATACAATGGCACCCAAGGCTCCCAAAGCTCATGTGACCTGCAACTGGGTCAAATCCACTGTTACAGAAAGTACTTTGTCTGACTTTGTGAAATCCGGCCATTTGCCCAAGAGAGAGGTCATGTCTTATCATGCTCCTAACCTGTCAGAGGAGAAGCCTCAACCCAAGGAGGGGGAGGTGATCGTGTTTACTGATCACATGAACCGGGGCTTCGCTCCACCTGGTTCAAAATTCTTCAGGGAAGTTTTACATTTCTTCGACCTCAGACCTCAAGACATCGGGCCCAATTCCGTGTCAAATATTTGCAACTTCCAAGTCTTCTGCGAGGTGTACCTTGGGGAAGAACCCATCTTACTTTTATTCAGAGAATTGTTTTACTTAAACCGGCAGAACGAACGCGCCAACGGGCCCAGTCTGGAACTTGGTGGCATCTCGATTCAGCGGCGGAGAGACTGCCTTTTTCCTTATGCTGAACTGCCGAGTCATCCAAAGGATTGGAATCAGACATGGTTCTACTGCGAGGATACTTCTCCGGCTGACGAAAATCCTCTGCCCGGCTTCCGCGCCTTGCGCCTTGATTCCAACCACCCGCTGCCG
The DNA here is from genome assembly GCA_021605205.1 of Aegilops longissima. Taxonomy (NCBI): domain Eukaryota; kingdom Viridiplantae; phylum Streptophyta; class Magnoliopsida; order Poales; family Poaceae; genus Aegilops; species Aegilops longissima. The sequence goes on along the minus strand of CM038681.1, from coordinate 54,098,493 downwards.
GATAAACTGACTGTTGTTGAATGTCTGCCACTCGCTCCCACCATTAGTAAAATCAAAGCTCTTTTGGGAAATGGCTTAGATGGTATTGACCTGGTCCGAGTCTGGGTCGCTTGGCGAGTGATTCCGTTAAGCCGCCGCCCCGGCTTAATGTGCACTTACTCAGGCGAGAAGAATGACCCACTGCGTCATAGTCCCGATGACTTACCAGATGATGTGGTGGATGCTACAACCCAGACGTTGCTGAAAGAGGGCACGGTGACCAGTAATGCCTTTGGCTTACTTCCTTTCTGCAAGAAGAACCCGGCCCCTTCAGTAAGTCATCAACCTCAATAATTACTCCTTACTTTTTTATACCTTACGTTTATTCATAACCCCTTATCATTCTTTACAGGCCGATGGTAACTTCTGGAAGGTCAAGTATAACCATGAGGCGGCCAAACAAGCTAAATGGCAAAAGAGCGAAAGGAAAGCCGCCAAGGCGGAACTTCGAAGAGGAAGCCAACGCTTCAGATATGTTTAAACTTGACGATACTGATGATGATGAAGAAGAGGTAACTTTTTAACTCCCTTGACTCTTTATCATTACCTTGCTGACATTAAACCTTTTCAGGAAGACACGGGGAACAGCCAAGCCATCGAGGAAGAGGTAACTATAATCTCCTCCGACTCGAGCCCTGCGCGTCGAAAAATTGAGTAACCGGAAAGTAAGATTTTCACATCCTTTGGCTTACCAAGATCCTCAATTTCTTTTGAAGAAACAGCAATTTGAAAGCCGGAGGCAGACCCGGACCAGCAAGGATATAGAGCTCTCCTCCGGCTTACCTGACATAACCAGGAAGCGTCGGGCTGAGGTTATCTCCGATTTACGTTCTGTTTACCCTTTAGCGGGTTTAATTCGTCAACCTCTCAATTCATCTGACTCCAATAATCAGGATACCTCTCCTTCCTCCGGCGAGTCTATGCAATCTAACATGCCGGCTTTCAAAACTGCCCCTGGGTAATGTAATTTTGTTTACCTTATGCTTTAACTTACTCATGCTTTTGCACTCATCCTTCTGCTTTTATCCACAGCGTGCAAGTGAAGCCCAGTAAGAGGGCAAAAAAGAGTAAGCCGTCTCAAGACCCGGTCGCGACTGAACCGGAGCTTGGCATAACTGCTCCTGACAGTTCTACCCATCAGCCGCCGCCTGAACCAGCTTATGATATTCCAGCACCATCCTCTGATCCACCAGCCGAAGGTACTCTCAACAGCTCTGATAACCCGGAAGCTCCTAGCCCGGCCAAGACAATTGATCCAGAAATTGAGATTCTGAAGACTCAATTTGTTGAGCCGGGGCAACCCACTGTCCTGGCCAAGTGCTCTGCCAAGGAGGAGCTTCTGGAACACCGAAAGGCCAAGCTAGATATTGCTGACTATACTCATTTAAGTATTGGAGATATATTCTCTAGCTATATCAACCAAGTACATAACAGCCGTGACCTGGAAGTTAATATGGTTAAGCAAATACAACAAAAATTTGAGGTACAGCTTATGTTAATTTTCTTAACCATACTTACTGTATCAGCCCCCAAGTCTATTGCTTATGAATAAATATGATGTAGACTTAGAAACCTGCCTAGCACTGCTTTGTCCAGTTTATAAAGAAGATATTTAACCCGGTTGTAACATGATACCTTGAATTTGCGATACACATTAGCCCCCAAGTGTCAAGTATATTTGCTTGCAAAGTGTTTGGGACTTAATTTCCATGAACCGACATTGTACGTTAAATTTCTTCAGCATACATTAGCCCCCAAGTGTCAAGTACCTTTTGCTTGCAAAGTGCTTGGGACTTAATGATATCTTACCATGATTCTGACTATAACCCGGCATCAATGCAGGCCACCACAAGTCAATTTGAGTCGGAGATTGCTGACCTGAAGAGCCGCCTGGCAGCTCAAGAACTTGAACTTCAAAAGGCCAACTCCAAATTTGAATTCAGCATCTCTGAACAAGAGAAGTTGAAGAAAAATTTTGATGCGGAGAAGAAAATCTAGGCTGATGAGAAGGCATCACTGGTGACCCGGGCCGAGACAGCAGAAACGTTACTTGTCGAAGCAACAGCCGAGCTGTCCGGCTTAAAGTGCCAGATATTTCAAATGGTCTCAGCAATATTCAGTAAGTTACTATATATAACCTTGAATATTGCAATCCTTCCTTTGATGACTATTTTAATTGTCATCTCCGGCTCACCTTATGTTTACGAACGTAGGCCCCAGGAGCACAAACCTTAAGCAGAACATGTTGATCAAGCTGAAGGCGGTTTACACTCTGGTGGAGCAACTGTACACCAGGTCACAATGTGCTTTGGCCGTTGTGGCTTTATCAAATGACGTTCCCCATCTCCTACAAGATGTGCTAAAGCGGCTTGCCATGCTACCCCAGCGGATCCAAGAGCTAAGACTGGCATCTGCCAGAACCGGGGCTATAGCTGCCTTGAGCCGGGCCAAGACGTTGCTTCTAGAATTAGAAGCGGCGGGGCGTTGCTCTTGGATATCCCAGCGAAGGAAGACGGCTCTTTATTGACGAGACAGACTTTACCGCTTGTGTGAAAGTCGTGCGTCTGTTGCTACTATCATTGGGAGCGATATTGACCTTACCAAGTATCGGCCGGGCTATGACGGCGAGAACCGGAGAATTCCAACACCTCACTATGATGACGTCGGCCGATCCCTCCAACTCGTAAGAACACCTTTGCCCCGAAGTTGACCCAGCCGGTTTAATAGATGATGAAGCTGAGTTTGAAGCCTTAAATGGCATTGGTGGGGCCTCGTCAACCTTCCAAAGAGAGGCAGCGAGCGGAGGAGCGGAGAAGGATAACCCGGAATCTTCAAGCCCACAAAGGTGAACCGCCACGTTTATGACTTTGCGAAACAATGCTTCATTATTGAGACTCGGGTAGTCTTGTAGTAGGGTAGAAAAACCTCTCAATTTTGTCATGCCTTGGCATGTTTGTGGCGCAATACTTTCGTAAGCCGCCATCGCTATATACTTCCAGCTTATGTTGATCTTTCCTTGATGTTAAAAACTTGCTTGCCTTATCCTGCATATAAAACAAACAGAATTCCCTTGGCGACTTATCGCATCTGGAGTCACATAAAGTATTGATAACCCGGAGTACGAACCAAAACATCATATAAAGGCCGATTTATGATTATAATCACAATAGCATACCTGCGATCTTTTTGGTATTCTCGCCGGTTTATGTGACCCAAATCATGAGAGTGAGTTTAACTCCTGAAAGTTGGCACACATAATGTTCACCTGGTCCTTAACATCATTTACACTTACAAAGTATAATGAATAATAGATTTAATTTCAAAGGCCTCTGATTCGAATATGATCAGTGAACCGTTCCAAAGGGGTTAAGCTAAGATTCGGATACGATCATATAGCCCCCAGTGGCTTTGGCGATGCCGATCAAGTGGGTATCGACAGCTATGTTCTCTTTGGTTCGAATACGACCTATGTTTGAATAGGAAGCCCCCAAGTGATCATAAGAGTTGTTTAATGACGCTGATTCGAATACGATCCACGTCAGACCCAAAGAGGTTAAGCTATGATTCAAATATGATCAAGAAGCCCCCAAGTGGGTTTGGTAGTATGCCGATCAAGCTGGTATCGACAGCTATGTTCTCTTTGGTTTGAATACGACTTATGTTTGAATAGGAAGCCCCCAAGTGATCATGGCTAGATTCATATATGATCATAAGCTGGACCAAAGGGAAAGCCGGATTCTGATATGATCCGCTCCCTGTTGGTTGTTTCCACCACCTGATACAGAAAACATTTAAAACCTTTTGAGGGTGAAAAGGACAAAGGTCCTGCTTTATTGCTTTATATAATATATACATCAAGAAAATATATAAATCTTGAGAGTCGGTGGCTCAAGTATAATAAGGCCGAAGATGGGCGATATTCCACGGCCGGCGGGTCTCCTCCTCCGACTTACGTGAGTCTTTGTGCTCTCAAACATCGATAAGGTAGTATGACCCGTTGTTGATTCTTGCTGACCACAAAGGTCCTTCCCAAGGAGGATAGCTTGTGCATATCAGGTGATCTGGATGAGCTGGAGCACTAAGTCGCCTTCTGAAGGCTCGCTTCTAACCCGCGGCTGTGATAGCGGCGCAGGTCTTCTTTAGTAAATCACCGAAGCGGGCTATTGCCAAGTCACGCTCCTCATCCAACAAATCAAGTGCATCCTGATGAGCTTTTTCGTTATCAGCCTCAACGTAAGCCGCCACGCGGGGTGAGTCGTGCCGGATGTCACTTGGCAGGACTGCCTCCACTCCGTACACCATGAAGAAAGGTGTGTAACCTGTAGATCTGTTAGGCGTAGTATTGATACTCCATAACACAGAGGGTAGCTCCTCCACCCAACAACCCGGAGTCCGCTGTAAGGGGACCAAGAGCCGGGGTTTGATACCCTTCAGGATCTCCTGATTAGCTCTCTCTGCTTGACCATTGGATTGAGGATGAGCAACAGCCGAAACATCAAGCCGGATATGTTCTCGTTTGACAGAACTCTTCCATCGCACCTTTGGAGAGATTAGTGCCATTATCAGTTATGATGCTGTGTGGAAAACTAAAACAAAAGATCACCTTTTTCATGAACTGAACCGCCGTGGCTGCATCACACTTACTGACCGGCTCTTCCTCAACCCACTTTGTAAACTTATCCACTGCCACCAGGAGGTGTGTCTTTTTATCCTTAGACCTCTTGAAAGGTCCAACCATGTCAAGCCCCCAGACTGCGAATGGCCAAGAAATTGGAACCATCCTCAACTCTTGAGCCGGCACATGAGCACGTCGTGAGAATTTTTGACATCTGTCGCATTTGCTAACCAGATCATCCGCATCAGCATGAGTCATCAGCCAATAGGAACCATGACGGAAAGCTTTGGCAACAAGAGATTTTGAGCCGGCATGATGACCACAGTCTCCTTCATGGATCTCATGAAGTATCTCCTGACCCTCCACAGGCGACACACAACGTTGAAACGCCCCAGTAACACTGCGGTGATGTAGCTCGCCATGAACAATCGTCATAGATTTGGATCGCCTGATGATTTGTCTCGCCAAAGTCTCATCCTCAGGCAACTCTCCCCGGGTCATATAGGCCAAATATGGCACTATCCAATCCGGGATGACGTGCAGGGCTGCCACCAGCTGTGCCACCGGGTCTGGAACTGCTAGTTCTTCCTCTGTAGGTATCTTGACAGAAGGATTATGCAAAACATCGAGAAAGGTGTTAGGCGCCACCATCTTACGCTGAGATCCCATCCGACTTAAAGCATCAGTCGCCTCATTCTTCCTTCGATCAATGTGCTCCACTTGATAACCTTTGAAGTGCCTAGCCACAGCATCAACTTCACGACGGTAAGCCGCCATTAAGGGATCCTTAGAATCCCACTTGCCTGATACTTGTTGAGCTACAAGATCTGAGTCACCCTAACACCTTACCCGGCTCAAATTCATCTCTTTGGCCATCCTGAGACCATGGAGTAAGGCCTCATACTCAGCTGCATTGTTAGTACAAGGAAACATAAGCCGGAGCACATAACAAAATTTGTCACCTCGAGGGGAAGTTAAAACGACTCCAGCCCCCGAGCCTTCCAATTGCCTGGACCCATCAAAGTGAATAGTCCAATATGTGTTATCTGGCTTCTCCTCAGGTGCCTATAACTCTGTCCAATCATTAATAAAGTCCACCAAGGCTTGAGACTTAATAGCAGTACGTGGCATGTACTTCAAGTCATGAGGCCCAAGCTCAATGGCCCACTTGGCAACTCGTCATGTGGCTTGCCTGTTCTGGATGATGTCTCCCAAGGGGGCAGAACTTACCATAGTTATAGGATGACCTTGGAAGTACTGCTTCAGCTTCCGGCTTGCCATAAACACTCCATAAACAAGCTTCTGCCAATGCGGATACCTTTGCTTGGACTCTATGAGCACCTCACTGATGTAATAAACCGGCCGTTGAACCGGATGCTCCTTGCCAGCCTCCTTATGCTCCACCACGATGGCAACACTGACAGCTCGGGAGTTAGCAGCCACATATAACAGCAACGGCTCTTTATCAATGGGAGCCGCAAGGACGGCGGCTCGGACAAGCTGTCTCTTTAAATCTTCAAAAGCGTGTCAGACATCACTCCAGACAAAAGTGTCAGTTTTCTTCATCATCTAATACAGCGGTAGGGCCTTCTCACCTAACCGACTTATGAAACGGCTTAAAGCTGCAACACGACCCGCCAGTCGCTGAACATCATTGATGCACGCCGGCTTAGCCAAAGAGGTAATTGCCTTGATCTTCTCTGGATTAGCTTCAATGCCTCTGTTTGAAACCAGGAAACCCAAGAGCTTGCCTGCAGGTACACCAAATACACACTTTGTCGGGCTAAGCATCATCTTATAAACCCGGAGATTATCAAAGGTCTCTTTCAAATCAGATATCAAGGTTTCCTTCTCTCTAGACTTCACCATGATGTCATCCACATAAGCTTGAACATTGCGCCCAATTTGATCGTGGAGACAGTTCTGTGCACATCGCTAATAAGTCGCCTGAGCACTTTTGAGCCCAAATGGCATAGATACATAGCAGAAGGCTCCAAACGGAGTGATGAACACCGTCTTCTCCTGGTCATTAACTGCCATTTTGATCTGATGATAACGAGTAAGCATCAAAAAAGCTCAAGCGCTACGCAACCGCCATAGCATCAATGATTTGATCAATACGGGGGAGAGCAAAGGGATCAGCCGGACAAGCCTTATTTAAGTCCGTGTAATCCACACACATCCGCCAGGTGCCATTCTTCTTAAGCACGAGCACCGGGTTAGCCAACCACTCCGTGAAAAGCTTCCACAATAAACCCAGCCGCTAAGAGCAGGCGACTTCCTCTCAATAGCTTTCCGTCTCTCTTCGTTGAACCGTCGAAGAAACTGCCTGACCGGCTTATACTTCGGATCAATATTGAGAGTGTGCTCAGCGAGTTCTCTCGATACACTCGGCATGTCAGAAGGTTTCCATGCGAAGATGTCCCGGTTCTCACGGATGAACTTCGGTGGCGCTTTCCTATTTAGGATCCAAATTGGTGCGATCTTGAACTGCTTAGATGAATAAATGCAGGTAAAATCAACAAGCTTTGTTTCAGCAGCCGACTTAAACTTCATCGCGGGTCATGCTCGGTGGTTGGCTTCTTTAGAGAGGTCATATCTGCGGGTCAACATTGTCTTGATAAAACTTCAGCTCCTCTGCTGCACAAGCAGACTCGGCATAAGCGGCGTCGCCTTCCTCACATTCGGGGCTACCTTTAGACTTCCATGCGGTGATGGTGCCCTTGTGACCCGGCATCTTAAGTTGTAGATAAACATAACACGGCCGTGCCATGAACTTGGCATAAGCGGCCGACCAAATAGAGCATGATATGGACTCTTGATTTTAACCACCTCAAAGTTAATTTCTCGGCTCTAGAATCATACTCATCTCAAAGGCCACTTCGGTTCAATCTTGCCAACTGGGTAAGCCGACTTACCGAGCACCACTCCATGAAAGCGGTGTTGGGCGTCCTCAAGTCCTTATCAGTCAATCCCATGCGTGAAAGGTCTCATAATAGAGGATATTGATGCTGCTACCTCATCCATGAGTACCTTAGTGAATTTATATCCACCAACCTGAGGTGCTACCACCAAGGCCAACTAACCCGGATTATCAACCCGGAGGGGGTGATCTTCCCTGCTCCATACTATGGGCTGTTCTGACCACCTCAAATAACGGGGAACCGCCGGCTCAACAGAATTCACGGCCCTCTTATGAACCTTCTGGTCACGTTTGCACAAATAGTAGTGAACACATGATACTGCCCACCGTTCAGCTGCTTCGGGTGGCTTTGATAACTTTTTGTTATACGCTGTCCCCTTGACCAGACTGCTGTTGATTATAGCCGCCTTGATTTCCTTGAAAGCGGAAGTTGAACCGCCGCCGGAACCATGAAAATCGCCCGGCTCTGAGCGCCGCCCGACCATGATTGCCATCAAACATGTTGGAATTCTTGAAAGCCTTCATGATCGCGCAGTCTTTCCATAAGTGAGTGGCGGGTCGTTCCCGGGTGACGTGTCTCGGGCAAGGCTCATTGAGTAACTGCTCAAGAGATGGGCCTGACCAGCCAGACCGAGGGGGCGGCTTGCCCTTACGTCTCTGATTGTTACCCTGTGCATTGGCGTTGGCTACAAATTCCGGGTTACCTTCAGCCTTACGCTTATTGCCTCCTTGATTCGTTGGGTTATGCTGCTGACCCTTTCCATTGCCGTTCTTCTTTCCCTTCCCTATCTTTTCCTCATCAGACGCGGGATCCTTGGTACTATCAGAATCAGCATATTTGACTAAAGCTGCCATCAGCGTACCCATATCATTGCAATCACGCTTAAGGCGCCCCAGTTTCTGTCTCAGCGGCTCAAAGCGGCAGTTCTTCTCCAACATGAGGACTGCAGAGCCAGCATCCATCTTGTCAGACGAATGTATTATCTCCTTGACCCGGCGTACCCAATGAGTCTTGGATTCACCTTCCTCCTGCTTACAATTTGTCAAGTCCACAATCGACATAGATTGCTTGCAAGTGTCTTTGAAATTCTGGATGAATCGGGCTTTCAATTCTGCCCATGAGCTAATGGAATTGGGTGGCAAGCCCTTTAACCAAGATTGGGCCGTTCCATCTAACATCATGGTGAAATGCTTAGCCATTGCTGCATCAACGACCTCCAACAGCTCCATGGCCATCTCATAACTTTCGATCCACGCCCGGGCTGCAAATCGGCCGTGTAATTCGGCACCTTCGAGGTCCCTTGAAGTCCTTGGGTAGACGTACATTGCGTAAAGCGGCACTAAGCAAGGAACACCGCCCGGTTCTGTAGCCACTCCGCCTCAAGGGAAGTCGTGGGATAATCTGGAAGGTCCTGATGAGCCGTTTGTTGAGCCGCTAGCTGAGCCGCCCACTCGTCCTCCTGACGTATTCGGTCCTGCACCGGGTTATATCCACCGGCGGAATTCTGGTACTGGCGTTGCTTGACAAAGCCGACTCCATGTGCTGTTGTAACTTCGGACTCGGTTTTGTGAGCCGGAGCTAACCAAGGCGGAGGAGTTGAATGAATCATTTCCTGGCTGTAAGAATAAGTCTCTTGCTGAGCTAGGGCTGTCTGGACGGCTAACCTGGTGTCCTCACCTGGCAAGGCCTCCTTGGCCCGAGCTGTCTCCTCACGCTCCTTTGCCACCTCCGCGTTATGCTCATCTTGATTTGCAGGAATAACCGTGGCGGTTAACAGGGCCGTCAGCTTATCCATGAGATCCATCAGCACCTGAGCCGGCGGGTGCACAGGGCCTCTTGCCCCGGCCTCTCCTGACCCAGACGTTATTGCTGTTGCAGCCGTTGAGTTTTGACCGGGCTGGGTACCAGCCATTAAGATCCTGCCCAGCTTGGCGGCTCATAGGAGTCCGGAATACTAGAGCCATCGGAACAGCCCCCAAGCATGCCCTCTTGCACTTGATATAGCGAATCTGTTGAACCGGCGGATGAATCACCGTGAGAGAGGACAGCCGTCTCACCACCATCTTCAAATCCTTTAGAAAGTTCCTCTCCGTGGATGTAGCCCATGAAGGCACGCTTCATGACGGGTTGAACTCGGGCGGGCCTCGCGCGCTGAGCCATCTCGACGAGGTCGATGCAGTTGTCCGGCTCAGGGCCCGGCTCACCAATCCGGCCGATGAAGACGTGGATTTCGTCGAAGGGGACCCGGTACCCGTACTCAATTGAGTCGACGTCGGGGCCCCAGCCTTCGTCGTCAATGTAGATCTTGCTGTGACGACTCTTGGTCATCCGGCCCACTGCGTATCCCTTGAGCCCTTCGAAGTTGCCCTTCAAGAACTCCAATTCACCGTGCGCTGGCCCCACGGTGGGCACCAACTGTCGTGGTTTTGTCACGGCAGATGTCCTCTTGCAAGGACTTAGTCGTGGAGCCATCGCAACTAGGAAGCTTAAAGGGGTTAATCGGGACAAAGGACACGAGAGGTTTATACTAGTTCGGCGCCTTACGGTGAAGGTAAGGCCTACGTCTAGTTGGGTTGGTATTGCTTGATGTTTCGATGAGCAGGGGGCGAGATACGCTATGCCCAGCTCTCGATGAGTTGTTTCTTGCCCTAAGCCGCCAGCGGGTCGTCCCCTTATATACACGGGTGACGCCATGCGATCTACAGAGTCCCGGCCGGCTCATAAACAGTGTCCGGCTCGGTGACTAGTTAAATCTACCTTATGATACAAGTCATGCCATCATGGTGGTTTATCACTATGGGCCTTAAGCCGCCTGTGGGCCTTAGACCCTTTATTGAACCGCCATCTTCATGCTTGGTCTTTGGGTTCTTCCTGATGGGTCTTATTTGCGTAACCCGGCCCCTCCTGGGCGGCTTACACAAATAGTTATATCCCCAACAATGGGTATCAAGACTAGCAAAGCTTAATGGGTAAGGAAGGGGTAAAGTGGTGAGGTTGCAGTAGCGACTAAGCAAGTATGGTGGCTAACTTACGAAACAAGAGCGAGAAGAGGAGCTAAGCAAATGGTCGCCAACTAGTAATGATCAAGAAGTGATCCTGAACTCCTACTTACGTCAAACATAACCCAAAAACCAAGTTCTCCTCTCGAACAACCCCGAAAAGAGACAATCACGGTTACGCACGCAGTTGGTGTATTTTAGAAGAGTTTACTTCAAGTTTACTACAACCGGATATCAACAAATTACCATCTGCCACATAACCGCGGGAACGGCTTTCGAAAGTTCAAAAACCCTGTAGGGGTGTCCCAACTTATCCCATTATAAGCTCTCACGATCAACGAAGGATATTCCTTCTCCCGGGAAGACCCGATCAGTCTCGGAATCCCGGTTACAAGACATTTCGACAATGGTAAAACAAATCCAGCAAGACCTCCCGGCGTGCTGACACCCTGATAGTAGCGGCGCGTATCTCTTCTCAGGCCACGACCGGATGAGCAGTCCGTACAACTAAAACCAGGCCTCGAGTTTCCCTGAGGTGGCGCAGCAAGGGGCTCTAGTTCGGACCAACACTTAGAGAAGCATTGGCCCGGGGGGGGCTAAAATAAAGATGACCCTCTGGTTAATTACTCCCAAGGGAAAGGTATAGGTGGTAGGTAGGCAAATGGTAAAACCAATGTTGGGCCTTGCTGGAGGAGTTTTATTCAAGGCGAACTGTCAAGGGGTTCCCATAACACCCAACCGCGTTAGGGACGCAAAATCCGGGAACATAATACTGATATGACGGAAACTAGGGTGGCAAGAGTGGAACAAAACACCAGGCATAAGCCCGAGTCTTTCACCCTTTACCAAGTATATAGATGCATTAATAATATAAGAGATATTGTGATATCCCAACATAAACATAATCCAACATGGAGCAAACTTCATCTTCACCTGCAACTAGCAACGCTATAAGAGGGGATGAGCAAAAGCGGTAACATAGCCAAACAACGGTTTGCTAGGAAGGGTGACAAAGGTTAGAGGTTCATGGCAATTTGGGAGGCTTGATAAGCAAGTGGTAGGTAACGCGGCATAGCGATAGCATCGAGGCAACTAGCATAGCAATGATAGTAATGAGATCCAAGGTGACGGTCATCTTGCCTGAAATCCCGCTAGGAAGAAGAACGAGTCCATGAAAAAGATGAAGCCATGAAGACGACCAAGCGTAGACGAACGAATCCTCACGGTCTCAACGAAACAGGAACTAACGAGAAGGAGCACAACCGGAAAGAAACAAACAACATGGTAAACACACAACACGTAAACATGACATGATGCTCAACCAAGTATGATGCATGACAAGGCTACATGAAGCTACTCATGGCAAGATATGATACATACAAGAGCAACACATCAAAGCAAGTTTAAATGAGGCCAGGAACAACATATAACAACTCAGGTAAGTCCTCATATGCAAATTTCGAAATTGGTCCAGATCCGAATAAGCATTATGTTCAAGTTGTTAAACAGCAAGTTAAGATGCACCAAGATGATCTACACGAAAATCTAGTCAAGTTACATATAAAGTTCATTTAATTTGGAGCTACGGCCTAGAAGATATGAGCAAAACAAGTTAAACATGGCATTGATGCAAAATGCATACAAACATCGAGAAAACACACTCAAAACATGAATTCAACAAGGTAACATGAAACTAAATGCAAAAATAAGCAAGTTTCATGTAGAGCATACTCAAAACGGAGCAACGGTTCAACACATACACATGAAACAAGTTTGAAGGACAAGCTGTCCAAAACAGTAACTAGGCAACTTGCAACTATCAAAACAACATGCTACCACACCTCAACATGAAAACACATGACATGGACGTGATATACAGGTAAAGCATTACAAAACATGAACACTTAGCTATCTCCACAAATCAATAGAACATGCTCAAAAGGACATGGCAAAATTGCTAATAATAACAGTTCACAGACTTGGCAGAAATTCACTGAGCAAGACAGACATAACATCAGGTTACAATATTTAGAGCTATCGAACAACATGTTACAGGAAGCTATCATGGAAAACTAGAGCATGACATGCTAATACTAAATACAAAGAATAAAACGCCCTTAGTGAACTAATTCTAAAGATCAACAGAAAAGATGGTAGCACCCATGCAAACGTGGCAAATGATATGGCAGATTCAGAGGTGAAAATAACAGCACATGGCAGGAACAACGATAAGTAGGCATGTTGGTGAGCTTGTACAACTTACTACAGAGCATTACATGGCATGACAAGGTAACCAACAGTAATAATACATGTTCATGAAGCTAAGCAGGGCAATAGCAAGTTCATAAGGTGCATGGACCACTAGCAAAACACATGGCAAAACTGAACTTAATGTTAACAGGCTGACAGCAACATTATTTAGCAATTTGAGAACAATATTACAACAAGCTACACGAGGCTATAAATGCAACCAAAGACATGGCTTGATAGAGCATCACAAGTATAGAAAAACATTCTTAGTGAACATCTCCAGATTATGCATAGATTAATTGGTAGCATCAAGCAAACATAGCAACATGATATAACAGTTTCAGCATTCACAGAACATTAACAAGTAGCCCACTTCATAAGCTCGATGCACTCACTACAGGGCATAAAAAAATACAAGGCTTGCACCATTGTAAAGACGGCATGGAGATGCTTCACAAACATGTATACATCATTCTCATAGGATGCACACACAAAATGTAACAAAAATAACAAATCATCAAGTTATAACAGTCTCAGCAGGTTAACATCACATAGCACTCTTGCAACAATGATTAGGGCATCAAGATGAACTCAAACAAGCATGCCACAATGGAATTAAATGAAGAGCATCACATGATGAACATTTCTATATGTTACACGCAAAAAACGGAGCTACATGCACGAAGATATGATGTGATGAACCTGGCAACATAATATGGACATTTGAGGACTTGGTGAAAATTACCCAGCGCGAAATCGGGACACCGAGATCCAGGGCCTCCAGGGGGCGCTTGGTACGGGGGTTGGCGACTTCCAGGGATGGAGGGATGTGGATCTGGAGCTTCGGTGACGAGGTGGCCGACGACGCGGCTCCAGCAAGCAGGGGAGGCCGGCGGTCGACGGGGAAGACGGAGGAAGTCGGGGATGACGGCCCCGGGGTGCTCTCGGCCGGATCTCGCCGGATCTGGGCCGGAGAGGCACGCCGGCGAGCTGGACAGCGGCGGATGCGGGGTAGTGAGCTCCGACGGAGTTGGCGGCGCTGGCGCAAGTCTGGGCGGCGATGGGTGGCGCGGTGGGAAGCGACGGCCGGCGAGGGTCGGCCAGGCGGCGTTCGGGCGGGCGTGGGCGCTGGTCGCCGACGGGAGGCGCTAGGCGGCGAGGAGCGCCGGGCGAGCGGATCGGAGGCGGGCGGCTGCGGGTTCCCTCCGGGCCCAGATCGGCCCAGGGCGGGCCGCGGTTGGGCCTGCAGGGCCGCAGCGATGGAGGGAGAGGGTGCGACGTGGAGAGGCCACATGGTGGCGTGGGAGTGGCCGGCGGGCGCGAGGAGGCGACGTGGCGCGCTCAGATTGGTTGGGCCTGCAGGGCCGTAGCGGTGGAGGGAGAGGGGTGCGACGCGGCGCCAAGTGGCGGAGGGCGGTTGGGGAGGCGCTGATTTCAAGGAGGAGGGAGGTGGCTGCGGCAGGAGGTAGGGGAAGAGGTCTAGGTTGCCCAAAATGGACTAGGGGTGTCCATATATAGCAAAATTTGCTAGGTTTTAGGGGTTAGGAGGGGTTTTCGGAGCCTCCGTTCGCGATCCGACGGATCCGGTCGAGAGAGGGGTTAGGTAGGCCTAGGTGGGCTGTGAGAGAGAGGCTTGGGCTGAGAGGAGAGAAGAGAAAAGCAGCCCGACAACGGTTTCCGGAGACCGAAAACGTCCGACGTTTGACCGGCTATAATGCCGCTATATGCATAACGGTTGTGCTGTCAAACGGACTCTGAATGCGACGAAACTTGGCAGGCGGTCTATCTACACTATAATAGGACCACACACCAAGTTTCTCCCCATTTCGAGAACATTTTTATGCCACTTATAAAATAATATTATGGACATGCCGGGGCGCGTGCGAGTGTGAAAGGGCTCGGAACGGACAACGGAGAGAACTAGGAGACCCGGACGGATGCAAGTTTTGAAAATATGAGGATGCAATGCGGATGATGACATGGCAAAATGCAACACGCAAGCGAATGACATGGCAACAACGGCGAATAACTGGCGGACACCTGCGCATCGGATCCGGAGCGTTACAACTCGGATGAGAACTAGCATCATAATGAACTTTTGCTTCATGCACATCCATTGAGGAAGGTTATACATACATAGAGTCACAGGCCAGGTGTTGTGATTGCTTCTCTGCTCCCCGAAAGGATTAATGCCATCCGCGCTTAAAGCAAACCATACGTTCCTTGGGTCACCTGCAAACTCAGCCCGATATTTCTCTCGATTTTCTCCATCTGCGACCCGTCAGCGGGTGCTCTCAACTTCCTGTCTTTCTTACGATCCTCACTGTGCCATCGCATCAACTTGGCATGCTCTTTGTTTCTGAACAGTCGTTTCAACCGTGGTATTATAGGAGCATACCACGTCACCTTGGCAGGAATCTGAAGGAAATATGCCCTAGAGGCAATAATAAAGTTATTATTTATTTCCTCATATCATGATAAATGTTTATTATTCATGCTAGAATTGTATTAACCGGAAACATGATACATGTGTGAATACATAGACAAACTTAATGTCACTAGTATGCCTCTACTTGACTAGCTCATTGATCAAAGATGGTTATGTTTCCTAACCATAGACATGTGTTGTCATTTGATTAATGGGATCACATCATTAGAAGAATGATGTGATTGACTTGACCCATTCCGTTAGCTTAGCACTTGATCGTTTAGTATATTGATATTGCTTTCCTCATGACTTATACAAGTTCCTATAACTATGAGATTATGCAACTCCAGTTTACCGGAGGAACACTTTGTGTGCTACCAAACGTCACAACGTAACTGGGTGATTATAAAGGAGCTCTGAAGGTGTCTCCAAAGGTACATGTTGAGTTGGCATATTTCGAGATTAGGTTTTGTCACTCCGATTGTCGGAGAGGTATCTCTGGGCCCTCTCGGTAATGCACGTCACTATATGCCTTGCAAGCAATCTAACTAATGAGTTAGTTACGGAATGATGCATTACATAACGAGTAAAGAGACTTGCCGGTAACGAGATTGAACTAGGTATTGAGATACCGACGATCGAATCTCGGGCAAGTAACATACCGATGACAAAGGGAACAACGTATGTTGTTATGCGGTTTGACCGATAAAGATCTTCATAGAATATGTAGGAGCCAATATGAGCATCCAGGTTCCGCTATTGGTTATTGACCGGAAACAGTTCTAGGTCATGTCTACATAGTTCTCGAACCCGTAGGGTCCGCACGCTTAACGTTACGATGGCAGTTATATTATGAGTTTATATATTTTGATGTACCGAAGGTTTTTCGGAGTCCCGGATGTGATCACGGACATGACGAGGAGTCTCGAAATGGTCGAGACATGAAGATTGATATATTGGACGACTATATTCGGACACCGGAAGTGTTCCGGGTGATTTCGGAGAAAACCGTCTTGCCGGAGGTTACCGAACCCCCCAGAGAAGTAATGGGCCTTATGGGCCTTAGTGGAGAGAGAGGGCAGCCAGGTGGGCGCGCGCACCTCCCCTCCTGGTCCGAATGGACTAGGAGGAGGCGGCGCCCCTCCCTCTCCCTCTCCCCCTTCCTTTCCCCCTCCTAGTAGGAGTAGGAAGAGGGAGTCCTACTCCTACCAGCAGGAGGACTCCTCCTCTGGCCAGCGCCCTAGCAAGGGCCGGCCGGCCTCCCCCCTTGCTCCTTTATATACGGGGGCAGGGGGCACCCTAGAGACACAACAATTGATCCTTGAGATCTCTTAGTTGTGTGCGGTGCCCCCCTCCACCATAGTTCTCCTTGATAATATTGTAGCGGTGCTTAGGCGAAGCCCTGCGACGGTAGAACATCAAGATCGTCACCATGCCATCGTGCTGACGGAACTCATCCCCAACACTTTGCTGGATCGGAGTCCGGGGATCGTCATCGAACTGAACGTGTGCTAAAACTCGGAGGTGTCGTAGTTTCGGTGCTTGATCGGTCGGGCCGTGAAGACGTACGACTACATCAACCGCGTTGTTATAACGCTTCTGCTTTCGGTCTACGAGGGTATGTGGACAACAATCTCCCCTCTCGCTGCTATGCATCACCATGATCTTGCGTGTGCGTAGGAATTTTTTTGAAATTACTACGTTCCCCAACAGAATCCTCTTCCTGGGGGGCTTGCTGTCAACATCACCAGGGTCATCTCGTCTGATCTTATACCGCAATGCACCGCATACTGGGCATGCATTCAAATCCTTGTACGCACCGCGGTAGAGGATGCAGTCATTAGGGCATGCATGTATCTTCTGCACCTCCAATCCTAGAGGGCATACGACCTTCTTTGTTGCGTATGTACTGTCGGGCAATTCATTATCCTTTGGAAGCTTCTTCTTCAATATTTTCAGTAGCTTCTCAAATCCTTTGTCAGGCACAACATTCTCTGCCTCCCACTGCAGCAATTCCAGTACGGTACCAAGCTTTGTGTTGCCATCTTCGCAATTGGGGTACAACCCTTTTTTGTGATCCTCTAACATGCGATCGAACTTCAGCTTCTCCTTTTGACTTTCACATTGCGTCCTTGCATCGACAATGACCCGGCGGAGATCATCGTCATCGGGCACATCGTCTGGTTCCTCTTGATCTTCAGCAGCTTCCCCCGTTGCAGCATCATCGGGCACTTCGTCTAGTTCCTCTTTATCTTCAGCAGCTTCCACCGTTGCAGCATCACCGTATTCAGGGGGCACATAGTTGTCATCGTCCTCTTCTTCTTTGCCGTTTTCCATCATAATCCCTATTTCTCCGTGCCTCGTCCAAACATTATAGTGTGGCATTAAACCCTTGTAAAGCAGGTGGGTGTGAAGGATTTTCCGGTCAGAGTAAGACTTCGTATCCCCACATTTAGGGCATGGACAACACATAAAACCATTCAGCTTGTTTGCCTCAGCCACTTCGAGAAAACCATGCACGCCCTTAATGTACTCGGAGGTGTGTCTGTTACCGTACATCCTTTGTCGGTTCATCTGCGTGCATTATATATAATTATGTGTGTCAAAAGTAAGAAAATTAGACAAGTATCTATGTAAAGTAAGAATTTTTTTCTTTCAGAAAGAAGATAAGAACAAGAGGCTCACCACGATGGTGCCGGCGACGAGATCGGCGCGGGCGATCAACGGCGGTGAAGACGGGGACGGGGTGTGATGGACCGCTAATATAAACCTAGACAAATCTCGAGAAAAATGGAGCTCGGAGGTCGAGCTTCGAGAGGAGAAATCTTAACTAGTGTGGCTTGGGCATTTCATCGAACACCTCATGTGCATAGGAGGTGAGCTAGAGCACCCAATGCCCTCCCCCTCGCCGGCCAGCAAAAAACAGAGCACTATGGAGTGCTCTCCTGCGGCGATGGGGTATATATAAACAACTCATTTGTCCCGCGTGGCTGGAACCGACTAAACCTCCCTTTCGTCTCGGTTCGAGCCACGAACCAGACCAATGGTCGGGCCAGAGCGAGGCCTGTTAGATATTACTATCGGGCGAAACCGCCTATCCGGTCGGGTTAACTTCATCGAGTTCAACGGTGTAAAAGCCCAAGTATGAAAGTAAGGGCCCAAGGCCCGTAGTCGGTTTAGAACTCAGAGCCGTAAACCGCCTGGTATGTAAACTTGTATCAGTAGTTAGGAATAGAGAGAGACCAACCCGGATACGAGTATGAACCGGAGATTGGGACTCTTCAACCAACGGGCGCCACCTGTATATAAGGGGACGACCCGGCGGTTCAAGGGACAGATAACAACAACTCAAGGCCTAGGCGGCTTTATTTGCTCCCTAGTCATCGAGACCACATCAATCCCATCACAAACTAGACGTAGGCTTTTACCTTCATCGAAGGGGCCAACTAGTATAACTTTGTGTCTTCGCGTCCGCTTTAACCCCTTTCAAGTTAACCCGTAGCGATGGCTCCACGACTAAGTCCTTTCATGAGAGCATCTGCCGTGACAAAACCACGACGCTTGGCGCCACCGTGGGGCTATCGCAAGATGGTTTGATGATCTTGGAGGGCAAGTTCAAGGACTCGAAGGCTACGCCAGGGGGCGGATGACCAAGAGTCGTCCGCGCAAGCTCTACATCGACGATGCAGGCTGGGGCCCGAGGCCGCTCGATTGAGTATGGGTACCGGGTCCCTTTGGTGGCATACACGCCATCGGCAAGATCGGTGAGCTGTGGCCCGAGCCGACATCCGCACCGACTCTCGCCGAGACGGCTCAGCGTCGGCGAGACCTGCCCTGTGCTAAACCGCCGAAGCGCGTGCCTTCGTGGGAGTCATCCACGGAGGAAGTTATGAGGACGGATTAGAATCTGGTGGCGAAACCGCTGCCTACTCGATGACGAGTCGTCGATCGAGAAACCGAGTCTCTATATCAGCTACAAGATGGCCGGATTGGGGCTGTTCCGACGGTGATGATTCCGACCCTCCGATCTGCCCAACCGGTTGGAATATTCATGGCCGTACACAAGCAATACTTCACTCTTCGACCGCTGCGACAATGGTTGCCGGTTCAACAATGGCGACGCAGCCGGGCAGAGGCCCCGTGCGCCCGCCGCTCAAGTTTTATCGTAACTATTCGATGCGTTGGCATTGCTCATGGCAGAGGTTAACCCGCGGACCAGGACGCTCATAACGCGGAGATTGCGAAGGTGAAGGAACAAATCACTCAGCTAAAGCGGATCTCGCAGCCGAGACGCCAGATGGCGGCAGAGCGGGCCGCTTTGGATGCATGTGCTTATAGGCTCATGCCGGATCGTGAGCGCCGCATGAAGTCATGAAGAGGAAATACAGATCCCGCTTGCCTTCAGTTTTCGAGGAAGAGATCTCTTCAACATCCCGTGAGCGGGACCAGTAATCCGCCGTGGTAAACCGGCGGAAGCACTGGACGGGCGCGCCGTTCAGCCCCGCATAATAGATCTACCTCGCCATAATGCCAAGATGCCTCAGCTGTGCAAACACCTGTGTCACTACTCCAACCCGATGGATAACCTTGTCGCAGCTGCGCACGATCGAGGCAATTCCAATTGAAGGTGATTCACCACAGCAGAGAGACGCTGGTCAAGGAGCTCCTTAGGACAGCTTTGGTCCAACAGAAGCGATTCGACAAACGCGATCGATCCACTCTACCCCCGCCAAGCCGAAGCTATAGCAGGCACGGGATGAACCGGCGTATCAAGTAATGCACGGCGTGGTGCGCAGCGTGGAAACAACCGGTAGGTGGTTTCGACAACACTCGGAGGTGGTGGACCGGCCCGCACGCAGGGAGGCCGAAGTTAGCAGCGCAAAGATCCGGATTATCAGCCACGCCGTTCGTCCGACCATCTTTGAGCCTAGGGTTACCTCTAGCTCTTTGGGGTGCCTTGTCTCGCACTCCGCTTTACGCAATGTTCGCTGCCCAAGGATTTCAAGGGTCCGTGCAAGGTGCCAAATTACACCGCCGATTTGGCTCCGTACATGGATAGAAAGTTATGAGATGGCCATGGAGATGCTGGATGTGGATGAGGCTGCGTGTGCAAAGTACTTCACCATGATGCTCAAGGCACGCCCGCACTGTTGAAGAGCTTACCACCGAATTCTATCAGCTCATGGGCCCGGGCTTGCACCCGGTTTATCCAGAATTTTAAAGATACCGTAAGCAGCCCATGTCTATAGTGGACTTGGCGGCTTGTGTCCAAGGTGAAGGGGAGTCAACAACCCATTGCGCGCCGCTTGAAATCTTGCACTCGCCGACCGATCAACGCTGACTCTCGATCTTGACCCGGAGGGTAATTGCCTTTTAAGCCTTTGAAGTTGAAGTTGGGGTGTATGAAGCGGTTTTGTAATGACATGGGCACTCTCATGGGCGCTTTAGTGAAATATGCTGATTCTGATAGTACCAAGGATCCCGAGTCTGATGATGACGAGACAGGGAAGGGAAAGAAGAACAGCAACTCCAAGGGCCAGCAACATCACCCGCAGGTAATGGTGGAGGCAAGCGTAAAGTTTAATGGCAACATGGATTTCAGAGCTAACATCAATGCGCAGGACAAGGCCAGCAGCGCAAAGGTAAACAACCAATCGAGGTGGTGCACCTAATCCTAATCCGGACCGCTTGAACTATCTGCTGAATCAACCCCGTCCAAGCATGGGACGAAGGAGGCGCCAAGAAATCACCTCTGAAGGATTGTTACATTATGCAGGAGTTCAAAAGTTCTAATGCTTTCCAAGATGATCAAGGCTCCGCGGCGGTTCAGATCCGGGCGGGTTACGGTGGAGGAAATTCGTTCAGATTTAATGGTAATCGTAACAATCGACTAATCGTAATAACCAAGGTGGTTACAATCAGCAGAGCAGCAGCAATGGGTTATCGAGCAACCCAAAGCAGTTGAATGGTGGGCACTACCATGTCTTCACCACTAGCTTAGACAAGCGAGACCGAAGCTTCGAAGCGGGCAATCAACGCTGTTGAACCGCCCGTGCCTCATTACCTACGCTGGTCGAGCAGCCCATTGTATGGAGTAGAGAGGATCGCCCCTCCCGGGTTGACAATCCGGTCAGCTAGCCCTCGTGGTGGCACCTCGTGGGAGGTTATAAGTTCACCAAGGTGCTTATGGATGGAGGGAGCAGCATCAACATCCTGTACTATGAGACTTTCCGTCGATGGGGTTAACAGATAAACATCTCAAACCGCCCAATACAAAGTGTTCCATGGTGTGGTACCGGTAAGTCAGCATATCCGTTGGTAAAATAGCTCGAGGTGGCCTTTGAGATGAATATGATTCCAGATCGGAAACATTGACGCTTGAAGTGGTGAAAATCCAAAGTCCATATCACGCCCTGTTTGGGCGGCCGGCTTATGCCAAATTCATGGCACGGCCTTGTTATATATATTTGCAGCTCAAGATGCCGGGTCACAAGGGGACAATAACGGTTCATGGGAGCCGCAAGATCGCTTTGGAATGTGAAGAAGGAGATGCGGCCTACTCAGAGTCGGTTTGTGCCACCGAGGAGCTCAAGTATTATAAGGACAATGTTGATCCAACGGATATGACTCCATTGAAGAAGCCAACTACAGAGCATGATCCGGCCATGAAATTCAAATCGGTAGCTGAGACTAAGCTTGTTGACTTTGTGCTCGGCGATTCGCCCAAGCAGTTCAGCATCGGTGCCAACTTGATCCGAAATAGGAAAGCGCGCCATCGAAGTTCATCCGTGAGAACCGGGACATTTTTGCATGGAAGCCTTCCGACATGCCGGTGTACCGAGGGAACTCGCGAGCACACTCTTAATGTTGATCCCAAGTACAACCCGTGAAGCAGTTTCTCCGCCGGTTTAACGAAGAAAGGCGAAGGCCATTGAGAGGAGGTGGCTGTGCTCTTAGCGGCTGGCTTTATCGCTGAAGTTTTCCACCCGAGTGGCTTGCTAATCCGTGCTGGTTCTTAAGAAAACGGCACTTGGCGATGTGTGTGGATTACACAGATCTTAACAAGGCTTGCCCAATAGATCCTTTTGCCCTCCCCGCATTGACCAGATTATTGATGCCACTGCGGGTTGTGAGCGCTTGAGCTTTTTGATGCGATTCGGATATCATCGATCAAGATGGCAGTTAAGGACCAGGAGAAGATAGCGCTTATCACTCCCTTTGGAGCCTTCGATATGTGTCTATGCCTTTTGGGCTCAAGAGCGCCCAAGCAACTTATCAAGATTGTGTACGTAATTGCTTGCATAAACAGATCGGCCGAATGTGCATGCCTATGTGGATGATATTGTGGTTAAGTCAAGGAAGAAGGAAACACTGATTGATGATTTGAAAGAAACCTTTGACAACCTGCGGGTTTACAAGATGATGCTCAACCCGCCAAATGTGTTTTTGGTGTTCCGCAGAAGTTATTGGGTTTTCGTGTCCAACAGGGGATTGAAGCTAATCCGAGAAGATTAGGGCTATCACCTCCTTGCTAAACCAAAATGTATTAATGATGTCCAGCGCTTACGGGCCGGATTGCCGCCGAGCCGGTTTATCACCGCCTCGAGAGAAGGCCATCCTTTGTACCAGATGTCAAGAAGACAGATCAGTTTGTCCGAGTCCACCACTGATGAAGCGTTGAGGACTTAAAGCGGCAATTGGCCAACCCGCTCAGATTTCGCCGCTCCCATCGACAAGGAGCCGCTTCGCTATATGTTGTCGCTAACGCCGTAGGCGGTCAGCGTGGCCATTGTGGTAGAGCGGAAGGAGGCAGAAAGGAGCATCCGTTCAACGTCCGTTTATTATATCAGCGAAATGCTTATTGAATCCAAGCAAAGGTATCCGCATTGGCGTAAGCTGGTGTATGGAGTTTTATGGCGTCGAAACTCAAGCAAGATTTCCAAGGGCACCCCATCACAGTGGTCAGTTCCGCTCCCTTAGGTGATATCATACAGAACCGGGAAGCGACTGGCCGGATTGCAAAGTGGGCTATAGAGCTTGGGCCGCACGGTTTGAAGTACGTGCCTCGGACGGCGGTGAAGTCTCAAGCACTTGTGGATTCCATTAATGATTGGACGGAGTTGCAAGCGCCTGAAGAAAAGCCGTATCATACATATTGGACCATCCATTTTGACGGATCCAGACAGTTGGAGGGCTCGGGGGCTGGAGTCGTATTAACTTCCCCACGAGGTGACAAGTTTTGTTATGTTCTCCGCTTAATGTTCCCTTGTACTAACAATGCAGCTGAGTATGAAGCCTTGCTCCATGGTCTTCGGATGGCTAAGGAGATGAATCTAAGCCGGGTTAAGTGCTTCGGTGACTCGGACTTAGTGGCTCAACAGGTGTCTGGCACTTGGGATTCAAAGGACCCACTCATGGCTGCATATCGTCGTGAGGTGGATGTTGTCGCAGGTCATTTCAAGGGCTACCAGGTGGACCAGGTGGACCGTCGGAAGAATGAAGCAGCGACGCTTTAAGCCGTTGGGCTCTCAACGCAAACCGTCCCGCCTAATGTTTTTCTTGACGCATCGCACAACCCGTCACCAAGCTCCCGGTGAAGCGAATTTGGCTATTCCTGATCCGGAGGCTCAATTGGTGGCAGCTCGCACGTCATTCCGGATTGACGCTTTTATCCGGGCGTACATGAACCGGGCGAGTTACCGTAAGATGAGACGCTGGCCCGGCAGATAATTCGCGATCTAAGTCTATGACCATTGTTAATGGCGAGTTGCATCATTGCAGGTGTCGTATGCGTTTCAACGCTGTGTGTCCCCGAGGAAGGCTGTGAAATATTGCGTGAGATCCACGGCGAGATTGTGGTCACCACGCTGGTTCAAAATCCTTGGTGGCTAAAGCGCCCGCCACGGTTTCTATTGGTTAACTGCCCATGCTGATGCGGAAGACCTGGTCAGACGATTTGATGGTTGCCAAAAGTTTTCCAGACGTGCTCATGTACCGCCCAAGAATTGAGAATGATTCCAATTACTTGGCCGCTTATGCACTTGGGGTTGGATATGGTTGGACCTTTCGTAAGGTCCAAGGACAAAAAGACCCACCTACTGGTGGCGGTCGACAAATTTACAAAGTGGGTAGAGGCAGAACCTGTTAGCAAGTGTGATGCAGCCACGGCGGTTCAGTTCATCAAAAAGGTGATTTTCCGGTTTGGTTTTCCACACAATATCATCACAGATAATGGTACCAATTTGTCCAAGGGTGCCATGAAGGAGTTCTGCGAACATGAGCACATCCGGCTTGATGTTTCTTCAGTAGCTCACCCACAGTCCAATGGTCAAGCGGAAAGAGCCAATCAAGAGATCTTGAGAGGCATCAAGCCCCGGCTTATGGTCCCTTTGTAGAGGACGCCGGGTTGTTGGGTAGAAGAGCTACCGTCTGTGTTATGGAGTATAAATACTACACCTAACAGATCCACGGGATACACATCGTTCTTTATGGTTTATGGAGCGGAGGCGGTTCTCCCCAGTGACATCCGTCATGACTCACCTCATGTGACAGCTTATGTTGAAGCGGATAACGAGACAACACGACAGGACGCTTTGGATCGGCTGGATGAAGAGCGTGACATAGCAGCTGCCCGCTCGGCGATTTACCAACAGGATCTTTGTCGTTATCATAGTCGCCGGGTCAGAACCAGAACTTTTCAAGAAGGAGATCTGGTGCTTCGACTCATCCAAGACCAGACGGATATGCACAAGCTATCCCCACCTTGGGAGGGGCCTTTCATGGTCAGCAAGAATCTGCACAACGGGTCGTACTATCTGATCGATGTTCGAGAGCATAAAGACTCACGCACGTCAGAGGAGGAGACCAAAAGGCCGTGGAACATAGCTCATCTTCGGCCTTATTATACCTGAGCCATCGGCTCTACTTATGTACATATTATGATTGTATATATTATGAATAAAGTAATAAACCGGAGCCTCAGCTAAAGCGGGGTGTCTGTTCTGTTACATCATGCGTGGTTACATGGAGTTGTTCTAAAAGCGGCCTCCGGTTTACCCCCTGAGTTTGCTTTTCAAAAGCTTTATGATATCACTTGGGGGCTTGGTCGTGTCCGAACCAACGCAACACCTTTTGATAGGCGAGAGCCACCAGATCACTTGGGGACATGGTCAAATCTGAACCAGTCACGCCTCTTGATCGGCCTAAGGCCATAGAGTCACTTGGGGGCTTGGTCGAACCCGAACCATTGCCACGCCACTTGATCGGCATAATGCCACGGTTTCAGTTGGGGACCTGGCTGACTTGAACCATGACTATACCTTATTGGGAGCTTGGTCGTGTCCGACCATGGTAACACCACCTGATCGGCTCAGTAAAGCCTCTTTTTGCAAACGGTTTTATCATTACCTTTGCCTCCATATTTTTTTTTCATAACTGTTATTTGACTTTGTTGCGTTTCTTAAACTGATAACGTTTTTTAAGCCGGTTCAAGCTGTCAATTGACGGAATTCGGTCCATTTTTTATCCG
This sequence comes from Aegilops longissima, assembly GCA_021605205.1. NCBI lineage: Eukaryota > Viridiplantae > Streptophyta > Magnoliopsida > Poales > Poaceae > Aegilops > Aegilops longissima. The sequence continues at coordinate 54,072,710 of CM038681.1, read as the reverse complement.
GAGATAATTCTTCCGGTTTGACTTTTTCTGTTAACATCCCATCATGGAGTAACAGGGGGCTTGTCATGACCCGGCACGGTTTACATGGTAAATCGGCATTATAAACACAGGAGCTGTTCTCCTTTGACGGTAATGGTTTATACAACCTCCGCTTCAAGATTGGCTAAGCCAACTTCATGCCCAGTGATGGCAGGTATTTTGTATCACAAATTTTGATTATATACCTCAATATTTCATTTCATATATATATATATATATATATATATATATATATATATATATATATATATATATATATATATATATATATATATATATATATATATATATATATATGAATGTCACAAACCGGGCAAGGCATGCATCACTGTGGCGTTTAAAATTTTGTGACCGCAGATAATCTAAATTGAAGGTTTCGATCATTCAATCAAAGGAGTCAGCACCATTGCACTAAGGCATATTAAAAACAGAAGTGATGGCTATCCTATTACAAGGCATTCAAAGGCCCAAAATTTGAATTGCGCCATAACAGTAGCTTCGATGCATCAACCGCTTGACGGATTAAGCTTCATTGCCGGGTTGATGTGAAGAAGATGGGTCGTCTGGCGTCGGTCAACTTCTTCCTCCTCACCATCCAATGGTCGGAAGTCATTGGTGGTCCAATAATCCGGTTAAAGCCTCGAAGACAGCCTCTTCACTTATAAGCTCAGCCGGATCAACGCTGTGGGCATAAGTGTGCTTACGGGTTGGTGGAACAAGGTTCTGCACTTCCGAATAACAGCTTCAACCCGCCGTTGTTCGCGTCGAGAAGGAGCGGTGAACCGTCAGTTGGCCTCTTCTGCCAGTTGACTCGCCAGAGGACGCATCTCCCTTGTTACCCGTTTGAGAGCATCATTATCAAATGCTTCGCCATTTTCTTGAGTACTGGGGAAGCCTTTGGCTATGTCAGCCGGATCAAGGTCAGCTATCCATGCTTTGGCGCGAGTTAGTGCCAATAAGGTGCCAGCCCGGGCAGCGGATCGTTTCAATTCTTCTATCTGTGCTGGTATCATAGATAGCCGGTCCAATGTGTCCTTGATCAATGCCGGAGCTGCGTTATCGTAAGAAGTGGCGCAAATAACTCGCTGGGTGCCGGTATACAGCTGTTCAATTAGCGTATACGCGGCCTTGAGTTTCTTCCGCGCGTTAGAGCCCAGATGAGCAATGCGCTTACCTATACCGGTTTAAGAAAGTTCAGGTTAAACCGGAGGAAATTTCAAAACGAAATATTCATCACAACATTGGTAAAACATTGCTTACCAAATATTGCAGAGGTCATGGCATTGATTTGGTGCTTTAATCCATTAAGCTCTTCCGTCACCGGTTTAATAGCTGCTTCAGCATCCTCCGCCCGTTTTAACAAGCCCGCCTTTTCAGTATCCCAGTTGGCCCGCTCGGACTTAAACCATTCCTTGAGCTGCTCCATAGGAGTCAAGGCGGTTTTCAGCTCATCTCTGGCCTTGGAGGTTTCTTCTTGTTGAGATTTCAGATTTTCCTGAAGGTCATTGATTTGTGAGGTTTGTTGGCGTATCTCACTCTGCAACAAAAAGAGAGCATGTTAGCATTTTCATTACAAGTCCCAAGCGCATAACCAGTCATACACTTGGCACTTGGGGGCTAATGCATATTTGATCTTCATCTGCCAATAAAATCACGAAGTCCCAAGCTCAATACAGGTATTCAACTTGGCACTTGGGGGCTAATGGCTATTTGCTCGAACATGTTCTGCTGCGGCAATATAAATTACAGTCCCGGTTTAACTATACTAAGTTGAACCGGCCCTTGGGGGCTACATCGGTGAATTCTGAAGCGTTGAGTTTTATGCTAAGTCCCGTTTAACTATGCTAAGTTGAACCGCCCTTGGGGTTACAACAAGGATTCTAAAGTATTGAGTTCTATATCAAGTACCGCTTGGAAAAAGATTACAAACAGCCCTTGGGGGCTACTATGCAATGAAGGTACAAGAGAAAGGCACAACTGTTTACCTCATAGCGCCCTTCATAAGGTTTACTGAACGGCTTCAAAATCACGGCTTGTGTAGAGCCGGTTCAGAAGCCGAGTGAAGGTCTTGGCAGAGAAATTGTCATAAGCTGACAGATCAGTTTTTTCCTTCCCTTTGCTCATGGCAGCAAATTCTTCCTTGGCACTGTGCTTTGATAGAGCAACCGGATTGCCAGGGGCGGTATATGCGGTGCCCGTAACTACGACATCATCATCGTTGGTCGGGCTGGCCGGATTGGCATTTTCACCTGGGCTTGGCGCTTTCATACCCGGGCTTGGCGGATCAGCAGTTGAGTCCCGTTGTTCTGCTGCAGGACTCGGTGGAGCAGGAGGATGTGACGTCTCAACTTGGACATCCGGTTCAACCTCTGGCGGATTAGCATTGGCATCTTGATTAACCCCAGCAGAGTTGTCTTTAGCAACTTCGGGATTTTCACCATGATGCTCTGGAGTCTTCTCCGGATCAACATCCACAGTAGGGTCGAGGGTCTTGGCCTTTTTGCTAAGACGAGCCTTGGTGCTACAACATCAAGGGTTAGAATATGATAAACCGACAAATACAAGGAACAAATTAAGGAGTAATATGCTTACCCAGCAGCAACTTTGAGAGGAGGCAACTGAGTGGTTGATGAACCGCCAGACGAGTTGGAAGAAGCCTGATAATTTGGGTCAGACGGATTGAGAGGGCATCGGAAGAAACCTTTCAAAGGATAACGCTTTTCAGGAGAACAAGTCACCTCTGGACGACGTTTCCGGGTTGGTGTGTCAGCTAAACCGGACAACGTAATTTGTTGACCGCTATGCCGGGCCGTACGGCGTTCTTCAGTTTGCTGTGTCTTCAAAGAAAGTTTTGGATTCAAATGAGCACAAGAGTGAGATTGTTTCACTTTCCGGATCAGTCTGCGCGAATTCTTTTAACCGTACAAGATCGAATTGGAAGAAAGAAGGATTACCTCAACAGGTTCTCGCATGGCTGGCCTCCGCGTCATCCTGGTAATTGTGACTGTCAGTAAAATGAATGAAAAAAGAACAAAGTAAGTCAAGCTCTACCTCAGCATCTGATTCTTCATCCTCCGGCGGTTCAGAAGACTCGGCGGTTTTCCTCTTGCCATCTTTCTTGGTGGTCTTGGTCTTTACACGAGGAACCCGGGCCGGTTTCGTTCGTTTCCAAAAGGAGATGTTAGCCTGGGAATTAATAAGAGATTAATACAATCAATACGGAATCAAAATTAGTAGATCAATGAGAGGAACCTTACCGCGGGCGGTTTGTTGGAGACGCAGAACGGGGCCAACCCGGTTTGGCTGCACGCGGAGATCGGTTCATCAAGCATTTTCTTCACTGTCTCGGCAACTTCAAGCTCAGTTATTGATAGCTCGTGGTGTCGTTGAGGATCTTTGACGTCACCAGTGTATTCGTGCATCAATCCGGGGCGGCGGCTTAATGGCAAGATGCCCCAAGAAACCCAACAGCGGACAAGGTCAATACCAGTTAAGCCGTTGGCCATCAGAGCCCGGAGCTTGATAATTTGGGGTGCAAAGTTCTTCCGTTCTGCGGCAGTCAAGCGCGAAGGCAGTGGGTGGTTGTTGCTAAGCCGGTGAGGGCGATAGCCCGACAAGGGATTTTCTCCGTTAGGAGCAGTGTTCCGGTAATAGAACCAGGTTTGATTCCAATCTTTCGGATGGCTATGATGTTTGGCGTGAGGAAAGTCCACTTCTTTCCTTTTTTGGATTGAAACGCCACCAAGTTCTGTGTTAGGACCGTCCGAGAACTCTGTACGGCGGTTCAAATGAAAGAAATCTCAGAATAACTCCACGGTTGGTTCTTCTTGAAGATAGACTTCGCAGAAGACTTGAAAGTTGCATATATTGGACACAGAGTTCGGACCAATATCTTGTGGATGGAGTTGGAAGCTTGCGAGGACATCCCGAAAAAAATTTGATCCGGGCGGGCTGAATCCCCGGTCTAGGTGTTGCATAAAAACAATCACCTCTCCTTCTTGAGGTTCCGGCGGACATTCCGATTCCGGAACACGCCAGTGGAGAACATTTTTTGAGGCTAAAGCGCCAGTGGTGACGTAGCCGTTGAGTTGTGTTTCCGTGATCCGGGACGGAACCCAATTGTAAGAAGAAAATTATTTCGCCATTCCGAAAGGGGGGAGCTGAAAGAAAATCAAACAGGTGCCGGTTCACTGTCTACGGTTTGTAAGGGAAAAATTCAGTGTTAAACCGGTGAAATTACAACGCAAGGTACAGTTGGCGGTTTAAGAGAGGGCTAATGACATATGGCGGATTGGATATCAAGGATTAAACCGCCCATAGGCAGAAAGGCCCAGATTCAAGTTTTCTGCTAAGTGTTGACAGAAACAGGTTTCACACAATGGTCAAATCTATTTGGATCTACCGCCTGTCTATAAGACAGTTTTTACTGCGTTCTTTAAAAGGCGTTCAAGAAAAACAGAGAAGGATGTATACTCTACCAGAAGAAAGGAAGGGCTGCTAGTATTAAAAACAGATGCGGAATGACTACCGCAAGAGATCTATACTGTTTTTGGATTAAAACTACCACGGCGGAAGGTAGGAAGAAGAGGAAAAATGGAGGACTGCGGATGAGCTTGCAAAAACTTAATGCAGATCTAAAGGCAAAGAACAGAAGAAGTTTACCGCTGCAGATTGTGGCGGAGGGGGGCGATGAGTCTCTGATCCAACTCAGGTTGATGCAGCGGCCTTGGTTGGTGCGGTTCTCGAAGGTCGCGGACGGCGGCGGAGCTTCAGAGCTGAGGTCGTCGCGAGGAAGAAGAAGATGCAGAAGAGGAAGAGAAAAGGGGGCCCTCGGGCTTTATTTATAAGGGAAGGAGTGAAAGGCAGGCGCGAGAATCAAGGCGTCCGAAGCGGCCGAGTGGGCGCGCCTGTCGCCTCGATTTTCGGGATAATCATTAATGAGAAGGGAATCTTTTTGATCCTTTTTATGCAGAGGTGATGTCATGATGGACCGTTACGGTGCTCCGAAGATGACGTCACGGCGGTTTACAGCAAGCAGAGAAGGGGATATCACGGCGGTTCAACAATTACAAGAAGATATTGAAGTTGAAGATTTTTATCAAGGATTGACATGAACATGTTCAAATCAATCTGGGGCCTAATGTTGGGGATATTACTACTGGGCGTAAACCGGCCTATCCGGGCCGGGTTAACTTCATCGAGAGTTCAACGTGTAAAAGCCCAAGTATGAAAGTAAGGGCCCAAGGCCCGTAGTCGGTTTAGAACACATAGCCGTAAACCGCCTGGTATGTAAACTTGTATCGTAAGTTAGAATAGAGAGAGACCAACCCGGATACGAGTATGAACCGGAGATTGGGACTCTCTGAACCGACGGGCGTCACCGGTGTATATAAGGGGACGACCCGGGGCGGTTCAAGGGACAGACAACAACAACTCGAGGCCTAGGCGAAGCTTATTTGCTCCCTAGTCATCGAGACCACATCAATCCCATCACAAACTAGACGTAGGCTTTTACCTTCATCGAATGGGCCGAACTAGTATAACTCTTGTGTCTTCGCGTCCGCTTTAACCCCTTTCAAGTTAACCCGTAGCGATGACTCCACGACTAAGTCCTTTCCTGAGGACATCTGCCGTGACAAAACCACGACAAGGCCCATTGGTCCCGGTTCGTGCCTAGAACCGGGACAAATGGGTCGAAACGAACCGGGACTAATGCCCACGAGGCCCCGGCCGGGCCCCTGGGCTCACGAACCGGGACTAATGCACCCCATGGGTCCCGGTTCATGGGGACTAATGGGTTGGCCAGGCCCGAATGAAAGCCCTGTTTTCTACTAGTTTTAAACAACCATCAACATCAATGGGGAGCCGACGCCCTATTTTCAGGATTCTAGAGGGGTCAGGCAAGGCAACCCCATATCCCTGCTGCTTTTCAACATAGTGGTCGAGGCTTTGGCGGTCATTCTAGAGGGAGCCACAAAGGTTGGCCACATTCAGGGAGTATTCTCGAATCTTAGTGAAGGGGGAATCACTCACCTACAATATGTCGATGACACGTTTATCATTAAGAATGGCCCCGTTAGCCTGGTGAACCTGAAGTTTCTTCTCATGTGTTTCGAGTCTATGTCTGGTCTTAAAATAAACAACGATAAAAGTGAGGCATTTGTTACCAAAGGAGTCTAGAGGACCGCCTCAGGGATGCACACATTATGAACTGCATACGTGGCACTTTGTCAATTAAATACATGGGTATGCCATTAAAAACAAGCATCTGCCCGTCGAGGATTTCCTCTTTATTACTCATAGAGTGGCCAAGCGAGTGGAGCCTTGGGCGGGAAAATACCAGTCAACGGGTGGCAAAACAACTATGATCAATTCCTGTTTTCTAGCCTACCAATGTTTACCATGGGTTTCTTTTTACTCCAAGATGGAGTTCATGCGAAATTTGATACAATGCGTTCCTGGTTCTTTTGGGGTAAAGAACTCGGGAAGCAGAAGTACCACATGGTTCATTGAAGTACGATCCGTGACCAAAGGAGGTTGGGGGCATCGGTATTGTGAATACCAAACACATGAACGGGTGCCTGATGACTAAGTGGGTTTGGAAAATGCTGACTGGACAAGGTGGCCTATGGTTGGATATTATTCGACACATATATTGACGACACGCTCCGGTATCAAGGGCTTCTTGTAGAAATGGATCCCAGTTATGGAAGGTAATAGTAAAGATCAGACACTTTTTGCGAGTGGGTGCGATTCACTCTATTGGTAATGGCAAGTCCACCGTCTTTTGGTTAGACGTGTGGTTAGGCCCAAACCCACTTGCCAACATTCCCCCCCCCCCCCCCCGGCTATTTGCTATTACCACACACCCGAATGCACTAGTGAGCGACAATTGGAGGAATGGACAGCGGTGTCCACAATTCTGCTGCTCTCTTGGACCGCTAGAAGTTGAAGAATGGGATCAATTAGTGATCTTATTACGAATCATCTCCCTCACTACAGAGCCGGACACCTTTCGGTGGAAACTAGAACCTTCTGGTCAGTTCACGACTAGCTCCTTGTAACGTGCCTTGCACGATGGCGTTGCACCTTTGCATGCAATGGATATTTGGAAGGCGCACATCCCAACAAAAGTAAAACGTTTCCTATGGCAGTTGGTGCAAAACAGGCTTCCTCCAGGTGTTCAAGTACAAAAACGATATGGCCTAGGGGACTGTCGGTGTCTCCTATGCGGCATGATCAAAGACACTAGCCACATTTTCTTCAAATGCATCCTTGCGTAATTTTTGCGGGGTTCTATCCGCGATGTCACTCGGTGCAGTTGGGCACCGAGATCGTTTAGGGTGTTTCACACGTTATCATCTAGATTATCCGAACGCACCCGTAGGATTACATGGTTAATCTTCGCAGCCATGACATGGGCCCTTTGGCATATTAGAAACAAAGCTCTAATTGAAGGAAAATTCATCAAACTCCTTGTTGATGTTGTGCATAAAATGACAATTTCCTTGCAGCTATGGAAGCTTTTGAGCAAGTCGGAGGATGCATCCATCATTGAGGTGCTGATGGACAAGCACAGATCTCTTACGTCGAAGCCTCGGCGTCACAGGGTGCTCACTGATCAGCATGGAGGTTGATCTTGCGGCATGATCTACCTCATCATTGTGGCTTTTGTTTTATTCTATTCAGCCTCGTGCCTTTGGCCCTTTGGGTCTGTATCGAATCTTTTATTTTTATTTTGTTACCTTTGTTATGAACATCGTAAAAATTTCAGTTCGCTAAAAGCGGGCAAGCGTCTCTTCTCTAAAAATTTATATGGCTTGAAGCAACAAAATATCCATCCATGTCTCGAATATGGTGGGCTTTGCCTCGAATCGAAGAGAGAGAGAGAAAAAACTGGGCTCCCCTGTTGGTTTCTACAGTGGTCAGCTTGATTTCTCTTTCTCTTCAGTGTGACAGCCGCACTCGGCTTCACATCGCGCATCAGCACAAGCAACGGCGGGGAGGGCGACACGATGACGGGCTGCCTCCGCCGCCGCCCCTGCTCGCTGCCGGAAGGCGACGACCTGCACTCCGAGATCCTCATCCGCCTCCCCCCGCAGCCCTCCTCCCTCCCGCGCGCCTCCGCCGTCTGCAGCCGCCTCCTCTCCGACCCCGCCTTCCGCCGCCGCTTCCGCATCCACCAACGCCGCGGCGCTCTCCTCCTCGGCTCCTTCATCGATTACCCCGGGATCACCTTCCAGCCAGCTCCCGACGCCCCTGACCGCCTCCCCCTCGAGCAATTCCGGCTGAAGCTCGAGGACCGCTACATCGCCCTCGGATGGCGCCACGGCCTCGCGCTCTTCTTTCTCCCGATCCGGCTCCAGGTGCTCGTGTGGGACCCCCTCGCTGGCCACCAGCTCCGCCTGGCCGTTCCCCCGGATTTCGAGTTCCAGGGGGCCAAGGGTGATATCAGCGGGGCGGTGCTTCGCGCCGCCGGAGACATCGACCACTTCCGGGTGGTCCTGGTAGGCTGCGACGGGGAGCAGCCTCGAACGGCGCTCGCCTGCGTTTACTCGTCGGAGACCGGCGTATGGGGTGATTGCGTCTCAACGCCGGTTCCATCCGAGGGTTTGTTCATCTTCAGGGGCCAGCCCGCTATGCTGTCAGGGGATCGCCTTCACTGGTCTGTTACCGTGGCAGGATCAAGAAGTATTCTGAAGTTTGATTTGGATACGCAGAGCCTGGATCTGAGCTTGCTGCCAGGGGATTATTACACCCCGCTCAGTCCCGAATTCACGGTTGTGCGAGCAGAGGGTGGCCGGATGGGTTTCCTCTTCTTACACCGATTTACCGCTGAATTGTGGAGCACGAAACGCAATCGCCACGGTGTCGAAATATGGACGCCAGGAAGAAGTATTCAACTGGACAAGTTACTTGGACTGAATTCAGAGAAAGAGCCCCCACAGATGATAGGGTATGCGGAGGAAAACAATGCGGTGTTCTTCAGGACAGCTGACGCTGACTACATGGTCCATCTTGAGTCACTGCAGTTCAACAAACTCCCCAAGACAACAGTCTGTTCTTACTATCATCCATTCGAAACTGTCCATACTCCAGGTACTAGCATGCCTTTTACATCGTGGATATAACAAAACCGAGTTTTTTTCCTTACATAATTGGCTTATTAAATGTTGTTCACATTCTTTCGTGTTAAGCTAAACGTTTTAAGTAGTGTCATGTCACGTGTTTTTTTGTTGTTACACTGTGGATCAAGAAGTATCCTGAAGTTTGATCTGGATATGCAGAGCCTGGCTCTGAGCTTGCTGCCAGGGGATTATTGCCTTCACTGGTTGTGCGAGCAGAGGGTGGTGGGATGGGTTTCCTGTTCTTATACCGATTTACCGCCGAATTATGGAGTACGAAGCGCCATCACGACGGTGTCGAAATATGGGCGCCAGGAAGAAGTATTGAATTGGACAAGTTACTTGGGCTGAATTCAGAGAAAGAGCCCCCACAGATGATAGGGTATGCGGAGGAAAACAATGTGGTGTTATTCAGGACAGTTGACGCTGACTACACGGTCCATCTTGAGTCACTGCAGTTCAACAAACTCCCCAAGACAACCGTCGGTTCTTACTATCATCCATTCGAAACTGTCCATACTCCAGGTACTAGCATGCCTTTTACATTGTGGATATAAAAAAACCGATTTTTTTTCTCTAACAATTGACTTATTAAATGTTGTTCACATTCTTTCGTGTTAAGCTAAACGTTTGTAAGTAATTTTTGTTGCTTGATGACCTCCTCTCAATTTATCTTTCCAGTACCTACACGGTGTTGTTTGTAATATTATTATTTTATTATCAAACTTTGAACTAACTGCTTCAAGTTAGAGGTATGGAAGGAAGAACAAAAACTTTGTATAAACCTAAAGAGGCACATCATCAGAGGGAATTATCGGCAGCTATCCATTCATGAGATAATCATATGGACAATCTTTTTGTCGATGACATGGCTCAAGCACAGATCAGCTATCTAGGATAATGGATCTAATATGAAAAAAAAAATTGCGCTAAAACAATGAACACCGAGATTGGGTAGTTCTTTGTAGAATATAATCGAGCTGAATTACATGGTTGCTTCCCTACTGAAATATGCAACAGTTGTATAAGTATAATGGTAGTCTTAGCGCATGGCTGCAGTACAGTTTCTCTTTTCTTTTCAAGATGAGATGCATAGCAGTTTGAAACTGAAGACAGCTATAGAAATGATTAGCTTGAACAAACTAAAATGTTACATTTCTTTGTTTCAGTATTGTTACATTTGGAAGCTTAAAAGCTAGTTACATTTCTTTGTTTCAGATTTGTTATCTCTGGTAAGCTTGCTATAATCTTTAAATCCATAATACTTGACTTGGTTTGAAATTTACAAACAGTTCATTTTATCACTTGTGCTAGAACCCCATTGCAAGTGTTCGTTTATACCATGAAAAATCAATAAATTGAGTTAATTTCATATTTTCAAACTACAGCTGCGTGTTTACCTAAGTATCTTGTTGATGCCTCCTTGTATTTACTTGACTTTTTTTTGGAATGGCATTGGTCGTTTGACTTCTTATGCTTGTATGACAGGCATTAGTGGTGGAAACGAACAAGTTGAAGTTGTAAGGCATTCTTGGTGGACACGATGGAGAAAATACATAAGACAGTTGCTCTCTTAGATATGCTGTTGTGATGTATTGCTTCAGCAGGTAAGCTTATCTTCTGCATGCAAGTTGAGGTATCTGAACTGTTTTTCTATAAAAACAAGCTGGTAGATTGTCTAGTTGCGATCAGTTTGATTGAAAATTAGGACTTGAGCGAGCGTGATCTGGTTACCGGAGTGAAATCTCCTGGTATAATGAGTATATTCATGTTCCCTTTGTACAAAATTTCTGAATGGAGCAAATAATATCCGTTTTACTGAAATTTCCTTTTGTCATAACAAAATTCGATGGACCAAAAGGGGTGTATATGTTTGCATTCCTTATCGTTTTCTCTCATAGATTCATATTTTCCGTAGATTTTTGAATATATTATAAATACATCTGGATTAACAAATCTTCATGAAAGAAATGCTTAATGGGCAAACTGATTATTACTGTTTGAAGTACACACTATTACAGTTTTTTAATATATTATATATACACAGCTTGACTGAAGATCTTAAAAAGGTTAGTTGCCATATCTGCTTGCAAACTGATTATTACTGTTTGAAGTACAACAAATGGAATTCTGCAGTAATACTAATTCATGTACTACTGCCTACTAGCATTATTATGCCATTTTCCCTCAAAATTGGTTTGGTAATGGTAAATTTAGCATAACTGCATCTAGCTAAACAAATCTTGAGTAATGAAATGCCTAGTAAGATATATCAGCAGCATGACTTTGAATGCACTGAAACTCGAACAGCTCATTTGATAAGTAAGCCTTTTTGCCCCTTTGCCATTATGAACATCTGTCGATGAACAGTGCCCAGTCTTCGATGGAGAATCAAAATTTGGCTGTGCCCCCTTTACAACTGCAACTTCGGATGGCATATCCCCCATTAGTGGCCTGTGTTTGTGTTGATTGTGTTATATTATAACTGGTGAGTGTGTTTTCCTTTCCTTTTTTTGCTGTAGTTCGATTAGCACGATCATTAGCTGATTCAGGTTGTGCTATTTTGACCACACCTTCCTTCTACTCGCATATACACACCAAGCCATTCGATGTATACAAGTATCTTGCTTCCCCTGTTCTGTGTGTATTTGGCTGAAAACATATGCTGGTAGCATATACAGTATTTGGTTACCTCCTTGTTCTCTGAATTACTTGCTATCAGTTTGTTGGAGTTGGAGAGTGAAAACCTTAGTTTATTTTTGTAGTAAGAAGCTTATGCAGATGTATCTCAGGAGTAGTCTTTATTCAAAAAGGATCCCCACCTCGCTTGAAAGTTGTGCGAATGATTTTCACACATGTAATTATGCCTCGGTTATATGGCTCTAATCAAATGTCAATTTGCGTATGATTGTTATGATCGGAAATGATTTTGGAGCAGTGTAGTGTTATAAATTTTGTGGTCAGCAGCCCTTTCACCTTACCACTCGTCACCCCTTTTTCAGGTCAGCGGCATGAAGCTTGGAGTGTGCTTCTATAACTACTTTGTACAGGACTTGTGAAGACTCATTTGTAGGTGCTCTGGCCATGCACCTTGGTTGTGTTACTATATAATATGGCTGACAGACATATTGGTGTGCCTATGAAAGTGATAGACGTATTATTACTTCTAGCGGGGCTTTTGCCTAGAAAACTGCTGGTTTGCATTTAATGTTTTAGAAAAGTACTCCCTCCGTAAAGAAATATAAGAGCGTTTAGATCACTAAAGTAGTGATCTAAACGCTCTTATATTTATTTACAGAGGTAGTAATAATGTACTCCCTCTGTAAAGTAATATATAAGACATTTTAGATGGACGTGGAGTTTCTGCACCCGAGCTCATATGAGCTCGGGTGAACAGTAAAATTGAAAAAAAATTCAAAAAATTCCAATTTTTTTTGGTAGAAACATTGACAAAATTTTTAAGTGCTTGCAAAAATTCGTCATGAAATCACATTTCTAGAAGGCGTGGCAAAAAAAACAAAATCGATACTCTGAAAATGCTACTTTCAAAAGCATTTTGGAGGCTGAATTTGTTTTTTTTTGCCACGCCTTACAGGAATGTGATTTCATGATGAATTTTTGCAAGCACTTAGAACTTTTGTCAATGTTTCTCTGAGATTTTTTTTGGAATTTTTTGAATTTTATTTTATTTTTTTCGATTTTACTGTTCACCGAGCTCAAATGAGCTCGGGAGTAGAAAGGCACTTTCGATTTTAGATCACTATTAGTGATCTAAACGGTCATATATTACTTTACAAGAGGGGGTAAATTCCAAATTATTTTTAACTATAGCAAATGACTCGTGACTTATTACATGTAGTGGAATTCTGTGTTTATTGATACTGCAATATTTTGTTTTCAGAGCAACATGCATTTGCTTCCACGATAGTTGTTAACTTTTTGTCATCTACTCCCTGCGTCCCGAACTACTTGTCTTAATTTGTCTAGATATATGGATGTATCTAATATGTCAGAAGCTTTTATTTAGATCCGCTTCCAGTATGTACACAAGAATGAAATCTCGGGCTGGGCCGGGCCAAAAAAAGCCCGGTGCTGAAAACCCAGGCCCAAGCCCAGCCCCGCACAACCATCGGGCCTACTAAATCAGGCCCAAGCCTGGCCTGAGCCTGGAAAAGCCCGACACGGCCTGGTTGGCCCGGCCTGACCATGATTAAAATCTTGCTTTTCACAAGCCCGAGCCTGGCCCGATCTGCTTGCCAGGCTCGATTTTCAGGCCCGAGCCCGGCCTGGTGGCATTTTTGGGCTCAGCCCGGCCCGTGATTTTCGGGCCGGGTCGAGTCGGGTCGTCCGGGCCGGGCTGCTGTGACGCCCGGGTAATCAAGCTACAGTAACCGTGCGCTAATGATGCCACGTCACCTAGGTTACTGTTGGTAAACTCGTGTTAGTGCAAAACGATTCAAATTCAAATTTAAAATATAGGCAAATAACAAGAGTTTTCAAATAATAAAACAAAAATGTTCTGGTTGTGCCAAATAATGCTTAGGTAATTATTGTGGAGAAACGACACTTTTGTAAAATGTTTAAAGGCTCTAAAGTAATTAAAACAACATCTATGACAATTAATTAAATGCCTTTAAAAAAATAGTAATAATGCAAGCTATTTTAATTAGGTGTCAAACTTTTTGGGGCAGTAGAATAAATTATAACATTAATTCAGGAGAAGTATTTATATTTTATAAAATAAAGATTAAAAGAATAAAATAGAAAAGAAAATGTAAAGCAAAGCTATAAAATAAAAAAAAGAGAGAGAAAGCAAACCCCCTCCATCGGGCCCCTGCCCAAAGACCACAAATTTCACCGGGCCAACTTACCAGCCCACCGCCACTCCCCACCCTCCTTATCTCCTCACCACCAAACCCTAGCCCGCACACGATCCCCACTCCTCCTCTCGCCGATCCCATCTGGATCGGGGCCCAGCCTCCGATCCCGCCTGTCCGCCGTCCTCCATCGCGCCCCAACCGCCTCCGCCTCCCCACTCCACTCCTCGCCTTGATCGCGTCGCCCTTGCCATGCCCGCCGCGTCTTCCCAAGCGCTTCGCCGTCCGCCGTCGCCGCTGACACCACTCAACTCGACCTCGCCGTGGCCTCTCGTCCCTCTCCGACTCGCCGGACCGATCCGCCGCCGCTGACTCGCTGACGCTTCTTCCCCCCGCTCGCTTTCCTCTCCGCCGTCGTCCCCCAGATCCTCCCCACGCCCCATCGCCGGACCCTACAGTACGGTGAGGCCCCGGCCTTCCTCGCCACTTCTATTCCGCTCGCCGTCGAGCACCGTCAGCCGCCATCGACCTCCCTCGCTGCCCGTCCGGTCGTACTCATCGGACGCGCCACCACGGCCCTGGCTGCCCCGCCTTGGCCCGGATCGGTGATCGCGTCGTCGGCGTCCTTCCGCCGTGCAGGCGCTGCCTCACCACCGGCGCTATCGCTACCTCGCCGCCTTCGCCTTCCCCACACACACACATCGCACCAACGCCCCGCCTCGCCTCGTGTCCTGGCCGCCGCTTAGTGGCTCGCCATCGCGCCTCCGCCACCTTGCCGCCCATAGTCGGCGCCTCCTGCCGATCCGGGCATGTGCCCGCAGGTGCATGCGCCATAACCTTGCCTCAGACGCCTTGCTTAACCGCCTGCTAACCTCCCCGGGACTATGACATATGGGGCCCACGCCCAAAAAAAAGAGATTAATTAAATATTAATGGCTAATTAATTAGTTAACCAATTAATTAATTAGTAAGTAAATTAGTTAACTTAATTAACCTTCTTAATAACCTAATCAACCGGATTACCTAATCAAATGTCGTTTAGTAAAACATGTATCAATGACATGCGGTCCCATGGACCTTTTGACCAATCAACGGTCCATCAAACGCCGATCGACATTTGACTGTGGTCCCACCTGTCAGCCCCTTAGACACACTCGGGTACACTTCTGTACCCATAGCATTTAAATATAAATTTAACTTCAATTAACTTAAATCCATAAATTAGAAAATCAATTAAAACTTTAAAATTAATATAAAATAATCCATAACTCGGATGAAAATACTTTGTACATGAAAGTTGCTCGAATGACGAGACGAATCCGGATCGCAATCCGCTCGTCCGCCGCACACCCCTAACCTATCAAACCTGCAACTTTCCCCTCCGGCTCTCTGCCTCGAATCGCGAACACCGGAATACTTTCCGGATGTTTCTTAACCATACCACCTCATACCACGTTAGGGCACGCCTAGCATCGTTATTTGTCATGTCATGCATCGATATGCATCTGCTTACATGGTATTCATTGTTTCTTCCCCTCTTCTCTCCGGTAGACTACGAGACCGACGCTGCCGCCGCCAGCTCGACTACGGAGTCGACGACCCTCTCTCTTGCCAGAGCAACCAGGCAAGCCCCCCTTGATCACGGATATCGCCTACTCTCCTCTATACCGCTTGCATTAGAGTAGTGTAGCATGTTACCGCTTTCGCTTATACCTATCCCGATGCATAGCCTTGTCCTTGTTACTATCATTGTTACCTTTACCGCAATCCTATATGCTTAGTATAGGATGCTAGCATTTTCATCTGTGGCCCTACATTCTTGTCCGTCTGTCGTGCTATACTATCGGGCCGTGATCACTCGGGAGGTTATCACGGGTATATACTATATACTTATACATGATGCATGTGATGACTAAAGTCGGTCGGCTTGTGGGGCACCCATGAGTGATTCACGGATTAAATGAAAAGGACCTTGTCCCGACGGCCCTCCGGATGGATCTTTGTGGCGGAGCGACAGGCAGGTTGAGACCGCCTAGGAGAGAGGTGGGCTGGCCCTGCTCGGCGTTCGTGGATACTTAACACGCTTAACGAGATCTTGGTATTTGATCTGAGTTGGCTACGAGCTTATACGCACTAACCATCTACGCGGAGTAGTTATGGGTATCCCGCGCCGTGGTATCACCGGCACTTCAGACGTCACGACGAGCGCGCCCGGATTGGATCGAACGCCACTAGGCTAGGTCTGCTCCGCCGCCACGCAACGCAGTGTGTGCTCGTAGGCGATGGGCCCGACCCTGCGCGCTTAGGTTTAGACCGGCGTGCCGCCTCTCTGTTGTGCCTAGGTGGGGCTGCGACGTGTTGATCTTCCGCGGCCGGCATGACCCAGAAAGTGTGTCCGCCAAATGGGATCAAGCGTCTTTGGTAAGATGGTGCACCCTCGCAGGAAGTTAATCTATTCAATAGCCGTGATCTTCTGAATGGACGACTTGGAGTTGTACCTTGAGCTTATGACAACTAGAACCGGATACTTGATAAAACACACCCTTCCAAGTGCCGATATAACCGTGGTCGCTCTCTCGTGGATATGAGGAGGGATCGCGGGTAGGATTATTGCTATGTGATGTTACTTGGAGGACTTCAGATTGTCCTCTTCTACTGCTGCAAGACAGTGACCGTGCGTAGTCTTCGATAAGACTAGCTATCCCCTCTTATTCGGCATTCTCAGCTCGCACTAATCGATATGGTCCTTTACACATATATCCATGCATATGTAGTGTAGCTCCTTGCTATGCAGTACTTTGGATGAGTACTCACGGTTGCATTGTTTCCCTTTTCCCTATCTATACTCGATTGCTGCAACTGCACGATGGAGCCCAGAGCCAGACGCCACCGTCGATGACGACTACTACACCGGAGGTGCCTACTACTACGTGCAGCCCGGCGACGACGGCCAGAGTAGTTAGGAGGATCCTGCAGGAGGCCCGCTCCTCTTCGATCCAGATCCCAGTTTGTGCTAGCCTTCTTAAGGCAAACTTGTTTAACTTATGTCCGTACTCAGATATTGTTGCTTCCGCCGACTCGCCTATGATCGAGCACTTGTATTCGAGCCCTCGAGGCCCCTGGCTTGTATTATGATGCTTGTATGACTTATTTTATTGTAGAGTTGTGTTGTGATATCTTCCCGTGAGTCCTTGATCTTGATCGTACACATTTGCGTGCATGATTAGTGTACGATTGAATCGAGGGCGTCACAGCTGCCCATGGCGAGATATACTCCCAGGGTTAGGATTGATTTGACACCATCTAGGCGCAACGCGAAGGCCACCCTATGGATCATGTGGCCGTACACACCATGTCGCTGCCACCGAACACGGTCGTCACGTTGAAGCTGAAGCCATCGACGAAGCAGATATTGTAGAAGTCCTGGCCACACAAGCCCGGAGAGGCGAGCAGCGACGACTGCCTTCTAGACATGTGCCCCAAAAACATTCCAAAATGCCATGAACATTGTCCTCGCACCACTTCAACGTTTGGGGTGTGCTAGTTTTTATGTACGCCATTTTCGTCTACTCCATAACCTTTGCTAAGCAAGTGCAACTGCCAAGATAGGTTTTGACCTTAAATGCGGGACAATGAGCTCCACACCAAGCGCTCCAAGTGTTCCTTTGCTCAAAGAGACATCAAATAGAGACATCAAATACTTGGGACATTGCATCAGCGGCGAAGGAGTTGCAACACTCAATGAACATGTTCAGGCAGTTCAGTCTTGGGAGCAACCAAAAACAGTGAAGCAGCTGCTGTTTTTTTAGGTCACATTACAACAAATTTGTGTGTAATCTGGTATGCTCAGCCATCCTCTAACAGATTTGCTAAATAAGAACCTTTCGAGCTCTCAAACAAGCACTGATCGAGGCTCATGTCCTAGCTCTATTGGACTTCAAGAAACATTTTGTGGTGGTGAAGTATGCAAGAGCTAGCAAGAGATCGGGGCAGTTCTTATGCAAGATCCTCATCCAGTGTCCACATTAATAGAGTGTTCATTTACTTTGATTATGAGTTCTATGCAAGGTTTTATGTTGAATGCACTCTTTCCCATACACCGTTACATATTATGACCACACGGTTGCATGTCAACACAAAATAGGTTAATAATAACAGTTTTGCTAAAACTCAAAATTGGTCTCATTCACCTCATTGACCGTCAGATTAAAGTACACCGTGATTCGTGCACTCCTGCCCATGAAACTGTTGAGGGAACTTTTGCGACTGGCCTGTCGTAGCCTGTTTCATATTTTTTTTTCTTGTTGCTTGTTATCTCTTTTCGTTCTGGATCAAACACCAAACTTGTGGTTGTGGCCCATCAGTTGTGTTCTTGTTTCTAGTTGTTTTGTTATCCTGTCATGAACATTCTATGTTGCCACTAATAGAAATAAGTCCTCCTATATATTTTCACCTTCCTACCATCTTTTTTATATTGGCGTGTTAGTGGGGCGACCAGTCAAATCCTTCTGTTGTTTTATTGTTTGCAAGAAGAATGCAAGTGTGTGATTTTTTTATATTTTTCTCATGCAAATATCTCAGATACATCTCTATTACTAATATGCAATTGCAAACATTGTAATCCGACGAAAACTGCACGAGATGCAAAATGTTTGCAACTGGGTTAGTTAGGGGTTGTCGGGGCAGATGCTTGTCAATCACTAGACATGCAACTTCAAGTGTTTTAACCCGACTGCAACTGCATGAGGCGCAAAGCAACTGCAAGTGGTGCCGAGTAGGGGTTGTTGGGCAACATGCTACTGCAAGCCTTGTAACTCGATTTGCAACTGCACGGTGTGCAAATCCACTACAACTGGGCCGGGTAGGGGTGTCGGTACCAGTTGCATGTCTATCACTAGACGTGCTATTGCAAACGATGTATAACCCAACTACAACTGTACGGGCACAAAACAAGTGCAATTGAACATGCACAAAGTGACTGCAAGGTCGGGTAAGGAGGTTGCCGGTGCCAGTTGCATCTCTACCACTAGACATGCAACTGCAAGCGTTGTAACCCGACTGCAACTGCATGGGGCACAAAGTGGTTGTAACCGGGAGTTGTCGGGACCAGTTGCATGTCCACCACTAAACATGTAAGTGAAAGCATTGTAACCTAACTGCAATTTTACGGGCACAAAGAGATGCAACTGTGGTCGGGATGAGAGTTGCCAAGGCAGTTTGCATATTCACCACTGGATATGCAATTGCAAGTGTTATAACCCGACTGCAATTGCAGTGCATAAAGGGGTCGCAAGGGGAATTGTTAGGGGTCAGTTACATGTCCACTACTAGATATGCAACTGCATACGTTATAATCCGACTACAACTACATGAGGCATAAAGTTACCGCAACTACGGTCAGAAGGAGAGCTGTCCGGCCAGTTCCTAGTCCATAATGTTTTTTTATTTTCTTAACCTTGAATAAAAATCGACTATGAATGTCTCGGCTTAACGAATAAAATATATTAAGTAAATTTATTTTTTAATGTGCAATCTAGGAGTTGTATTTTCAAGTTCCTTTTTTTTTTCTGTTGATACACACACATGCAAATATTCATGTTTTTAAGGGGAATCATCATGTGTTTGTTGCATGAAACTCATAAGCTTGTGGCTGGCCTTTTTGTCATCGAGTATTTGACAGGGAAGAAGGATATGGCAGTCCAGCCTAAAACAAATAAAAAGACAACTAGCCGTGCAGGGGAAATCGGGGAGCTCCTATTCAGCCCCGATGCTGTTGGGCCGACCTATCTACTCGAGCGCATTTGTTAAAAAAACAAAAAATCACAAAAAAAAAGTGAATTCAAAAAAGTTAATGGATTACTTAAAAATGTGCATGGATTTTAAAAAGTTCATGAGCTTTAAAAAAGGTTCATCTATATGAAAAAGAGTTCATTAAATTTGAAAAGAAGTTCATCGAATTCTGAAAAAAAAAGATCATTGATTTGAAAATAAAAATATATATTGATTTTAAAAAAAACTTCAATTTTGAAAAAAGTTCATCGATTTCAAAAAAAGTTCATCAAAATTAAAAAAAATCATTGACTTTGAAGAAAAAGTTCACGAATTTGGAAAAAAATGTTTTTGAAAAAAAGTAAATTAATTTGAAAAAGTTCATCCGATCAGGAAGAATAAAAAAGGAAAAAGGGAAAGGGAAAAGGAAAAAAAGGGGGAAAGGGAAAAGAACAAAGGTGTAAAATGATGTAAGCAATCACATAACATGAGGTGGCTGGTTGGTTAGTGCAGTGTGGATGCGATTAGGAGGTCGGGTATTCGATTTACGCCACACTCAATCTTTTGCTGGTTTAGAAAATAAAAAAGAAAAGATATGGATGGGTCGGCCCAACTTGAAGGGCTTCAGGTGCCCGTTTACAAAATGCACAGTAACCGAATAGGATATTCCCGGAAACCAAACAAGGCTTTCTAGACGGTCCCTAATAATAATTATTTGTTTAATTATATAAAATTTCAAAGTGATAGACATAGACTCGCCATTAAATTCATTGCCATAGGATATTCGGTTACAACGAAAGCTAAATTTATTTTCCTTGTTTGATAAATTTATTTCCCATACTACTATCACTTGAATCCATCTACAAAGACGTAAAATCTCATCTCGACGAAGATTTTAATGAATTTTCTTGCGTCCTTGTGACAATTGGACAAGTGACAACCACCTTTAAAGGACACGTCATCTCCCAAGGCATTGCCCTACCAAATTGTGATCAGCGTAGGCCTCGTTCGATGGTTACCCTGTTTCTCTTGAATTGGCCGGATACAACCTATGTTGTGTGACATGACACGTGTTACCCATTCAACCGTGGATTGGTCGTGTGTTTCTGATTGCCTTTCTTGTAATTTTTATCTTTCGTGTGGGCTGTATATGCAAACGAAGAGAAGTGTGTGCCTGCCGCCTGTACTAACCGCCATCAGAATTTCCAAATAAATAGCCGTCAACCCTTCTCCCTTTTTCCATCCCGCACCCTGCACACCTTTCTTCTCCACGCCCTCGCGAGTTAGCGGAATTGCCACGCGAGTCCTCCAAGTTTCTCCCGCCGCGATGGAGGCGCCCGGTTCGGGTACAGGAGCAGCAGAACCGGTCGAGGACGACCGCAACCAAGAACCGGCCTCCAACGCCGCCTCCTCCTCCAATGGGGATGGGGCCCCGAGCGCTGCGGCGCCGCCACCTCCCCGCGCGGCGCCCCTCCACCTCGAGCAGGCCGGAGGCGGCGCCGATGGGTCGAGCCCCGCCACGGCGGTTGACCCCCGGAAGGGCAAGGGAATCGCCGCCGGTCCCTTTCCGCCACCTTTTCCCCCAAGCTCCGCGGGCCGCATCCCCGACTCCGCCTCCGCCTTCGAAGCCGGGGGGTCAAGCTCCTCGGCGGGGAGGA
The DNA here is from genome assembly GCA_021605205.1 of Aegilops longissima. Classification (NCBI taxonomy): domain Eukaryota; kingdom Viridiplantae; phylum Streptophyta; class Magnoliopsida; order Poales; family Poaceae; genus Aegilops; species Aegilops longissima. The sequence continues at coordinate 54,051,302 of CM038681.1, read as the reverse complement.
GGATGGTGGTGCCGAGGGACGCGACGATGCCGTTCGACTACACGCGGGTGTTCCAGCAGGTGGTACGAGCGGGGCAGTCGGTTATCATCGAGGAGGGCGAGGAGGAGCAGGTGATGGGCGTTCGCGATGTTGTTTCTTGGAGTTTCTTGGAGTTGCTGGAGTGCGTTCTTGAGCGTTTCTTGGTCTCTTCTCGAGCAGGTGGAATCGCCGCACGCCAAGGACGCGCTCCCGGGAAAGGAAAAGGTATAGCCTGAATCTGGTCTTTTCTTGCTTGCTCGCTTGTGATTTGGAGTGTGGAACCGTGACCATTTTCTTGTTCGGGGTGTGGAACTGTGATCTCTTAAGTTTGTTGAAATCTTGGGGATGATTTAGAGTACAAGCGGAATCTTGTGCAAATGTTGGGGACAGTTTCATGATTAGACTCGGAGTTCTTGCGGTGCAGTATGAATTTAGAACGAACGAGCATCTTGTTGTGATTATTCGAAACTGTTCAAGATTTAGGTGTCCAGTTTTGTGCTCATTGATTCTTCTATTTGGTGTGATGACATATTTGGCTGCAAGTGGAAAATGTGGGGAGGTATGAGGATCATGTCGTGGCAGTAGTTGCTGTGATACTTTAACAAGAAATCCTAAAGCCAAAATGAATCAGTTTTCAGTGTAAATGAGTTGTATTATAGGAGAAATTAGTCTGAATGTTTGCACTGGATTACTTAACTTGACATACATTATCTGGATCCTCAGCCACTTTTATGCAAAAGCCTTTGATCTCTTACTCCACCCTGGAGTTTGGTCGAGGAGTTTGGGCCTTTGGTCATCTGTTACCTGAAAGTTTGAATCTTACTACGAAGCCTCGAAAGTCGAAACTCAAAAAAAAAAAAAAAAGGCAGCCCGGTGCATGTAGCTCCCGCTTGCGCAGGGTCCGGGGAAGGAACTCAATTCATATAAAAATCAGCAAGAGTAGAGAGGATTTGGATAGCTCCACATTTTTTAATCTTCTTAGTCCTTTCACCTTGCTAATACAAAATGTGTGAATCCTGATGCTAACTCTGTGGAGTAGGAGAAGAAACTACCTCAAGTTAAGGTGAGACCCAGGCCTGAAAAGGGGAAATCGCTCTGGAGTCGGCTCACGAACAAGGTATGACCTGAATCTTGTTTACTCTTCGCACTTGTGATTTTCTTGGGTGGTATGGCCATATGAGCATTCTTTTACTTGCCTACTTTATGTGCACAGAAACTGGAATTGGGATTCTTGATTTCTCTTTGTTCGTGTTAATTCTGGACCTGCTAATTTAATCAAGGCAAGGAATCTTGGTTAGAGCATCATGTGGCATCCTAGAGTAGAGGAGGAATCTTGGGCAAATGTTGGCAGCAGTACACACGCCCTTGTTGCTCGTGGGTCTTTCCGAAATCTGCATCATATTTTGAAGCGAAAGTGTGTGGAAATCAGGAGGTCATCTGTTACCTGAAAGTTTGATTCTGACTATGAAGCCTCGAAAATCGAAACTCAATTCATATAAAAATCGGCAAGAGTAGAGAGGAGTTGGATAACTCCACATTTTTCAATCTTGTTAGTCCTTTCACCTTGCTAATACGAAATGTGTGAATCCTGATGCTAACTCTGTGGAGTAGGAGAAGAAACTACCTCAAGTTAAGGTGAGACCCAGGCCTGAAAAGGGGAAATCGCTCTGGAGTCGGCTCAAAAACAAGGTATGACCTGAATCTTGTTTACTCTTCGCACTTGTGATTCTTGGGTGGTATGACCAGCATTCTTGTACTTACCTATTTTATGTGCATGGAAACTGGAATTGGGATTCTTGATTTCTGTTTGTTCATGTTAATTCTGGACCTGTTAGTTTAACCAAGGCAAATGTGGCAAATGTGACCTGTTAGTTTAACCAAGGCAAAAGAGCAATCATGTGGCAAATGTGAACTGTTAGTTTAATTCTGGACCTGTTAGTTTAACCAAGGCAAGTCAACTGCATAGAAGATCTTGGTTTGAGCATCATGTGGCATCCTAGAGTAGAGGAGGAATCTTGGGCAAATGTTGGCAGCAGTACACACGTCCTTGTTGTTTGTGGAAATCAGGAGGTCATGTCCTGATTACTGCAATATTTTTGTAACAGAGCCTGAAGTCGAATGTACGATCTTCCTTTGTAAACAGATATTGCTATCAAAAGATTTAGTCTAGACATTAGTTCAGGACTGCATAGCCAAATATAATTTCTGTAAATAATTTGCCATTTACATGCAAAATCTCTGACCACTTCAGGATTTGGTTGAGAAGTTTCGCCATTTGGTTGATTGGTACCTGGAACTCGCTCAGAAGCCTCAGAATATAATTTCTTTTAAATAGTTGCTGAAAATAAAGAGCTTTGGACTTGAACGTTTGTGGTCTTGCTATTACATTCTTGTTTTTTTTACTGGGAAAAGGAAAATGCTTGGTTTCTTGTTGATTCTGTACAATTGTAAGACTGCCCGGATGTATGGACTTTAACTTCGTTCTCTTCATTTCTTGTCAAATAGATTTTTCGTAGAGAAGGAAGGCAAATATGTTCAGAACATGTGAAGCACCAGGTTTGTCTCCATTTTACCTAGTGTGATTTTCAAATTTGAAGTGCGTGAAATATCAGGATGAAAGTCCGAGATCACAAGATACTTTGATTCATGGTTCCTGTATGATGAACTGTTCAGAAAGATTATTTTCTCTTTTATGGATACTAAATTTTATGTTAACTCTTGGTTGTGATAGTTTGATGGAAGCTGAATCGTACTTGTACTGTTGTTGAGTTTATCAGACATTAATTTCTTTCTCTTCATTTCTTATCAAATAGATTTTTCATAGAGAAGGAAAGCAAATAGGTTCAGCACATGTGGAGCACCAGGTTTGTCAACATTTTGCCTAATGTGATGTTCAAATTTGAAGTGCATGAAATATCAGGATGAAAGTCTGAGATCACAAGATACTTGATTCATGGTTCCTGTATGATGAACTGTTCAGACAGATTATTCTCTCTTTTATGGATAGTAAATTGTATACCAAATTGATGGAAGCTAAATCGTACTTGTACTGTTGTTGAGTTTATCAGACATTAACAGATATCTTCTTCTTTTCTTATTGAACAGCAACAGATCAATATCAGTGATGGGATTATATATGGCAGTGGTTTTAAAAACTGAATATTGGAATAAAAACTAACTTTCCATCACCTTTTAGATATGTTGTTTCCATGTTAAAAAATACTCCGTAATTTGAATTCTTGTATTTGTGTGGTTCTTGCAGACACGTCCCATCAATGAAGTAAGGATTCGTTATATGGTTTCTTCTAACGAGGCGAACCATCTTGATGCCTATTCGGAAATTAGACTGGTGATTGGAGATGGGGAGTGTTTCTACAGGAGCTTCATATTTTCCTACCTAGTAATTGACCTCCTCTCTTTTTCTTAGCATATGATGTAGGTTTAGTTATTTAACTTTCTCTGTTTATGCGAATGTACAACAGGAGCAAGTTATTGATAGGCAGGACACAGATGAGGAACATCGTCTCCTTCATGTTGTTGAAAGAATGTCTGTGCAACATGCAATTCTTGGATGGAACTCTGAGTTTTCCAGGACCAGCAGAGTAAGTTCTCACCTTCTCCATATTTGTTCTTTCTTGGATAAACATGCTTGCAAGGGATGATGATTCTCTTCAGGTTACAAAGTACACTTCAAGCATCATCTGGCATCTCACTATCTTTGTTTGTCATTTGCAGGAGATGCACAATTTTTAACAGTAGTGGCATGCCGTCACAGTTTTACACAATGTTGGCACAAACTCAAATTTGAAGCTTATTATGAAGTTAACAACCCGATTGTAACAACAACCTTAAGAGAAATTTACTTGCAAAGGAACAACAGCAATATAACTGGGAAATAACATAATTTTATGCTTGTTTGAGCACTGCAACAATGCACGCCTGCTGGTTATTATTGTACAGCCACCTCACTGTTCTGTTACTATGCTATAGTATAGAGAGAATTCCTTATTTAACACCATGTCTAAATTTTATGCCCTATTTGACATCGACAAATAATTTCTTACCTATATAACAACGAGTCTAAATTTTATGCCTTTTATAACACTTCTGTCCATTTTGAGCCTAAATAACACCTGAAAAGACCCTTTTACCCTCTTGTAGTATGTTTGTGCGCGTGTGTGTGCTGTTGCATCTGTGTGCGTGCGCACATGTGTGTGCTACTGTGTGTGTGTTTTTTGCTACTGTGTGTGTACGTGTGTGTTTGCTACTACTGCGTGTGTGTACGTGTGTGCGCGCGTTGTTGCGTGCCTATGTGCTGCATGCGTCCCTGTTGCTACGTGTGCTGCTGGGTGTCTGCGTGTGTGTTGCCTGTGAGTGAGTGTGCTACGTGTGTGCGGTGTTGTGTGTGTGCGTGTGCGTGCGTGTTGCTGCTTGTGTATGTGCTGTTTTTTTTGCGGGTGTGTGTATGTGCTGCTGTGTGTGCTACTGCCCTCTCTCACTGATACTGCGTGTGAGTTACTGCCTCGCACACACACATAACACATGAGGGGCAAAAGGGTCTTTTTAAGTGTCATTTAGGCTTAAAATGGATGAGAGTGTTATAAAAAGCATAAAATTTAGATTCGTTGTTAAATAGGGAAGAAAAAGTTTTTCAGTGTTTAATAGGGAAACTAATTTTAAGATAGTGTTAAATAAGGAATTGTTTCTATAGTATATCTGTAATGACTGAAGCTTCTCAGGGAGCTGTCTTAGCTGTGTTCCTTTATATCTTGCCATTGATCAATATTGTGCATGTATTATTGTAACCTATGGTATGTAATGATTATCAACCATGAATAATCGAGTTGCTGATTCTTTCAGGCATTTAAGGAGCTGATTGAGAAAGTAATGAGATGGAAGAGCACGGAATCAACTAGCAGGTTTTTGATCTCTTGGTTTTCTGCAATTCCATCAAGTATTGTAGATGAACACATTCCATCTCACTGACATAATATGTGCCATTTTTAGTTGCCGTAAAGAGGAACTTCTCCAGTTCTTCAGCACGTATGATGAGACGCAAGACAGTGAGAGAAAAACCCTTGAACTTACATTTCCTTCTGTTCATCGTAATTCATGTTTCTGACACATTTTATTGGTTAGTTTTTGCTTTCCTCAGATTACTAGTAGCTATTCACATATGCTCGCACAGTGAGGATTATGTACCGAATATACCAGAGGTCGACCAAGGAAATTGCAGTCTGGAAGATGTCAGTATCAGCATCCCTTGCCTTACATTACCTCCTGCTGAATTTCCATTGTTGGATACACGACACTCATTTTACCTGACTTGTTGTTGCACAAACAGTGGTGCTTGGAGCACGTCATTCCAGCTCATGTGGACGCGGACCATGTTATGTTGGTGGCTTTGGCCACAGCGCTTGAGGTCCCCCTCAGAGCGGAATCATTCCAACAAGGATATGCTCGAGATATCTACACTGGTCCTGGATTTCCCCGTCCGAGTGTGACCCTGCTGTACACGGAAATCACTACAACATCATCTACCCACGTGCTCCTTCTGCTGAGAGTTCAAGTCATCAAGTTTCCCAGAGAGGTCCTGCTGGTCAGAGTTGAAGCCATCAGGCCTCCCAGAGAGAACATGCTGCTGATCAGAGTTCAAGTCAAGAGACTTCCTAGAAAGAACATCCTGCTGATCAGAGTTGAACATCCTGTTGCTGCCGTTGAATGAGAGTGTTGCTGAGTTAGTGGTATAGAGTTAGAGTAGATGCACCGATGACGTTGGGGTAGGCATAGGATATACTTACTTGTGCATCCTTCTCCTGTTGGCTGGTATTAGTTGAACATCCTTCTGCTGCTGATGAATACAGTAATGAAGCAGATAGCCATATACTTGTGCATTCTTTCTGGTGCCACTGGATTGATCAATTGGCACATATACAAGGATGAATGCAATCGTTTAATTAGTTTCCCTGATTAGTTTATTTGTGATTCTTTGTGTCTGTGCTGGTTACCCTGCTTGTGTCTGAACCTGTATGATAATCCAATATATTCCAATAGTAGACTGTAGAATTGTACATGCTGTGCATCTTTGAGACTTTGAACCGTTCCAAGTCATCTGAAGAAGATGAACATTTTATACTCTTTCGCTTGCATCGTCCCAAGTTGTGGAAACCGCAATCTTTAGTAGTGTCATCCATGGCCGGATCCAGCTCTCGGACGACGACGAAGGAGAAGAAGGAAAATGGAACAACTGTGTATTGGTACCAGACATCAACATCTGGAGGCTTCAGAATTGCTGCAGTCCTGAGATATGGAGTACTTATAATTCATCTTCAGAGTTCAGATTGGATTGGATCCACGTGAAAGGATTCGAGATGTCATTTACAGAGCGGGGCAGCTTCCTGAAGAGCATACGTTCCAATAAATGATTGCTCATCTTCCTAGTTCTGATCCCCGTTGGAAGAAACTACTGGGATAGAGCAACTTTTTCTGTGCCATACGACCTTTTCACTAATTGGATAAATTGCATCAAATCGGAGAGACAGAACCACACACGGACAAGAATGATCTCTGATACAATCAAAAGTTACATCAAAGACGTGGTTGGTTGCTCGCATCCCCATGTAGGCTCCGGGAGACCAAATTCGCCCTTTTGGTTAGCTGGGTTGCATTGACATCTTGGCCCGCATGAACCTCAGAGCACCGCTCAGCCAGCCCCTGAGAAACCCCCAAATCGGCAATTTCCCGGGAGCCAAGCTCTCCGTGTGCATGGAGGGGAACGCGGCATCAAGCTCGTGCAATCGGGGAGAGCGCGAACGCACGAGTCCCTGAAAAATTGGTGGGAGTAATTTCGTTAGCTCTCGCCAATTTCCTCCGCCTATTTAACCCCCCCCCCCCCCCCGACTCACTGCCTTAACTTGCCGCACCATTCCCCTTCCCTCCCATATGAACTTTCCGCCCCAGGAAACTTCCTCCCCCAACGTCCATGTCCGTTTTCATGCTAGTATGGTAGATTTGGCAGTGTGTTGAGCTTCATGATCAATCCATGCTAGCGCGGCAGATTTGGTAGTGTGTTGAGCTTCATGATTAATTCATGTTAGTATGGTAGATTTAGTAGTGTGTTCATCTTAATGATCAATCCATGCTAGCATGGTAGATGCATTATTCTTGTTCGGTTAGTTCTGATACTAACCATTGTAGGCAATGACCAAGGAAGAGTATATTCAGGCCCTTATTTTGTCGGACATCAAACAAACCTTTGCCTCCTATGTTGAGAATGACCATCGTTAACTCAGGATGCAAAGGTGTTTTAGAGGCCTCACTTGTGTTCTTTAGTGGTGGCGATGCATGTGGCTGATACCAAGGTGGCCATTAAGGCATTAAGGCTGCCAAGGCATCGTTGAGGGGGTCAATGAAAGGGAATGGGATGAAATGAGATCCTTCCATGTCCACATTTGTCATGTACAAGATGTTTAATATCATTATGGGAGAAGTGAGGACTAATAAGGGCTTCCAGGAGGTGCATCTGAACATTGTTGCCAAGATGGTCTTTGCACTACAAAAAAAATACACTTCTGTGATGATACATGTTTGTCACAGTAGGTCGCGTTTTTTGTCATGCATGTACATCCATGACAAATTTATGACAGAATCAAGATAGTCATACCTGTGCTGTCGTAGAAGTGTTCCATGACATTACCAAAATTATCATCACGGAAGTGTCCACTTCCATGACGATAAATCGCGCGTCACAGAAGTGCTTTCGTCAAGGGTGACCGACACGTGGCATCCACCGTAACGGAACGCCGTTAAGCTATCGGGTCGGATTTTGGATCCGATAACCCGTTAACAGCCCCGACCAATGGGAAATTTCCACGTGTAAAATTCTGATTGGCCGAAGAGAACACCTGTCAGCTCGTCAGTGGGCCATATGTCGCCCGTCCATTGGAGGAGACATGCCTATGGTACGTCGACATGTGGCTGGGCCCAACAGAGGCCCATATAGGTTAAAAAGGCCGGCCCAGTCAAAGGCCCGTAGAACTTAATCAGGTATTAATAGGCCAGCCCAATAACGGCCTGCTTAATAAATGCCCATTTACAGCCCGAAATCAGATCTGGCCCGTTAATTGTTCGCCCAATATTTGGGCCCATTTGCGGCCCGAAGCCAGATCTGGCCCGTTAATTGTTCGCCGAATATTCGGGCCCAACTACAGCCTAGTGACTTTCGGCCTGTTAGAGGCCTGATGAAGACATGGGCCCATTTCAGCCCGGTGTGACTTTCGGCCTGGGAATGGCCCGTGCTGCCCATGGGCCATATATGGTCCGACGGGACATCGGGCCCACTAACGGCCGTGCTAAAGGTGGCAACAGCTAAGCCCAACGTGACTTTGGGCCTGTTAAAGACCTGTCGCGTAATTCGCCCGTTGATGCTCAGACTAAGCTTTCGCCTCTTAAAGGCCCATGATATCGATGGGCCAACTAAAGGCGCGAGATATGTTTTGGCACAGTAACGGCCGTGAGCTAATCGGGCCCATAACGGCTCGGTCTACATTTCACCTCTTCAAGGCCGTCGACGACTAGTGAAAATTGAGGCCCAACATGCATTTTAGCTCGCTAAAGGCCCGTGGTTTCATCTCGGCCGTAACGAGCCGATACAATATTCAGCTCATTAATGGCCCAACGCTACTGGCCAAACTAAGCGTTAGGTCGACAAAAGGCCCAACTAAAATATAGGCGATGTAAGTTTGGGCTCGACGCAATGTGTGAAGGCCCCAATCATTCGGGCCCAAGAAAGACGCAGGCCGGCCCAATTGTGGCCCGCTAAAAACCTAGCCCGTTATCGAATGTTTCGGCCCGGTCGACTACATCTGATTTTTTTTTAGATAGCGAATGATGGCAGTAACTAGTAGGAATTAAGAACAAACCTAATCTATACAATAAAGAAATTACGGCATAGTAACTAAGAATAAACCTACACTATACAATAAAGGATTTAAGATATATTACATCCACTGGGCATCGAAGTTCGCCACCAGTGATCATAAAGCGCAACGAAGAAGCGATTACAAAAAATCGGGCACCATTGCAGCGTAACAAAATAATATTGAACGAGACCACTTCCAAGACAGTTCAAGAAAGGTTAGCCTTGAGAACTGCTGCATAAAGTCTTGAGCAAGGCTGTGAGACCGCCTAGCATGTCGGTCATAGCTTCCAGGTGTAGCTGTTTAGCGATGAGGTTCTCATTGGTGTTCTCCGCAATCTTTCTTAGAGATAGGACTTCAAGTTGAAGTTGAGTTGCAGAATGCCTTTCTGCTAGAACTTGGGATGAAGAAGTCGAACTGATTCAGACAACGAATTATGCGAGCTTGTCTGACTGTTAGTCTCAAGTAACTTGAACAATGCATCAAGACAAGACTTTGGGGTTGTCTCGCTATCTTCAAGATGTTTTGCCTTCTTTGCTGCAATATATGTTGGGTTTGTCTCACAGCCTTCAGCAGACTTGTGCATGCCATCAGGCATATCACCTTGAAACAAAGCAGAGAGATGACAGGTTTTGCACGTGTATAAACAAAGATGATAACTGTTCTGTCAATTCTATCCAATTTCAAATTAGAAAATAAATAGTAAGTTCAAAATATCAATAGCATAATTTGGCATTGTTCATAATGCGGGAGCTTCACCACACTCTTGGATTATCATGTCAACATAACAAGCATAGATGAAGGCAAAGAAAATCATTGTATCTATTTTGGATAATGTGCATGGCATGTTGTTCATATCATCGGCCACATCAAGAAGATAAAACAGGAGATGACAAGGTGCAAGCGTGGGCTGCTTCACCACACAATTGGATTATAGATCCACAAAACCAAGCATACATATAGGGAGTATTAAGTAATGTGCATGGTATGAATAAGAAATTTGGTTTTACAAGTAAAACTTAGAACTTACGGTTCTTACAAACATGCATTTTGGTAGAAACAGCAAACTAAACAGCAGTAAATGATAGGGAGTATGAGCAAATTAAACAGCAGTTGAGGATAAAGGCTTTAGAAGGACTGACTTACATTAACAGTTAACACCGGCTTTATAATGCCCTTCTCCGTGTCAACGGAAGGATAACTCAAGAATTTCAGCACATAATCTTCTTCATAAGCATTGCCTGTACTCTACATTATGTAGAGAGTAATTATAGATATGATAATACTGGAAGGGATAGATGATAATGAAGATAAGATGCAGATTGATGCTACATAATCAACTACCAATCCCTGGAAGTACAAGCGTTACAGGACAAAATGTATTGACAAGAGCAATGGGCTATACTTCAGACCGGCATTGTGCATGTATTCTACTTGTTGGTAAGATTAAATATAAATATGATCTTTTTAGTAAATGGTGGGCGAGGAGATAAGATGCGAATGCTACAAAATGAACCAATCCCTCTTCCCATAATACAAGAGTGTTTTGAACACTTTGTGTCTTGTACAAAACGTTCTTATATTATGGGACGAGGGAGAAGTTGTTAATGTAAATACAGTGATAGACCACGTTCAGTCCTTACAAGAGGACTGCAGAGCTAAACCTCTTCAAAAGCATCGGGTTGATTCTAAATTTGTGAAGAGTCCATACGGATCTTATAATGTCCACCAAATGGGCGATTACGAGGCTAACATGTGCGGTGATGCTACATAATCAAACAACTATGAAAGTAAGTATGGTCATACAGGGCAAGAGGTACTCACAAGAGCAATGCGATGTGTAGTATAGTTGCGAGATTCATGGGTCCCTTGAGAACGAATGTTCTTACGCTAACATTTTCAGTACAAGTGAGACATTAAGGCAAATACAGAAATGTAGTTCAAATTGTGATGTGATATCATAGACGGTACCTTACGCTGCAGCCGAGACCAATGTGTAACAAGATTATTCCAGTCACCGTCGGATAAATGTAGCACGGAGACTTTACAGAAATTTCGTTCGAGGCTTGCCATCGAAGTGCGCTTGCCTCGGTAGGAACGATACTTCATCAACGAGTGCTTGAAAAGCGCAACCAACTCTTGCTCGTCATCACAATCCAGTTTGCTCCTCGCCTATTTAAAAGAATGAAATCTTGTGTCTTCATCGTGAAACATATGCAATGATGACCATGAATAACATTAGTACATTACTTACGCGTAAGTTGCGGAGGAAGATGGAAATTGTTACGTATGCGGTATAATCTTTCCATGAAGGAAAGATGCGCACAAAGTTCCCGACAACAACATAAGCTTCGTCTTCTAAACTGGGAAGAAATGGAACAGGGTCCTATTTGCTGCAATTGGGGCTCTCTCGGTTCGAAAAGGATTTGGCAACTGGATTTTGTGTACTCTTTCTTTGGAATGGGGTTTTTGCATCGTATAGCTGGTGCTATGTCAACGGCATAATCATCTTGTTTGCTGTAGTTGGGGTCTGCTGAGTTGGGGCATCGAAATGACCAATGTAGTAGGGCTAGAGTCTGCTAGAGTTGGGGTATTTTGTGGGTCGGGTGATATTGCAACTACACCTAATGGGCTATTTGATTTATCGGTGCCACTACCTTTTCCAAATACTTTGCTTGTGCTCCTCCACGATCAGCAATCGCCCTCTTCCTTTTGAGCGTCGATACACAAGAACAACATTTGAATGGATAAATATGGTATGATGACAGATGGAATATGTCTTTGAAAATGGATAGGCGGGCGTATTCACATACGATGTGTAAACTAAGCTAATGGCAGTTCAACAAAGTAGAAGCAATGCAAAGCATCGATTCACGAGATATGTGCGAGCAATGTAACCTTGGAAAGTTAGAGCAAGTACCTTGATGGGTGAATAAGATAGGGCATATTCCTCTGACTCCTCCACTAGGGAGCTACATTGACTTAGGTCTCCCTCTAGCTCAGAATCACTGTTAGGATCATATTCTAAGCATGAATCTGTAGGTGGAGAGCGTTTGCATTGCATTGCATCCAGACTTGATTTCAGTCCCTTAATGCCAAGTTTGACAGCCATGGCATTGTTCTGCTTTATTCTTTTCATGCGCAAGCTCATAATCATTATGATGCTGTTCAGAATCTGAGATTCATGAAAACATAAAAAGTAGTCAGATTATCTATGGAATGCATTGCAGATTCAACTCGGAGAGTGTCTCCCTATAAACCCCTACGTATGCAAAGTTCACCTCCCCAACCATGCCGACTGGACCACACACGAAATACAAACCCTTATGTCTCTATAACAGCAGGCACACATTTCAAAACTGAAGTAGGAACATTAGAACCATATGAAATTCAGTATTTGAACAAATAAACTAAGCAATTATGAGTGGCGTAATGTTTAGCTTCAAGGGTGGAGTGTTGGTAGTGCGACACAAAGCAAGTAGGCAGATTGTATTCCATGTAAAAGATCAAAACCTATGTAAAAGCTGGAAATGACACTTTCTTTCTATACAATGCAAAGTTAGTTACCCACACATGATGGAAGAGATCACATAGAGAAATACTATTCACTCAGGTCTACGGTTCCAGTATTTAGAAACAGGGTGGTCCACCCTAAAAGAATATTGACAACAAATATGACAAGACAAGCATAGATGTAGTGAATCAATCATTTACTTGTGAGCTTATTAGGACAAGTATGCAGAATTGTAATCGCAGAAGAGACCGTCCCAAAATCTGTATGAAGAAGTTTGTCTAGCACTTATTGTTTGCAACTAATCGACGTGAATAATTGGATATATATCGAATGAGTAAGAAAGACAAGTAAAATTGTCAACAAACCTGGCTTGCAGTAGTAATCTGGGTAAATGTCACTACGACCAACAATCCAAAATGACTAGTTTCTGTTCCGAGGGCCGGAATTTTGAAAACCCTGTGAACTTTAGAGGTACTAATGATTACCGAAATACATCTGAACCATTAAGCGTAGGTAGCACTAAGCACACAACAAACCCTAATGACAGTCCTGCCTAATGAGTAATGAATCAATTAGAAAATGGGTGATGAGGAGTGGCTGCTGAGTGTTGAGGACGTATCTCAGGATAAATCGGGTTGGCTTGGTGGGTGCTGCACGCCTGAGCCCTGAACGGACTGGGAAGGTAGGCATGGCGGCGCGCCCGGGCAGCGGTGACGCTGTTGGGCGAGCGGCTCCTGGCCTCCTGTTAGTCCAGCGTCTCTGAAGGAAATATGCCCTAGAGGCAATAATAAAGTTATTATTTATTTCCTTATATCATGATAAATGTTTATTATTCATGCTAGAATTGTATTAACCGGAAACATAATACATGTGTGAATACATAGACAAACAGAGTGTCACTAGTATGCCTCTACTTGACTAGCTCGTTAATCAAAGATGGTTATGTTTCCTAACCATAGACATGAGTTGTCATTTGATTAAAGGGATCACATCATTAGGAGAATGATCTGATTGACATGACCCATTCCGTTAGCCTAGCACTTGATCGTTTAGTATGTTGCTATTGCTTTCTTCATGACTTATACATGTTCCTGTAACTATGAGATTATGCAACTCCCGTTTACCGGAGGAACACTTTGGGTGCTACCAAACGTCACAACGTAACTGGGTGATTATAAAGGAGTACTACAGGTGTCTCCAAAGGTACATGTTGGGTTGGCGTATTTCGAGATTAGGTTTTGTCACTCCGATTGTCGGAGAGGTATCTCTGGGCCCTCTCGGTAATGCACATCACTATAAGCCTTGCAAGCAATGTAGCTAATGAGTTAGTTACGGAACGATGCATTACGTAACGAGTAAAGAGACTTGCCAGTAACGAGATTGAACTAGGTATTGGATACCGACGATCAAATCTCGGGCAAGTAACATACCGATGACAAAAGGAACAACGTATGTTGTTATGCGGTTTGACCGATAAAGATCTTCGTAGAATATGTAGGAGCCAATATGGGCATCCAGGTTCCGCTATTGGTTATTGACCGAGAATAGTTCTAGGTCATGTCTACATAGTTCTCGAACCCGTAGGGTCCGCACGCAAGGTTTCGATGATGCTTATATTATGAGTTTATGAGTTTTGATGTACAGAAGGAGTTCGAGTCCTGGATGAGATCGGGGACATGACGAGGAGTCTCGAAATGGTCGAGACGTAAAGATCGATATATTGGACGACTATATTCGGAGTTCGGAAAGGTTCGAATGATTCGGTATTTTGAGTACCGGAGAGTTACGGAATTCGCCGGGAGAAGTATTGGGCCTTATTGGGCCTGCGGAAAGAGAGAGGGCTGCCTAGGGCAGGCCACGCGCCCAAAGGCCTAGTCCGAATTGGACTAGGGGAGGGCCGCACCCTTCTTCCCTTCCCTTCCTTCTCTCCTACTCCTACTAGGAAAGGAGGAGTCCTACTCCCGTGGGAGTAGGACTCCCCCTTGGTGCGCCCCTCCTAGGCCGCCACCTCCTCCCTTGCTCCTTTATATCTGGGGCAGGGGGCACCCCATGACACACAAGTTGATCTACGGATCGTTCCTTAGCCGTGTCGGTGCCCCCTCCACCATATTCCACTTGGTCATATCGTCGCGGAGCTTAGGCGAAGCCTGCGCCGGAGAAGTCATATCGTTGCGGAGCTTAGGCGAAGCCCTGCGTCGGTGGAGCATCATCATCGTCCCACGCCGTCGTCTTGTGGAACTCATCCCGACACTTTGCTGGATCGAGTCCGGGATCGTCATCGAGCTGAGCGTGTGCAGAACTCGAAGGTGCCGTCGTTCGGTGCTTGGATCGGTCGGATCGTGAAGACGTCGACTACATCAACCGCGTTGTTATAACGCTTCGCTTTCGGTCTCGAGGGTGCGTGGACAGACACTCTCCCCTCTCGTTGCTATGCCATCACCATGGTCTTGCGTGTGCGTAGGAATTTTTTGAAATTACTCGTTACCCAACAATGGCATCCGAGCCTGGTTTTATGCGTTGATGTCATATGCACGAGTAGAACACAAGTGAGTTGTGGGCGATATAAGTCATCTTGCTTACCAGCATGTCATACTTTGGTTCAGTGGTATTGCGAGATGAAGCGGCCGGACCGACATTACGCGTGCGCTTACGCGAGACTGGTTTCACCGCTTGAGCACTCGTTGCTTAAAGGTGACCGGCGGGTGTCTGTCTCTCTCACTTTAGTTGAACCGAGTGTAGCTACGCCCGGTCCTTGCGAAGGTTAAAACAGCACCAACTTGACAAACTATCGTTGTGGTTTTGATGCGTAGGTAAGAACGGTTCTTGCTCAGCCCGTAGCAGCCACGTAAAACTTGCAACAACAAAGTAGAGGACGTCTAACTTGTTTTTGCAGGGCATGTTGTGATGTGATGTGGTCAAGGCGTGATGCTATATTTTATTGTATGAGATGATCATGTTTTGTAACCGAGTTATCGGCAATCGGCAGGAGCCATATGGTTGTCGCTTTATTGTATGAAATGCAAGCGCCATGTAATTGCTTTACTTTATCACTAAGCAATAGCGATAGTCGTAGAAGCAATAGTTGGCGAGGCGACAACGATGCTACGATGGAGATCAAGGTGTCGCGCCGGTGGCGATGGTGATCATGACGGTGCTTGGAGATGGAGATCACAAGCACAAGATGATGATGACCATATCATATCACTTATATTGATTGCATGTGATGTTTATCCTTTATGCATCTTATCTTGCTTTGATTGATGGTAGCATTATAAGATGATCTCTCACTAAAATTATCAAGAAGTGTTCTCCACGAGTATGCACCGTTATGAAAGTTCTTCGTCTTTGAGACACCACGTGATGATAGGGTGTGATAGGCTCTACGTTCAAATACAACGGGTGCAAAACAGTTGCACACGCGAATACTCAGGTTAAACTTGACGAGCCTAGCATATAACAGATATGGCCTCGGAACACGGAGACCGAAGGTCGGCGTGAATCATATAGTAGATATGATCAACATAGTGATGTTCACCATTGAAACTACTCCATCTCACGTGATGATCGGACATGGTTTAGTTGATTTGGATCACGTAATCACTTAGATGACTAGAGATGTCTATCTAAGTGGGAGTTCTTAAGTAATATGATTAATTGAACTTTAATTTATCATGACCTTAGTCCCGGTAGTATTTTGCAAATTATGTTGTAGATCAATAGCTCGCGTTGTTGCTTCCCTATGTTTTTATATGTGTTCCTAGAAAATTGTATTGAAAGATGTTAGTAGCAATGATGCGGATTGGATCCGTGATCTGAGGTTTATCCTCATTGCTGCGCAGAAGAATTATGTCCTTAATGCATCGCTAGGTGACAGACCTATTGCAGGAGCGATCTGACGTTATGAGCGTTTGGCTAGCTCAATATGAGCGATCTGAGACGTTATGAGCGTTTGGCTAGCTCAATGTGATGACTACTTGATAGTTTAGTGCACCATGCTTAACGGCTTAGAATCGGGACTTCAAAGGCGTTTTGAGCGTCATGGACCATATGAGATGTTCCAGAATTGAAGTTAATATTTCAAGCAAATACCGAGTTGAGAGATATGAAGTCTCCAACAAGTTCTATAGCTAAAAGATGGAGGAGAATCGCTCAACTAGTGAGCATGTGCTCAGATTGTGCGAGTACTTCAATCGCTTGAATCAAGTGGGAGTTAATCTTCCGGATAAGATAGTGATTGACAGAATTCTCTAGTCACCATCACTAAGTTAGTAGAACTTCGTGATGAACTATAGTATGCAAGGGATGATGAAAAGATTCTCGAGCTCTTGGCGATGCTAAAATCGGCGAAGGTAGAAATCAAGAAAAACATCAAGTGTTGATGGTTGACAAGACCACTAGTCTCAAGGAAAATGGCAAAGGGAAGAAGGGAACTTCAAAAGGAACGGCAAGAAAGTTGCTGCTCGAGTGAAGAAGCCCAAGTCTAGACCTAAGCCCGAGACCGAGTACTTACACTGCATAGGAAATGGTCATTTGAAGCGGAAATACCCCAAATATTTGGTGGATAAGAAGGATGGCAAAGTGAACAAGGGTATATTTGATATACAGGTTGTTGATGTGTGCTTTACTAGTGTTTATAGTAGCCCCTAGTATTTGATACTTGTTCGGTTGCTAAGATTAGTAACTCGAAATGGGAGTTCTGAGAATAAACAGAGACTAGTTGAAGGGAAGTGACGATGAGTGTTGGAAGTAGTTCCAAGATTGATATGATCATCATCGCACACTCCTATACTATCGAGATTAGTGTTTATAGTAGCCCCGAGTATTTGATACTTGTTCGGTTGCTAAGATTAGTAACTCAAACAGGAGTTACTGAGAATAAACAGAAACTAGTTGAAGGGAAGTAACGATGAGTGTTGGAAGTAGTTCCAAGATTGATATGATCATCATCGCACACTCCCTATACTATCGGGATTAGTGTTGAACCTAAATAAATGTTATTTGGCGTTTGCATTGAGCATGGATATGATTTGATCATGTTTATTGCAATACGGTTATTCATGTAAGTTAGAGAATAATTATTGTTCTGCTTACATGAATAAAACCTTCTATGGTCATACACCCAATGAAAATGGTTTGTTGGATCTCGATCGTGTGATACACATATTCATAATATTGAAACCAAAAGATGCAAAGTTAATAATGATAGTGCAACTTATTTGTGGCACTGCCGTTTAGGTCATATTGGTGTAAAGCGCATGAAGAAACTCCATCTTGATGGATTTTGGAATCACTTGATTATGAATCATTTGATGCTTGCGAACCGTGCCTTTTGGGCAAGATGACTAAAACTCCGTTCTCGGAACAATGGAACAAGCTACTGACTTATTGGGAATAATACATACCGATGTATGCGATCCAATGAGTGTTGATGCTCGTGGCAAGTATCGTTATTTTCTGACCTTCACAAAGATGATTTGAGCAGATATGGGTATATCTACTTGATGAAACACAAGTCTGAAACATTTGAAAAGTTCAAAGAATTTCAGAGTGAAGTGAAGAATCATCGTAACAAGAAAATAAAAGTTTCTACGATATGATCGCAGAGGAAAAATATTTGAGTTGCGAGTTTGGCCTTCAGTTAAAACAATGTGGAATAGTTTCACAGCTCACGCCACATGGAACACCATAACGTAATGGTGTGTCCGAGCGTCATAACCGCACTTTATTTGATATGGTGCGATCTATGATGTCTCTTATCAGTTTACCACTATCGTTTTGGGGTTATGCATTAGAGACAGCTGCATTCATGTTTAATAGGGCACCATCTAAATCCGTTGAGACGACACCGTATGAACTATGGTTTAACGAAGAGACCTAAGTCGTCGTTTCTTAAAGTTTGGAATTGTGATGCTTATGTGAAAAAGTTTTCACCTGATAAGCTCGAACCCAAATCGGAAAAGTGCGTCTTCATAGAATACCCAAAGGTAACTATTGGGTACACCTTCTATCACAGATCCGAAGGCAAGTTTTTCGTTGCTAAGATGGATCCTTTCTAGAGAAGAAGTTTCTCTCGAAAGAAGTGAGTGGGAGGAAAGTAGAACTTGATGAGGTAATTGTACCTTCTCCCTTATTGGAAAGTAGTTCATCACAGAAATCAGTTCCAGTGATTCCTACACCAATTAGTGAGAAAGTTAATGATGATGATCATGAAACTTCAGATCAAGTTGCTACCAAACCTCGTAGGTCTTCCAGAGTAAGATCCGCACCAGAGTGGTACGGTAATCATGTTCTGGAAGTCATGTTACTAGACCATGATGAACCTACGAACTATGAGGAAGCGATGATGAGCCCAGATTCCGCGAAATGGCTTGAGGCCATGAAATCTGAGATAGGCTCCATGTATGAGAACAAAGTATGGACTTTGATTGACTTGCTCTATGATCAGCAAGCCATGTTAAATAAATGGATCTTCAAGAGGAAGATGGACACCGATAGTAGTGTTACTATCTACAAAGCTCGACTTGTTGCAAAAGGTTTTCGACAAGTTCAAGGTGTTGAATACGATGAAATTTTCTCACTCGTAACGATGCTTAAGTCTATCCGAATCATGTTAGCAATTGCCACATTTTATGAAATCTGGCAAATGGATGTCAAAACTGCATTTCTTAATGGATTTATTAAAGAAGAGTTGCATAGATGCAACCAGAAGGTTTTGTCAATCCTAAAGATGCTAACAAAATGTGCAAGCTCCAGCGATCCATCTATGGACTGGTGCAAGCATCTCAGAGTTGGAATATATGCTTGATGGTTCGATCAAAGCATATGGTTTTATACAGACTTTTGGAGAAACCTGTATTTACAAGAAAGTGAGTGGGAGCACTACAACATTTCTGATAAGTATATGTGAATGACATATTGTTGATCGGAAATAATGTAGAATTATTCTGCAAAGCATAAAGGAGTGTTTGAAAGGAGTTTTTTTCAAAGAAAGACCTCGGTGAAGCTGCTTACATATTGAGCATCAAGATCTATAGAGATAGATCAAGACGCTTGATATGTTTTTCAATGAATACATACCTTGACAAGATTTTGAAGTAGTTCAAAATGGAACAGTCAAAGAAAGAGTTCTTGCCTGTGTTGCAAAGGTGTGAAATTGAGTAAGACTCAAATCCCGACCACGACGTAAAATAGAAAAGAGAATGAAAGTCATTCCCTATGCCTCGATCATAGGTTCTATAAAGTATGCTATGCTATGTACCGGACTTATTGTATACCTTGCTCTGAATTTGGCAAGGAGTACAATGGTGATCTAGGAGTAGATCATTTGGACATTGGTCAAGAACATCCTTAGTGAGGACTAAGGAAATATTTCTCGATTATGGAGGTGATAAAAAAAAGCCCGTCGTAAAGAGTTACATCGATGCAAGCATTTTACACTGATCCAGATGACTCTAAGTCTCAATCTGGATGCATATTGAAAGTGGGAGCAATTAGCTAGAGTAGCTCCGTGCAGAGCATTGTAGACATAGAATATTTGCAAAATAGATACGGCTCTGAATGTGACAGACCCGTTGACTAAGCTTCTCTCACGAGCAAAACATGATCATACCTTAGTACTCTTTGGGTGTTAATCACATAGCGATGTGAACTAGATTATTGACTCTAGTGCAAGTGGGAGACTGAAGGAAATATGCCCTAGAGGCAATAATAAAGTTATTATTTATTTCCTTATATCATGATAAATGTTTATTATTCATGCTAGAATTGTATTAACCGGAAACATAATACATGTGTGAATACATAGACAAACAGAGTGTCACTAGTATGCCTCTACTTGACTAGCTCGTTAATCAAAGATGGTTATGTTTCCTAACCATAGACATGAGTTGTCATTTGATTAAAGGGATCACATCATTAGGAGAATGATCTGATTGACATGACCCATTCCGTTAGCCTAGCACTTGATCGTTTAGTATGTTGCTATTGCTTTCTTCATGACTTATACATGTTCCTGTAACTATGAGATTATGCAACTCCGTTTACGGAGGAACACTTTGGTGCTACCAAACGTCACAACGTAATGGGTGATTATAAAGGAGTACTACAGGTGTCTCCAAAGGTACATGTTGGGTTGGCGTATTTGAGATTAGGTTTTGTCACTCCGATTGTCGGAGAGGTATCTCTGGCCCTCTCGGTAATGCACATCACTATAAGCCTTGCAAGCAATGTAGCTAATGAGTTAGTTACGGAATGATGCATTACGTAACGAGTAAAGAGACTTGCCGGTAACGAGATTGAACTAGGTATTGGATACCGACGATCAAATCTCGGGCAAGTAACATACCGATGACAAAAGGAACAACGATGTTGTTATGCGGTTTGACCGATAAAGATCTTCGTAGAATATGTAGGAGCCAATATGGGCATCCAGGTTCCGCTATTGGTTATTGACCGAGAATAGTTCTAGGTCATGTCTACATAGTTCTCGAACCCGTAGGGTCCGCACGCTTAAGGTTTCGATGATGTTATATTATGAGTTTATGAGTTTTGATGTACCGAAGGAGTTCGAGTCCCGGATGAGATCGGGGACATGACGAGGAATCTCGAAATGGTCGAGACGTAAAGATCGATATATTGGACGACTATATTCGAGTTCGGAAAGGTTCGAATGATTCGGTATTTTTCGAGTACCGGAGAGTTACGGAATTCGCCGGGAGAAGTATTGGGCCTTATTGGGCCCTGCGGAAAGAGAGAGGGCTGCCTAGGGCAGGCCGCGCCCCAAGGCCTAGTCCGAATTGGACTAGGGGAGGGCCGCACCTTCTTCCCTTCCCTTCCTTCTCTCCTACTCCTACTAGGAAAGGAGGAGTCCTACTCCGGTGGGAGTAGGACTCCCCCTTGTCGCGCCCTCCTAGGCCGCCACCTCCTCCCTTGCTCCTTTATATACGGGGCAGGGGGCACCCCATGACACACAAGTTGATCTACGGATCGTTCCTTAGCCGTGTCGGTGCCCCCTCCACCATATTCCACTTCGGTCATATCGTCATGAGCTTAGGCGAAGCCCTGCGCGGAGAAGTCATATCGTCGCGGAGCTTAGGCGAAGCCCTGCGTCGGTGGAGCATCATCATCGTCACCACGCCGTCGTGCTGACGGAACTCATCCCCGACACTTTGCTGGATCGGAGTCCGGGGATCGTCATCGAGCTGAACGTGTGCTGAACTCGGAGGTGCCATACGTTCGGTACTTGGATCGGTCGGATCGTGAAGACTTACGACTACATCAACCGCGTTGTCATAACGCTTCCGCTTACGGTCTACGAGGGTACGTGGACATACACTCTCCCCTCTCGTTGCTATGCCATCACCATGATCTTGCGTGTGCGTAGGAAATTTTTTGAAATTACTACGTTCCCCAACAGCAACCATCATTTCACTCTTATGTCTCAGCTTCCTCTCTTGAAGAAAACCCCCACTCGCTTTGCTTCTCCCTCATCTCGTTCCTCCTTTCACTCTTCTCTCTCAGCTTCCTCTCTTGGATGGACGCCGGAGCACCGCCGACGTGATGTCTATGGCTCGCCAAAACCGCCGAGGCTCATGGTACGAAGAAGCGCAAGCACCCTTGAGATTACCGCAGACAAGCTCAAAGCCATCGCCTGTCCAAGCCCCCTCTCGGGATCCCTCATTAAGCAAGTCCGGTAATGTCTCTTGTTTACGATCTTTTCTCGATCTTGATCGTGTTTTTCATCTAACACGCAGTACTAGTACTGGTAGTACAACTTTCTGGGTGATCTTGCATGTGATTTTACTGTGCCAAATGATGGTTCTAAATTCCTCTTTTGACCAAAACATGCGAGAGGTTGACACTGATTTCTTATAGATTACTTTCAACTACTCCCTCTGTCCCAAATTTCTTGTCTTAGATTTGTCTAGATGTGGATGTATCTAATACTAAAATGTGACTTGATACATCCGTATCTAGACAAATCTAAGACAAGAATTTTGGGACGGAGGGAGTACTTTATGAACTTCAATGCTACCTTTTAAGAGGGTATATTTGCCTCAGTAACTTGTGTTATGGATATTGCATGTAATCCCTCTGCTCTCATGCCTTTGAAGACATGTTCTAGTGTCTTCGTTCGCTCATTTCTGTGCGTATATGTAGTCATATATGGAGTATAATATCGAAAATCATCTTATATTTCTGAACGGAGGTAGTAATGAAATATGGTTTCTGAATTAGAACCAGGTCCGCGGTGGAGATGAAGTTCTCAAAGTCATGTCGTGTGAACTGGAAGACCTGATGATGAGTTCTACTGCTGAACTATCCAGCTGCTGTGTCCTTGTCGCCACGTGTCTTGAACTAGTGTTTTCCTGTAGCATTGTTGCCAGGCGTGTTCTTGAGGCTGTACTTGACCACAACAATTTCCTGGTTGTGCCTTCGATTATGAAGGGTGTGGTTCTTGTAAAGCTTCCCAACAAATCTGATGCGACCTGTCTTCATCATCATGTTTATGAGTGGAAAGACCACTCTGTTAGGTTCTCCAAGGTTGACAAGATGGTGATGGTGCATGTAGACATCTCACACGAAGTCCATGGCCTAGTCAGTTATGCGGGGTTCATCCCGTAGGTTGGTGGCAAGAAATAGTCTGCAGAGTTTAGTTAGTGCAACTTTGCTTGTCTGTAGTAAGTACTATTGTTCAGTACTTGATTTGTGTTTGTGAACCCTGTATTGTTTATTAGTACTGCCGCTTTTGGTGTGTGGTCAGTCTTGAGAACGGTCTATGTTAATGTCTGTCCACTCAATTCAGTCTGTACATTTTGAAGTATCCAGATCATATTTTTTGTGAGGACGGTTTATCAATTATGATTACACTCCAATATCTGTATGCATTGCAGGGTTTATCGCACCCACCAGGATTTCCAGTCCCATGGATGTTCGGTCCATACGATTTGTCATGACCTTTGGACTGTCCTGCTTGTGGGAGTAGGAAGGGCCCCTGCATGCCACGCGTAGTTGGACGATCAATCTTCTGTTTAGTACTTCAACATAGTGATTTCCTGGTAAGGATTCACTCGTTTCACATCAAGTAAATCTTATTGATTTACTATCTAAATCTTATTGATTTAATGTCATGTTTTCTTTCTTTTCCTGCAATTTTATGATGCAGGTTTTGCCATGTGACATTCATCACAGAATAAACTGTTTGGTTTGCTCTACGATGTCTATTTTTGCAGGTTTCACTTCTTATGTCGTGTCAGTAATGAAGGCACTATCCATCACTTATATTACTGGAAAAAATTGGATCAGTCTGTTGTCTGAGTACAAGCTGAATCCCTATGATGAACTGCAGTTTGGTTTAACAAAAACGCCACAATTAGTCCTTCTCGCGTTTAAAAGAAATGAAGAAAAAAACTGGATCACGGTCACGGATCCTAGTCAAGTTAGAAAGCTGAGCATAGCTGTCACGCCCAATATGCGACCCTATCCAAAAGGAACTCGACGGTCCCACCAAGGATAGACCCGCATATTGAAACGCTTTTGCAAGGTGGATATCATTACATCAACATTACATAATACATAGGGATACATACATAAGGCACAAATGCCACAAGAGTACATCAACATCATATACAAGATCAACCTCCGACTACGGATGAAACATAAACAGAAACTCAAACAATATCCACCCTGCTAGCCCAGGCTGCCGACCTGGAACCTATCCCCTGATCGAAGAAGAAGCAGAAAAAGAACTCCAATACAAGCAAACATCGCTCTCACGTCATGATCATCGCAAACCTGTACCTGCAACTGGTGGTGTAGTAATCTGTGAGCCACGAGGACTCAGCAATCCCATTACCATGGGTATCAAGACTAGCAAAGCTTAAAAGGGTAAGGAAGAGGTAAAGTGGTGAGGTTGCAGCAGCGACTAAGCATGATATGGTGGCTAACCAACGCAAATGAGAGCGAGAAGAGAAACAAAGGAACGGTCGCCAACTAGTAATGATCAAGAAGTGATCCTGAACTCCTACTTACGTCAAACATAACCCAGAAACCGTGTTCTCCTCTCGATCAACCCCAAAAGAGACACTCACGGTTACGCACACGGTTGGTGTATTTTAGAAGAGTTTGCTTCAAGTTTACTACAACCGGATATTAACAAATTCCCATCTGCCACATAACCGCGGGCACGGCTCTCGAAAGTTTATACCTGCAGGGTGTCCCAACAAGCCCATGATAAGCTCTCGCGATCAACGAAGGATATTCCTTCTCCCGGAAGACCCGATCAGTCTCGAATCCGGCTACAAGACATTTCGACAGCAATAAAACAAGACCAGCAAAGCCGCCGGATGTGCCGACAAATCCTGATAGGAGCTGCACATATCTCGGTCTCGTGGCACACCGGATGAGCAGACGTCGGGTTGGCATAAACCCTGATTGCCCGGGGGCGCCGGACATCGCTTCGGTTTGGACCAGCACTTTCGAAGGAGAACTGGCCCGGGGCTAAAATAAAGATGACCCTCGGGCTCCGAAACCCAAGGGAAAAAGGGCATAGGTGAGGCAAATGGTAAAACCAATGTTGGGCCTTCTTTGGAAAAGTCTTATTCAAAGCGAACTGTCAAGGGGTCCCATAAATCACCCGACCGCGTTAGGGACGCAAAATCCGGGAACATAATACCGATATGACGGAAACTAGGGAGGCAAGAGTGGAACAAAACACCAGGCATAAGGCCGAGCCTTCCACCCTTTACCAAGTATATAGATGTATTAATTAAATAAGATATATTGTGATATCCCAACAAGTAAACATGTTCCAACAAGGAACAACATCTCCATGTTCCAACAAGGAACAAACTTCATCTTCACCTGCAACTAACAACGCTATAAGAGGGGCTGAGCAAAGCGGTAACATAGCCAAACAACGGTTTGCTAGGAAGGGTGAAAAAAGGTTAGAGGCTGACATGGCAATTAGGTAGGCTGGAGTAGCAAGTGATAGGTAGCGCAGCATAGCGAAAGAACGAGACAACTAGCATAGCAATGATAGTAGTGAGATCCAGGGTAGCGGTCATCTTGCCTGAAATCCCGCAAGGAAGAAGAACGAGTCCATGAAGAAGATGAACGGATGAAGCCGAACCAAGCGTAGATGAACGAATCCTCACGATCGCAACGAAACAGGAACTAACAAGAAGAAGCACACAACATAGTAAACACACCACACAAGAACAAGGCATGATGCACGACAAGCATGATGCATGACAAAGCTACATGAAGCTACTCATGGCAAGAGATGATGCAAACAAGAGCAACACATCAAAGCAAGTTTAAATGAGGCCGGAAGCAACATATAACAATTCCGGTAAGTCCTCATATGCAAATTTCGAAATTGGTCCAGACCTGAATAAACCTTATGTTAAAGTTGTTAAACAGCAAGTTAAGATGCACCACGATGATCTACACGAAATTCTAGTCAAGTTACATATAAAGTTCATTAGATTCGGAGCTACGGCCTAGAAGATATGAGCAAAACAAGATAAACATGACATTGATGCAAAATGCATATAAACATCAAGCAAACACCTCAAAACAAGGATGCAACATGATAATATGAAACTACATGCAAAATCAAGCAAGTATCATATAGAGCACACTCAAAACGGAGCATCGGTTCAACACATACACACAATACAAGTTATAGCAACAATCTGACCAAAACAGCAAGTAGGCATATTGCAAGCATCAAAACAACATGCTACAGGACCTCAACATAATAACAAAAGGCATGGCCATGATGTACAGGTAAAGAATTACAAAACATGAACACTGAGCTATCTCCAGAAATCACTAGAACATGCTCAAAATGACACGGCAAGATTGCAAATAATAACAGTTTCAGACTTTAGCAGAAATAACATCAGGTTGCAATGTTTAGAGCTATGAAACAACATGTTACAGGAACTTATCATGGTAAACAAAGGCATGGCATGAATCTACTCAAAGCATAGAACAAAAGTCCTTTAGTGACCATAAGCCAAAAAGGATCAGAAGATATGATGGCACCCATGTAAACATGGCAAGTTATATTACAGATTTGAACATGGCAGGAACAACGATAAGTAGGCATGTTGGTGAGCTTGAATCACTCACCACAGAGCAATACATGGCATGGCAAGGCAACCAACAGCAAGAAGACATGGCATAGAAGCTATACATGGCAAGAACAACCTCATAGCATGCAAGGATCACTAACGACAACCTTGGAAAAATTGAATAACCTGTAAACAATCTGCCAGGAAACATTTGATAGCAAAAGTAGAGCTCGATTGACTCGAGCTATGGCACCCCATAATTGCAAACAAGGGCATGGATGGATAGAGCAAGACATGCTTTACAAAACATCCTTACTGAAGTATATCAAAATATGCATGGATCTCTTGGTAGCATCAAGTCAACATGGCATCAAAATATCAGCAAAACAGGGCTGAAAACAACAACATCAGGAAGCCTACTTTGCATGCTTGTGCTAGTCACCACATTGATCACAAAAATACATGGCATACACCCCTGGAAAGATGGCATGGCATATTACAAAACACATGTAGGACTCAAGTACATAGGATGCACACATCAATCATGGCAAAAATGACAAAAGTGCAAGTTCTGTTAAGAAACAGAAACTAACATCACATAGCACTCTTCTAACAGCATTTCGGGCGTCAAGATGAGCTCAAATGAAAATGATGCAATGAGATGAAATGATCTACTCTTCGAGACGAACAATTTGACATATTACACGCACGAAACGGAGCTACGGATGCAGAGTTACAATGCGATGAAAATGCAACAAAAATGCAATAATTTCGGGGACTTGGTGAAATTTGGACCTCAGGGAGGGTGGACATGTCCGGTCCAGGGCGGACACGTCCGACGTGGCTGGGTCATCCTCCACCTCCAGGAGGTCAACGGCGGGGTCGTCGAAGGCGGAGTCGCCCTCCGGCGTCGTTGGGGCGCGAGAGGGGCTGGAGGAGGCCGGGGACGGGCAGATCCGGCCACGGGCATCCATTCCCGGCCGGATCTGGCCGGCGAGGAGCTCCGGGCGGCGGCGCTCATCCAAGGCGGCGGCGAACCCTGCGGGAGAGAGGGAGCTCGGGTGAGAGAGAGAGAGAGGGAGAAGGAGAGGGCGCGACGGGGAGGCGGCGACCTGGGTCCGGCGAGACGGTCGCCGGGCGGCGCGCGAGCCCGCGAGGCCGGGCGGACGGGAGGCGGGCGCGGGACACATGGATCGGGCGCAGGGGAGGCGGAGGCGGGCGACGGCACGGGAGCGAGCGGCGGCGCGGCGCTTCGGGCGCTGGCCCCGATGGGCCAAGGGCTGGCCCGAGCTCAAGCGGGCTGCGACGAGGGGAACGCCAGGGGGGCGCTGGGAGGCCGCGTGGCGATCCCTTGTTGGCGGGGAGCGATGGCTGGGCGGCGGCTGACCGCTCAGGACATGCCACGTGGCGGAGGTGGGCTGGAGGCGCCCGGTTGGAGGAAGGCGTGCGCGCCCCGGCGTGGGAGGAGGTGGTGGCTGCGGGTTGGGGGCGGAAAAAGAGGGGGAGGGGGGTAGGACGGCCAGATTTGGAAGGAGGGGGGTTTTAAATAGGAAAGGGGGCTAGGGTTTAGTCTCTAGGGGGTTTAGGAGGGTTTCGGATCCTCGGAACGCGAACGTGCGCTCCGGACAGAGGGGGGGAACTAGGTGGCTGGAGGTGGGCTTTGTAGAAAGCCTCGAGCTGAGAAGAGAGAGAAGCAGAGCGACCCGGTGGCAGTTTCCGGATATCGAAAACGTCCGACGGTTACACCGGCTATATTGCGGTTGTAGGTTTAACGGTTGGGCTAATAAATGGACTCCGAATGCGACGAAACTTGGCAGGCGGCCTGACTACACTATAATAAGACCGCATGACAAGTTACATCCCATTCCGAGAACATTTTTGTGCCACTCACAAAATAAGGTAAAAGGGGGCGCTGGGAGACATAGGAGTGCCGGATTGCAAAACGGACAACGGGGAAAATGCTCGGATGCATGAGACGAACACGTATGCGAAATGAAATGCACATGATGACATGATATGAAATGCAAATGATGACATGGCAAAGTGCAACAAGCAAGCACATGACATGGCAACGACGCCGAATAACTGGCGGACACCTGGCGCATCGAATCCGGGGCGTTACAACACTCCTCCACTAACAAGAGATCTCGTCCCGAGATCTTAGGACCGAGACGGAAGAGAAAAAGGGATGAGGTGGAACAAGAAACGCAAGAGAGAAGAGGCAAAGAAACGAGAGCACACGACAAGAGGAGAGAAGCGACGGGAATGACAAGAATCGAAGGCTCACGGAATCAGATAGACTATGAAACCACTCGTTCTAACCGGAGTGGTGAGAATGAGAAAAGAAACGGATAAGACTGAAAGGATTTAGGCAGCACTCCTGCTGAAAATGGAAGGATTAGAACTGAGTTTGACGAAATGGAACGATAGTTGACGAGAGGAAGAACACAATGCCTCCGGAAGAATTGAAAGAATGAAATGAAAAGAACTTAGAAGGAAAGGTCGAACGGAGTTGTTGAGAAAATCAACAACGAAAGAACAAACTTGTTGTGGACTTATGGATAACATCTCAAGATCATAAGGTGATAACCGGCCACAAATGGAAATGATTGAATAGCTGAGAGGAATGAAGAAATGCAAAACTCCACTTCAAAAGAAAATGAAGAATTACTTGCGCTTCGAGACGCGAGAAGAAAAGATACTTGAACTCTACCAACAAGAATCTTGCTGAACTCTTGAAGAATGAATTAAATCATGAAGAACCACCATGAAGAACTCCGGTAACAAAAGGATGATGAGGTAGAAATAAAGGATGAAAAGAAATAAGATAAAAGCCTTGCGATGATCCAGATGGAGGGATCCGACGAGATGGCCAAGTAAATTTGAACTCCGGAAAAGAAAAGATGAAAAGACTTGGAACTAGAATTTATTCATCACGAACAAACTCCGAAGGAAGGGATTAATCACTTTGAGGAAATAAGAATAAGATTTATTGTATGCTTATCCTTCATCAAATTTAATTGATGACAAGCAATGGATTTTGCATAATACTTATTCTTCTTGAAAAGGAATTGAGAAGTGACATATCGCAAACTTGAGAAGGTCTTCATGAACCACCGGTAGGATTGAAAAGAACGATGGATTAAAATGATAAACAAAGAAAAAGAATCTTGAACGAACCACCGTAAGAATTCGGAAATGACTGATTAAAAAGAAATAATCACCGGGAAGAGTTAGAAAAGCACAAAGATACTTGAGGGAATTTAGATACAAGAGAATGAAGAGATCATGAACTGATTAGAGAATACTTGAATGAAGCACCGGAAGAATGTTGAGACGAACGAAGGGGCACGGATATAGAATAATTGGGGAATGAATCTGAAAACTTGGAACGAAGAAATCTTCCGAAAAGATGGCCTCCGGATGATCGAGACGGAAAGCAACTCCTGAAATGCTTCGGATGGATGAAAAGAATTTGCATGACTGGAAACAATTAGATAGGATAACATCGAGCTAGCACCGCGAATCTTCGGGAGAATAGACAAGATTTAGAGGGAAGACTCTTCCTCGATCTTCAAAGTTGAGAATGAGAGACACCACCAAAATTGTTGAGATACTCCGTTAGAATGAAAAGCAGAGAGGTTGAGCCAATAATGAAATGATTTGAAATCGATCTTGAAAAGGCATCTGACTGATGGAATCCATTCTTACGTCACACTTGAAAAGAATTGAGAATAACTCAGGGAGAATTAGAAGAGTCAGGTAAGATCCTGGGAAAAGACCTGTGGGTTAGGGCCCACTGAAGAAACACCGTTGGAAAGGGATGTTGAACAGATAGATGATGCACCGGAAGAACTGAAATATTTGACTGAGGTGACAACCTCGAATTAATTCGAACACAGACGAATCTCCTGAGATGTCTTCGGATCTCCGGAATGATAAACTGGCGAGAGGCGAACGAGCAAAGAGAACACTTCGAAGGAAAAGAATATGATTAACCCGAATTGAGTGCACCGGAAAAAGAAAGGGACGAAGAATGACGAACAAGACGAGAATTCACCGGTTGAAATAATTCAGGGAAGACTGAAGAGGCTCCGCATGAAAGAAATTGATTGCTCGAATAAAGACTCAGACTCCGGAAATAAAAGGGGTGGGAGGGCGGGAAAAACAAAAGCAACTTGGAACGGGGAATCGACGAATATCTTGAAGAGACAACACCGGTTGAAATCATTGAGGAGAGAGAGCAAAACTTCGCACGAGTAGGATGGATACTCGATTACGGACTCGGTTCCGAGAAGAAGAAGGAGGGCGGTGGGAAAAACAAGGACAACTTCGGACAAGGAAAAACAACGACGTCGGAGGAAGAACTGAGGATTGAACTCAACGATGAAGATGGTCGAGTCGACTTGATGAGAAATGCACCGGATAAAAGAGCTGAGGAACAACTACCGAAAACCAACTGCGTGAACCTAAAGAAAAATTTGAAGGGAAGAGGAGTAATTCAAAACACCTCGTCAAGATTCCTCACCAGAGCGATTTAAGGGCGAGGAGTAAAAAGAATTCCTACTCTCAATATAACTAGACTCAAAATAGTTTTCTTCTAGACTCAACAACGGCCAAACTACACGATCAATCAAGGGGCTCCTAGGGTCGGGCGAGGCTCGATACCAACTTGTCACGCCCAATATGCGACCCTATCCAAAGGAACTCGACGGTCCCACCAAGGATAGACCCGATATTGAAACGCTTTTGCAAGGTGGATATCATTACATCAACATTACATAATACATAGGGATACATACATAAGGCACAAATGCCACAAGAGTACATCAACATCATATACAAGATCAACCTCCGACTACGGATGAAACATAAACAGAAACTCAAACAATATCCACCACTGCTAGCCCAGGCTGCCGACCGGAACCTATCCCCGATCAAGAAGAAGCGGAAAAAGAACTCCAATACAAGCAAACATCGCTCTCACGTCATGATCATCGCAAACCTGTACCTGCAACTGGTGGTGTAGTAATCTGTGAGCCACGAGGACTCAACAATCCCATTACCATGGGTATCAAGACTAGCAAAGCTTAAAAGGGTAAGGAAGAGGTAAAGTGGTGAGGTTGCAGCAGCGACTAAGCATGATATGGTGGCTAACCAACGCAAATGAGGCGAGAAGAGAAACAAAGGAACGGTCGCCAACTAGTAATGATCAAGAAGTGATCCTGAACTCCTACTTACGTCAAACATAACCCAGAAACCGTGTTCTCCTCTCGATCAACCCCGAAAAGAGACACTCACGGTTACGCACACGGTTGGTGTATTTTAGAAGAGTTTGCTTCAAGTTTACTACAACCGGATATTAACAAATTCCCATCTGCCACATAACCGCAGCACGGCTCTCGAAAGTTTATACCTGCAGGGTGTCCCAACTTAGCCCATGATAAGCTCTCGCGATCAACGAAGGATATTCCTTCTCCCGGAAGACCCGATCGGTCTCGAATCCGGCTACAAGACATTTCGACAGCAATAAAACAAGACCAGCAAAGCCGCCGGATGTGCCGACAAATCCTGATAGGAGCTGCACATATCTCGGTCTCGGGGCACACCGGATGAGCAGACGTCGGGTTGGCATAAACCCTGATTGCCCGAGGCGCGGACATCGCTTCGGTTTGGACCAGCACTTTCGAAGGAGAACTGGCCGGGGCTAAAATAAAGATGACCCTCGGGCTCCGAAACCCAAGGGAAAAAGGGCATAGGTGAGGCAAATGGTAAAACCAATGTTGGGCCTTCTTTGGAAAAGTCTTATTCAAAGCGAACTGTCAAGGGGTCCCATAAATCACCCGACCGCGTTAGGGACGCAAAATCCGGGAACATAATACCGATATGACGGAAACTAGGGAGGCAAGAGTGGAACAAAACACCAGGCATAAGGCCGAGCCTTCCACCCTTTACCAAGTATATAGATGTATTAATTAAATAAGATATATTGTGATATCCCAACAAGTAAACATGTTCCAACAAGGAACAACATCTCCATGTTCCAACAAGGAACAAACTTCATCTTCACCTGCAACTAACAACGCTATAAGAGGGGCTGAGCAAAGCGGTAACATAGCCAAACAACGGTTTGCTAGGAAGGGTGAAAAAAGGTTAGAGGCTGACATGGCAATTAGGTAGGCTGGAGTAGCAAGTGATAGGTAGCGCAGCATAGCGAAAGAACGAGACAACTAGCATAGCAATGATAGTAGTGAGATCCAGGGTAGCGGTCATCTTGCCTGAAATCCCGCAAGGAAGAAGAACGAGTCCATGAAGAAGATGAGCGGATGAAGCCGAACCAAGCGTAGATGAGCGAATCCTCACGATCGCATAGCGAAACAGAACTAACAAGAAGAAGCACACAACATAGTAAACACACCACACAAGAACAAGGCATGATGCACGACAAGCATGATGCATGACAAAGCTACATGAAGCTACTCATGGCAAGAGATGATGCAAACAAGAGCAACACATCAAAGCAAGTTTAAATGAGGCCGGAAGCAACATATAACAATTCCGGTAAGTCCTCATATGCAAATTTCGAAATTGGTCCAGACCTGAATAAACCTTATGTTAAAGTTGTTAAACAGCAAGTTAAGATGCACCACGATTATCTACACGAAATTCTAGTCAAGTTACATATAAAGTTCATTAGATTGAGCTACGCCTAGAAGATATGAGCAAAACAAGATAAACATGACATTGATGCAAAATGCATATAAACATCAAGCAAACACCTCAAAACAAGGATGCAACATGATAATATGAAACTACATGCAAAATCAAGCAAGTATCATATAGAGCACACTCAAAACGGAGCAACGGTTCAACACATACACACAATACAAGTTATAGCAACAATCTGACCAAAACAGCAAGTAGGCATATTGCAAGCATCAAAACAACATGCTACATGACCTCAACATAATAAAAAAAGGCATGGCCATGATGTAAAGGTAAAGCATTACAAAACATGAACACTGAGCTATCTCCAGAAATCACTAGAACATGCTCAAAATGACATGGCAAGATTGCAAATAATAACAGTTTCAGACTTTAGCAGAAATAACATCAGGTTGCAATGTTTAGAGCTATGAAACAACATGTTACAGGAACTTATCATGGTAAACAAAGGCATGGCATGAATCTACTCAAATCATAGAACAAAAGTCCTTTAGTGACCATAAGCCAAAAAGGATCAGAAGATATGATGGCACCCATGTAAACATGGCAAGTTATATTACAGATTTGAACATGGCAGGAACAACGATAAGTAGGCATGTTGGTGAGCTTGAATCACTCACCACAGAGCAATACATGGCATGGCAAGGCAACCAACAGCAAGAATACATGACATAGAAGCTATACATGGCAAGAACAACCTCATAGCATGCAAGGATCACTAACGAAAACCTTGGCAAAATTGAATAACCTGTAAACAATCTGCCAGGAAACATTTGATAGCAAAAGTAGAGCTCGATTGACTCGAGCTATGGCACCCCATAATTGCAAACAAGGGCATGGATGGATAGAGCAAGACATGCTTTACAAAACATCCTTACTGAAGTATCTCAAAATATGCATGGATCTCTTGGTAGCATCAAGTCAACATGGCATCAAAATATCAGCAAAACAGGGCTGAAAACAACAACATCAGGAAGCCTACTTTGCATGCTTGTGCTAGTCACCACATTGATCACAAAAATACATGGCATACACCCCTGGAAAGATGGCATGGCATATTACAAAACACATGTAGGACTCAAGTACATAGGATGCACACATCAATCATGGCAAAAATGACAAAAGTGCAAGTTCTGTTAAGAAACAGAAACTAACATCACATAGCACTCTTCTAACAGCATTTCGGGCATCAAGATGAGCTCAAATGAAAATGATGCAATGAGATGAAATGATCTACTCTTCGAGACGAACAATTTGACATATTACACGCACGAAACAGAGCTACGGATGCAGAGTTACAATGCGATGAAAATGCAACAAAAATGCAATAATTTCGGGGACTTGGTGAAATTTGGACCTCAGGGAGGGTGGACATGTCCGGTCCAGGGCGGACACGTCCGACGTGGCTGGGTCATCCTCCACCTCCGTGAGGTCAGCGGCGGGTCGTCGGCGGAGTCGCCCTCCGGCGTCGTTAGAGCGCGAGGGGCTGGAGGAGGCCGGGGCCAGGCGAGATCCGTGAGGGGCATCCATTCCCGGCGGATCTGGCGGGCGAGGAGCTCCGGGCGGCGGCGCTCATCAAAGCGTGGCGCGAACCTCTGCGGGAGAGAGGGAGCTCGGGTGAGAGAGAGAGAGAGGGAGAAGGAGAGGCGCGACGGGAGGCGGCGACTGGTCCGGCGAGACAGTCGCCGTGGCGCGCAGCTCCATGGCCCGGGACGGACGGAGGCGCGCGGGGGCGCATGGATCGGGCGCAGGGGAGGCGGAGTCGGCGACGGCACGGGAGCCGAAGGGCGGCCTTCCTTCGCTATGTGAGCTCGGGCGCGGCCCCGATGGGCCAGGGGCTGGCCGGGCTCAAGCGAGCTCTGACGAGGGGAACGCCAGGGCGCCTGGAGGCCTCGTGGCGATCCTGGTTGGCGGGGAGCGATGGCGGGCGGCGGTGACCGCTCAGGACATGCCACGTGGCGGAGGTGGGGTGGAGGGCGCCGGTTGGAGGAAGGCGTGGCCCCCGAGGTGGGAGGAGGTGGTGGCTGCGGGTTGGGGCGCGGAAAAAGAGGGGAGGGGGTAGGGCGGCCAGATTTGGAAGGAGGGGGTTTTAAATAGGAAAGGGGCTAGGGTTTAGTCTCTAGGGGTTTAGGAGGGTTTTGGATCCTCGGAGCAACGCGTGCGCTCGGACGAGAGGGGAACTAGGTGGCTGGAGGTGGGCTTTGTAGAAAGCCTCGAGCTGAGAAGAGAGAAGCGGAAGCGACCGGTGGCAGTTCCGGATACCGAAAACGTCAAGCCGGTTACACCGCTATATTGCGGTTGTAGGTTTAACGGTTGGGCTAATAAATGGACTCGAATGCGTGAAAAACTTGGCAAGCGCCTGTCTACACTATAATAAGACCGCATGACAAGTTACATCCCATTCTGAGAACATTTTGTGCCACTCACAAAATAAGGTAAAAGGCGCGCCGGAGACATAGGAGTGCGGATTGCAAAAGCGGACAACGGGAAAATGCTCGGATGCATGAGGCGAACACGTATCACGAAATGAAATGCACATGATGACATGATATGAAATGCAAATGATGACATGGCAAAGTGCAACACGCAAGCACATGACATGGCAACGACGAATAATGGCGGACACACAGGCGATCGAATCCGGGCGTTACAATAGCGAGACCGGACACCGGCGGTTGCTCTAGCACCGACAATGGCGATAGCTCTGTCTCGATCCAGGTGAGGATTGGGCACCGACAGCGTCAGTGATCAGTCGATCTCTTGGAGGATCGGGCATCGACACCGGCACCAGCTCTACAAGGAGCACCACCTCCGGCAGCAGCAGCGGCTTCGGCACCTGCACAACACTTGCACTTGTATTTGGTCCGGCCTGTGCAGTTGCATCGGCAAGAGACTGGGCTGCAGTTCACACTTCATATACCAAAGTCCTTACAAAAACCGACATGTCCACCTTCTTGGTAAGCATTGGCCGCCCAAGTGCTTCGTTCTTTTTTCTTTGCATGTTGTTTCACATGATTCACTGTGTTGATCTAATTGTTTGGGTATGTCTTCTTGTTTGCAAAAGAGAATTCCTAGAGCAACGAGGGAGTCGTTCAACTATCCGGGCTACCGCGACC
Source organism: Aegilops longissima (assembly GCA_021605205.1). Lineage (NCBI taxonomy): Eukaryota > Viridiplantae > Streptophyta > Magnoliopsida > Poales > Poaceae > Aegilops > Aegilops longissima. The sequence goes on along the minus strand of CM038681.1, from coordinate 54,014,929 downwards.
AAGTTTCTCTTACCATGCGCAGCCTTGGTGTGAATGAACCTGCTCAATATACCGTAAGTACAAAGGATGGTTGCATGATGATTGATGCTAAAGGATGGTCAAGGTTCAAATCTAAATCATATCTTGCGGTAGGGGATGATGTCAAAATCGAACTTTCTCGGCAAGGAGAGCTGGTCCATATCAACTTTGAAATTCTTCAGTAGCAGCACGCAACTGCCGAACTGATCTATCCTCCGAGATATTTTGATGTAATAATCTGGCATGGTGAAACAAGTGTCCTGTGTGTATAAGTAGTACGACAATATTATTTATCACATGGTATATCATTGATAGAATTGCAACTCTGATTGCTGGTTAGGAACCGTCGTTCGATTTCATTCCAACAGCTGCCGTGCTTTATTCAATTTTGTGTATTCGCCTTGCGATAGCATCTAAAACCAGCGCAGTACCGATCGCTCGCAATATGAAAAGCGCTGAGGTAGAACACATGGGCCCCCAAACATGCAGGGTCGGCCTGCGGCCCAAAGTCCAGAACCATGAGCCTATCTGAGTATTATATTCTCAGCTGAACCCCCATAAAAAAAGCTGAACCCCAATAATGCCCGTGCGTTGCAGAGGGAGTATATTTCTTGGCAAGGTGAGCCTGTGATATAATAGATTTGTATATTTCTTTACAGAGGGTGTATCTCTCTGTCAAAAAATATATTTATGTGTAACTAGTTACTCCTGTCTTTCTACTTCCTTTCGCTGATATGTGGGGCAACCGACAGCGGGTCCACGTGCGTATGCAAAAATTAGAGTGCACAACTTCACGGTAGACACACCCGGTCGTGGCGTCGCAGATAATGCCCAATGAGCCGTCAAATCACAACCCCCCTTTCCAAATTTTAGCGATGGTGGACGGACGAAGCGGCAATATTTCACTGGCCTGAATCCCATTCTCCTTATGCCTTGTTCAGAGAAAACCCCCGCCGGTGATTGCATAGGGTTTTCTCATGGAGAACCAGGTACTGCAATTCTTCATCCATCCCGATAAATCCAAGTCCCTTGGTCGCAGTAATCCTAGGATGGCAGCCGCCGCTGATGCATTTTTCTTCGTCTTGAATCTAGTGTATTTCAGTTGCGATGCCCAAAGTCACGAGTACCCTACAGATTTCTGCGCCCTCGGCGAGACGCCACACTTGTTCCTTCTCATCCTACCACAACATTTTGAAACGCGCACAGTATGTTCCTAGAATCCTCTTCTCTATCTGGGAGGGTGGGGTTTTTTGAACATGCTGCATTGTCATATTATTTTTCCTACAGTGTATTATTTGCTCTGCCAGAACACATGTACTCAAGATGCTCGGCCTTGCCATAACCGAATACACTAGTTTAATGGTCACTGTGAAGACAAGCCATGGATATTACTTCCGAGTTGGGTTCATGAACCAAGAAGATCACTGCTTTTTTTATGGCCGAACTTGGATAAACTTTCTCAAGTGTTACGGACTGAAAGTTGGCGCATGAATGTTGATGGAAATAGCAGAACCTGCTCTCATCTTCACTGCGATTTTCCACCCCGACGTCGTTCCAATTGTTCATCCATGTTAGTTTTGTATCTTGTTCTTGCTTGTTGCCTCGATTACTTCTTAATCCACCTATTCTGTCTAACTAATCACAATTTAACTTTAGAAGTAGCAACGAATCTCTCACAAAGATGCTACTTCTAACTAATATTTTCTTATAATTGGTGGCACGTGTAGGTTTTTTCACAGTTAAGCAGTCTGATCATTTGTTACTCTGTAATAACTCGGCTGTTACTAATGGCGCTGAAGTTGACTGGATCGATATCCACAAGTTCCTACACTTTATTGATCGTCTTGAGGTCCTTGTGGGGCATTTCAATGGTGGAAGGCCACGTGGGATATGTGTGCCACTGCTGCACTCGTTGAACGGGTCCAACTGTGTCGAGAAACTTATGGTACGAGCTGTTTTGTGTTATATATGTTGTTCATAAACTATTGCTTATACACAGTTTTACAACTATGATCTTCTTGAAACAGGAACTGCCGAGTTCTATTGTTCCTATACAGATGCCTGACCATGGTCGGGTCAGACTTGCGCTTGGTCACAACATGATGTTTATGTCGACCTACTCAATTCCCCTTGGAGGTGAAAAGATACTTATTCGTGGGTGATCTCAGATAATGAAGGCCCGTCCATCTTGGAGAATAGGACAGAAGATTATGTTCATGCTTTTCCATGGCTCTAAAGCGAATATCCTGTTTATTGACCACGTTGCGAGATGAAGCCGCTTTCAGAAGGTTGCGGATGCGCGGGGTGGCGCCTGGGCCTTGGCGGCCTCACCCTTGGTTAACTGTAGGCAAAGTAGCATTGTTCGAGGCATGCTTTGTATGGTTGAACCTGTATAAGTACTCATACTGCTTTCAGCTTTGGTTGTTAAGTGCCCCTGCTGGTTTGATTAAGGTCGTTAAGTACTCCTGCTGCTTTTACGATCATCGTGTTTCTTCATCCTGTCTTCCTCCACCGCCAAAACCAAACCAGCGCCAAGGGCCCGCCGCTCCGCCTCCATGGCTGGCTGCGCGCCAACGCACGCATCGCCGCCCCACCGCCTCCTAAATCGTTAACGTCGGCGTCCTCCTCGCTTTGGTGCGCTGCGCAAGGCGCCGCCTCTCGTGTTGTCAACATGGTCAACAAACAACGAGAATCGGCGGATGTACGTGGAGAGGATGACAGTAGGGGCCCACCACGTCAGTGTATGGAAAAATAAAATGCTTCCTCCTAGTGTTTTCCTGACATCTGGGACCCACGACATTGTGAGCATATATAGTCAATAGACAAGAGAACAACACAAGATCGGCTGACACATGGGACATAGCTACTCGAGCAGTATTTTTTTGTTTGGTATTGTTGAGGCGGAGCAGGGTTTGAACTGGGCTGTGGCCCGTCTAGCCCAGAGCTTATATTTTATGTTCACCATGTGACCAGCCCAGCTATTTTTCTTTTTGAAAATGAGCCCAGTTTATTTTTTCTCAAGAATACCTAATCCAGGCCTACTTATTTTTCTACATACGATGGGCTGCAACTCTTTCAAGGCGCTGCAAATCTTGAAAGTAATATGAAATGGGTTGTAAATATAAAAATAGATGACAAATTGGCAATTACTTTATAATTTCTGATTTTTTCACATTTTCGATTCCTATTTCACCGGGCATTAACCTAATTCAAATATATCTTCAAAGTACTTTAAATCTGGCTCGACATTTCGGTATTAAAAATAGTTTGGAACCCATAGAAATATGCGAAATTGGCCCTGGCCAACCAAAAAAAACGATTGCAATAAATTGCATAAGAAGTTGCCATGAGCTATATATAAATTATTAAAAAAGAGGGAGTGGTCTGACTTGTGGGCCTGTTTAGTTGACGCGTATGCAAGATTTTTTAGTTATTATATACTCGTCACCAAGCGATTCTAGCGAGACGTAACGTTGGATGTCAATCCAACGGCCGTCGTCATTCTTCAATCTCGATCTTCTTGCTCCGGCCGCCAAAGTAGCGCCAAGGGACCGCTGCTCCTGCCTCCCGTGACGGCTGTCTGCTGCGCGCCAGCCTCGGCGCCTACTACTCCCACCGCTGGCGGGGCATCCCTCTACTCACCCACACCCCTTATTATTCTGCGGCGACGGCAGCCTCACACCGCAGCCGAACCGGTGAACCCTCGTACTCCTCTCCGCGCGGGCTTCCACTGCCGCGTCTTCCCCGGCTCCGTGTCGTCCCCTTCCTAGGCCTCGCCGTCATCCACCGCCGTGGTGCTCTCGGTGCAGCGTGGTCAATGTGGTCAACGGCCGACTTCCATCGGAAGAGTACTGTATGTAGAGAGGCTGACAGCTGGGTCCACGGCAGCCGCAAGGAAGTGCCTCCTTATTACACGGAAAATAATTATTCCTCCACCTGACAGCTGGGACCCACTGGACGGGCCACCAGTATTTCGCGAAAAAAACGTTTCCCCCTGACTGCTGGGACACATAGGTCGGGCCACCGTATTTCGTGAAAAAACGTTCCCCCCGCTGTCAGCTCGGACCCACCGGAAGTGCCTCCTTATTACGCACAAAAAAAATGAATACCCCCCTGCTAGCTGGGACCAACCTTGGTGGGAGGCTAACTTGTGGGCCTGCTAAGTTGACTGGGACGGAGGCCTTTGTCAACTTTAGTCAATATATGAACGATTCTAGCTCCAATGACCGTACGATGTCCATCCAACGGCCGTAGTGCTTCTTCAACCTCTGGTCTTCTTGCTCCAGCCGCCTAAAGCAGCGCCGGTCGTGCCGCCTGCTCCTGCCGCCCGTGGCCGGCTGTGATGCCGTGGAGGCCTCACCGCCCCCTACTACTCCCACCGCTGGCCAGGCCATCCCTCTACGTTCCCACACCCCCTGTTATTCTGCGGCGACGGCAGCCTCACACCGCAGCCAAACGAGTGAACCCTCATACTCCTCTACGCGTGGGCATCCACTGCCGCGTCTTCCCCGGCTCCGCGTCGTCCCCTTCCTAGGCCTCGCCGTCGTCCACCGCCTTGGTGCTCTCGGCGCGGCGTGGTCAACATGGTCAAGGAATGGCTTCCATCGGACGTGGACTGTACGTGGAGAGGCTGACAGCTGGGTCCACGGCCGCAACAAGGAAGTGCCTCCTTATTACGTGCAAAATAATTATTCCACCACCTGACAGCGGGGACCCACCAGACGGGCCACCGTATTTCGTGAAAAAAACGTTTCCCCTGTCTGCTGGGACCCACCAGCTACATCTTCGCACACAAGGAAGTGCGTCCGAAAAAAAGATTCACCCCCTTGACTGCTGGGACCCACCAGCTACATCTTGGCACGCAAGGAAGTGCGTCCGGGCAAAAAAAAAACCAAAACGATTCGCCCCCCTGACTGCTGGGACCCACCAGCTACATCTTCGCAGGCAAGGAAGTTCCTGACAGTCGGAACCCACCTGGTCGAAGCGTATGTAGCGATGTCATTCTGGTCGCGAACGTGTATGTACATACTAGTAGTTGTAGAGGCGCACACGTGTCGTAGTAGAGGCGCGCACGTAGCATGTACACGTACGTACAGCGGCCAGGGTGCAAGAAAGAAAATACGGCCACGTATGTGTACATATGGGCGGGGTCTCGAACGCCTACTCGCGCATATGTACGGCGAGGGCTCGTGTACATGGCTGGGTCGGAACGGAGAAACAACGTCGTCGTCGTGTTCATGGGGAGCCAAACCGGCTGGGTCGGAACGGAATGCGTGGTCGTGTTCATCGGGAGGGCTTGGACGGAACAGGCGATGGAAACGATGCCTGGCGTACCGCACAACAGAGGAAACGGCCTTGTGTTCGACCAGCCACGTTCAAAACGGGATCCTGTCATCGGGAGGGGTCTGGCGTATGATACGTCTCCAACGTATCTATAATTTTTGATTACTCCATGCTACTTTGTCTACTGTTTTGGACTATATTGGGCTTTATTTTCCACTTTTATATTATTTTTGGGACTAACCTATTAACCGAAGGCCCAACCCAGAATTGTCGTTTTTTGCCTATTTCAGTATTTCGAATAAACAAAATATCAAACAGAGTCCAAACGGAATAAAACCTTCGGGAACATGATTTTCTCACCGAACGTGATCCAGGAGACTTGAACCCTGCTCCAAGGAATAGTCGTGGAGGTCACGAGGGTGGGCGCCCCTCCCAGGCGCACCCCCGCCTCATGGGCCCCTGTTGCTCCAGCGTACTCCTTCCTCCTATATATACCTCGTACCCCGACGGATCGAATCGGGCCAAAACCTAATTCCACCGCCGCAACCTTCTGTATCCGTGAGATCCCATCTCGGGGCCTGTTCCGGAGCTCCGCCGGAGAGGGCATCCACCACGGAGGGCTTCTACATCAACACCATAGCCTCTCCGATGAAGTGTGAGTAGTTTATTTCAGACCTTCGGGTCCATAGTTAGTAGCTAGATGGCTTCTTCTCTCTTTTTGGATCTCAATACAATGTTCTCCCGCTCTCTTGTGGAGATCTATTCGATGTAATCTTCTTTTTTGCGGTGTGTTTGTTGAGACCGATGAATTGTGGGTTTATGATCCAGCTTATCTATGAATAAAATTTGAATATTCTCTGAATTCTTTTATGTATGATTAAGTTATCTTTGCAAGTCTCTTCGGATTATCCGTTTGGTTTGGCCAACTAGATTGGTAGTTCTTGCAATGAGAGAAGTGTTTAGCTTTGGGTTCGATCTTGCGGTGTCCTTACCCAGTGACAGAAAGGGTTGCAAGGCACGTATTGTATTGTTGCCATCGAGGATAACAAGATGGGGTTTTTATCATATTGCATGAATTTATCCCTCTACATCATGTCATCTTGCTTAAGGCGTTACTCTGTTTTAACTTAATACTCTAGATGCATCTTTGGATAGCGGTCGATGAGTGGAGTAATAGTAGTAGATGCAGAATCATTTCGATCTACTTTTCTCGACGTGATGCCTATATACATGATCATACCTAGATAACCTCATAATTATTAAGCTTTTCTATCAATTGCTCAACAGTAATTTGTTCACCCAATCGAGAATACTTATGCTCTTGAGAGAAGCCACTAGTGAAACCTATGGCCCCGGGTCTATTCTCATCATATCAATCTCCATTATTTTATTACTTGCTTTGTTTTTATTTTGCCTTTTACTTTTTACTTTGCATCTCTATATCAAAAATACCAAAAATATTATTTATCATCTCTATCAGATCTCACCCTCGTAAGTGACCATGAAGGGATTGACAACCCCTAATCCCGTTGGTTGCAAGTAGCTATCGTTTTGTGTAGGTACGAGGGACTCGTGCGTGGTCCCCTACTGGATTGATACCTTGGTTCTCAAAAACTGAGGGAAATACTTACGCTACTTTACTGCATCATCCTCTCCTCTTCGGGGAAATCCAACGCAGTGCTCAAGAGGTAGCAAGAAGAATTTCGGGCGCCGTTGCCGGGGAGTTTGCGCAAAATTCAACTATACCAAGTACCCATCACAATCCCTATCTCTCGCATTACATTATTTGCCATTTGCCTCTCATTTTCCTCTCCCCCACTTCACCCTTGCCATTTTATTCGCCCTCTCTTTCCTAATCTCCTCCTCTCTTTCTCTATCGCCTTTTTCTCGTTTGCCCTTTTGTTGCTTGTGTGTTGGATTACTTGTTGCCATGGCGCAAGATAATACCAAATTGTGTGATTTCTCGAATACCAGTAACAATGATTTCCTTAGTACTCCGATTGCTCCTCTTAATAATGATGAGTCTTGTGAAATCAGTACCGCTTTGCTGAATCTTGTTATGAAAGATCAATTCGCCGGCCTTCCTAGTGAAGATGCCGCTACTCATATTAATAATTTTGTTGATTTGTGTGATATGCAAAAGAAGAAAGATATGGATAACAATATTGTCAAGTTGAAATTATTTCCGTTTTCACTTAGAGATCGTGCTAAAATTTGGTTTTCGTCTTTGCCTAAAAATAGTATTGATTCTTGGAACAAGTGCAAAGATGCTTTTATCTCTAAGTATTTTCCTCCCGCTAAGATCATCACTCTTAGGAATGATATTATGAATTTTAAACAACTTGATCATGAGCATGTTGCCCAATCTTGGGAAAAAAATGAAATTGATGCTTCGCAATTACCCTACTCATGGTTTGAATTTCTGGATGATCATACAAAAAAATTATGCCGGATTAAAATTTTCTTCTAGAAATCTTTTAGATTCGCCCGCGGGAGGCACGTTTATGGAAATTACGTTAGGATATCTACAAAATTACTTGATAATATTATGGCTAATTATTCTCAATGGCATACCGAAAGATCTTCTAGTAAAAAGGTGCATGCTATAGAAGAAATCAATGTTTTGAGTGAAAAGATGGATGAACTTATGAAGATGTTTGCTACTAAAAATACTTCTCTTGATCCCAATGATATGCCTTTATCTACTTTGATTGAGAATAATAATGAATCTATGGATGTGAATTTTGTTGGTAGGAATAGTTTTGGAAATAACGCGTATAGAGGGAATTTTAATCCTAGACCTTATCCTAGTAATCCTTCTGATAATTATGGGAATTCCTACAGTAACTCTTATGGAAATTTTAATAAGATGCCCTCTGAATTTTAGAGTAGTGTTAAAGAGTTTATGAATTCACAAAAGAATTTTCATGCTTTGCTTGAAGATAAATTGCTTAAGGTTGATGATTTGGCTAGGAACGTTGATAGAATTTCTCTTGAAATTGATTATTTAAAGCTTAGATCTATTCCCCCTAAGCCTGATATCAATGAGTCTCTCAAAGCCATGAGGATTTCCATTGATGAGTGCAAGGAAAGAACTGCTAGGATGCGTGCTTCCAAAGATGCCTTTACACTAGTAGAAAAGGGGCCTATTGACCCGGTTGGTGAGGGCCTTTAGTCCCGGTTCATGAACCGGGACTAAAGGGTCGGTACTAATACCATGGCCCTTTAGTCCCGGTTCAATCCAGAACCGGGACTGATGGGCCTCCACGTGGCCTATCTTGCTGAGCCCAGCAGGGAGGGCCTTTGGTCCCGGTTGGTAGCACCAACCGGGACCAATAAACAGCCACGTCACACATTTCGTGGCTGGGGTTTTTGTTTTTTAAGGGGGGTTGGGGTTTTGGGGGTTAATTTAGGTGTTTCATATATTGTGTTAGCTAGCTAATTAATAGAGAGAAGTGTCCTCTCTTTTGTCCGTGCTTGGTCGACGCTTCGTACTATACATACGTATAGAGAGGACTAGCTAGACACGCTAGCTAGCTAGTAAGCAAGCGAAGGAAACAGAAGATCGTCATGAACATATATGCATACAGAGGAAGTGATATCGACCACCTCTTCTTCTCCGAGAGATTGGTCGAACAACAAGTTCTCGTATATCTATCCGACACTACCGGCTACATATATACAATAATTATCTTTTACAAAATAATCTCCTAACATACGGACGCGTGGTCCACATAGTATTCTCCGTCTTCAGCGATCACGTGGTCAAGAAAGAATGCCGCCAATTCCTCTTGAATTGCTCATGAGCGATCTGGTGCTAGTAGTTCATCCGCATCCGAAACATCTAATTTTAAGAAGGGGTCAATACACATATATATATATACATATATATATATATATATATATATATATATATATATATATATATATATATATATATATATATATATATATATATATATATATATATATATGATGAATGAAACTCAACACAAATGATGGTAATAAAATAAAATTGTGAATATTGTTATTTACGCACTTCATATTGTTTGTCGAGTAGCCCGCTCACAGGTCGTGTGGCGGATGGACTCGCAAATGTAGTATCCACAGAAATCATTCCCTTGTTCCTGCCACAACCACTTTACAAGAAATAGAGGTCAATCAAACTGATAATTAGCAAGCATGTTAAATGTTTTGATGAAACTAGCGCTTGAATCACTAGGAGATGCGTGGAATATGCTACTATAGTACTTACTTTCGGGTGTCTAAATTGCAGCTTCTTCGGCAGTCCCGGAGCTTTTTTGGTGAATTTTCTCCAAACCCTGCCATACAAAGAAAAAAATTACTTGATATCAGAAATGAACAAAGTTGCTGATATGGTGGATAATGATTGATTTAACTTACTTCTCGAGCATTTCAGTCATGTCCGCATACTCCTTGGGATCTTTTCATTTGGAGTCTAAGACAGTTACTACTCCCTGCTCAAGCTTAATCTCTAGGAGAATAGAGTGGTACCTGCGCACGCATGCATAATTCATCAATATTACATTACTATAACCTGGACTAATAAGGGAAACCGAATATGCCACAAGACAGTAACACTCACTTGAAGTTGTAAGGAAAGAGTATTATATCCTTGTGTTCATTTATTACGAACGATTGTAGCAAGTTGGCCTCGGTATTTTCGGCATGAAATTCAACCTCAGTTGCATCTATGAGATATGTTTTAATGAACCCAATATCACCCACTTGTCTTTTCTTCAATTCGGCGATCTTAAATCTGCATAATATAGTGAGGATAATTATAAATACATGCAATGAAAGAGCTGAGTTATATAGAGACTTAATGATGAAGTAGTACTACTTACAGACGATAGCAGGTGACCGTTGCTTTATCGAGGGCCAATTGATTGAAAAACTGATAGAACTCCTCAAATGGAATAGGCAACAGTTCAATTCCAATGAGGTCATGCTCCTTTTAACTCTCACATACAAAGTACTCCTCCCCGGACTCTCGCAGGTTTTCATGTACCAATCATGCAATCTTAGCATCATCGTTGATAGAGAGCTTTCATCTTTGTGAGAGGCTTCCGTACTCGTATCTTTGTATCTGCACCTCCAAGAAATCATAATGTACATCGTCGGGCAGGTAATCTTCAGGATTGCCATAACGGGCACCATCCTCGGATCGACGATGTCGCTAGCGAGCACCTTGAGCGGGGGCACGATTGCCCGCTTGTTCGCCGAGCTGGGCAATTTGTTTCCCAGCTCGTCGTTCTTTCATTCTTTGATCACTTTTAGTACTTCCCGACCTCTCCGCTTCGGCAAATGCCTTTCCAATAATGCGCTCATAGTTGCCTATCGGCGTAGACTTGGATGGTTTTGTCAGGGCAGCCAGAATGCGCTTCGCTTTCACCGGATCTACCTTCTCCTCCGGAGGTGGATGTCTCTTTGCTTTCAACCCTTCAAACCAGTCATGCACTTTGGTCTGCGCGATCTTCACGTTTTCCTCCTCGGTCCTCTCGTACGGTAACTTCTCTGGATTCTTCAAAGAAGGACCGAATCTGTATCTCCTCCCGCCTTTGGCTGTACTGCTAGACGCCGGCAGAGCAGACGGAGCGGATGTCTTCTTTCCTTGCTTGCGAGGCGGAGGAGAAGGACTACGACGCGCCGGAGCAGCCGGAGCGGCGCGGGTCTCTTCCGCCCTTGCTGACGAGGCGAAGAAGGAGGAGGCTGGCTGCTCGGGCGCGCCGGTGCAGGTGGAGAAGGAGGTGGAGTGCCGCCACGCGCCGGAGAAGGAGCCGGCCGAGTGCCCAGATCGTCACTCGCCGGAGGAGGAGGCGGTGGAGGAGGCGGAGTGCCCTGACTCGCCGGAGGAGGAGGAGGAGGCGGAGGCGTCCAGTTCGGAAGGTTGATGAGATCCTTCCGCCATAGGCATGGAGTCTTGAGCGAACCCAGCCGATACTCCCTTCACCGGTAGGGTGGTCAAGCCGAGGTCCTCAAATCCCTCCGTTATTTCATCCACCATCACCTTTGCATATCCTTCTAGAATCGGCCGGCAGTGAAAAGTTGAGTCGGGTTTAGTAGGATAAACAGAGCCAACAGCCGCCTTGACCTTCAAATTGTCCATTGCGCCATAAGGTGGCAATTTTGAGACTCCGTGATAGCATCCACGGGATAGCTGGCAGGAGCCGTCAAGGCATGCTCCGGCTGAAGCAGCTCGGTGGAAGCCACGCTGCTTCTCCGCTGAGATGGCGGGGTAGCTTCGGGGGAAGCTTCAGCAGGTCGTTTGCTCCGTTCTTCTTCTCGTTCCTCTAGCCCCATTACCTTTTCGTGCAGCGCCTGCATTTGGCTCTGCTCCAGTTTCTTCCTCCTCTCATGGGTTTTGTAACCCCCCACGAAACGGAGCCTGGCGTGGCTCCTGTCCGTCCAGGGTGCTCAGGATTCCCGAGGGCCATTGTGAGCTCGTCCTTCTCCCTGTCTAGAACGAACTTCCCTTGTTGCGCTGCTTCGATATATTGCTTTAGCCTCTTGACTGGCATGTCCAATTGATCGTCCGTCCAAATGCACTTCCACGATCAGGGGTCAAGGTTCCGCCAGCCCGAAGAACCAAATCCGCAGCGGTGCAGCGATTCATTGTCTCGGTTCGATCCCTTTATCAAGCAGATCATTTTCTCAGCCTTGGCCCACTTAGGCGGGCTATGAGGTAGCCACCGACCCGTGCGATGGTGAAGCTTCTTCTTCGCAGCATTTTGCTTGTTTGTCGCCGACATCTTTTTACTCTTTTCCGATGTCCCGTGGGCCACAAATGCGGGCCAGTCATCTCTGATCTTCTCATATTTGCCCTTGAATTCTAGTGTCTCTTTTTTATCGAAAAACTTATTCAGGTCTTTCTTCCAATTCCTGAATAGGTCTGCTATTTTCTTAAGAGCAAAAGACTTGATTAATGGCTCTATAACTGGCTTCTCCAGATCATCCTCTGGCGGCAGGGTGAAATTTGACTTCAGCTCAGTCCAAAGATCATTTTTCTGCAGATCATTGACATAAGACACCACAGGGTCTTCGTTCTTAGGCTTATACCATTGCTGGATGCTGATCGGGATCTTGTCCCTAACCAGAACCCCGCACTGAGCAACAAATGCCTTCTTTGTCCGGATGGGTTCAATCGGTTGGCCGTCGCGCGCGATTTCTATGATCTCAAACCTTTCATCCGAGCTCAACTTTTTCTTTGGGCCTCGTCTCCTTACCGAAGTTGTGCTTGATCCGGAGGGCTAGAAAAAGGAAGAAAGACGAGAGTTAATTAATATGTGTACATACCAAAACAATGAATGCATCAATTAGCTAGTCAGGACAGGCTTAACTAATATATATACCTGTCCGGACTCAGTTCGGTGATCACCGGAGCAGTCCTCACGGTCTACTTCTTCACCCTCTCCTTCTTCCACCGGCATTGCGTCATCGGAGCCATCATAATCATAGCCAGCTGCTTCTTCACCCTCTCCTTCCAGACCATCGGTGTCGTTGAGAAACATCAACGAGCTGACGGCATCACTTCCTTCTGCGATTATGTCCCTCAACAACGATTCTTGTGCTTCGTCTCGGGGCGGTGTGTCCATAGTTTCTACAAATATTTACAACATGGCAATTATTATTCAAACATGACAGATATGGATATATTAGTGGCAAACGTAGAACTAGCTAGCTAATCACAATTAGGAATCATATTAATTAGTGGCCTCGACGCTGCTTCTCTAGGGTTTCGGGTGGCCTCGACAATGCTTCAAGGGTTAGGGGGTGGCCTCGAGAACGCTTCAAGGAGGGGGTAATATCGACCCCCGTGTTGAAGCTATCGGGAGGGGGTATATCGACAACAACAACGACGACACTACATCTATGTCCCACAAGTGACGTGGGCATCGACGCCCGCGTCACTTGTGGGACGTGGATGTAGTGTCCGACACCGACGGCCACATGCTCACACCGACGATACTTGCTATTTAATCTCCTCTATTCTTTCTTCTCCTCTTTTTTTTTCTTCTTCCTCTTTTTTTTTATCCTCTTCTTCCTCTCAGGGTCAAGGGGTCGAGGATCGCCGAGGGGTGCCTAGTGTCAAAGGATTCAACAAAACCATGTCTTCATCATTAGGCGAAAGTAATAGGTGCATGATGGTACGAAGCTTTCCAAAGTTATTTTGGAACGGAGTCCCAGATAGGATAATTCGCTTTTTGGTACAAAGTTCAACAAGAACCTTCCGAATATCATTATTTGGAAGGCCTTTGCTGAAATTCGTACAAAAAGGCAAATTATCCTATCCGGGACTCCATTCTAGAATAACTTTGGAGGACTTCGTACCATCATGCTCTGGTTACTTCCGGCTAATGATGAAGCCATGGAATTCTTAAATACTTTGACACTAGGAAACCTCTCTTGACCCCTCGGTGATCCTCGACCCCTCAAACCCTCGACGACCCTGGAACCCTCGACCCCTAGACGACCCTGGAACCTCGACCCTCGATCCCTCGACCCTATAGAACCCTCGAACCCTCGACCCTGAAATCCTCGACCCTTGACCCCTTAACGACCCTCGACCCTCTACCCTAGTTCCCGACCCTCGACCCCTCGGCGATCCTCGACACCCTCGAAAAAAAAGAGGAGAAAAAAAAAGGAGAAGAAGCTCCTCTATTCCTTCTTCTTCTCCTCTTTTTTTCTTCTTCTTCCTCTTCTTCCTCTCCTCGTCTTCTCCTTCTTCTTCTCCTTCTTTCTCTACTTATTTTCCTTTTTCCTCTCCTTCTTTTTCTTCTTCTTCTTCCTTCTTCCTTCTTCCTCTTTTCTTCCTTTTCCTTATTTTACTTTTTCCTCTACACTAACCTAATTAAAATGCACTAACCTAAAATCGATATTTACTAACAACCTAAATAAAAAATTAATACATATATGAAAAAAGATATATATAAACAAAAATGCTATGAACATTATATTCATACATACATAGCCACATCCATTCATCATATAGCTACCACATACATATATAAATTATATATCTGAAAAATGCAATGAACAAAAATATATAAAAAAAATGCAATGAACAAAAAATGCAAGCCTTGAACATGAGCCTCGACGGCGGCGGCTCACATGAGGCGGCGGGCGAGGGCGACGGCGGGGCGGCGAGGCGTCGGCGACGACCACGGCGGGCGAGCGGGCGTGGCGGCGGCAACGGCGACGGTGGGTGGCGGTCGTGGGGCGGCGCGCGACGGGCGCGGCCGGGGTGACGGCGACGGCGACGACGGGCGCGGCGGCAACGATAAGCGTCGGCGAAGCGGCGGGGCGGCGTTGTTAAGAACGCCGGCGGCGACGGGGCGAAGCGGCGACGACGGGCGCGGATGGCGTCGGGCGCGCAGACGGCGTCGGGCGGCGGCGCATGAGACGGCGTCTGGCTGGCGACGGGCGGGTCGATCTGGGCAGCCTGGCGGCGTCGATGAGCTCGGCGTCATCGGGCAGGCCGGGGGGCAACTGGCGGTGTGTTCGTCAAATTTTCCTAAGTGTTGTATATATAGCAAGAGCATTAGTCGGTTCGTGGCACCAACGGGACTAATGCCCTGCTAGTCCCGGTTGGTGCCACTAACGGGACCAAAGGCTCTTTTCAGCAGCCCAAAGGGCGAGAAGCGGCGGCCTTTGGTCGGTTGGTGGCACCAACCGACTAAAAGTGCATTAGTCGGTTGGGGCCATGAACCGGGACTAATGCACCCTTTAGTCCCGGTTGGTGCCACCAACCGGGACCAAAGGCCTTGTGCTGCCCCGCGCCAAATGTTTAGTCCCACCTCGCTAGTTGAGAGGGCCGGGAGCCGCACCCGTTTATAAGGTGCGGTGCGCCTTCCCTCTCGAGCTCCTCTCTAAAGGAGGCTTTCGGGCCTAAACGTGCAATATGTAATCGTGGCTCTCTTGGGCCTCCAGGAACTGAATCTGGCCCATGGTAGGGTTTCTAGTCGTATTCAGGCCGTGGGGGCCCACTAGGTGGCACTTTTTTTTGTTTTATTTGTTGCTTTATTTAGTTTATTTTGGTTTTGGTTTATTTTTCTTTTGGTTTTTTGTTTTATTTTTTAATTATTTTTGCTTTTAGTTTTAGAAAAATTATAAACTTTCTCATTAGTGCCATTAGTTTTCAAATTTGAAATTTTTGTTTTCTTTGTTGCTTTATTTATTTTATTTTGTTTCTACTTACAACAAAATACTTATTGTTGCTATTTTTATTTTTTCCAGTTTTTTGTTTTGTTTTCTGTATTATTTATTTTCTTTTGGTTTTTTGCTTTATTTTTTTAATTCTTTTTGCTTTTAGTTTTAGAAAAATTATAAACTTTCTGTTAGTGCCATTAGTTTTCAAATTTGAAAACACTTTTTTTGTTTTCTTTGTTGCTTTATTTATTTTATTTTGTTTCTACTTACAACAAAATACTTATTGTTGCTCTGAAAAAGTTGGCATAGCATGTGCATGTACAAAACCGACAATGGTATCATACTCGTCTATTACAAAGTTGGCAAGGTATCATCATAATAGTTGCGGGAGAAAGTCTTCATTTTTTCTTCGCTTGTGTCATTTGCTTATTGCACCGTAACCATGGATAATCTTCATCGTTTATCAGGATGCTTGGGTCAGCCTTGACTTTGAAGGGAGGAATTTCATGGAACTTTTCATACTCTTCAGACATGTCTGTCTTGCCCTCCACTCCCAGGATGTCCCTTTTTCCTGAAAGAACTAAATGGCGCTTTGGCTCATCGTATGATGTATTCGCTTCCTTATCTTTTCTTTTCCTCGGTCTGGTAGGCATGTCCTTCACATAGATAACCTGTGCCACATCATTGGCTAGGACGAATGGTTCGTCGATGTACCCAAGATTTTTCAGATCCACTATTGTCATTCCGTCTTGTGGGTCTACCTGCACCCTCCTCTGACAGATTGACCCACTTGCACTTAAACAAAGGGACCTTAAAATCTACTCCGTAGTCAAGTTCCCATATGTCTACTATGTAACCATAATATGTGTCCTTTCCCATGTCGGTTACTGCATCAAAGCGGACACCGCTGTTTTGGTTGGTGCTCTTTTGATCTTGGTCAATCGTGTAAAATATATTCCCATTTATCTCGTATCCTTTCCAAATCATTACAGTCAAAGATGGTCCCCTGGACAACAAGCACAGCTCATCACAAACAGTGTTGTCACCTCGAGGCGTGTTTCCAACCAACTGCTGAAAGTCCCGATGTGTTCACATGTAATCCGATCGTCGCCTTTGCTCGGGTGTTTGGGCGCAGATGTTCTTGTGTTCATCGACATCTGGGGTCACCAAGGTAGAGTTCTGTAGAACTGTGTAGTGTGCTTGAGACCAAGAATATCCGTCCTGCATATTATTGAGTCCCTTCCAAGCGTGCCTTTTCGGTCAGTCTCCCCTCATACCGCGATTTAGGGAGACCTGTCTTCTTAAGGCCAGGAATGAAGTCAACACAAAACACGATGACATCCTCTGCTTGATGGCCCATGGAGATGCTTCCTTCGGCCTAAGCGATTCTGAACATATTTCTTTAGGACTCCATGAACCTCTCAAAGGGGTACATATTGTGTAGAAATACGGGCCCCGAATGACAATCTCGTCGACTAGATGAACTAGGGCGTGCATCATGATATTGAAGAAAGATGGTGGGAACACCAGCTCGAAACCGACAAGACATTGCGCCACATCACTCCTTAGCATTGGTACGATTTCGGATCGATCACCTTCGAGATATTGCATTGAGGAATGCACATAGCTTCACAATGGCTAATCGACGTTTTCGGTAGAAGCCCCTCAATGCAACCGGAAGCGATTGCGTCATAATCACGTGGCGTCATGAGACTTTAGGTTCGGAACTGTTTCTCGGCATATTTATTATTCCCTTTATATTCGACGAGAAGCCAGTCGGGACCTTCATCTTGAGCGAGGCATTCAAAGAAGATTTCTTTCTCTTCTTTCGTAAGAGCGTAGCTGGCGGGACCTTCATCTTGCTTGGAGGCATGCCCTCTTTTTCGTGCAAGCGTTGCAGGTCCTCCGTGCCTCGGTGTATCTTTTATCTTCCCATACACGCCCAAGAAGCCTAGCAGGTTCACGCAAAGGTTCTTCGTCACGTGCATCACGTCGATCGAGAGCGGACCTCTAGGTCTTTCCAGAGGGTAGGTCCCAAAATATAGATTTCTTCTTCCACATGGGTGCGTTATTGTCGGCGTCATTCGAACAGCTAGTCCGTCGGGACCCTTTCCAAAGATTACGTGTAAATCATTGACCATAGCAAGTATGCGTGATCACCGATGCGCATGGCGGGCTTCTTCCGGTGATCTGCCTCGCCTTTGAAATGCTTGCCTTTCTTTCGACATTGATGGTTGGTCGGAAGAAATCGACGATGGCCCAGGTACACATTCTTCCTACAGCTTCCCAGATATATACTATCGGTGTCAAGTAAACAGTGTGTGCATGCATGGTATCCCTTGTTTGTCTATCCTGAAAGGTTACTGAGAGCAGGCCAATCGTTGATGGTCACGAACAGCAACGCCTTTAGGTGAAATTCCTCCTTTTTGTGCTCATCCCACGTACGTACACCGTTTCCATTCCACAGCTATAAAAGTTCTTCACTAATGGCCTTAGGTACACATCAATGTCGTTACTGGTTGCTTAGGGCCTTGGATGAGAACGGCATCATAATGAACTTCCGCTTCATGCACATCCAAGGAGGAAGGTTATACATACATAGAGTCACGGGCCAGGTGCTGTGATTGCTGCTCTGCTCCCGAAAGGATTAATGCCATCCGCGCTTAAAGCAAACCATACGTTCCTTGGGTCCTTTGCAAACTCATCCCGAGACTTTCTCTCGATTTTTCTCCATGCGACCCGTCGTGGTGCTCTCAACTTCCGTCTTTCTTACGGTCCTCACTGTGCCATCGCATCAACTTGGCATGCTCTCCGTTTCGAACATGTGTTTCAACCGTGGTATTATAGGAGCATACCACATCACCTTCGCAGAACCCTCTTCCGGGAGGCTCGCCGTCAACATCACCGTGGTCATCTCGTCGATCTTATACGCAATGCACCGCATACCGGGCATGCGTTCAGATCCTTGTATGCACCGCGATAGAGGATGCAGTCATTAGGGCATGCGTATCTTCTCCACCTCCAATCCTAGAGGGCATACGACCTTCTTTGCTGCGTATGTCTTTGTCGGGTAATTCGTTATCCTTTGGAAGCTTCTTCTTCATTATTTTCAGTAGCTTCTCAAATCCTTTATCGAGCACAACATTCTCTGCCTTCCACTGCAGCAATTCCAAAGACGGTACCGAGCTTTGTGTTGCCATCTTCGCAATTGGGGTACAACCCTTTTTGTGATCCTCTAACATGCGATCGAACTTCAGCTTCTCCTTTTGACTTTCGCATTGCGTCCTTGCATCGACAATGACCGGCGGAGATCATCATCATCGGGCACATCGTCTCGTTCCTCTTGATCTTCAGCAGCTTCACCATTCTTGCAGCACCATTGTGCACATCGTCTGCTTCCTCTTGATGTTCAAGTAGCATCACCGTATTCAGGGGCACGTAGTTGTCATCGTACTCTTCTTCTTCGCCGTCTTCCATCATAACCCCTATTTCTCCATGCCTCGTCCAAACATTATAGTGTGGCATGAAACCCTTGTAAAGTAGGTGGGTGTGAAGGATTTTCCGGTCGAGTAAGACTTTTATTCCCACATATAGGGCATGGACAACACATAAAACCATTCTGCTTGTTTGCCTCAGCCACTTGAGAAAATCATGCACGCCCTTAGTGTACTCGGAGGTGTATGCATCACCGTACATCCATTGCGGTTCATCTGCGTGCATTATATATAATTAAGTGTGTCAAAAATCATTACAGAACATCATGAATAGATAATTAAGTGACCAAAATAATAGAAGTTCATCATCTCATAAAAACCAAAGTACATACATAGTTCTCATCTAACAACATAAAGCTCTACAGAGCATCTAAATTAAATAAACCATACATTTAAACTATGTAAAACATTTCAATGCGAAAACAAATGCGATCATAATCGCAACCAAGGTAACAACTGATCCAACGGCATAATGATACCAAGCCTCGGTATGAATGGCATATTTTCTAATCTTTCTAATCTTCAAGCGCATTGCATCCATCTTGATCTTGTGATCATCGACGACATCCGCAACATGCAACTCCAATATCATCTTCTCTTCCTCAAGTTTTTTTATTTTTTCCTTCAAGAAATTGTTTTCTTCTTCAACTAAATTTAACCTCTCAACAATAGGGTCGGTTGGAATTTCGGTTCAACAACCTCCTAGATAAATAAAATCTATGTCACGTTGGTGGCATAATTTTCATAAACAATAAATGAACCAATAGTTATGAAATGATAATATATACCACATCCGAATCATAGATGTGGCGAGGGCCGACGGGCGGATACCAAGACCATCGCACTATATAAGATGCAATAATAAAAGTAAGAAAATAATACAAGTATCTATCTAAACATACAAGTAAGAATATCTTTCCTTTCGAAAGAAGATAAGAACAAGAGGCTCAAGACGGTGGTGTCATGGCGATGAATCGGCGCGGTGATCGACGGCGATGAAGACGGGGACGGGGCGTGACGGACCGCTAAACCTAGATAAATATTGAGGAAAATGGAGCTTGGCGGTCGAGCTTGGAGAGGAGAAACCTTAAGTAGTGTGGCTCGGGCATTCCATCGAACACCTTGTGTGCATAGGAGGTGAGCTAGAGCACCACCAAGCCCTCTCCCCCTCGGCCGGAAAAAACAGAGCGGTGTGCTCGCTCGCTCGCTGAGGGGTATATATAGGCACCACCATTAGCCCCGGTTGGTGGCATGAACCGGGACTAAAGGGAAGCCTTTGGTCCCGGTTCAAGCCACCAACCGGGACCAATAGTGGTGGGCCAGGAGCCAGGCCCATTGGTCCCGGTTCGTCCCACCAACCGGGACCAAAAGGTCCGGACGAACCGGGACTAATGGCCCACGTGGCCCGGCCGGCCCCCTGGGCTCACGAACCGGGACAAATAGCTCCATTGGTCCCGGTTCTAGATTGAACCGGGACTAATGGGATGAACCTGCCTGGGCCATTGCCCCCTTTTCTACTAGTGTTATTAAAGCGTGTTCCTCCAATTCCTATGAAAATCAAGATGAAGATCTAAAAGTTATTGATGTGTCCCCCATTAAATCTTTGTTTTGCAATATGAATCTTGATGAAACTGAATATGATCTTCCTTTACCTAGAAAGCGTCCTAAGAATTCGGAGTCTCTAGATCTTGATGATGAAATTGATGAAAGTGGGATTGAAAGAAGTAAAAATCTTGATGTTGCTAAACCCAATATTTTGGATCTCAAGGAATTTAATTATGAAAATTGCTCTTTGATTGGTTGTATTTCCTTGTTGCAATCCGTGCTAGATTCTCCTCATACTTATAGTAAAAATAAGGCCTTTACCAAACACATTGTTGATGCCTTGATGCAATCATATGAAGAAAAACTTGAGTTGGAAGTTTCTATCCCTAGAAAACTCTATGATGAGTGGGAACCTACTATCAAAATTAAAATTAAAGACTTTGAGTTTCATGCTTTGTGTGATTTGGGTGCTAGTGTCTCCACTATTCCCAAAACTTTGTGCGATTTGCTAGATTTCCTTGACTTTGAAGATTGCTCTCTAAACTTGCATCTTGCGGATTCCACTATTAAAAAGCCTATGGGAAGAATTAATGATGTTCTTATTGTTGCAAATAGGAATTATGTGCCCGTAGACTTTATTGTTCTTGATATAGATTGCAATCCTTCATGTCCTATTATTTTTGGTAGACCTTTTCTTAGAACGGGAATATTAGATTCCAATTTCCCTTGAAAAAGGGTATGGAACACTTACCTAGAAAGAAAATAAAATTACCATATGAATCTATCATGAGAGCCACTTATGGATTGCCTACTAAAGATGGCAAAACCTAGATCTATCCTTGCTTTTATGCCTAGCTAGGGGCGTTAAACGATAGCGCTTGTTGGGAGGCAACCCAATTTTATTTTATTTTTATTTTTATTTTTTGCTTATGTTTAGGAATAGATAATCCATCTAGCCTCTGTTTAGATGTGGTTTTATCTTTTAATTAGTGTTTGTGCCAAGTTGAACCTATTGGATCTTCTTGGATGATAGTTATTTGATCTTGCTGTAATTTCCAGAAACTTTGCGCTCAGTGCCCGAATTGTTACAAATCACCAGAACGTGATAAAATACTGATTCCAATTGCTGCTGATCAATAAACAAATTTTACAGGTCGTCTAATTTTGGTAGAATATTTTGAGTTCCATAAGTTTGCGTTAGTTACAGATTACTACAGACTGTTCTGTTTTTGACAGATTCTGTTTTGTGTGTGTTGTTTGCTTATTTTGATGAATCTATGGCTAGTAAAATAGTTTATAAACCATAAGGAAGTTGGAATACAGTAGGTTTAACACCAATATAAATAAATAATGAGTTCATTACAGTACCTTAAAGTAGTCTTTTGTTTTCTTTCACTAACGGAGCTCACGAGATTTCTATTGAGTTTTGTGTTGTGAAGTTTTCAAGTTTTGGGTGAATTCTTTTGATGGATTATGGAACAAAGAGTGGCAAGAGCCTAAGCTTGGGGATGCCCATGGCACCCCCAAGATAATCCAAGGACACCAAAAAGTCAAAGCTTGGGGATGCCCCGGAAGGCATCCCCTCTTTCGTCCACTTCCATCGGTAATTTACTTGGAGCTATATTTTTATTCACCACATGTTATGTGTTTTGCTTGGAGCGTCTTGTACTATTTGTGTATTTGCTTGTTAGGTTACCACAATCATCCTTGTTGTACACACCTTTTGAAAGAGCCATACATGATTTGGAATTTTTTAGAATACTCTATGTGCTTCACTTATATCTTTTGAGCTTGATAGTTTTTTATCATAGTGCTTCACTTATATCTTTTGAGCGTGATAATTTTTGCTCTAGTGCTTCACTTAGATCTTTTAGAGCACGGTGGTGGATTTGTTTTAAAGAAACTATTGATCTCTCATGCTTCACTTAGATTATTTTGAGAGTTGTTAATAGCATGGTAATTTGCTTAAAGATAATATACTTGGTATTCAAGATTTGTGAAACTTTCTTTTGAGTGCGTTGAATACTAAGATAAGTTTGATGCTTGATAATTGTTTTGAGATATGGAGGTGATAATATCAAAGCAATGCTAGTTGGGGTGATTATGAATTTAAAGAATGCTTGTGTTGAAGTTTGTGATTCCCGTAGCATGCACGTATGGTGAACCGCTTTGTGGTAAAGTCAGAACACAATTTTATTTATTGATTGTCTTCCTTATGAGTGGAAGTCGGGGACGAGCGATGGTCTTTTCCTACCAATCTATCTCCCTAGGAGCATGCGTGTAGTGCTTTGGTTTTTGATGACTTCTAAATTTTTGCAATAAGTGCACGAGTTCTTTTGATTAATGTTGAGTCCATGGATTATACGCACTCTCACCCTTCCACCATTGCTAGCCTCTCTAATACCGCGCACTTTTCGCCGGTATCATACATCCACCATATACCTTCCTCAAAACAGCCACCATACCTACCTATCATGGCATTTCCATAGCCATTCCGAGATATATTGCCATGCAACTTTCCACCGTTTCGTTTATTATGACACGCTCCATCATTGTCATATTGCTTTTTGCATGAACATGTAGTTGACGTTGTATTTGTGGCAAGGCCACCTTCATAATTTCATACATGTCGCTCATGATTCATTGCATATCCCGGTACATCGCCGGAGGCATTCATATAGAGTCATATTTTGTTCTAAGTATCGAGTTGTAATTGTTGAGTTGTAAGAAAAATAAAAGTGTGATGATTATCATTATTAGAGCATTGTCCCAGTGAGGAAAGGATGATGGAGACTATGATTCCCCCATAAGTCGGGATGAGACTCCGGACGAAATAAAAAAAAAGAAAAAAAAGAGTGGCCATAAAAAAAGGGGAGAAAAGGCCCAAATAAAAAAAAATGAGAGAAAAAGAGAGAAGGGACAATGCTACTATCCTTTTTCCACACTTGTGCTTCAAAATAGCACCATGATCTTCATGATAGAGAGTCTCATGTGTTGTCACTTTCATATACTAGTGGGAATTTTTCATTATAGAGCTTGGCTTGTATATTCCAATGATGGGCTTCCTCAAAAGTGCCCTAGGTCTTCGTGAGCAAGCAAGTTGGATGCACACCCACTTAGTTTCTTTTGTTGAGCTTTCATATACTTATAGCTCTAGTGCATCCGTTGCATGGCAATCCCTACTCACTCACATTGATATCTATTACTGGGCATCTCCATAGCCCTTTGATACGCCTAGTTGATGTGAGACTATCTTCTTCTTTTTGTCTTCTCCACAACCACCATTCTATTCCACCTATAGTGCTATGTCCATGGCTCACGCTCATGTATTGCGTGAAAGTTGAAAAAGTTTGAGATTAATAAAGTATGAAACAATTGCTTGGCTCGTCATCGGGGTTGTGCATGATTAAATAATTTTGTGTGATGACGATAGAGCTTAGCCAGACTATATGATTTTGTAGGGATAACTTTCTTTGGCCATGCTATTTTGAGAAGACATGATTGCTTTAATTTATATGCTTGAAGTACCTTTATGTTAATATAAACTTTTGTCTTGAATCTTTCGGATCTGAATATTCATGCCACAATTAAGAAGATCTACATTGAAATTATGCCAAAGTATCACTCCGCATCAAAAATTCTTTTTTATCATTTACCTACTCGAGGACGAGCAGGAATTAAGCTTGGGGACGCTTGATACGTCTCCAACGTATCTATAATTTTTGATTACTCCATGCTACTTTGTCTACTGTTTTGGACTATATTGGGCTTTATTTTCCACTTTTATATTATTTTAGGGAATAACCTATTAACCGGAGGCCCAACCCAGAATTGTTGTTTTTTGCCTATTTCAGTATTTCAAAGAAACATAATATCAAACGGAGTCCAAACGGAATAAAACCTTCGGGAACGTGATTTTCTCACCGAACGTGATCCAGGAGACTTGGACCCTGCTCCAAGGAACAGCCGTGGAGGTCACGAGGGTGGGCCCCCCTCCCCCCGGGCGCACCCCCTGCCTCGTGGACCCCCTGTTGCTCCACCGACATACTCCTTCCTCTTATATATACCTACGTACCCTCGACAGATCGAATACGGAGCCAAAAACCTAATTCCACCGCTGCAACCTTCTGTATCCGTGAGATCCCATCTTGGGGCCTGTTCCGGAGCTCCGCCGGAGAGGGCATCCACCACGGAGGGCTTCTACATCAACACCATAGCCTCTCCGATGAAGTGTGAGTAGTTTATTTCAGACCTTCGGGTCCATAGTTAGTAGCTAGATGGCTTCTTCTCTCTTTTTGGATCTCAATACAATGTTCTCCCGCTCTCTTGTGGAGATCTATTCGATGTAATCTTCTTTTTTGCGGTGTGTTTGTTGAGACCGATGAATTGTGGGTTTATGATCCAGCTTATCTATGAATAAAATTTGAATATTCTCTGAATTCTTTTATGTATGATTAAGTTATCTTTGCAAGTCTCTTGGATTATCCGTTTGGTTTGGCCAACTAGATTGGTAGTTCTTGCAATGAGAGAAGTGTTTAGCTTTGGGTTCGATCTTGCGGTGTCCTTACCCAAAGGATGTAAAGGGTTGCAAGGCACGTATTGTATTGTTGCCATCGAGGATAACAAGATGGGGTTTTTATCATATTGCATGAATTTATCCCTCTACATCATGTCATCTTGCTTAAGGCGTTACTCTGTTTTTAACTTAATACTCTAGATGCATGCTGGATAGCGGTCGATGAGTGGAGTAATAGTAGTAGATGCAGAATCATTTCGATCTACTTTTCTCAGACGTGATGCCTATATACATGATCATACCTAGATAACCTCATAATTATTCGCTTTTCTATCAATTGCTCAACAGTAATTTGTTCACCCACCGTAGAATACTTATGCTCTTGAGAGAAGCCACTAGTGAAACCTATGGCCCCCAGGTCTATTCTCATCATATCAATCTCCATTATTTTATTACTTGCTTTGTTTTTACTTTGCCTTTTACTTTCTACTTTGTATCTCTATATCAAAAGTACCAAAAATATTATTTATCATCTCTATCAGATCTCACCCTCGTAAGTGACCGTGAAGGGATTGACAACCCCTAATCGCGTTGGTTGCGAGTAGCTATCGTTTTGTGTAGGTACGACGGACTCGTGCGTGATCTCCTACTGGATTGATACCTTGGTTCTCAAAAACTAAGGGAAATAATTATGCTACTTTACTGCATCATCCTCTCCTCTTCGGTGAAATCCAACGCAGTGCTCAAGAGGTAGCAGCATACCGCAAAATGGAGGAAACATACCTCCTATGGTCGAAACGGGGGTCCTGTTGATCGGGAGGGGTGTGGCGTACCGCAAAGCGGAGGAAACGGACCTCCTACGGTCGAAACGGGGGTCCTGTTGATCGGGAGGGGTGTGGCGTACCGCAAAATGGACCAAACGGACTTGTGTTGGGCGCTTCGGTCAAAGCGGGGTCTGTTCATCTGGAGGGTGTGGCGTGCCGCAAAACAGGACTCCACGGATCTGTTCATCTCCACCGTCGACCTCCTCCAGCCTCCACGGGCTACCGTCGACCTCCTCCAGCCTCCACGGGCTCCTGTTCATCTAGCCTCCACCGCGCGCTACTCCACCGGCTACTGTTCAACCACCCCTACACGGGCACCCCTCCACCGTCTACTGTTCATCCAGCCCTCCACACCACGGGTCCTGTTCAACCACCCCTCCACGGCCACCCTCCACCGTCTCATGTTCATCCAGCCCTCCACACCACGGGTTCTGTTCATCCGAGGCAACGCCACCATCGCTCATCATCAAACCCCGCAACGCCATTTGTTCATCCTGAGGCGGCATCGATCGGCTTGATTAGCGGCGATAGCGAAGAATCGCTCCATCGAGTTCGATTAACGACCATCGATCGATCGCTCGGGTTCGATGCAGCGTAGCTGCAGCAGTAATCGCCGGGTTCGATTAGAGCCCAACGCCTCGCTTCGGGTTCGATTAGAGCCAACGCCTCTCACACGCAGCAGACGTCACGAGAAAGCGTGCATCGCTTCGGCCCCGACCTCCCACCGTAACCGCAACTCCCGAAATTTTCCTCCCTCGCTTCTACCACGGTTTTTCCGTCATGGACGGCCCAAAGAATGTCATGCAGCCGCGTCTCCGGCCCGCCCAAGACGAAAAGCCCATTTTCTGTCATGATTTTTTGTCATAGAAGTAGGAGCCCATCACATCTATGATGATACCGGTTTTTGTCACAATTATCGTCATAGAAGTGTCATATGTATGACATAATTTTTTTTTCGTTCGGCCCAAAATGTCACGGATGTGTCTTTTTTTGTAGTGTTGAGTTATGTGACACAGAGTTACCTCAACACAGATGTACAACCATCTTTTTAAAGTGAAGAGCGAGATGGATTCAGGTGTCAAAGCTTAGAGAGCTTGGAGGTGAACAATGTAACCAGGACACCTTCACCATTCTATTGGAGAGGTTGACCACTACGAAGGCCACATCGCGGTTGGCTAACCTATAACTTGTTTCACTCGATCTAACATGCCAATCACAAAATAACAACATTGCCATTCATTCTTAGGATCACCCCAAGGACGTTGAGTACCTCAACAAGCCCATCCAGAACTACTCTTGGGTGTAGACCATCCTCTCCCGGGGTCTGACTACGGGCAAGCATGCCATGGGATCTAGTGAGCCTCTCGATAAACCAATCGTTGAGTATACAAACACGTGGAGACCATCATCCTTGATAACCCTGACAAGCCTCTTATCACATTCCTACTTCTAAGAGGAAGAGGGGCACCTTGAGGGACAAGGAGCTGAGCATCTTTAGCAGCATGACGAGGCCGTCAAGGAGGTGGCATTCGCCATCAGGCACAATTGTATCTAAAGAGTTGAAAATGGTGAGAAAATTAATATGTTATAAAACTACTGTGGATTTAGGTAAACACATCTAGAAAGGTGATCGCAAGAAGGGGAACAATTGTTTCAAAACTACTGTGCAGGAGCTCTTTGACCCACACACTGGAGAATGAGATGAGGTATTATTCATCCGAGATAACAGATAATTTCTTGGAAGTGGAAGCCAACAAGATACTTCAAAACTCCTATGTCATGGAGCATTTCATTGCTCGGCAATACACTTGATTGAATACTTTTTTCCGTTCGATCTTATTATCATCTTGAATGGGACTCGCAATATGAAGAAAAAATGGCATTGTGAGAAGAAAGAAAAGAAGAATACGGTGGGCTTTGCCTTGAAGAAGAAAACCGGCTGGTTTAGCCAGCTTGGTTAATTAGTCAAGTGACGGGCGCACTTGACTTCACATCCCCATCCGCACAGCAGTCAGCAGTGGGGCGGGCGAGACGAGATGACGACCAGCCCATGGATATGATGCTTTATTATGAAGGTCACACAAATAATTCCAAGAAAAATGTCGTTGATCCCAAGAAGGGTACCCATAGAACCCTATCAACCTCCAATCAACCTCAACACCAACCATAGAAACAACATCAATGAAATTGGATGACAGATAGTTTAACTCCACTTTATTAATACGGTTGAAAAACAAAACAAGCACCCCGCCCTACCGTCACATTCTTGGATGTACAAATCATCAGAACCTAACTTTTTCCTAAGAAATTAAATTTATCTTTATCCAAGCGAGATTTCGAGAGGAAAATCACATCTGCTCTCACTCGCCCCTTGAGGTCTAGGAACTCTCAAATTGCCATGGTGGAGTACCATGACAATTTCATCTCATGGTTTTCATTGCTCTGGGCGGTACCCCTTGAGGGAGCCTTCCGATTAAGAGATTGAACTTGCACTGATACTATCTACTACCACTCCAACAATTCCCTTAAATTTATTTTTGTTTGCGCTTTTCTAGAGGGGTTCCCCCAAGGTATGTGCCTTCTTGTGTCCCTCCTCAAACTGATCCACCATAGCGGCCACAATAGTGTTTTTATCAACATTAACAGTGGTGCCTTCGGTAGTCGGAAGGGTGACTTCTATTGCTGGGTCACCATTCTCGTTTGAACTAGAATTCTCAACAGCTCTCTTTCCCAAAATATTTGATCGTGCATTCTAACATCTTGTCTCCCATTACCATCAGTTCTAGCATCCAGATTACGTGCATTGTTCAGAGCATCATAAGTATTATTCCGCAACAGCCGAGCTACTAGTAGTAATTACGTCAACACCCATAAGCCCATGCCCGCGGCCTGTATCTTCAATTCCCGCACCTCTATCACTTTCGGTGAATCCACCTAAGTTTCCATTAGAATCTTGTACACCTTCAGGACCATGACCACCACTTCCTCGACCCCTGCATCTGCCCACATCTGCTAGGATAAAATTATCCCACACAAGTGATGCCTCGTCATGTTCGCCGTCGCCACATTCTTGGTGAAAACAACCCAGCAGACCGCAGTTGCCATGAAAGATAGGAAGTTTTTCGTACTTCACTTGGTACCACTCCTTCTCTTCCCCTTTTATACGGTACAAACCTTATAATCTTCTCGTTAACATTCATCTTAGCCCACAAGAATTTGATTTGGAACTCGAGAATTTCTAAACACAGTTGGTAATTTTATCTGGACCTCCAGAATTTCTCCCATGGATCTACACATCCCGCAATTATCTGATCATGCAACAATTGTCTATTAGCCTATGCACTTTGCGCCCAGACTTGTCAAGAATCACTAGGCTAAATCCCCTTTCACACGGTTATCGTCGGACCACACGCGCTTCGGTCACACTCACAGCCCGCACCAACTGAGCACAGCCGGAGGGCGAGATGACGACGGCCAGCCTTCTCCGCCGCCTCCTCCGCAGATCGCCGCCGGCGCCAGAGCAGAAAGGCAAAGATCCCCTCGTATGCAGGCCCCCCTTCCTCCCGCGCGCCTCCGTGGTATGCACTTGCTTGCGCCGCCGCGGCCCTCCCCTCCTCGGTTTCTTCATCGACCACGTCGGCGACAGCATCACCTTCGAGCCAGCTCCGGGCGCGCCCTACCGCCTCCCCCGCGGACTCTTCTCCCTGGAGCTCGACGGCTGCTACATGACCCTAGGATGGCGCCACGGCCTCGGGCTCTTCTTCCACAAGATCCGGTTCGAGGTCCTGGTGTGGGATCCCGTCGCCGGCCACCAGCACCTCCTGGCCGTTCCCCCGGATTTCGAGTTCCAGGGGGCCAAGGGTGATATCAGCGGGGCGGTGCTTCGCGCCGCCGGAGACGTCGGCCACTTCCGGGTGGTCATGGTAGGCAGCAACGGGAAGCAGCCTAGGACAGTGCTCGCCTGCGTTTACTCGTCGGAGACCGGCGTGTGGGGTGACTGCGTCTCAACGCCGCTTCCATCCGAGGGTTTGTTCATTTTCAGGTCCAACCCCGCTGTGCTGGCAGGGGATTGCCTTCACTGGTCGCTTACCATGGCGGGTTCGAGAAGTATCCTGAAGTTTGATTTGAACAGGAAGAGCCTCGATCTGAGGCTGCTGCCAGGGGATTATTATACCCCGCTCAGTCCTGTCAAATTCGCGGTTATGCGAGCAGAGGGTGGTGAGAAGGGTTTCCTCTTCTTATACGGCTTTACCGCCGAATTATGGAGTCTGAAGCCCTATCGCGATGGTGTCGAAATATGGACGCCAGGGAGAAGTATTGAACTGGACAAGTTACTTGGACTAAATCCAGAGAAAGATCCCCCACAGGTGAGAGGGTATGCCGAGGAAAACAATGTGGTGTTCTTCTGGACAGTTGTTGGTGTCTTCATGGTCCATCTCGAGTCATGGCGGTTCAATAAGCTCTCCAAGACTAGCATCAATTCTTGGTACCATCCATTTGAAATTGCCTATACTCCAGGTACTAGCATTCATTTACACTGTGGATATGGCAAACCCGAGTTATTTTTTGATTACATGTTGTTCACATTCTTCTGTGTGAAGTTAACGATTTTAAGGAGTCGTACTACTCATACCATGTTTTCATTTTCAATGG
This sequence comes from Aegilops longissima, assembly GCA_021605205.1. Taxonomy (NCBI): domain Eukaryota; kingdom Viridiplantae; phylum Streptophyta; class Magnoliopsida; order Poales; family Poaceae; genus Aegilops; species Aegilops longissima. The sequence goes on along the minus strand of CM038681.1, from coordinate 53,984,426 downwards.
ACACCGAGATTGGCTTATTCTTTCTATAATATAACTGAACAAAATTTCACTCTTGCTTGCCTACTGAAATATGCAAGAGCTGTATCATGGTAGTGTTAGCACATAGCTGCAGTGCAGTGTTTGTTTCAAAATGAGATACATAGCATTTTGAAGTTGAAGACAACTATATAAAAAATTTAAAGTTAGTTTGAACCAACTGCAATGTCAAATAGTAGCTGAATTGGCACATTTGGAAGCTTAACAGCTAGTTATATTTCTGTATATCAGTATTGTTATATCTCTGCTGATCTTGCTAATAATCTGAAATCCATAACAGCGACTTGGTATGCAATTTACAAATAATTGTCCATTATCACTTGCAGTAGAGTCCTGTTGCAAGTGACAACTGACAAGTTCATCTATACCGCGAAAATTCAATAAATGGAGTTCATTTGATCACTTCAAATTACAGCTGCGAGTCCTCCTGTATCTATTTGGTTTTTCCTTTGGAAGTCATTGGTTGTTTGAATTCTTATGTTTGTAAAACAGGCATTGGTGGTGGACAAGATGGAGCTAAAGTAGCCGTTGGTGGATGACATGATGGGCACGACGATACACAAAACAATTGTTCAGTTAGATATGCTATTGTGATGTATCGGTTGAGCAGGTAAGCTTATCTGCGGCATGCAAGTTCAGGTATCTGAACTGTTTAACGAAAATGTGTCACCTTCATTATTAATAGTAACATTTCTTGGTTACCAAAATTTCAAGAGATCATTTTCTCTAAAATACCTTGCTCAACTATTGCCCACCTAGCAACCTCCCATCATGCTTTCATGTATCGCTTCCTCATGGATATTTTCTCAAGGCCCTGCTTTCTCAACAGTTTTCCATTCCCTTCGCCATGCCTTGAGCTAGCTTGGCGGGGAATTTACGCATGTTCTACACCCACCCCCCTTGGGCTGGATTCTCTTTTGCCTTTTGTCCTTGCCATTTAGATTCAACTACCTTGCAGCCAGTTTATTTCCCTGTTCTTGCATATGCCTGTGCCTTTTATGGATGAGAATGCTGTTGTGTTAAGTGGTAGCAGAATGACATACTTCCTCTTTTGGTGCTTTGAGAAAAACTTGAATAATCTTTTCTTCATTGGTGGTTCTTGTAATTGGGTGCTGGTAGATGATAGCTTATGATTGGTTTGACTGAAAATTAGGATCTGAGTGAGTGTGATCTGGTTACCGCCTTACCTGAGTGAAATCTCTTTGTATAATGACTACCTTCATGTTCCTTTAGTACAGATTTCTGAATGGACCAAATAATATCCTTTGTACTGAAATTTCTTTTCCCATTAAAACTTCTATGGACCAAATGGAATCATACTGCATTTCTTATCATCATCTCATAGATTCACAGTTCTTTAGTTTTTTTTATAGTATAAATACATCTGGCTTAACAAATCCTCATGAAATATATGCCTAATGGGCCATATAGCAGCTTGGCTGAAGATCGTAAAAACATCAGCTGCCATATCTGCTTGCAAACTGACTATTACTGTTTGAAGTACAACAAAGGCAATTCTGCACTAATACTAATTCATCTACTAATGTCTAGCGCCTACTAGCATTATTATGCTATTTTCCCCAAAGTTGATTTGGTGATGGTAAATTTATTATAACTGTGTCTAGCTAAACAAATACTGAGTAATGAAATGCCTAATAAGCTATATCAGCAACATGCTTTTGAATAAACTGAAACTCAAACAGCTGTTTGCCCCTTGGAATTATTAGTAAACATCTGTGGACGAACAGTGCCTAGTCTTCAGTGGAGAATCAAATTTTACAACTACAACTTCGGATTCCATATCCCCCATTAGTGACCAGCGTTTGTGTTGATTATGTTATAGTATTATAATTTGTGAGTGTGTTTTCTCTCTCCTTTTATTGTTTGCTATAGTTGGATCAGCATGTTTATTAGCTGATTCAAGCTGTACTATCTTCAGCACACATTCCTTCTAGTCATACATATATGCACCCAAGCCATTTGATGTATACAAGATTTTCGATTCCCCCTGTTCTCTGTTCTTGTATACCTCCTTGTTCTTTCGATTCCCCCTGTTCTCTGTTCTTGTATTGTATACCTCCTTGTTCTTTGAATTGCTTGCTGTCAGTTCATTGGAGTTGGAGTGGAAACCCTAGTTTTATGTTCAGTAATATGAAAACTTATGTAGATGTATCTCAGAAGCAAGTATTTATTCAGAGAGAATCCCTGCCTCACTCCAAAGTTGGGTGGATGATTTTCACATATGTGATTATCTCTCGGCTATATGGTTCTAATCATTTTTAAATCTGTGTATGGTTGCTATGAGTGGAAATAATTTTGGAGCAGCGGAAAATTCAAAATTTTATCCCCGCCTCCTTTTCAGGTCAGCGGCATGGCTTGGAGTGTGCTTCTAGAGAGTTGGACTGGGAGAGACTTTGTACAGGACTTGTGAAGACTCATTTGTAGGTGTTCTCACCATGCATCTTGGTTGTGTTCTATATATGATATGGCTGTCAGACATATCAGTGTACCCATGAAAGTGGTAGATATATTGCATGAACATATGTGTGCTTATGGCAGTGTTCATCATATTTTTCGTATGTATCTACGGCTTGGTTGAACAGCGAATGTGTATGCATACATCTATAGACCGTACTGGGAATATATCTGGTGATTAGTAGTAGTACTTTAGTAGTAAGCAAAGAACAAATTGATTTACCTGTTGTCAAAGATGGAAGCAGAAAGATTGTCTGAATGGGAAGATCGGCTGCTGGAAAAGAATATGCAAACTTCATAGAAGACCCGAGGGAAACAATAATACACTGCACTGTCATAGCACTAAATATATTGCACAATTTTAGAATAATAATGCAATCTGAGATGACTGAGGTTTAGGAAAATATCAGATTTAACTAATTTATTGAAACTTCTTACGGCAACTAATTGTGCGGTATGAAATCACTTAATAACCCTCTTTTGATTCAAATAATTTTGAACATACAAGCACATACGGATAAATGAAGCCTTGAGAGAAGCTAGTGAAGATTGAAAGTTGACCGTCTTAGCATCCAAATTGTTTATATTTGTGTGTCCCCCATCTGTTTAAACCTATAAAAAACAATTATTCAGATGCGTCAAATATGTTTGTTTAGGTGAATCTGTCGAATATGTAGATACATTCAGGCTGTAGTTTTATCATTCATCAAGAACTCTATCGTGGGGCTCATACCTGGGCAGATTGGAGGCCCATTGCCATAGTAAATAAGGCCACTGAGGCAATGACCTGTAAAAAGACTGAAATGACTACTAAGTAACCCTCCGTTTCTTTTTTACTGTACTTGCATATAACATTTATTTAAGTCAAATTTTATAAAGTTGACCAAAATTACATACAAAATTATTAACATCTAGAATACTAGAGATATATATACAATATGAAAGTTAGTTCAAGTGAGGCATCTAATGATATCGATTTTATATTGTGATGAATGTTGATATTTTTCCTATAATCTTACGATAAATGGTGTGTGGACATGCAGCCACGCGAGGTCGGTATCAACACCACTCGTTCCCACATGATTCGTGCAACATAAATACAACGAGCGCGTATAACGTTTTACGGTTTCTATAGACAAGTTCGTATAGTTCCGGTATTACCTCTGTCCCATCCAGCATATGGCCCGCAAGGCAGGCTCACGCATTGAAGCTAGACCTGTGCACCCACACCCAACGGCTGGCTGCACCACGCGGAAAGGAGACGCTGGTTGATTACACGTCAGCCCCACCGGCTAGCTGGACCACCCTCCCCTCTATCTTTTTAAACGTCCGGCGATATTGTTTCTGCTGCCCATTCTTCTTCTCCATTTCTGAAAGCCTCGCCGGAGCTCACAAGCATGTGTTCATACATGCTCAGGAACGGAAGAAAACCAAGGGAGTCATTTCTACAAGTGTGAACTTCATGGAGTAAGTTTCTCTACATCCTTTCCACCTGTCCTCTTCATTCCGGGCTAATTTCTTTGTTTACGTCGTAGCATGGAGGGTGCCGTTTTCTGAAGCGGGAGAACAAGTACATGTAGTACTTCAGGGCGGGGCCATCTGATTTCGCATGCACCGCTCCATCGCCATGTCTCGCTTCTGGAACACAATCAAACATTGTTGAAGAACATGTTCATCCTTGGCCTCGTGAACCTGCTGGCCATGGCCATCATCTTCATGCAGAAACTCTGAAGCTTAGGGCCTCTGCCAAGGGAGTGCAGTAGATTTCATATGTTTTTTTTTTTACTTTTGCGTGCTTTGCATGCATGTATCTGCTAGTACTTGTTGCTTGGGTAGACATCTGGCCTATCAGTAATACTACATCTCCAACGGTCATGCAGCCCCATAATGGCAAGTCGTATTTGAGCTATACGTTATTAACTGAACCGTAACCACGAGACACACTGCAAAACAAATGCAAATACACCAAACAGCATCGACGTCATTAATAATCTGTGTTACGTGTGCACCACAGCCACTGAACCTCCATAAATCACTGGTGGACAAGAGTTTAATGAGACCTAGACCCCTGCGCGCATCAATTCGCCCCTGCTATCCTGTAGTCTGACCATGGCACCCAGCATGAATTAATTCGCCATCAACACATCGGGTCTTCATGAGCACGACGGTAGAAAGCTGTTGGATGAGCCGTCGTGTAAGGATCGTTACAACATATGTCGTGTGTAAAGTAGTTTCGAAATGAAAATTTGCTACGCGCACGACATTTCACGGATTGACTGCCCGCGCCACGACTCCTGCTAGTGGTGTTTCAAGTGCGGTTATCCTTTCAGCACTGGTTGTTCTCTCGTCTGGCATCGTTGCTCTCCTTTTCCTGTAATCATCAAGTAACGAAAAGATCATGAGCTCCAACTACAGTGTGCGCAACCAACGAGCATGGGTGCTTAATGATGCCTGCCCTACGTCCACAGCAGTTATGCCATCGCCCCAACCATGACGTCGGGCGCTACCAGACCTGTCTACATACGATTATTAATGTCGTCTGGTCCACTGGCTGCGCGTATAGCACACCGTATTTAGGAGGCCCAGTAAATTAGATGCCAAATGAGCCTATATAAAGTAACAATCCTGATGCGCCCACAGACGGACAGGATTACGGCAGCGCGTGGCTGCATGTCCCAAAAATCCACGTCCATAATCTTAGTCAAACTTTATTATTAGACAAATCTTATATGCGGACTAAAAAGAAACGAAGGAAGTACTTGAAAGTGAACACTAGATTCATACTACTGCTTTATAGACACTCTTCCTCAAAATAAACCAGACAAATGGCATTGAAATTCATCAATACATGCGACCATTCACTGAATTAACTTTTGTCATCCTCTTGTTTGGACAGAGCCTTGAGCTTTTCTCGAATTTTCTGGACCGGAGCAATAGCAGGTTGGGGCCGAAGCCACACGCAGCATCCACGACGCAGCGGCTTCACCAACTTGGCCTCGCCATTGACGAGGCTACACCTGTACAAACGGCTCATAAAGATGAAGTAGGCGCATCCGCCCTCGATGCCCAGCTGCGCAGCGTCGACGCCGAAGCTGGCCCTGGAACCGAGGAACAAGATGCGGTCGCCCAAGCTATGGGCGTCCCTCGCTGCCCATTGCATCTCGCCGCCCGCTCCTTCTTCCAGTGTATGCACCGTCACTGATAATGGCGGCGATGGGCCATCCAAGTAGTGATGGCGACGCCATTCATGCTCGATGAGGATGGACGCTCGCAACAGCTCGCCGCGGGACTCGAGGACGTAGCTGCAAAAGGGGCCGTGTCGTCTGTCCTCGGCTTCACGACATGGTGTCTTGAGCTCGCCGATGGATGTGTACTGGTCGGTGCTGTCTTGGAAGTCCAGGATGCAACACCAGAACAAGTTCTCCCACACCAGGACCTTGTCGTCGTGATATGCAGCACAGCAATAGTTTGCCAACCTATCCAGTCTCTTTTTCACGACTGCCCACGCCGCCTCGCCGGGACGCAGGACGGCCGCCGTGAAGATCGCCCCGTAACCCTTCTCACAGCTGTATAGAAAGACGGTGCCGTCGCCGTAGACGACACCGTGGGGATTCCTCATCCGCTTGATCACATCGCTGTCAGTATCATCAGGGAAAGGAGGCAGGAGCTTGGTGGTTCCAGTGACTAGGTTGATTAGTTTTGGCTCAGGACCACCGGTGAAGAGCCAGACGGCCGTGCCATCTGCGCTGGCCACCCAGTTCCTGCCGCCGCCTCCCGTTGATGGAGCCGCGGCAGCGAGGACGATGTCGTCCTTGTAATCGCGGCGGTGGCTCGATGGCGCGTCCTCAGAAGAGACTTCGACGTGTCCGGAGTAGACCACGGGGGAGTGCATGATCTGGCCATCGTTGCTTGGCCAGAGGAGCCATGGCGGGAACTTGGGGCGAGTGGCTGCAGAGTGCAGTCGTTCCCGCCAGGACGTGCAGACGGCGTGGAAGCGGACGAAGTCGGCGGGGTCGTGCAGACGGGCGGAGACCGCGAGGAGCATGTCCGGCGAGAGGTCGGACCACTGCCGGGAGTTCCTCAGGGCGGACATGCCGCCGGGCTGCGGCGCCTGCACAGCGGTGACGGGGGTTTCCATGGGATCGGATCAGAGGGGATCAAGATGCGATCAAGAAGAGATCGGATCAGAGGTGCTCCATGGACTATTCGACCCTAGCGTGATTACGTTTTTTTTAAAGAGATTACGTCATTTCTTTTTTTTATGATAAACGCTGCTACCCGCTCCTTTTTTGCCGCATTTATTTAAACGTCAAACACGGGAATGTCATCCGCGATTACAGGAAAAACAAAGTCTGGGGAAACCCCCAACCACACCTTACATAGTTCATCATCAACACCAACCCTAACTAATTTATACGCGGCAATATTAGCAGAACAACGAACCCAAGATATGTTGTACTCGACAAAAGACCCAAGAAGAGCTTTGACCTCCTCAATCCATGAACCATTGGCGGATAGATTCCTCGCTGATTGTTGCAACATGTTCACCACCGCCTGAGCATCAAATTCCAATTAAACCCTTGTTGCGTTAATATCTGCAGCCAGTTGCAAAGCGCGTCTGCATGCCAAAACCTCTGTGGCTTCTGGATCCACAATGTTTGGGAAATAATGACAGGTTGCTGCCAGAAAAGCACCATTGTGGCCTCTAAGCACTGCTCCTCCTCCTCCTCCTCCTTTCTCTCCATATTTGGACACAGCTTCATCTGAATTCACCTTCACCCACCCCTCATTAGGAGGTTCCCAGCGCTGTGGTTCATGCCGTACAGCCACACCCGTCTTCCGTGAGTGTACTTCCCTCCATTCCTTCATATGGGCGAAAACAGAGTTCATTATTTCATGTGCTGGAGCAATCGGCTTGCCATCCCTTGCATTATTCCGGGCCAACCAAAGGCCATACATTGCTTGCACCATCGCCTCTCGCTCTTCGTCAGACGCCCCAGCAAACCAGTCGAGGAGTCCAGCGAACTAGAGCACTCTGAGAGTCCAGAAGCGCACTCGGACGTCAACTCCCGAGCCGACGGAGAAAACCGCGAAGCAAGCCAAGGTCATTCCGCCTAAATCTTGGAAGGCTCTGCCTAGGATCAAAGTTGTTGTGCCCATCGCTTCGGCGTAAGTGCTTCTTCTTATTTTTCATTGCCGTTGCAGACCTTCTCGTTCATTTGTCTGAATGGGATTTTGGGCCTCCAGGGCCACTACCTCTAGGACGTCCCACATGGAGATCATGCAGGACCACCCAGTGTCTGGAAACATAAAAATGTTGTAAAAGCCCACCACTGCTTGACAAATGAGATACAAGCTACGAGCGAAAACAAAAATGGCCAGCCATGTGGCATGTTACCCAGGGAGCTCCTGTTCAGCGCTTTCAGCGCCGCTTAGGGCTCCTGGCGCCCGCACAGGACGCTAGCGGGCCGGCCCAGAAGCGCACTCGGACGTCAAGTCCCGAGCTGATGGAGAAAACCGCGAAGCAAACCAAGGTCATTCCGCCTGGGAGCTCCTAACGGGCGCCTTTAGCGCCCGTTGGCAGTTCGGGCGCCCACGCGGCTGTGAACTGGGCCGGCCCAGGATCGCCTGCTTCGCTCCCTTGATCGCCTCCTTCTTCGCTCCCTTCGATCACAGTTCACCGGTCCACAGCTGGCCAGTTGACCGGTCAACTGTTGACTTTTGACAAAAAAAATTATTAGAAAATCTTGAATTCAAAATTTTAATTTCTTGAAAGAAAGTCCAGAAACATGAAAAGTTCATGAATTTGAAAAAAAGATTGATTTCGAAAAGAATCATTAAATATGAAAAAGAATTCATTGATTTTGGAAAAAGTTCATAAAAATGATTAATAGTTCAACGATTTTGAAAAAAGTTTGTCGATTTTGAAAAAGGTTCATCAATTTTGAAAAAGTTCATGGAATTGAAAAAAAATGTATTTTCGTTTTTGTTTGTGATTTCAAAATGTGTTCATAGTTTTAAATTTTGTTCAGTGTACATCAAAAATGTTCAATGGGTATTTAACTGGTTTTTCAGCGCATATCACAAAATTGTTCAATGTGTAGTTAAAAGTTGTTCAGATTATATTACAAAATGTTCAATGTATAAAATTTGTTCATCTTATATAAAAATGTATAAATATGTTTTAAATTATTTCAATGTATACCACAAAAATGTTCGCTGTGTAGTTAAAAATTGTTCATCGTACACCGAAAAAATGTTCAGTGTATATTTGAATATCGCTCGTCGTATATAAATTTTTGTTCATGCTCTCAACAATTGTTCATGTTTTAGAAAATTATAATTTGAAAATTTTAAAAATTTCACCAATCATAAAAAAAGTTCATCAAGATTAAAAAACAGTTCATCAGTTTTTGAAAAAAGTTCATCGATTTGAAAAAGAGTTCACGGGTTTTCAAAAAAGGGTTCACGAATTCAAAAGAAGTTCAATTTTTTTGAACAAAAAGTTCATAAAGTTACAAAAGGTTCATCGATTTTGAAAAAAAGTTCATCGATTTGAAAAAGATTTCACGGATATTCAAAAAGGGTTCACGAATTCGAAAAAAGTTCACCAATCATGAAAAATGTTCATAAAAATGGAAAAAGGTTCATTGATTTTTTAAAAAGTTTATCAATTTGAAAAAAGTTCATTCATTTTTGAAAAATTCACATAAAATCAGAAAGTTCTTCAAATTTGACAAAATAACCTTACAAAACTTTCAAAAGATCATCGCTTTTTGAAAAAAAATGCTCATGCATTCGAAAAAGAAAAAACAAATGTAAATAAATTAAAAGAGAACGAACAATAAAATAAAAACCATCACAAAAGCTGTCCAGAAAAAAACAAAAACAAAAAAAACGAGCTGGTAGCTTCCAAAGACCGAGCTTCCATGAACTGAGGACAACATAAGAAGAAAAACGAAGAGATAAATCACAAGCGTGAAGAAGCCCTGGTGGTTAGTCCCTTTGTTGACGAAACGGGTGGTCATGTGTTTGAATCTTATTGCCTGCACCATTTTTTGGAATTTAACAGAAAAAGAAAATAAAGTTAAATGGGCTGGCCCATGTAGCATCGATGGAAGGAGGCGGGGCGTGCGCCCGTTTGCGCCGACGCCTATAACGGGCGCAACGGGTGCCGTATAGGAAATGCCATTCCGCCTAAACCTCGGAAGGCTCTGCCTAGGATCAAAGTTGTTGTGCCCATCGCTTCGGCGTAAGTGCTTCTTCTTATTTTTCATTGCCGTTGCAGACCTTCTCGTTCATTTGTCTGAATGGGATTTTGGGCCTCAAGGGCCGCTACCTCTAGGACGTCCCACATGGAGATCATGCAGGACCACCCAGAGTCTGGAAACATAAAAATGTTGTAAAAGCCCACCACTGCTTGACAAATGAGATACAAGCTACGAGCGAAAACAAAAATGGCCAGCCATGTGGCATGTTACCCAGGAGCTCTGTTCAGCGCTTTCAGCGCCGCTTAGGCTCTGGCGCCCAAGAGGGGCGCTAGCGGGCGGCCAGAAGCGCACTCGGACGTCAAGTCCCGAGCTGATGGAGAAAACCGCGAAGCAAACCAAGGTCATTCCGCCTGGGAGCTCCTAACGGGCGCCTTTAGCGCCCGTTGGCAGTTCGGGCGCCCACGCGGCTGTGAACTGGGCCGGCCCAGGATCGCCTGCTTCGCTCCCTTGATCGCCTCCTTCTTCGCTCCCTTCGATCACAGTTCACCGGTCCACAGCTGGCCAGTTGACCGGTCAACTGTTGACTTTTGACAAAAAAAATTATTAGAAAATCTTGAATTCAAAATTTTAATTTCTTGAAAGAAAGTCCAGAAACATGAAAAGTTCATGAATTTGAAAAAAAGATTGATTTCGAAAAAGAATCATTAAATATGAAAAAGAATTCATTGATTTTGGAAAAAAGTTCATAAAAAATGATTAATAGTTCAACGATTTTGAAAAAAAGTTTGTCGATTTTGAAAAAAGGTTCATCAATTTTGAAAAAAGTTCATGGAATTGAAAAAAAAATGTATTTTCGTTTTTTGTTTGTGATTTCAAAATGTGTTCATAGTTTTAAATTTTGTTCAGTGTACATCAAAAAATGTTCAATGGGTATTTAACTGGTTTTTCAGCGCATATCACAAAATTGTTCAATGTGTAGTTAAAAGTTGTTCAGATTATATTACAAAAATGTTCAATGTATAAAATTTGTTCATCTTATATAAAAATGTATAAATATGTTTTAAACTATTTCAATGTATACCACAAAAATGTTCGCTGTGTAGTTAAAAATTGTTCATCGTACACCGAAAAAATGTTCAGTGTATATTTGAATATCGCTCGTCGTATATAAATTTTTGTTCATGCTCTCAACAATTGTTCATGTTTTAGAAAATTATAATTTGAAAATTTTAAAAATTTCACCAATCATAAAAAAAGTTCATCAAGATTAAAAAACAGTTCATCAATTTTTGAAAAAAGTTCATCGATTTGAAAAAGAGTTCACGGGTTTTCAAAAAAGGGTTCACGAATTCAAAAGAAGTTCAATTTTTTTGAACAAAAAGTTCATAAAGTTACAAAAGGTTCATCGATTTTGAAAAAAAGTTCATAGATTTGAAAAAGATTTCACGGATATTCAAAAAGGGTTCACGAATTCGAAAAAAGTTCACCAATCATGAAAAATGTTCATAAAAATGGAAAAAGGTTCATTGATTTTTTAAAAAGTTTATCAATTTGAAAAAAGTTCATTCATTTTTGAAAAATTCACATAAAATCAGAAAGTTCTTCAAATTTGACAAAATAACCTTACAAAACTTTCAAAAGATCATCGCTTTTTGAAAAAAAATGCTCATGCATTCGAAAAAGAAAAAACAAATGTAAATAAATTAAAAGAGAACGAACAATAAAATAAAAAACCATCACAAAAAGCTGTCCAGAAAAAAACAAAAACAAAAAAAACGAGCTGGTAGCTTCCAAAGACCGAGCTTCCATGAACTGAGGACAACATAAGAAGAAAAACGAAGAGATAAATCACAAGCGTGAAGAAGCCCTGGTGGTTAGTCCCTTTGTTGACGAAACGGGTGGTCATGTGTTCGAATCTTATTGCCTGCACCATTTTTTGGAATTTAACAGAAAAAGAAAATAAAGTTAAATGGGCTGGCCCATGTAGCATCGATGGAAGGAGGCGGGGCGTGCGCCCGTTTGCGCCGACGCCTATAACGGGCGCAACGGGTGCCGTATAGGAAATGCCATTCCGCCTAAACCTCGGAAGGCTCTGCCTAGGATCAAAGTTGTTGTGCCCATCGCTTCGGCGTAAGTGCTTCTTCTTATTTTTCATTGCCGTTGCAGACCTTCTCGTTCATTTGTCTGAATGGGATTTTGGGCCTCCAGGGCCGCTACCTCTAGGACGTCCCACATGGAGATCATGCAGGACCACCCAGAGTCTGGAAACATAAAAATGTTGTAAAAGCCCACCACTGCTTGACAAATGAGATACAAGCTACGAGCGAAAACAAAAATGGCCAGCCATGTGGCATGTTACCCAGGGAGCTCCTGTTCAGCGCTTTCAGCGCCGCTTAGGGCTCCTGGCGCCCGCGCAGGACGCTAGCGGGCCGACCCAGAAACCTCTTCAAAAACCTGACGTGAAAAGAAAAATATTATCAGAATAAATATCGAAGAGGTGGGATTCGAACCTGCTCGTCGGCCAAAGTCTCAGCTAGACAACCATTGGGCCAAGACAACTTAGTTCACTAGAATCCGAAAACACTGCTATTTAATACTTCGTTTAGTACAACATTAACATACACTTATAAATCATTTAAAAAAAGGAATCATATTTTTTTAAACGTAATAGATTTGCAATAAAAAAGTTCACCAGCATGGTAAGAAAGTTTGGAAATTTGAAAAAGTTCATTGAATTCAGAAAAACTTCATTGATTTTGAAAAAAGTTAATCAAATTTTGAAAAAAGTTCATGAATTTGGGAAAAAGGTTCATGAATTTGACAAAAGTTCAATGATTTTGAAGAAAATTTCATCGATTTTGGAAAAAAGTTCATCGATTTTGGAAAGAGTTCATCGATTTTGTAAAAGAGTTCATCGATTTTGAAAAAGAGTTCATCGATTTTGGAAAAAGTTCATCAATTTTCAAAAAAGAGTTCATCGATTTGGAAAAAGTTCATAGATTAGGAAAAAAGTTTATAAATTTGAAAAAGTTCATCAGTATTAAAAAACAGTTCATCAATTTTAACAAAAAAGTTCATTAAACTTGAATAAAAGTTCATAGATTTTGAAAAAATTCACAAAAAATTGAAAAAGTTCATCGATTCTGAAGAAGGAATTAACAATTATGAAAAAAGGTCATCGTTGTAAAAAAGTTCGCGCATTGAAGAAAAGAAAAGAAAAAAGGAAATAGAAAAAGAAAACCAAAACAGGAAAATGTGTGTTTTTTCAGTGTTGCATTAAAAGTATAAAAGAAGGATTCTAGCACATCAGGTCGAGTTGCCCAGTTGGTGGTGCGATTGACACTCTTTTTTTTGGTGGTTTTAAAACAGGAAAGAAAAGAGTAAACGTTCCGACCCTGTTGTTCAAGAACTAGGTGACACGTCTCGAGCTGCTGTTTCTTTTGCTGTCCCTCTGTCGACTGACCAACCTCCTATGTCGATTGTGCAAACTTCGGGTCCGACTGGGCAACCTCAAACTCTGACCCCTCCAGCTGTGTCATCGACTCCAGCGTTGTCTTAGTTCACTCTGCATCACGTCCCAGAGGACCAGATAGGAGCCGCCAAGGAAGCAATGATCCAAGCTGGCCTGATGATGGACCGACTGAAGGTGGTGTATGAGACCAGTAAGGCTGCTTACGATGCCAGTTCAGCCCCCCAGACCAATGTCCGAGTAAGTGGGACTGTAAGTTGATTTCCGATTGGCTTTTCAGCTTGAACCTTGCTCTGTTAGGATATGCTACCTGAAAACTGCTGCTATATTATTCGTGAGATGTCCGTGGATGAGCGTTTTGGAACCTTTAATGTGCATCTATCATGGGTCTGAGCCTTGCATCTGTACACCCACTGGGTGTTTTCTTTTTTCTATGTAGTTCTTCCACTCGAGTTAGTAAGATCATGTCGAATGGGTACCTGGTCCAGTGGGGGCACGCTGAGTGCACCCACTGGGTGTAGTCCCCGAGACCGACGTCGAATGTTCGATTCGGCGGGGGTCTTTACAATATGTTTGTTTGTAACTCTTCACTCGTGTCGGTCGGGCCGTGTCGAGTGGGTAACGTATCCAGTGGGGGCACGCTGAGTGCACCCACTGGGTGTAGTCCCCGAGACTGCTGTCTACTGCGGGCAGTCAGCAGGGGTCTGAGAACAAGGGATTTTTTTTGCTTCTTCCACTCGGGCCGGGCAGGCCGTACCAAGTGGGAAATGGAACCAGTGGGGGCACGCTGAGTGCACCTACTGGGTGTAATCTCCGAGACCGCCGTCAAATGATTGATTCAGCGGTGGTCTTAGATCTCCTGTGTAATACAATTTGAACTTGCTCTTCTTTTCTCGAAAGTAAAGGGTCATTGTTTCCGTCGACTGAATTGTCTTTTTGTTGATCACAAAAATCTTGTGAACTTGGGACCCAGTATGCTGCCTTGGCGAGAAGGAGAAGATCCAACTCAAGCTTGACCTGGAGCTCGCCAAGAAGAACCTGAAGAATGCTTAGGATGAAGTAGCAACCATGGGAGGTAACAGCTTGCTGACTGTATGCTTTGATATTTCTTCTTTTCTGTCCTTTGAACCGAGTGACTCCACTCGAACAGATGTGCATAGTGAAAACCGTCAACTCCAAGCACGACCGAAGAATGTTATTTGTTTAGACACCATGAAGCAGGCATTGGAGAAGAAGGACACTGATCTTGCGGGGGCGCAGAAGGTGGCGCGTGAGAAGAGTGAACTAGCCGAGAGAAAACTAGCTTCAGTCGGCAAATTGGAGGAGGAAAATACCAATCTGAAGACCGCTGTCGATGAGGCGAAGAAAGAAGCTGCACAATTGAAAGAAGAGAAGGCGGCCCTGGCTGACAAGGTGGATGAGTTCACTCGGAAGAGGGACGAGCTGGAGGTTTACTTGGGTGGTCTTGCTAAGAAGTTACGTCATGCTTGAAGGTACCTTTCTCCATCCGAGTGAATCCAGCAAGCCTTTATATAATTCTGTTGTCGACTCATTTTTCACCCTCATGCAGAGTTCTGTCAGGATTTTGAGCAGGAGACCAAGCGGATTGAACCAGGCTTGGATCCCACAAAGTCACTCATCAAATATGAAGCAGCAAAGAATGTTATGCGACTTGAAGCTCGTCTTGACAGTGTCTTGGGGTACATTGCTCGACTGAAGACGGCGTTGTCCAAGATAGACCAACAGCTGTGGCCGGAGGACAGACTTCAGAATGATCTCGAGTCGCTGATGGTTCGGCTCAATGAAATTCCTGGTCGAGTGCAGGCGTGGTAGAAATCAGTTGCTCGCTGTGGAGCTGACTTGGCTCTTTCACTCGTCAGAGTCCACTGCAAGGATGCAAAGGAAGAAAAACTGAAGGCTCTCTCCAAGTGGCGAACATGAAGAAACTCTAATTCCAATCCTTCATGGAAACCTTTATTGAAGCAGCCACTCGCATAGCTGACGGCATCGATTTGGACACCTTCGTCGAGCTAGCGAGTCCTCCTCCCGCCGAGTGAAGAGAAAACTTTAACGATTCGAGCTTATTTGCCTCAGAATGCCGAGTTATCGTGTAACCGTTAAACTCTTTCGGGCCTGACGCCCGAGTACTTTTTCTTGCGGTTCTGAAACTTTGCCGGATTTATCTAAACTTGGTGGTTTTATCCGTATGTTGGTTTCTTGCTTCTAGAATGTCCAGTGCGATTGGATTTTTTGACTTAGGCGAAGCTGGTTCGAGGCTAAGCCTCCGAGTGGGAGGATTGCTCTCCACTCTGAGTATTTTTAACTTAGGCGAGCACAGGTCGCGGCTAAGCCTCCGAGCGGGAGGTTTGCTCTCCACTCGGAGTGATTTTGAAACTTAGGCGAAGCTGGTTCGCGGCTAAGCCCCTGAGTGGGAGGATTGCTCTCCACTAGGAGTAGTTTTTAACTTAGGCGAGTACGGGGTCGCGGCTAAGCCCCCTGAGTGGGAGGATTGTTCTCCACTCGGAGTAGTTTTTAACTTAGGCGAAACAGGTTCACGGCTAAGCCCCTGAGTGGGAGGATTGCTCTCCACTCGGAGTGGTTTTTAACTAAGGCGAGAACGAGGTTCCAGCTAAGCCCCCGAGTGGGAGGATTGCTCTCCACTCGGAGTAGTTTTTAACTTAGGTGAGTACGGGGTCGCGGCTAAGTCCCCCGAGTGGGAGGATTGCTCTCCACTCCGAGTAGTTTTTAACTTAGGCGAAATAGGTTTGCGGCTAAGCCCCCGAGTGGGAGGATTGTTCTCCACTTGGAGTGGTTTTTAACTTAGGCAAGTACGGGGTCGCAGCTAAGCCCCCGAGTGTGAGGATTGCTCTCCACTCGGAGTAGTTTTTAACTTAGGTGAGTACGGGGTTGCAGCTAAGTCCCCGAGTGGGAGGATTGCTATCCACTCGGAGTAGTTTTTATCTTAGGAGAAATAGGTTCGCGGTTAAGCCCCCGAGTGGGAGGATTGCTCTTCACTCGGAGTAGTTTTTAACTTAGGCGAAATAGGTTCGCAGCTAAGCTCCCCAAGTTGGAGGATTGCTCTCCACTCGGATTAGTTTTTAATGTAGGCGAGTACGGGGTCGCAGCTAAGTCCCCAAGTGGGAGGATTGCTCTCCACTCGGAGTAGTTTTTAACTTAGACAAAACAGGTTTGCAGCTAAGTCCCCGAGTGGGAGGATTGCTCTCCGCTCGGAGTAGTTTTTAACTTAGGCGAAACAGGTTCAGGGCTAAGCACCCGAGTGGGAGGATTTCTCTCCACTCGGAGTAGTTTTTAACTTAGGCGAAACAGGTTCGCAGCTAAGCCCCCTGAGTGGGAGGATTGCTCTCACTCGGAGTAGTGTTTAACTTAGGCGAAACAGGTTCGCGGCTAAACCCCCGAGTGGGAGGATTGCTCTCCACTCGGAGTAGTTTTTAACTTAGGCGAGTACGGAGTCGCAGCTAAGCCCCTGAGTGGGAGGACTGCTCTTCACTCGGAGTAGTTTTGAAACTGAGGTGAAACTGGTTCGCGACTAAGCCACCCACTGGGGGATTTGAACACATTTTTATGCGAAAGCAATCATTAAGAGACTGTGGGAATCATGTCTTGATGAACGACTTAACAAGTATTATTATTACATCTTGACAGTCCGATGTCAAGTATAAAAACGACGAAGAAGATTTGCGTTCCAGGAGCGCGGCTCGTCTTTCTTCATAGCTAGGTTGTACAGGTGATATGCCCCATTGTGAAGCACTTTGGTGACGACGAAAGGGCCTTCCCATGCAGGGGCGAGCTTATGAGGCCATTGCTGATCCACTCGGAGCACAAGGTCTCCTTCTTGAAATGCTCGACCTTTGACGTTTCTGGCGTGGAATCGACGAAGGTCTTGCTGGTAAATAGTCGACCGGATCAAAGCTATCTCTCGCTCTTCCTCTAGAAGATCTACAACATCCTGACGTGCTTGCTCTGCCTCAGCTTATGAGAAAAGTTCCACTCGGGGTGCATTGTGAAGCAAGTCACTAGGAAGCACAGCTCCAGCTCCGTATAACATGAAGAAAGGGGTTCGGTTACTGGATCTGTTGGGATTTGTCCTCAATCCCCACAAGACAGACGACAACTCAGTTACCCAAGCTCCAACTGCATGCTTAAGGTCACGCATGAGTCGAAGCTTCAGACCTTGGAGGGCCAGACCATTTGCTCTTTCAGCTTGACCGTTCAACTGGGGGTGCGCAACGGATGTGTAATCCACCTGAGTGCCTTGGGAAGCGTAGAATGCTCTGAACTCTTCCGAGTCGAAGTTTGAACTGTTGTCTGTGATGATGCTATGCTTAACTCCATATGAGAAAATCAGCTCTCTTATGAAACTGATGGTTGTGCTTGAATCTAAGTTCTTAATTGGTTTAGCTTCAATCCACTTGGTGATCTTGTCGACTGTCACAAGTAGATGAGTGAAACCACTTCTGCCGGTCCTTAGTGGCCCAATCATGTCCAACCCCCACACAACAAATGGCCAGACGAGTGGAATAGTCTTCAAGGCAAATGCGGGCTTGTGAGACATGTTGGAGTAAAACTGACAACCTTCACACTCCACAACGGTCTCTCTTGCGACTTCGTTGGCCCGTGGCCAATAGAATCCTGCTCGGTATGCTTTAGCCACGATGGTCTGAAAGGACACATCGTGACCACAGGTCCCCGAGTGGACCTCATCCAATGGTAAGAGCCCCTTCAGCGCCAGTTAACGAAGGCGCCAAATAGGAAACGCCTGTTACCCACGTACAACGATTTCCTGAGGCAATTGCACGAATGACAGCGCAGGTTTTAATCCAACGGATGAACTTGTGAATGAGATCAGATTAGAACTCAGCTAGCTGAGTTATAGCAATCGCGTAATGTTATGATGAATCTAATGAACCTAATTTAGTAGTAGATGTTGGTCCATTTTTTATATACAAATTTGGTCAAACTTGAAAAAGTTTGACTTAGGACAATCGTTTAATTTGCGATGTGGCAGTGTGGGCGTTGGTGATCGTTACGTGTTGGGTATGGTTGGGTTGATCATGTGTTTATGGGGTTGCATGGTATGTGAGTAGCTCATATGTGTGGTTAATTTGTATCGCCTTTTGCTCGGTTTTCTGGACAACTCTCTTCTTAATTGACGACGCAAATCTTTTGTCTCCGTTTAAAAAAAGCTTCAGTATTTTGGAGTAGAGGAAGTAGCTGCCAACTACACAGTGAACTGATGTACAAATTCACTGAATCCTGGCAAAAGCAATGACGGCTTGAGCAAGTCTTTGATTTGATTTGATTTGATTCCGGACAGGACCGGAACCCTCTTTCTCCACTACTGCTGGGCAAAAGCAATGACGGCCTCTATTATTTTGATGCCTTTTGATTCTCGCTTTGCACTTGCCTTTCTCGGTTCTCTTCCTTTTCCTTTTCCTTTTTTCTTTTTTTTGTGGGGCCGGTTCTCTTCCTTCGATCTCAATCCCGCCTGGCCGACCACACCATATGCACGTCTTGATTTCATTTAGCTACTAATTTCCTTTGACGACTACTGTGGTGGCCCCAAAAGTAGATGACGGGCTTTGGTGAGTTTAGAGGTTTATTCGGTCTTGATTGTATTTTTTCTTCTTGACTAGTGTTTTTCTTAAAGACTGACGTTCTGTCGTGTTTTTAGTTTTGTGAGATCGATGTGTACATGACTTCTACTGTGATCCTTATGAATAAACGAGACACGTATTATCATGTAAAAAATAAATCTCACATATTTTATTTTATACAATTTTATATATTTTTATCCGGCCATCCTTCGCTTTCCGAAACCGTATCCAGCGGCGTTTGGTAAGCCCACCACGTATTCTGTAGCTGATTCGAAAACCGGAAGCCAGACTCTCCAACAAGACGAATCACGTAGTCGATAGCGTATTGGATAGGAAAAAAAATGGGATGCGGAGCTCCCCTATAGCAGAACCGAATACATTACATGACCACGAACCGAACGCGTACCTCTTGTTGGACGGGAGCAATGAGCAGCGGCCGCGGCAGGGGCTCCGGCTCCAGCGCCTCCGGCTCTTTCCACGCCCAGAACCTGTCCAAGCTCATGCTGCCGCCCCTCGGCAGTAGCCTCAGCCAGTTCACTTCCGGCGACAAATGGGTCGTCTCGCCCCTCGAGTCCAGATACAGGTGAGTGAGGAGACCACCATCGGTACCTGCACTGCACGGACTGCAACCGCTTACAGTAACGCTCATGGTTTAGGTGGTGGGAGACGTTCATGGTGATCCTGACGGCGTACTCGGCGTGGGTGTACCCGTTCGAGGTGGCCTTCATGGACGGCTCGCCCAAGCGGGGCCTGGAGGTGGCCGACATGGTCGTCGACATCTTCTTCACGGTCGACATCGTCCTCACCTTCTTCGTCGCCTACATCGACTCCAGGACGCAGCTCCTCGTCCGCGACAGGAGGAGGATAGCCTTCAGGTACTACGTACGCCTAGTACTTCGCTAGTTAGTGTACTATAGGCAACGTCGCTTGTGTTTGATCCATGGATTTCTATGGATTCCTGCAACCTTGTTAATGCATATATAGGTATCTGTCGACGTTTTTCATCATGGACGTGGCGTCGACAATTCCGTTCCAAGGCCTGTCCTACCTCGTCCACGGCAAGGCAAGGGAAGGCATGTTGTACAGCCTGCTCGTCCTGCTCCGGCTCTGGCGTCTCAGGAAGTTCCAACTGTTCTTCCCAAGGTAATTAATTAATTAATTAAGCAACAGCCATGCGTATATCTCAGAGGCAGAGCTCAAACTCCATCGACAATGGCTGACCTAATTCGATCGTCAGGCTAGAGAAGGACATCAGGTTCAGCTACTTTTGGATACGCTGCGCACGGCTCATCGCGGTAATTAATTAGAGTAGCTCCATCGGTCGGATAGCATATGCAGCTGAACTTTTTCTGAGATCTTTATGGTGCATGCATTCAGGTTACTCTTTTCCTGGTGCACGGCGCCGGGTGCCTCTACTACCTGCTGGCGGACCGGTACCCGGACAGGGACAAGACGTGGATCGGCGCGGCGACCCCCAACTTCCGGCAGGAGAGCCTGTGGATCCGGTACATCACCACCATGAGCACCGTCGGCCAGGGCGACCTACACGCCCAGAACAAGCTCGAGATGATGTTCAACATCTTCTACATGCTCTTCAACCTCGGCCTCGCCGCCTACCTCAGCGGCAACATGACCAACCTGGCCCTGCAGGGCACACGCCGCACCATGGAGTTCGTACGTCTGTCTGTCGAGTTTCACAACAGAAGCACTCTTGATTCTAGAATCTCGATCGCCATTAACTCATAAGTTCCCGCTGGTTGGCAGAGGAACAGCATTTGCGCCGCGTCCGACTTCGTGTGCCGGAACCACCTGCCGCCGCGGCTGCAGCAGCAGATCCTGGCCTACATGTGCCTCAAGTTCAGGGCGGAGAGCCTGAACCAGCAGCAGCTCATGGACCAGCTGCCCAAGTCAATCTGCCAGAGCATCTGCGAGCACCTCTTCCTCCCCGTCGTCAAGGAGGTGTACCTCTTCAAGGGGATCTCCAGAGATGCGCTGCTGCTCCTGGTCACCAAGACCAAGCCGGAGTACATACCGCCCAAGGAGGACGTGATCGTGCAGAACGAGGCGGCGGACGACGTGTACATCATCGTGTCCGGCGAGGTGGAGATCATATACTTCAACGGCGAGCGGGAGGAGGTGGTGGGAAAGCTGGGGACCATGGACATCTTGGGCGAGGTGAGCGCGCTGAGCGACCGCCCGCAGACCTTCACGTTCCGGACCAGGACGCTGAGCCAGCTGCTGAGGCTGAAGCAGGCCGCGCTCAGGGAGGTCATGCAGAGCAAGCCCGACGACAGCGCCCTCATCGTCAGGAACTTGCTCAAGGTTCGTTGATGCATTCCATTTCTTCTTTGTGCCTGTCAGTGTCAGATCGATGTGTCCAGGTTGACGGTCAGCAATGTGATGTGTGGGTTGGTGTTGCAGCATCAGATCGAGGTGGATGACATGAAGGACCTGCTGGGCGAGAGCACCGGAGCGGGCGGCAGCGGCAACATCGTCCCGTGCAATCTGCTGACGGTCGCCGCCACGGGGAACGCTGGCTTCCTTGAGGACCTCTTCAAGGTCGGGATGGACCCTAACGTCGGTGACTCCAAGGGAAGAACCGCGCTGGTAATAACTAGAAAAAGAAGAACACACTATTTCTCATCATTTCTAGTTCCAACAATTTGCTTCGCCATACACTGCTCCTGTGTGTGCTGATCTCCATGCCCTGTTCTTGGCAACAATGCCACTCACAGCACATCGCGGCGTCAAAGGGGTACGAGGGCTGCGTGCAGGCTCTGCTCATGCACGGGTGCAACGTCAACATCAAAGGTACGTAGTAATAACACACCTACATTTTCAGTGCGATCAAGTTTGCTAACTATTCGCGACCGGTGTATGTAAACCGCAGACGCGAAAGGCAACACGGCGCTGTGGCAGGCCATCGCGGCGCGGCACCACAAGGTGTTCAGCAGCCTGTACCACGTCGCGCGGGACTCGAACCGGCGCGCCGGCGGCGACCTCCTGTGCCGCGCCACACGGCGCGGGGACCTCGACACGCTCCGCGAGTTGCTCAAGCACGGCCTGGACGTCGACTCCGAGGACAATGACGGCGCCACCGCGCTGCGTGTCGCGCTGTCCGAGGGCCAGGCCGACCTCGCCAGGTTCCTTGTCATGAACGGGGCCAGCCTCGACGACGACGGCTACACCCAGCGCCAGACGACGGTGCCGGTGGCCGAGCTGCGCGAGCTCGTGGAGAGGCGGGAGGCCGGCCACCCGATAACGGTATACGACTCGCCGAGGGCGGACACCGTCACGGTGGTCGGCTCGTCGTCCGAGGAGCTTGGTCAGGGGAGGTTCCCCGGCACCACGAGCAAGAAACCGGACAGCGCGCACTGGCCTCGGGTGAGCATCTACAAGGGCCATCCGTTGGTCAGAAACCACAGCTCCGAAGCCGGCAAGCTCATAAATCTGCCCGCCGCGACCACCATGGAGGAGCTCAAAACCATCATTGGTACGCACGTAGTATTCTGCAGACACGCCATGAACTGGATCTTCACTTGTTGGGCAAATGAACTTTTCTTTCAGGGGAGAAACTGAAAGTCGGCGCGGAGAAGGTGCTGGTCATGAACGACGAAGGACTGGAGATCGACTCGGTGGACGTGATCCGCGACAAAGACAAGCTGTTCATTGTCACCGAAGAGCACATGAGGATGTTGGCGTCAATGGATTCCGCAGCTGCCTTATCGCACACATCGTCTCTAGGTTGAGGTGTTTCAGTAGCACATGTCGTATAATTCCTGTGCTTGCTGAGATAGTATCTTTTTTCTCTAGCTCTGAATAATCCAGTCATCTCCGTGGCAACAATTCAAGCAACATGACAAGTGCCACACGAGTGGTTTATGATGTTGCCCTTTATATATGGACCTGTAGACCAATTTTAAGATGAGAGTGATTAATTTCAAACGCTGGTATATATTCTGATTTTGAGATGTATTTTTTAATTCATTATTTCTCTAATATTTTGACTGTCGGATTTCTCTAATATTTTGTGCATGTGACGTTGTACCTTCTTTCCTTCTCTGTGGAAGGCTTTGACCAATATGGCAATGATGACCTCAATGATGATTAAGGGCCTGTGGATTTTTATGTGGAAAAGGATACTGAAGTTGGAACTGGGTATGGGCATAAGGACTTGCTTGATGATGAGGAGGCAAGATGATCTAGAGGCGCGGGTTTCCCTCAAGTTAGGGTTTGTTTCCTCTCGGGGCGATTAACTTCGCCGCCGTTGAGCCCTGGTTTTCCCGATCTCAGCTCGCCTCAACTCCCATCTTCGATCCGGCGGAAGCCTGTTTCGCCGATCAGGTGGGTTTTGGAGGGAGGCGGAGAAGTCTTCTGGGGCACCTGCAGCAAGGCCCGGTTTTTAGATTGGGTTAGGGTTTCGAGCAACATGGCGTCAGACGGAGCCTCGGGGTCGGCAGGACCATCGACTACGGATGACGTGACAGCTTTAATGGAGGAACTCGGCCTCCGGGAAGAAGATCTCGACGATGTTGTCTTCGACGAGAAGGATGCACCGGCGGAGGCAGTTCGCTGTATAGCCCTGCAAAGGTTCATACGGTCAAGACCTACAGCCAATATTGGTTCTTCAAGAACATGCGGGCGGCTTGGGACCTGGCACAAGAGCTTCAGTTCAAACCTCTAGAGGAAAATCTGTATACAGTACAGTTTTCATGCTTGGGCGATTGGGAACGAGTAACAACGGATGGACCATGGCACTTTAGGGAGATGCGGTGATTTTAAAGCCATATGATGGACTGTCGAAGCCAACCAAGGTTCAGCTGGATACAATAGAAATCTGGGTGCAGATACATGATGTTCCACCACTATATGCTCACCTAGTACCATCTTTAGCAGCAAAAGTTGGGGAAGTTCTGTTTGCTGAACCCCAGTCGCAGGACTTTGCGGAAATTTTCACCGTGTCTGGGTTCGGATCAATGTCAACAAACCGCTGAAGAATGCTGTCTCAATGATACGGGATGGGAAGCGCCAAATTTACCGATTGAAGTTCGAGAAACTACCTGATTGGTGCGCGGTATGTGGCATGCTCGGCCATCTCTATAAGGAACATGGCAGTGGTATTCATCCCCCTTCAGCTCTCGTCTACAAGGATCTTAAAGCATCATGGGTTATGCGCACGGGACAAGGCCCGGGTGGGGGTCGAGGCCGTTCAGGAGGCCGCCGAGGAGGACGTGGAGGACGTGGTACCAGCGCACGCACTAACCATGAGGGAGGCAGCAAAGGACGAGAGAAGTTTGATCGAGAATCTGACTTGGATATGGTTGAAGCTGATATCAACAGGAAGCGACCGACGGGCAATGACAAATCTGCTGCCACAATTCCTTTGGCCCGGGATGATTCGCTGCTGCTGCCAGCGCCTCCGCCCGTTCCCCAGAGCCCTAGCAGCAAATAGGAATCAAAGAGAACTAAGATGAGCTCATTGACAGAGGAGGATGTGGAGAATAGCATGTGCGGTCTTGGCAAGACTGTTACATATTTGGCAGGCTCCTTCGAGGAGCGCCGCCCGGCCCAATGAATATATTCTGTTGGAATTGTCGTGGTTCGGGTAAAGCTGCGACAATTAGAGAGCTTCGCGAATTTGCGAGGCAATTTACCCCTACCCTCCTGTGGATTGTTGAAACCCAAATGGATAGCACTAGGGTAGAAGCTTTGTCGGGAACGCTTGGTTTTGATAGTTCTTATGCTGTGAGTAGTGATGGTAGAAGTGGTGGCATCGGCTTGTTTTGGAACAACTCAATAAATGTGGAAATTCTTGGTTACTCTGGTTATCATCTTGACGTTTCCGTTGGGGAACAAGGAATGGCCAAGTGGAGAATGACGTGCGTGTACGGAGAGGCGCAAACACACTTGAGGCACCAAACATGGACGACTTTAAAAAACATCAGTACTTTGAGCGACCTCCCTTGGCTATGCATTGGTGATTTTAACGAGGTTTTACGTCCGGAAGAACATCAAGGCATTGGACAGAGGAGTAATGCTCAGATACAAGCTTTTCAAGAGGTGCTTGATGTTTGCATGTTGCTAGATTTGGGCTACCGAGGTAACCAGTGGACTTTTGAGAAGAAGGTGACAGGAGGCAGTTTTACAAGGTGCAGACTTGATCGAGCTTTAGCTACCGCTCCATGGCTCTCGATATACCCACTGGCATCCGTTACTCATCTTACGGGGGTCACGTAGGATCATTCGCCCCTCTTGCTTCGCCTAGCGGAGGGGGGACAGGACCGGATACAGCGCCCGTTCAAGTATGAACTCATGTGGGAAACACACGAGGAATTCAAGGGTTTTATACAGTCGGGCTGGGGGCATGGGCCAACATGTACAACAGCGGCTGATCTACGTCGTAAGCTACAGAATCTTGCACAGGATGTTGGGAGATGGAGTAGGGACACGTTTGGAAGCGTTAGAAAGGAGATAAAAATGCTAAAGGAGATGCTGGCCGAACTACAGAGTGACCCGTTGCGACTCGCCCCATCCCATGCAGAGCTAAAGATCAATGAGCGGTTGATAGAAATGTACCACAGGGAGGAGATCATGTGGCGATAGAGAGCTCAGATTGTGTGGCTGTCAGAAGGGGACAAGAACACAAATTTTTTTCACCTAAGAGCCAGTATCCGGAGAAAGAAGAATATGATCAAGGCATTACAAAACTCCTTGGGAGTGGAGATCTCTGATCCAGATGAGCTTAAAGCTCTAGCCAAGAGCTTCTATGAGAATCTGTATCAATCTGAGGGTGTGCAGAATATGGAAGCGGTGCTTGAACACGTTCCCAGGAAAGTGACAGCAGCAATGAACACCAAACTTTGTGAGCCATATACTAGGGAGGAGGTCAAGGTTGCACTTTTCCAGATCTTTCCGACCAAATCTCCGGGGCCCGATGGCTTTCCAGCTCATTTCTATCAGTGCCACTGGGATGCTTGTGGAGATGAAGTAACAGAAATAGTTCTCAAGATTGTCAAAGGTGAAGAAAGTGCAGAGTCTATTAATGACACAGTCCTGGTCTTAATCCCAAAGGTAATAAACCCAACTGTTCTTGCTCAATTTCGGCCGATCAGTTTGTGTAATGTCTTGTACAAGATAGCCTCGAAGGTCACTGCAAACAGGCTGAAAGTCATCTTGCCTGACATAATCTCTGAAGAGCAGTCGGCTTTTGTCCCTGGAAGGTTGATCACAGACAATATTATTTGTGCCTATGAGTGTCTTCACTTCATGAAGCGTAGTAGGGCAAAAACAAACAGCTTTTGTGCTTTAAAGCTGGATATGATGAAAGCTTATGACCGAGTGGAGTGGGACTATCTGAGAGCGATTATGACCAAGTTGGGTTTTGATCAACACTGGATAAATGTTGTGATGGGTATGGTATCTTCAGTTTCTTTTTCAGTGTGTTTCAATGGTGAGAAACTAGAACCTTTCAAGCCAACCAGAGGTATTCGGCCGGGAGACCCAATTTCCCCCTACTTATTTTTGATTGCAGCGGAGGGCCTTTCGTGCCTCCTTAAATCAAGTTCTGAATCATCGGTGCCAGGTATAAAGGTGGCCCCTACAGCTCCAACTGTAAACCACCTTCTTTTTGCAGATGATAGCCTGCTGCTTTTCAAGGCAAGTGTAGAGGGATCTAATGCGGTGTCAAACCTACTTGATACATATTTTTTGGCCTCGGGACAAAGGATCAACAATGAGAAATCATTAATCTTTTTCAGTAAGGGCTGCCCTGGTCAATTGAAAGAAGCGATAAAGCAGAACCTGCATGTTCAGAACGAGTCCTTGAGTGAGCGGTACCTGGGCATGCCAACGGATGTGGGCCACTCGAAGAATGGTACGTTCAAATACCTAAGAGATCGAGTGTGAGAAAAGATCAAAGGATGGATGGCAAAATTGCTATCCTCTGGAGGCAAAGATGTACTGATCAAGTCCGTAGCTCAAGCAATTCCCTTCTACGAGGCCTTTGTGATAACATCAACTCCATCATCCGTCAGTTTTGGTGGGGGTTCAAAACAAGGAAAAAGGAAACCGTGTTGGGTAGCTTGGGATACTATGACGCTGCCAAAACACCTGGGAGGATTGGGATTTCGTGACATGGAGATTTTCAACCTTGCGCTCCTGGCAAGGCAGGCTTGGCGAACCTTTACTGACAGCACATCTCTTAGTGCTAGACTTCTAAAGGCGATTTACTACCCTAACTGCTCTCTGCTACAGGCCGAACTGGGCTCACACCCCTCCCAGATATGGCGGGCCATCCTAGATGGGCGACAGGTCATGGCGCTCGGGATCATCTGAAGGATAGGGTATGGCGAGACAACAAACATTTGGAGTGACAATTGGATTCCCAGAGACAATTTCAAGTGCCCAGTAACATCGCGTGTTCAGAGTGCTCCTGTCAGGGTGGCGCAGCTCATAGACAGCACAACAGCTAGCTGGGATGAGAATTTGGTCCGATCTGTGTTCACGCAAGGAGATGCGGAAGCAATCTCGCGGATTCCGTTATGCACACGACAAGTCGGGGACTTTTGGGCTTGGTATGAAGAGCCCCGAGGGGGTTTCAGTGTACGATCAGCCTACAGGATGATCTTGCGAATAAAACACGCCCACGAGGCCGTGTTTGACGAGCACGGCGAGACCTCGTATGATCCGACTGAATCCAAGAAGTGGTCTATGATATGGCACCTGTAGGTACCCTCAAAACTGAAACTTTTTGTTTGGCGTCTCGCCCAGAAGTCCATGCCAACCGGCACTGTTCTGAAGCACCGGCATATGGCCACGGAAGATGCTTGTGCGATCTGCGGAGCTGTGGATACATGGAAACATGCTCTCATATCTTGCCCGATAGCAGCTAGTGTTTGGGCACTGGGACCGGAGGAACTTGTTGCTCACATGGTTGATCGGGGAGAGGATGATCCGAGGGAGTGGCTGTTTTCTATGCATGAAGTGTTGACAAGGGAACAGTTTGATCAACTGGTGGTCACTTTATGGGCTCTCTGGGGGGTACGGAGGAAGGCTACTCATGAAAATTTTTTCCAGTCCCCTCATTCAGTCCATACATTCATCACAAAATATTTGGCCGACTTGCAGATTGTCAACAAGAGATCCTCGGGGACGAGTGTGCCGGCTGTAACGCGGTCCCAGAGATGGGTGGCTCCTATGGAGGGAAATGCAAAGTTAAATGTGGATGCTGCTGTGTGTAGCGATGGATTCGGGGCTGTAGGTGCTATTTGCAGAGATGGGAGCGGCATGTCCTTGGGGGCCTCAACGCTTCGTTTCAACCACATTGTTGATCCGACGACTTTGGAAGCACTTGCCATCAGAGAAGCACTGGCTTTAGCTGATGACCTGTATGAGAGGCGAATTCAAGTCGCCTGGTCGCAAGATGGTCGTACAAGATATGAAGATGGATAACTCGTCAAGCTACGGAGCCATCATACATGAAATATTGGAACACTCCTCGTTTTTTGATTCTTGTACTTTTAGTCATGAATTTAGGAGCTCAAATTATGAAGCTCACAACTTAGCGAAGCATGCTTTATCTCTCGGTGGTGGCCGACATGTCTGGTTGGGGCACCCCGGGAATTTACCATCCGTCCCTGTAAACATTGTGATGATTTAATAAAGCTTCGCATGGTTGTCTAAAAAAAAAAGCTAATAAGAAAAATACTCGTGCTACTGCTGGCAAACAACTTGGATTAGCTTCTGTTCCTGTTGTTACTTTTCACCCTTCAAGATTCTCCTTTTTTCTTTTTTCTTTTTGGAGAATCCCCTTCATGATTCTCTGAAGCTCATGTTTCTCTTGACTTTTGTGTTGTTTCCTTGAGCTCTACTACTCCTGCTAACATATTCGGTCCCTGTTGTTGTGGTACTCAAGTCAAATAATGTTTTTGCTGCTGGAATTGACTCTTACAGTTCCTCTGCTTCTAAATTTCTGATAAGCAAAACCTTTGTGCTGAATTGACTCTTACAGTTTCTCTTCTCTGGAATTTCTGATAAGGGAAACCTTTGTGTTGTGTGCTCTGAGATAGGGGGGTGATGGATTTCATAATTCTATCAATAACTGTACTACTCCCCTATCTTATTCAGTATTCATACTGCTCTGAAATTTTAAAAGATTTGGAAGACTTTGGTTCTGAAACTGCTGAAGAGGTGGAGCATCCTGAGCATAAGATGGATGTTTTTGAGGGGCATGTGCTTGATGCCATGAGGCTGATGTCTATTAGAAAACCTTTCATGCCTTCTCCTGAAAGCTCCCACATTGCTAGTCCTGTGAAGAAGAAGAATGATGGTAGACAGAAAAGAGCTGTGTGACTGTTCAAAGGCCAAATACCAGGAATCATAGGAGCAAAAACTTTATGGCTAAAGCTACTTCTTGCAAGATGAAGCAAAATCTTGAAGTCCCACCCACCTTCAAAGGTAAATATTTTGCTGAAAACCCCAATTCTACCTTCTTGCTTAAACAAGCTCATACTATTAAGATTGTTATTTGGTAGAAATAGTGCTGATAGTGATATGGTTGTGGCTAAAAAGAAACAAGGCCTTAATTTTGCTAATCAAAATCAGGAAATATCTTTACCTAATAACCTTGATATTGATAATTCTTTTGATATTTGAGTTTGTACTCCTTGTGGGCTATGTGACAATTACAAGCCAGGGGCTTGTAGGTGTTCCAGATAATGCCCCAAGATCTAGTCATATATATATTGTTGTTAGGACTTAACTCTAATATTAGGACAGTAGAGGGTGGAAAATGTAAAAGGAAATGTGTATACAGTGTGCAGGTGGGAGAAAGGAGGAATGGGGACACAGCCAGAACATACTAGATGTTCTCTCTCTTCCCTTCTTCCTCTCTAGTGAGATGAGTGATTGGATGAGTTTTGGCTCCCATGATTTACAACATGGTATCAGAGCAATCTAAGCTTTCCTCTTTTAGATCTGACCGGTGGTGATTGGGTGCTTTGCTGGCTGCGATTGGAGGCGGCAGCGGTACTGTATGCATAGATCTGGATCCTGTGGACGATGGTGTGGTGAAGAGGAGCTGCCGGTGCAGGCTATTGGAGGCGGACTCCGTGCAGGCAATCAGGGTGAGCCCATAGCTATTTTTCCTTGAGGTACTTGGCAGAGTGTGAGGTCTGAGCTACAGGTGGTGGTGACAACTGATCCCCAAGACGAATTGGGACTACTCTGGGTGTGAAGTCTTGTGGTAGAAGTGTAGGTTCGGAGGTAGATTAAGGAGATGGCTGAGAAGGATGGATCTCCGTCGATAGTCACAGCAAGGGAGCTTGCAGCAGTGTTGCAAGCTATGGATGAGAAGTACAAGGCATTGTTTGATGCGATTAGCAAGCAAGGGGAGAGTTCAAGACCAGAAAGTGAGGTCAAGGAAGATGTTCATCCACTGCAGTTGCCTCATGTGAAATTGGAGGGACCTGAGAATTAATCAAGTTGGACAGAGTATGCAGAGACTATATTAGTCTCTAGAAATCTAGATGGATATATTCTTGGCACAATTGAGAAGCCCGCGCAGGACTCCAAGGAAGGCCAGAAGTGGAAGATGACTAATGCCCTTGTGAGAGCTTGGCTACTAAGTTCAGTGTCGCCACATATTGCTAAGCACTACTAGGAAAAGGGCTATAGATGGGATGGACACTAATGGCGCACCTGTCACGTGGTGCGCCACTACTATATAGCAGTGGCGCACCATGTGCTGGTGCGTCATTAGTGTGGAAGACACTAATGGCGCACCTTGCACATGGTGCGCCACTAGTAACAATTTTTTTATTTTTCCAAACATTCTAATGGCGCATCATGGCACGGTGCACCATTAGTAGTGCTAACTAGTAATGGAGAACCGGCCACACAGTGCGCCACTACTGGTGCGCCACTAGTAACAATTTCTTTTTTATTTTTCCAAACATTCTAATGGCGCATCATGGCACGGTGCACCAATAGTAGTGCTAACTAGTAATGGCGAACCGGCCACACAGTGCGCCACTACTGTTGTTTTTTTTTTGCAAAACTACTAATGGCGCACCGTAGCATAGTGCGCCATTACTAGTTTAAACTAGGAATGGCGCACTAGGCCACGGTGCACCATTAGAATATATATATATATATATATATATATATATATATATATATATATATATATATATATATATTTGCAAAACTTCTAATGGCGCATCAGCAGCAGGTGCGCCATTAGTAACCAAGTAACCAGGGTTACTAATGGCCCATTTGCAGGTGGGCGCCATTAGTAACCTGAGACCAACAAGATATTTTGGACAGGCCACCTACCCACTCACTTTCCCCACTTTATTCTCCACCTCCTCCTCCAAGCTTGTCTCGGCTGCCTCCTCCTCCTCACCTCATTTGCACCATAGATTCATCCAAATTAAGTGGTTAAATTACCTTTTTTTGATAGGTAAGCAAGGGGGAAGCTATCTTTATGTTGTTCTCCCTCTCCAACAACGTGCACATGCACTTTTTGTGGCCTAGCTAGATCTATGTATGTTCGTGGTGTTGCATATGTTTGTGGTGTTGGATATATGTTTGTGTTTGCAGGTACCGGTATTTGAAATGCGATAGTTGCCAATATTTTTCCAGAATGTTGTTTCATTTCCGTTTCGGCGAAATTTTGGCACTATGCATTCTTTTGGTCCTATTTTTAGGAAAGTCATGCCAAATTTTTCTTGGTTCTAAAATATCGTTTTGCTCTACCCATGAGCGACCATGGTCCGCACGATGACCGAAGGCATCGTGAATAGGTTTTTGAGCTCCGAAGGCCGAGATGCTTCAAAAGAACGAGACGGAGATAAGATGTCCGTGTCGAAGATGCAAGCTGAAGAGCCTTATGGCGGACCCGGATTCCAGGCTGGTGCGGGACCACCTGCTCTTGCGTGGTTTCATGGATGGCTATCGGTGGCAAAGTGATGAAGATGACTATGAAGTCGTCCATGGGGGCCGGGCGGCAAGAAATGAGCAAGACTCGGGCGGGCGAGAAGACGAAGAATCTCCAGGACATGATCACGATGGTGATGCTGTACACAGTCATCATGTAGAAGATGCAGGACATGATGATGAGGAAGATGCCGGAGTAGACGAAGAGCATGATCATGAAGATGAAGATGCCGGCGGAGCAGACGACGATGGACCATCGATGGGCTGGGTGCAGGACCCTCATGTTCAAGAGCTGCTTCTCAAGCAGACGGATAACGCAAGAGCTGCCGCCCGAGAGAAAGCCAAGCTGGATCAACTGGAGATAGACGCGGTTACTCCATTGTATGAAGGATGCAGGCCCGAGGATACCCGCCTGAAAGTAACGCTCATGGCTCTGGAGATGAAGGTAAAACACAAAATGACCGACGCATGCTTCGACGAGAACATGTCATTCTGGCACGAATGTCTTCCCAAGGGGAACAAGTGCTCGACCAGTTTCGAGGAGGCGAAGAAAATCGTGTGTCCTCTGGAGTTACCGCACATGAAATACCATGTGTGCATGAACAATTGCATCATTTATCAGGACAAGCACGCAGAGTCTACCATATGTCCGGTGT
This sequence comes from Aegilops longissima, assembly GCA_021605205.1. NCBI lineage: Eukaryota > Viridiplantae > Streptophyta > Magnoliopsida > Poales > Poaceae > Aegilops > Aegilops longissima. The sequence continues at coordinate 53,952,028 of CM038681.1, read as the reverse complement.
GCGGCGTCACTCGATACAAGAAGAGGAAGAAAGCTCCTCGAAAAGTGGTGTGGTACTTTCCGATCACTCCTCATCTGCAGCGGTATTTCGCGGACCCTAAGGTAGCAAAGCTCCTGCGTTGGCACGCGGATAGGGAGGAGAAGAAGCGAGAAGATGACGCAAATGATCCGGAGATAAATAAAAAAAGACAAGATGCTGAGTCACCCAAAGGATGCGAGCCGGTGTAGCGTTGAACTTGAACACCCAGAATTTGGGAAGGATCCAAGGAACATCGTGCTGGGTGCGAGCACCGATGGAGTCAATCCGTTTGGCAGCGAGAAGCACACATAGCACCTGGCCTGTGTTTGTGTGGATGTACAACCTTCCCCTGGTTGTGCATGAAGAGGAAGTACATTCACATGAGTATGCTAATTGAAGGGCGAAACAACCAGGGAATGAAATCAATCAGATCAGGGGCTGCTGAAAGAGGAGCTAGACACGTTGTGGAAAACGCCAGCCAATGTCGTGGGGCGCCGCAGAAAGAATATTTCACTATGAGAGCCGCCTGCTCATGACGGTGCACGACTATCTCGGTTACGGATATCTCGCGGGGCAGGTGGTCCACGGATTTTCTGGATGCGTCAGGTACATGGATGACACAACGTATTGCGAGCTAGATAGAGATCCCGGGTCTTCGAAAACCGTGTTCATGGGACATCGAAGGTGGCTTCGCGATGATAACCTATGGAGGAAACGCAAGGATCTGTTCGATGGTGAAACCGAACCCCGAAGACGCCCGCGTATGAGGAGCGGCGAGAAATAGACCAGCAGTTGAAAAATTGGAAAGATTGCCCACCGCCGAAAGAAGCAAAAGCGCGCGAGCCGGGAAGAAGCGAAAGCGCGAGCCGCTGCTGAAGGTATGGAAAACGAGGTCTGTTTTCGGGACTTGCCATACTGGAAGATCCACCGTGTGCCTCACAGCCTTGATGTCATGCATATCACGAAGAACGTGTGCGAGAGTCTGCTTGGTACCCTACTCAACATGCCAGAGAGGACCAAAGATGGGCCGAAAGCAAGGGCAGACTTGAAATCAATGGGCATCAGGGAGGAGCTTCATGCTAATGATCATGATGATGATGAGGCGAAGCAGGACACGGAAAGTCATCGCAAAGGAAAAAAGGCCAAGAAGACCGGAAATGACTACCCTCCCGCGTGCTTCACTCTAAGTCAGGAGGAGATCGAGCAGTTTTCACATGCCTCCTAGGAGTAAAACTTCCTTCTGATTCTGCTGGGAAGATAAGCCGATACCTAGACCCGGTGAAGCGAAGTTCAGCGGGATGAAGTCTCACGACCGCACGTGCTGATGACGCAGATACTTTGCAATCCGTGGGATCATGGGCGCGCACGTCCGTGAAACGCTATTTGGCCTATGCAACTTTTTCGGCGTCATCTCGGAAGTCGGTTGGCGTGAGGCAACTCGAAGGCTACGAGGAAGAGATCGTGGTGATACTATGCGAGCTTGAGATGTACTTCCGCCCGCATTCTTGACGTTATGGTGCATCTGCTGGTCCATATCGTGGAGGATATCATCCAACTCGGGCCGACGTTCCTGCACAGCATGATGCCGTTCGAAAGGATGAATGGTGTCATCAAAGGATACGTTCGCAACATGTCACGTCCAGAGGGAAGCATAGCCAGGGGCTTTCTGACCGAAGAGTGCATCTCCTACTGCACGAATTATCTAGGCATCGAGGACCCCGTTGGTCTGCCCTCAACAGGCACCTCGGCAGGCTCGCTGGATGGGGTGACCGTGAGGGTCGCCGTGAAATGCATGTCGACTTCGAGGGTCGGCTCGTTGACTTTGAAGGAGCAAACCTAGTCGCGCTACAACACATAGACGTGGTCGATCGTTGGGTGGTAGAGCACAAAACCTTCTTGAGAAGGCGTACAATGGCCGAGGCCAGCGAGAGGGCGGACGGAGATATAATCAAAGAGCACAACTCATGTTTCACGTGTTGGTTCAAGCGAAGCTTCGTCGTACCCTTTACATGAGGATTCTTCCGCGGAAGAACAACTCATATTCGCCTTGTCACAGGGCGCCAAGCACAACCTGATGACCTATGAGGTGTACGATATCAACCGCTACACATTCTACACCGAGGACAAGGACATGAAGAGCGATGGTTATCGAACTCCGGGTAACGATTGAATCCTACACGGTAACGACAAGGACAGATACTACGGAAGGATCGAGGAGATCTGGGAGCTGAGCTATCTTTGGAGAGAAGGTCCCGATGTTCCGTGTCGAGATGGGCCAAGGCGTCATAAAAGAAGACCGGTATTTCACCACCATGGTTATACGAAGCCAAATCCAAGACCATGGTATAAGCGTCACCGCGAAAAATGAGCCATGGGTACTGGCTTCCCAAGTGGACCAATGCTTCTTCATTCTTGACCCGCCAAAGCCCGGTCGTGTTGTCGTGAGGAGATGCAAAGGAAGATCATCGGAATGGATGGAGTCGCCAATGAGCAAGACTTGACAAATGCACGGCGACCGAAGATTGAACATGACGACGACGATGAAGTATCAGCATACACCACAAGAAGAAGCAGGACCACCCTACCTAAAGGACGTCCGTTGAAGAGAAGAACTCCATTTATGAAAAATAAAGGCAAGAAGATTGTGAACAGATAGCTAGCTAAGATCGATTGTATTTAAATTGTAGCCTTCACTTCTCGATTGTATTTCATGGGAACTTTTTGAACTCATGAATATTTTTAAATTTCATGGACACTTGATCTCGATCCCCCTCCATCTCGATCGCTATCCCACCTCGCCAGATCCGATCCCCCACTCCACCGTCGCCGACGACCCACCGCACCCTCCACCGCTCCACCGGCCGCCGTCGCCGACCCCCGGCCCGCACCCTCCCCCACTCCACCGCCGCCGACGACCCCCCGCACCCTCTCCCCCGCACCCTCCCCGGCCCGCTCCTCCGTCACAAATGAACGCAACTAAAATTGCAAAAAAAAAATTGATTATATTTTCAAATAACAAATTTGATGATATTTTTCATATTCATAAATATTTTCAAATAACAAATTTGATGATATTTTTAAAAGATTATTACTATTTTTATAAAAAAATTATTACTGTTATGATTTAAACAAGTTTGAACATATTTAAACACAAATAAATATCAAACAGCATTTTAAATGCATAAAAACAAAATTGGGGAGCACAGGAATCGAACCCAGGACCTCCTAGTGTGTGTCTTTAACGTCTTGACCAGTCGGGCTAGTGGGCGTGTTCTGATGTAGATAGGGTTAGGTTGTATATAACCTGACCAGTCGGGCTAGTAATTAAAACAAAATTCTAATGGCACACCAAGGGGAGGTGCGCCATTAGAATCGTCGTACTTATGGCGCACTAGGGGTAGGTGCGCCATTAGAACCCTCCCCCACACCACCTATTCACCTCGCTTGTGGCCTCCCTCCCTCCTGTGATTCCCCAACCGTGCGCCGCTGCCCCTCCGTCCCGCCAGCAGCCGTCCCACGCGCCCCGCCGCCTCCCTCTCCCTTCCTCCCCTCGGCGCCGTCGCCCGTTCCGTCCTTGCCCAGCCGCCCACGCGCCCCCGCCGCCTCCCTCTCCCCTTCCTCCCCCTCGAACGTCGCCTCCCTCCGAGCCCCGCCTCCCCCGCGAGCGCCACCTTCCTCGCCTCCCTCCCTAACCCTCGGAGCCACCGGAGACTTGGAGCCTCGGCGCCGCCCCACGTCCACTAGGAGAGGAGGCCCCATGTCCACCAGGAGAGGAGGCCCGCGACCTCCCCGCCGTCTATCCCCGCCTCCCCCAAGCTCGACGTCTCCGCCCTCCGTCGTCTCCGCTCCGGCCACCACCTCATCGTGGTCAGGTAACCCTCCTCCCTCTGCCTCTCTTCTCCTCTCTTCCTCCTCTCCTCCCTCCCGGTCATGCCCTCTTCTTCTCTCTATTGCTAGGTTTAGGTCAAATACCTCACTAATTTAGGTCAAATTAGGTCCAAAAATTGCTAATTTTGGTCAGAACCCATCAGTTCTATCTTTGAGAATGCCACATAGATGCAATAATATTTTAATCATGATCAAATATAACTGCACCCATAAACAGAACCATTTGCATAATAGGTATGTGTTTCCCTCTGCAGTGAAGGGAATTAAATGGTCTAAACCACTTGGCTAGTGTGGTCAGTAACCCAAGGCCAAGGGTCTTTAATTTTAGGCAGGCAAGAGCTTCAATCCAAAAGCATTTGCTGTGGACTCCACTCAAAAGCCATTACTCAAAGTTCAGCTAGCACTAAAAAGGCTACTCCTAGTAGAAGTGTTGAATTAAACAAAGTATTTCCACTGGAACAACTATGTGCATGCTCTTTGTTTTGTGCAATCTAGTGTCGTACTGCCATCACAAAGTACATGACAAAACTAACAACACAGATGGCTTGTTGAAGTATCATAAGGTTATAGGATGATATTAAACAAAAGAAAACTATAAGCTAGGAATGAGTAGTCCTCTTTTAATCTCTTCAACCCAGCTTCTCTAGATGGTGCTATCCCTCTGAAATGCTTGTTGTATGGTTACGTCATGTTTATCTAGACTATATGTTATAAGAGCAAGTATAAGAGCAAAAGTTCAGTAGTGTGAATAAATTAGTACTAATTCATTTGCTGATCAAGATGTTTGATTGTTTTCCTCTTGTTGATTGTTTGGTCAAAGCTGTCATATTCTATTCAGGTAGACAGAGCTGTATAGGATTGTTCAAAATATAAGGGCTGAGCTCAAGGAGCACAGCAGCAGCTGTCAGTAGTTACACACTTGCACTGCATCTATGATAGTTGGATGCAATATATTTCCTACTGTATTTGACTAGTGTTTAGGTCAACAGCAATCCATGATTTTTTTTAGTTAATAGCAATCCATGATTTTTAGTTAACAGCAACCCATGATTTTTAGTTATAAGCAATCCATGATTCTTAGTTAACAGCAATCCATGATTTTTTGGCTGTTGGCTGCTGCTGTATGTTGCTACTGCTACTTGTTGGCGGGGCACTGCTGCTAAGTTTGCTACTTGTGTTGGATGTGCTACTGCTAGTCTGCTGCTCGTGTGTTGTTGTTAGTGAAGGAAATATGCCCTAGAGGCAATAATAAAGTTATTATCTATTTCCTTATATCATGATAAATGTTTATTATTCATGCTAGAATTGTATTAACCGGAAACATAATACATGTGTGAATACATAAACAAACAGTATGTCACTAGTATGCCTCTACTTGACTAGCTCGTTAATCGAAGATGGTTATGTTTCCTAACCATAGACATGAGTTGTCATTTGATTAACGGGATCAAATCATTAGGAGAATGATGTGATTGACTTGACCCATTCCGTTAGCTTAGCACTTGATCGTTTAGTATGTTGCTATTGCTTTCTTCATGACTTATACAAAGTTCCTGCAACTATGAGATTATGCAACTCCCGTTTACCGGAGGAACACTTTGTGTGCTACCAAACGTCACAACATAACTGGGTGATTATAAAGGTACTCTACAGGTGTCTCCAAAAGTATATGTTGAGTTGGCATAATTCGAGATTAGGTTTTGTCACTCCGATTGTCGGAGAGGTATATCTGGGCCTTCTCGGTAATACTCATCACCTAAGCCTTGCAAGCATTGTAACTAATGAGTTAGTTATGAAATGATGTATTACTGAGCGAGTAAAGAGACTTGCGGTAACGAGATTGAACTAGGTATTGGATACCGACGATCGAATCTCGGGCAAGTAACATACCGATGCCAAAGGGAACAACGTATGTTGTTATGCGGTTTGACCGATAAAGATCTTCGTGAAAATGTAGGAACCAATATGAACATCCAGGTTCCGCTATTGGTTATTGACCGAGAATAGTTCTAGGTCATGTCTACAAAGTTCTCGAACCCGTAGGGTCCGCACGCAACGCTTAACGTTCGATGACAATTTATTATGAGTTTATAAGTTTTGATGTACCTAAGTTTGTTGAGTCCGGATGTGATCACGGACATGACGAGGAGTCTCGAAATGGTCGAGACATAAAGATCGATATATTGGAAGCCTATGTTTGGACTTGGAAGGTTCGGGTGAAATCGGGATTTACCGAACACCGGGATTACGGAACCCTCCGGGGTCAATGGGCCTTAATGGGCCATAAGGGAGAAGAGGAGGGCCGGCCAGGGCAGGCAGCCCCCCCCCCTAGTCCGAATAGGACAAGGAGAGGCGGCGCCTTCCTTTCCCCTCCCCCAAGTCCTAATCCAACTAGGAAGGGGAGTCCTACTCGGTGGGAGTAGGACTCCTCCGTGCGCCTCCTCCTAGGGCCGGCCGCACCCCCTTGCTCCTTTATATCTGAGGCAGGGGGCACCCATGACACACAAGTTGATCTACGGATCGTTCCTTAGCCGTGTCGGTGCCCCCTCCACCATATTCCACTTTGGTCATATCGTTGCGAAGCTTAAGCGAAGCCCTGCGCCGATAAAGTCATATCGTCATGGAGCTTAAGGCGAAGCCCTGCGTCGGTGGAGCATCATCATCGTCACTGCGTCGTCGTCTTGATGGAACTCATCCCGACGCTTTCTGGATCGGGCCGGGGATCGTCATCGAGCTGAGCGTGTGCTGAACTCGGAGGTGCCGTGCGTTCGGTACTTGGATCGGTCGGATCGTGAAGGCGTCGACTACATCAACAGCGTTGTTATAACGCTTCCGCTTCGGTCTCACAGTGCGTGGACATACACTCTCCCCTCGTTGCTATGCCATCACCATGATCTTGCGTGTGCGTAGGAAATTTTTGAAATTACTCGTTCCCCAACAAAGGCATCCGAGCCTGGTTTTATGCCTTGATGTCATATGCACGAGTAGAACACAAGTGAGTTGTGGGCGATATAAGTCATACTGCTTACCAGCATGTCATACTTTGGTTCAGCGGTATTGTGAGATGAAGCGGCCGGACCGACATTACGCGTGCGCTTACGCGAGACTGGTTTCACCGCTTGAGCACTCGTTGCTTAAAGGTGACGGCGGTGTCTGTTTCTCTCACTTTAGTTGAACCGAGTGTGGCTACGCCCGGTCCTTGCGAAGGTTAAAACAGCACCAACTTGACAAACTATCGTTGTGGTTTTGATGCGTAGGTAAGAACGGTTCTTGCTCAGCCCGTAGCAGCCACGTAAAACTTGCAACAACAAAGTAGAGGATGTCTAACTTGTTTTTGCAGGGCATGTTGTGATGTGATATGGTCAAGACGTGATGCTATATTTTATTGTATGAGATGATCATGTTTTGTAACCGAAGTTATCGGCAGCTGGCAGGAGCCATATGGTTGTCGCTTTATTGTATGAAATGCAAAAGCCATGTAATTGCTTTACTTTATCACTAAGCAGTAGAGATAGTCGTAGAAGCAATAGTTGGCGAGACGACAACGATGCTACGATGGAGATCAAGGTGTCGCGCCGGTGACAATGGTGATCATGACGGTGCTTCGGAGATGGAGATCACAAGCACAAGATGATGATGGCCATATCATATCACTTATATTGATTGCATGTGATGTTTATCCTTTATGCATCTTATCTTGCTTTGATTGACGGTAGCATTATCAAGAAGTGTTCTCCCTGAACATATCACTAAAATTATCAAGAAGTGTTCTCCCTGAGTATGCACCGTTGCTAAAAGTTCAGTAGTGCCGGACACCACGTGATGATCGGGTGTGATAAGCTCTCGTCCATCTACAACGGTGCAAGCCAGTTTTGCACACGCGAATACTCAGGTTAAACTTGACGAGCCTAGCATATGCAGATATGGCCTCGGAACACGGAGACCGAAAGGTCGAGCGTGAATCATATAGTAGATATGATCAACATAGTGATGTTCACCATTGAAAACTACTCCATCTCTCGTGATGATCGGTTATGGTTTAGTTGATTTGGATCACGTAATCACTTAGATGACTAGAGAGATGTCTGTCTAAGTGGGAGTTTTTTTAATTGAACTTAAATTTATCATGAACTTAGTACCTGATAGTATTTTGCTTGTCTATGTTTACTGTAGATAGATGGCTCGTGCTGTTGTTCCGTTGAATTTTAATGCGTTCCTTGAGAAAGCAAAGTTGAAAGATGATGGTAGAAATTACACGGACTGGGTCCGTAACTTGAGGATTATCCTCATTGCTGCACGAAGAATTACGTCCCGAAGCACCGCTGGGTGCGAGCCTCTTTGCGAACAACGCCGAGAAGTTGTGAGCGTCTGGCGAGCAAAGCTGATGGCTACTCTATAGTTCGATGTGCCATGCTTTACGGCTTAGAACCGGGTCTTCAACGGCGTTTTGAGCGTCATGGAGCATATGAGATGTTCCAAGAGTTGAAGTTAATATTTCAAGCAAATGCCGGATTGAGAGATATGAAGTCTCCAATAAGTTCTATAGCTGCAAGTTGGAGGAGAATAGTTACGTCGGTGAGCATATACTCAAAATGTCAGGTATAATAATCACTTGATTCAACTGGGAGTTAATCTTCCGGATGATAGTGTCATTGACAGAATTCTCCAATCACTGCCACCAAGCTACAAGAGCTTCGTGATGAACTATAATATGCAAGGGATGAACAAAACAATTCCGAGCTCTTCGCAATGCTAAAAGCTGCGGAGGTAGAAATCAGAAGGAGCATCAAGTGTTGATGGTCAACAAGACCACTAGTTTCAAGAAAAGGGCAAAGGGAAGAAGAAGGAACTTCAAAAGAACAGCAAGAAAGTTGCTGCTCAAGAGAAGAAACCCAAGTCTGGACCTAAGCACTGAAACAGAGTGTTTCTCTGCAAGCAAACTGGACCTTTGGAGCGGAACTGCCCCAAGTATTTGGCGGATAAGAAGGATGGCAAGGTGAACAAAGGTATATGTGATATACATGTTATTGATGTGTACCTTACTAGAGCTCGTAGTAGCACACAGGTATTTGATACTGGTTACATTGTTAATATTTGCAACTCGAAGCAGGGACTACGGAATAAGCGAGCATTGGCAAAGGGCGAGGTGACGATGCGCGTGGGAAAGCGGTTCCAAAGTCAATGTGATCGCGATCGACACGCTACCTCTACATCTACCTTGGGATTAGTTTTAGACCTAAATAATTGTTATTTGGTGCCAGCGTTGAGCATGAACATTATATCTGGATCTTGTTTAATGCGAGGCGGTTATTCATTTAAATCAGAGAATAATGGTTGTTCTATTTATATGAGTAATATCTTTTATGGTCATGCACCCTTGAAGAATGGTCTATTCTTGTTGAATCTCGGCGTAGTGATACACATATTCATAATGTCGAAGCCAAAAGATGCAGAGTTGATAATGATAGTGCAACTTATTTGTGGCACTGCCGTTTAGGTCATATCGGTGTAAAACGCATGAAGAAACTCCATACAGATGGACTTTTGGAATCACTTGATTATGAATCACTTGGTACTTGCGAACCGTGCCTCATGGGCAAGATGACTAAAACACCATTCTCCGGTTGTATGGAGAGAGCAACAGATTTGTTGGAAATCATACATACAGATGTATGTGGTCCAATGAATGTTGAAGCTCGTGGCGGATATCGGTATTTTCTCACCTTCACAGATGATTTAAGCAGATACGGGTATATCTACTTAATGAAGCATAAATCTGAAACATTTGACAAGTTCAAAGAATTTCAGAGTGAAGTTGAAAATCATCGTAACAAGAAAATAAAGTTTCTACGATCTGATCGTGGAGGAGAATATTTGAGCTACGAGTTTGGTCTACATTTGAAGCAATGCGAAATAGTTTAGCAACTCACGCCACGGGAACACCACAGCGTAATGGTGTGTCGAGCGTAATGTCGTACTTTACTAGATATGGTGCGATCTATGATGTCTATTTCCGATTTACCGCTATCATTATGGGGTTATGCTTTAGAGGCGGCGCATTCACGTTAAATAGGACACCATCAAAATCCGTTGAGATGACACCTTATGAACTATGGTTTGGCAAGAAACCAAAGTTGTCGTTTCTGAAAGTTTGGGGTTGCGATGCTTATGTGAAAAAGCTTCAACCTGATAAGCTTGAACCCAAATCGGAAAAATGTGTCTTCATAGGATACCCAAAGGAGACAATTGGGTATACCTTCTATCACAGATCCGAAGGCAAGACATTCGTTGCTAAGAATGGATCCTTTCTAGAGAAGGAGTTTCTCTCGAAAGAAGTGAGTGGGAGAAAAGTAGAACTTGATGAGGTAACAATACCAGCTCCCTTATTGGAAAGTAGTTCATCACAGAAATCGGTTTACGTGACACCTACACCGATTAGCGAGGAAGTTAATGATAATGATCATGAAACTTCAGATCAAGTTGTCCTTGAACTTAGAGATCAACCAGAATAAAATCCGCACCAGAGTGGTACGGTAATCCTATTCGGAAGTCATGCTACTAGATCATGGTGAACCTACAAACTATGAAGAAGCGATGATGAGCCCAGATTCCATAAAATGGCTTGAAGCCATGAAATCTGAGATGGGATCCATGTATGAGAACAAAGTATGGACTTTGGTTGACTTGCACGATGATCGGCAAGCAATAGAGAATAAATGGATTTTAAGAAGAAGACCGACGACGACGGTAATGTTATTGTTTACAAAGCTCGACTTGTTGCAAAAGGTTTTCGACAAGTTCAAGGAGTTGACTACGATGAGACCTTCTCACCCGTGGCGATGCTTAAGTCTGTCCGAATCATGTTAGCAATCGCCGCATTTTATGATTATGAAATATGGCAGATGGATGTCAAAACTGCATTTCTGAATGGATTTACGGAAGAAGAGTTGTATATGATGCAACGGAAGGTTTTGTCGATCCTAAAGGAGCTAACAAAGTGTGCAAGCTCCAACGATCAATCTATGGTGCAGTGCAAGCCTCTCGGAGTTGGAATAAGCGCTTTGATAGTGTGATCAAAGCATATGGTTTTATACTGAGACTTTTGGAGAAGCTTGTATTTACAAGAAAGTGAGTGGGAGCTCTATAGCATTTCTAATATTATATGTGGATGACATATTGTTAATTGGAAATGATATAGAATTTCTGGATAGCATAAAGGATACTTGAATAAAAGTTTTTCAATGAAGGACCTCGGTGAAGCTGCTTACATATTGGGCATCAAGATCTATAGAGATAGATCAAGACGCTTAATTGGACTTTCACAAAGCACATACCTTGATAAGGTTTTGAAGAAGTTCAAAATGGATCAGGCAAAGAAAGGATTTTTACCTGTATTACAAGGTGTGAAATTGAGTCAGACTCAATGCCCGACCACAGCAGAAGATAGAGAGAAAATGAAAGATGTTCCCTCTTCTTCAGCAATAGGCTCTATCATGTATGCAATGCTGTGTACCAGACCTGACGTATGCTTAGAAATAAGCTTGGCAGGAAGGTACCAAAGTAATCCAGGAGTGGATCACTGGACAGCGGTCAAGAACATCCTGAAATACCTGAAAAGGACTAAGGATATGTTTCTCGTATATGGAGGTGACAAAGAGCTAGTCGTAAAGGGTTACGTCGGTGCAAGCTTTGACACTGATCCGGACGATTCTAAATCGCAAACCGGATACGTATTTTTATTAAACGGTGGAGCTGTAAGTTGGTGCAGTTCTAAACAAAGCGTCGTGGCGGGATCTACATGTGAAGCGGAGTACATAGCTGCTTCAGAAGCAGCAAATGAAGGAGTCTGGATGAAGGAGTTCATTTCCGATCTAGGTGTTATACCTAGTGCATCGGGACCAATGAAGATCTTTTGTGACAATACTGGTGCAATTGCCTTGGCAAAGGAATCCAGATTTCACAAGAGGACCAAGCACATCAAGAGACGCTTCAATTCCATTCGGGACCAAGTCCAAGTGGGAGACATAGAGATTTGCAAGATACATACAGATCTGAATGTTGCAGACCGTTGACTAAGCCTCTCTCACGAGCAAAACATGATCAGCACCAAGACTCCATGGGTGTGAGAATCATTCTTGTGTAATCTAGATTATTGACTCTAGTGCAAGTGGGAGATGAAGGAAATATGCCCTAGAGGCAATAATAAAGTTATTATCTATTTCCTTATATCATGATAAATGTTTATTATTCATGCTAGAATTGTATTAACGGAAACATAATACATGTGTGAATACATAAACAAACAGTATGTCACTAGTATGCCTCTACTTGACTAGCTCGTTAATCAAGATGGTTATGTTTCCTAACCATAGACATGAGTTGTCATTTGATTAACGGGATCACATCATTAGGAGAATGATGTGATTGACTTGACCCATTCCGTTAGCTTAGCACTTGATCGTTTAGTATGTTGCTATTGCTTTCTTCATGACTTATACAAGGTTCCTGCAACTATGAGATTATGCAACTCCGTTTACGGAGGAACACTTTGTGTGCTACCAAACGTCACAACGTAATCGGGTGATTATAAAGGTACTCTCAGGTGTCTCCAAAAGTATATGTTGAGTTGGCATAATTGAGATTAGGTTTTGTCCTCCGATTGTCGGAGAGGTATCTCTGGCCTTCTCGGTAATACTCATCACCTAAGCCTTGCAAGCATTGTAACTAATGAGTTAGTTATGAAATGATGTATTACAGAGCGAGTAAAGAGACTTGCTGGTAACGAGATTGAACTAGGTATTGGATACCGACGATCGAATCTCGGGCAAGTAACATACCGATGACAAAGGAACAACGATGTTGTTATGCGGTTTGACCGATAAAGATCTTCGTGAAAATGTAGGAACAAATATGAACATCCAGGTTCCGCTATTGGTTATTGACCGAGAATAGTTCTAGGTCATGTCTACATAGTTCTCGAACCCGTAGGGTCTGCACGCTTAACGTTACGATGACGGTTTATTATGAGTTTATAAGTTTTGATGTACGAAGTTTGTTGAGTCCGGATGTGATCACGGACATGACGAGGAGTCTCGAAATGGTCGAGACATAAAGATCAATATATTGGAAGCCTATGTTTGGACTTGGAAGGTTCCGGTGAAATCGAGTTTTACGGAACACCGGGGTTACGGAACCCTCCGGGGGATCAATGGGCCTTAATGGGCCATAAGGGAGAAGAGGAGGGCCAGCCAGGGCAGGCGCGCCCCCTCCCCTAGTCCGAATAGGACAAGGAGAGGCGGCGCCCCTTCCTCTTCCCCTCCCCCAAGTCCTAATCCAACTAGGAAGGGGGGAGTCCTACTCGGTGGGAGTAGGACTCCTCCCGCCCTCCTCCTTGGGCGGCCGCACCCCCTTGCTCCTTTATATCTGAGGGCAGGGGCACCCATGACACACAAGTTGATCTACGGATCGTTCCTTAGCGTGTCGGTGCCCCCTCCACCATATTCCACTTCGTCATATCGTTGCGGAGCTTAAGCGAAGCCCTCGCCGATAAAGTCATATCGTCGCGGAGCTTAAGCGAAGCCCTGCGTCGGTGGAGCATCATCATCGTCACCACGCCGTCGTCTTGATGGAACTCATCCCGGCGCTTTGCTGGATCGGAGCCCGGGATCGTCATCGAGCTGAGCGTGTGCTGAACTCGGAGGTGCCGTGCGTTCGGTACTTGGATCGGTCGGATCGTGAAGGCGTCGACTACATCAACCACGTTGTTATAACGCTTCCGCTTACGGTCTACGAGGGTACGTGGACATACACTCTCCCCTCTCGTTGCTATGCCATCACCATGATCTTGCGTGTGCATAGGAATTTTTTTGAAATTACTACGTTCCCCAACAGTTAGTTACTTTGGTTGCTCGTTGGCTTCTGCTAGTGCTAGGCTGCTAGTAGTTCTGTAGTGTAGTTGCGGCTGCTCTATTGTGTCATATACAGATATGCTCATGTATTCATGTGTGCTGCAGATTTATTGGATCTGTGGATTGTGGCCAACCATTTTGATTCTAAATGAACATTTTCAAGCTACTGGTTGCTGGTGCTATTTTTCTTGCAGCTGGTCATGCTCTGCTGCTGCTGGTTGCTGGTATACTGGTGCGGTGGTGCTCTGTACTATGTTTCCTTGTGCTATGTTGCACTGTTGCTTGCTGCTATACATAGTGTGTTGTTTTGTGCTCTTCTGCTGCTAGTTAGTTGTGTTGTGCTGCTGACCTGATGTTTACTTAGTACTTACTTGTGATGTGCTGCTATAACTATTTAGCAAGTGTTTAAAGCTTTAATTCATTAATTGTGCTGGTGATGTGCTGCTGCTAGTTGTGTTGTCAGTAGTCATTGGACTACTTGTCATATTATCTACCTATTGCATTGCTTGTTTGCTACTCTACTTTGCTTGCTTATTTAGTTTGGAGAAGCAAGGAATGGGGAGAAAGCCTTTTCATCCATATGAAAGTAGAGGCACATTGTGGTGCTAGTTTGCTGGGTTTTGTCTCCGACCATTGTGTCGTGATGAATTTGCAGGTACCCCGAGAGGCCCTTGAGTTTGCTTTGAATGTCGATTAACTTCCATTCCGGCAAATTGGGTACTCCATATGTCCTATTTTCAGCAAAGGTCATGCTGAAATTTTCCGTGAATTTTAGCATGACTTTGCTAAAAATAGGACATATGGGGTACTTGAGACTAATGCATGGTCCGGGGTATCTTAGTACTTAGTTAAGTAGGATCAACTGCCCCTTTATTCTTGCTGCATTAAACCATAGGTGGCAATAGAGCCAAGTGGTCTTCTGAATTGTTAGTGCTAATCCCCAAATGTATTGATAGATAACACTTGTTCAAGCAACCTTATTAATATGAGGTGTTTGTATAGGTCTTTCCTTTTAAGCGTGGTACCTTTTTGTTTTGGTAATGTGTACTAGGTGCTCCCATCTTCTGTGTCATTGTTACCCTAATTTATAGTCCAGTACAATTGGACTTTCAGTACAGCCTGTTATCATGCATGTTTTATGATCTGTTGTAGGGGTACTAATTGGTCTCTTCTGCTGCTTATTAGAGATGGGGGGAAGCAGCCACCGCCGCTCTGGCACACATGATCTGAGTTGGATGCTTCCAGTTCTTGATAGATCATACTTGGGACTTCAGATCATCCATGGCGCAGGTATATAAAACGAGAGATCTCCCCTTCACACATCTCATTATGATATATGTTGTTTACTACATCACTCATTGTTCCAAACTGCAGAGGCTGCCTGACAGTTTTATGAACATGCTGGGTGAAGATCCGTCAAATAATGTGAAGCTGCGACAGGCCGGCAGCGGGTTACACAGGATGTGGGATGTGGAGTTGGTGATCAAGGAGGGCAACATGTACTTGTATCGTGGGTGGGAGAAGTTCTATCGTGCCTACGACCTGCGGCTGGGGTACTTCCTTCTCTTCAGGTACGATGACGACGCCACCATGCTCATCGTGAAGGTGTTCAACACGACTATGTGTCGCATGCGCTACGCTGACGATGATGATGCCAGTATGTTTTGCCTCTTCTTATTCCTCTACATTTGGCTTTGTATCACATCGATTGTTAACGGTCATTGTTGCATTTGGACAAGCAATGGAAGCAGCAGCAGCGACACTGGCTATAGCCAAAGTAGCAGCGACTATGGCTGTAGCAAAAGCAACAACGATTCTGGCTTTAGCGAAAGCAGCAGCGATTCTGGCAGCAGCAAAGACAACAAGAAGGATGATCCGGACTGGAGTGCGGGAGAAGAGGAGCAGAGTGGGGATGAGGATCTGCAGGATGACGATGGGCATCAGGCTGAGGATGACCTAGCACTGGTGGTGGCTGACCAAGGGCAAGAGATGGTGGTGGCTGACCATGGGCAAGAGATGGTGGTGGATGACCATGGGCAAGAGATGGAGGTGGCTGAGGATGACCTAGCGATGGTCATGCCCGTCCTGCCTGAAGGTGGCCTCGCGATGGTGGTGGTGCCTGACAATGACCACGCATCGGTGGTGGCGCCGGCGATCCCACAGCTGGGCGACATGACCACGCCAATTGTGGTAGAAGACTACATCCCACTGCCTCCACCGCCTCGCCGCTCTTGGCGCATCTGGCTGAGGAAGGAGAAGGAGAAGAACAATAAGAACTGAACTATGTCGTATGTCGATCTCCAAAATGATATATATATATATATATATATATATATATATATATATATATATATATATATATATATATATATATATATATATATATATATATATATATATATACTTAGTTACCTATGTTATCTCTAATATGCTTAGTTTCCTATAGGTTAGCTTCATTTTACCTAAGTTGGCTCTAATATGCTAACTTAGAGCTTATATGCTTAGTTTCCTATAGGTTAGCTCCAAAATAACTTATGTTAGCACAAAATGATCAAGTTTACATAATAAGCTTATAGTATTCTTCTTATTCTTCTTCTTTTCCAAAATGACATAGATTAGCTTCATTTTACCTAAGTTGGCTCTAATATGCTAACTTAGAGCTTATATGCTTAGTTTCCTATAGATTAGCTCCAAAATTACTTATGTTAGCACGAAATGATCAAGTTTACATAATAAGCTTATAGTCTTCTTCTTATTCTTCTTATTCTTCTTCTTATTCTTCTTCTAGTATTCTTCTAGTCTTCTTCTTCTTCTTCTTCTCTTCTTCTTCTTCTTCTTCTAACTTCTTGTTCATCATTTTGCAGATTTGATTTAATTCACGGAAGCTTGCATGGATGGAGTGCTTCTTCTCCATTTGTGTTTTTATTTTGTATCAATGTGAAACTTCTGTGAATTGATGGATAACGGTGTTGGATGAACAATGTAAACTTTTGTAATATGTAACGATGGAATTATGTGTTGGCTATGTATGTATATATGATGAAACTTGTGTGTTGGATATGATTGTTATATGGATGCTTGTTGTATATATGTGTGTTGGATATCTCATATGTGAAATAGTGACCTGAGATTAAGAAAAAACGAAAAAAAAATTAAAAAAATTGTTACTAATGGCGCACTACCATGTGGTGCGCCATTAGTATAGCAGATAATAGTGGCGCACTGTGGGCAATACTAATGGCGCACTACGTGGTGCACCATTAGAACACCAGATACTAATGGCGCACCAGTGGTGCGCCATTAGAAATTAATTCTAATGGCGTGATGCTAGTGGCGCACCAGTAGTGCGCCATTAGAAGGCAAAACTGGTGCGCCACTAGCATGCCTTTTCCTAGTAGTGGCAGGTTGAGAGAATTAAGGAAGCATATGAAATCTGGAGGCTGCTGAAAGGCACCTATTCAGGCATTGGGAATGAAATGCTCGCGTGCAAGATCCAGAAGGAGCTGCATGACTTGAGACAGGGGGAGAAGACAGTGGTTGAGTATGTTTCTGAGTTAAAGCGTTAATGGAGTGACCTAGGTTATTATGACCCTATTGGAATGGAGTGCAGCAAGTGTGTTGAGGACTATAACAAATGGACAGAGAGGAGGCATGTAAGAGAATTCATGAATGGACTAGGTTCCAAATTTGAGAACAGGAGAGCAGCCCTCTATGGTAGTGGAAAACTACCAAGTTTGGAGCAAGCAATATCAGCAATTATCAGTGAAGAAACCCGATTGAAGCTGGAGGGAGTTGGACCAGTTAAAAATAGTATAACACAAGGGCGGCCAGTCCTATTTGCTACCGAAAGTGGAGGATACTAAAGAACAGGGATGAATGCTGGTGAAAAGAAATGTTTTGAATGTGGCAGTCAGGACACTTGAGGGCAGCCTGTCCACAGCTGATAGGAGGAGGACGTGGTAGAGGCTAGGACTGGCGTGGCAGAAGTCGTGGTCGAGGAAGGGGTGGTGGTCGTGGAAGAGGTATGCGCCCATGAGGAAGGGCAAACACTTCGCCCGTCGTTGAAGAGGCAACTAAGACTGTGAGCATTGAGATGAGTCCTGATGAGCCAGAGAAGTGGCGTCAATTCAAGAATTTGGCCCTTGGTGATGGGCGGTCCTCGGAGATGCAAGCTTCATCTTCATCAGCCAACTTCTCCGGTAACAACTCACAAACTATGGGGTGTAGTGATAATTTTACACCAGGGCGAAATGGTTAATTGACTCTGGTGCATCTAGACATATGGCCGGTTCTATTAGGGAATTTTACAACTATATTTCTGATCTAAGGGAAAGTGTAAAATTAGCTAATGGTTCTACTCAAGCAGCTGTTGGTTCGGGAATGGTCAAGTGCAGTCCAAATATGTTACTCTCTTTTGTCTTGCATGTCCCTGCATTCCCGATTAATCTTTCGTTGATCAGCTGCATCACTAAGGAGCTAAATTGTGCTGCTATATTCTTTCCTACTTGGTGCATGTTTCATGAACTTGAGACTGGAAGAAAGCTTGGGATGGGGAGCATGCGTGATGGCTTATATTACTTGGATAATAATATATTCCCTGTTGTGGCTGCTACGGTTTGCCCCTCACCACTAGAAGAATTTATACTTTAGCATCGTCGTATGGGGCATCTGTCTTTTTCTACTCTGGATCAACTCTACCCTAATCTCTATTGTAATATTTGCAAGGAACAACTAGTGTGTGATGCCTGTCAGTTTGAAAAACAAACTAGGAGCTCTTATTTACCATCTGACAATAGAAGTGAGGTGCCGCTACAAACTATACATTCAGATGTGTGGGGTCCCAGTGGGGTTGACAATGATGCAACATAAAAAAGGATGATAATTGGTGTAGTTCCAACTGAAATAGAACAAGAACAAACACATGGGGAGCATGATGATACATCTAGTGAAGCATTCCGGTGGCCAAGACCAAATGAGGAAAGGGAGATTCAAGTGTATACACAAAAAAGACGTGTTGAGAAGGAACAAAGGCAAGTGTGCCTATGGACAACACCGGGAGCAAGAACAGGAGGCTGACCGACAAGTCGATGCTCAATTTCAAACTCGTGACACTACATCTTCCTTGGATAGTGGTAATATCTCTTCTCAATATGATGACCTTGATGTTCCGATAGCTCATAGGAAGCAGCCACGGTCCACTGCGGGAAAATTGCCCTCTAAATTGGATCCTTATAGGGTCTCCAACTATGTCTCATATAACATTGTTGGTCCTTCTTATGGTTCCTTCATTGCAACATTGAAATCTGTAGGACCCTTACCACGGGACTGGAAGGAGTCAAAACTATACCCAAAATGGAGTGCAACAATGCTAGAGGAGATGGCTGCTCTCGACAAGAATAATACATGGGTAATTGATACGTCTCCAATGTATCTATAATTTTTTATTGCTCCATGCTACTTTATCTACTGTTTTGGACTATATTGGGCTTTATTTTCCACTTTTATATTATTTTGGGACTAACCTATTAACCGGAGTCCCAGCCCGAATTGCTGTTTTTTGCCTATTTCGTGTTTCAAGAAACGGAATATCAACCGAGTCCAAGCGGAATGAAACCTTGAGAACGTGATTTTCTCACGAACGTGATCCAGAGACTTGGACCCTACTCCAAGAAGTAACAGAGGCGGTCACGAGGGTGGGGCGCCCCACCCTAGGGCGCGCCCCCCCTCGTGGGCCCCTGTTGCTCCACCGACGTACTCCTTCCTCCTATATATACCTCACGCACCCCAAACGATCGAACAGGAGCCAAAACCTAATTCCACCGCCGCAACTTCCTGTATCCACGAGATCCCATCTTGGGGCCTGTTCGGAGCTCCGCGGAGGGGGCATCCACCACGGAGGGCTTCTACATCATCACCATACCCCCTCCGATGAAGTGTGAGTAGTTTACTTCAGACCTTCGGGTCCATAGCTAGTAGCTAGATGGCTTCTTCTCTCTTTTTGGATCTCAATACAATGTTCTCCCCCTCTCTCGTGGAGATCTATTCGATGTAATCTTCTTTTTGTGTTGTGTTTGTTGAGATCGATGAATTGTGGGTTTATGATCAAGATTATCTATGAACAATATTTGAATCTTCTCTGAATTCTTTTATGTATGATTGGTTATCTTTGCAAGTCTCCTCGAATTATCCGTTTGGTTTGGCCAACTAGATTGGTAGTTCTTGCAATGGGAGAAGTTCTTAGCTTTGGGTTCAATCTTGCGGTGTCCTTTCCCAGTGACAGAAGGGGCAGCAAGGCACGTATTGTATTGTTGCCATCTAGGATAACAAGATGGGGTTTTTATCATATTGCATGAATTTATCCCTCTACATCATGTCATCTTGCTTAAGGCGTTACTCTGTTTTTAACTTAATACTCTAGATGCATGCTGGATAGCGGTCGATGAGTGGAGTAATAGTAGTAGATGCAGGCAGGAGTCGGTCTACTTGTCTCGGACATGATGCCTATATACATGATCATGCCTAGATATTCTCATAAGTATGCTCAATTCTGTCAATTGCTCAACAGTAATTTGTTCACCCACCGTAGAATACTTATGCTCTTGAGAGAAGCCACTAGTGAAACCTATGGCCCCCGGGTCTATTTTCATCATATCAATCTCCATCACTTTAATACTTGCTTTGCTTTTACTTTGCCTTTTACTTTTCACTTTGCATCTCTATATCAAAAATACCAAAAATATTATTTATCATCTCTATCAGATCTCACTCTCGTAAGTGACCGTGAAGGGATTGACAACCCCTAATCGCGTTGGTTGCGAGGAGCTATTGTTATGTGCAAGTACAAGGGACTTGTGCGTAGCCTCCTACTGGATTGATACCTTGGTTCTCAAAAACTGAGGGAAATACTTACGCTACTTTGCTGCATCATCCTCTCCTCTTCGGGGAAATCCAACGCAGTGCTCAAGAGGTAGCAAGAAGAATTTCTGGCGCCATTGCCGGGGAGGCTTATGCAAGAGCAAGTCAAGACTTGGACTTCTAACAACAAGCCACTTCTGGCACCATTAAAGTCTACATACCAAGTACCCATCACAATCCCTATCTCCCGCATTACATTATTTGCCATTTGCCTCTCGTTTTCCTCTCCCCCACTTCACCCTTGCCGTTTTATTCGCCCTCTCTTTCCCAATCTTCTCCTCTCTTTTTGCTTGACTTTTTCCGTTTGCCCTGTGTTAGCTCGTCTGCCTTGTCATTATGACTAGTCCCATATCTTCTCCGTTATCTCCCGAGAATGAAGTTCTAAATTTTAAGCAAAGGGAGGGAGAAAATCTAAAACACGCTTGGTATAGAATTTGCAATGCTCAAAATAGATCTACCAGGAAGCAATCTACTTCAGTTCTTCTTTGTAATTTTTACGTAGGTGCTAATCCTTGGTATAGATATTATCCTTGATACCATTACCGGAGGCAATTTCTTGGGTAGTGCCGGGGTCTTGTTTCCTTCGTGCTTTGAGTGGCCTTCCCGACAAGCTCCTCTTGCCGGGGCCTTGATTATTTTGTTCTAGAATGGCTCCTTTGGGCTATAAGCTCCCGAGCGCGACAAGGACCTTGCCGCGGCAAGGCACTTGCCGCGGCAGGTAGCCATACTTTTGATTCTTATAATGCTTTAATAGATTTATTTGGCTCACCACCTCTTTTGGTTAATGGAACTATGTTAACTTTGGAGCACGTTATGCAAAGACTTGAAATTATTGAGAATAAATTTGCTACCATTGAATCAATTGAAAATCTTGATAAAAAGATCCACAATCAAATTACCCAATATGGATCTAAGGTAGGAATGACTTTGAAAAATATTAAAGAAAAGGAACCCATAGTTAGTGAGAAAATAAAT
This sequence comes from Aegilops longissima, assembly GCA_021605205.1. NCBI lineage: Eukaryota > Viridiplantae > Streptophyta > Magnoliopsida > Poales > Poaceae > Aegilops > Aegilops longissima. The sequence continues at coordinate 53,930,324 of CM038681.1, read as the reverse complement.
CTAGATTCCACTAGAATCGATCAACTTGAGGGTATCATTACCAACTTGGGAACCGCTTTTTCTTCCATAAAAAACACTCCAAGTTCGTCTACTAAAAACACTAAGTTTATTTATGTTCCTAAGAATAAGGGTGAATCATCTAGTAAGGAAACTGCAGATCTTAAATCTATAAGTGTTCATCCCCATCTTTTTGCCATCATTAAGGAACCATTTGCTATGACTGAATTTTTCGATGTTTCGTCTAAAAATTTGACAATTACTAGAAAGAAAGAAAATTCTAAAGAAGGTAGATGCCTCATTGAATAATTGCCTACCAAAGATGGCAATACCTAAATCTATCCTTGCTTTTATGCATAGCTAGGGGCGTTAAACGATAGCGCTTGTTGGGAGGCAACCCAATTTTATTTTTAGTTTTTGCTTTTGCTTCTGTTTAGGAATAAATAATCCATCTAGCCTGTGTTTAGATGTGGTTTCATGTTTTAATTAGTGTTTGTGCCAAGTTAGACCTATAGGATCTTCTTGGATGATAGTTATTTGATCTTGCTGTAATTTCCAGAATCTTTCTGTTCACGAAAACAATTGTTAAAAGTCACCAGAAAGAGATAAAATACTGATTCCAATTGCTGCTGATCACTAAACAAATTTTCTAGGTCTTCCTAGTTTTATAGAATTTTTGGTGTTCCAGAAGTTTGCGTTAGTTACATATTACTACAGACTGTTCTGTTTTTGACAGATTCTGTTTTTCGTGTGTTGTTTGCTTATTTTGATGAATCTATGGCTAGTAAAATAGTTTATAATCCATAGAGAAGTTGGAATACAGTAGCTTTAACACCAATATAAATAAATAATGAGTTCATTACAGTACCTTAAAGTAGTCTTTTGTTTTCTTTCTCTAACGGAGCTCACGAGATTTCTATTGAGTTTTGTGTTGTGAAGTTTTCAAGTTTTGGGTAAATTCTTTTGATGGATTATGGAACAAGGAGTGGCAAGAGCCTAAGCTTGGGGGACACCAAAAAGTCAAAGCTTGGGGATGCCCCGGAAGGCATCCCCTCTTTCGTCTACTTCCATCGATAATTTACTTGGAGCTATATTTTTATTCACCACATGAGATGTGTTTTGCTTGGAGCGTCTTGTATTATTTGCGTCTTTGCTTGTTAGTTTACCACAATCATCCTTGCTGTACACACCTTTTGAGGGATCCATACATAAATTGGAATTTCATAGAATACTCTATGTGCTTCACTTATATCTTTTGAGCTTGATAGTTTTGCTCATAGTGCTTCACTTATATCTTTTGAGCGTGATAATTTTTGCTCTAGTGCTTCACTTAGATCTTTTAGAGCACGGTGGTGGATTTGTTTTAAAAGAAACTATTGATCTCTCATGCTTCACTTAGATTATTTTGAGAGTCGTTAATAGCATGGTAATTTGCTTAAAATTAATATACTTGGTATTCAAGATATGTGAAACTTTCTTTTGAGTGCGTTGAATACTAAGAAAAGTTTGAACTTGATAATTGTTTTGAGATATGGAGGTAGTGATATTAAAGTCATGCTAGTTGGGTGATTATGAATTTAAAGAATGCTTGTGTTGAAGTTAGCAAATCCGTAGCATGCACGTATGGTTAAAGTTGTGTAACAAATTTGAAACATGAAGTGTACCGCTTGTGCATCCTTATGAGTGGCGGTCGGGGACGAGCGATGGTCTTTTCCTACCAATCTATCCCCTAGGAGCATGCGCGTAGTACTTGATTTTGATGACTTCTAAATTTTTGCAATAAGTATATGAGTTCTTTTGACTAATGTTGAGTCCATGGATTATACACACTTTTACCTTTCCGCCTTTGCTAGCCTCTTGATTGCCGTGCATTGCCCTTTCTCACCTTGAGAGTTGGTGCAAACTTAGCGGTGCATCCAAACCCCGTGATATGATACGCTCTATCACACATAAACCTCCTTATATCTTCCTCAAAACAGCCACCATACCTACCTATTATGGCATTTCCATAGCCATTCCGAGATATATTACCATGCAACTTTCCACCGTTCCGATCATCATCATGACATACTTTACTTTTGTCATATTGCCATTGCATGATCATGTAGTTGACATCGTATTTGTGGCAAAGCCACCATGCATTATTTTTCATACATGTCACTCTTGATTCATTGCACCATCCCGGTACACCGCCGGAGGCATTCATATAGATTCATATCTTGTTCTAGTTTCGAGTTGTAATCCTTATGATGTAATCAATAGAAGTGTGATGATCATAATTATTAGAGCATTGCCCAAAAAAAAGAAAGGCCAAAAAGAAAAAAAAGAAATGCCCAAAAAAAGGGGGCAATGTTACTATCTCTTTTTCCACACTTGTTCTTCAAAGTAGCACCTTGTTCTTCATGTAGTGAGTCTCATATATTGTGCTTCAAAGTAGCACCATGTTTTTCATATAGTGAGTCTTATAAGTTGTCTTTTTCATACTAGTGCGAATTTTTCATTATAGAACTTGGCTTGTATATTCCTACGATGGGCTTCCTCAAATGCCCTAGATCTTCGTGAGCAAGCAAGTTGGATGCACACCCACTAGTTTTCTTTTTTTGAGCATTCATTTATAGCTCTAGTGCATCCGTTGCATGGCAATCCCTACTCCTCATGTTGACATCAATTGATGGGCATTTCCATAGCCTGTTGATTATCCTCATCAATGTGAGACTTTCTCTCTTTTTTGTCTTCTCCACACAATCCCCATCATCATATTCTATTCCACCCATAGTGCTATATCCATGGCTCACGCTCATGTATTGCGTGAAGGTTGAAAATGTTTGAGATTATTTAAGTATGAAACAATTTCTTGGCTTGTCATCGGGGGTATAGAAGTTGGGAACATCTTTGTGTGACGAAAATGAAGCATAGCCTAACTATATGATTTTGTAGGGATGAACTTTCTTTTGCCATGCTATTTTGAGAAGACATAATTGCTTAGTTAGTATGCTTGAAGTATTATTATTTTTATGTCAATATGAACTTTTGTCTTGAATCTTTCGGATCTGAATATTCATATCACAATTAAGAAGATTTACATTGAAATTATGCCAAAGTATCACTCCGCATCAAAAATTCTCTTTTTATCATTTACATACTCGAGGACGAGCATGAATTAAGCTTGGGGATGCCTGATACGTCTCCAATGTATCTATAATTTTTGATTGCTCCATGCTACTTTATCTACTGTTTTGGACTATATTGGGCTTTATTTTCCACTTTTATATTATTTTTGGGACTAACCTATTAACCGGAGGCCCAGCCTGAATTGCTGTTTTTTGCTCTGTTTGATGTTTGAAGAAACGGAATATCAAACGGAGTCCAAACGGGATGAAACCTTCGAACGTGATTTTCTCACCGAACGTGATCCGGAGACTTGGACCCTACTCCAAAAAGTAACAGAGGCGGTCACAGGGTGGGGCGCCCCCTAGGGCGCGCCCCTACCTCGTGGGCCCCTGTTGCTCCACCGACGCATTCCTTCCTCCTATATATACCTCGCACCCCCAAACGATCGAACAGGAGCCAAAACCTAATTCCACCGCCGCAACTTCCTGTATCCACGAGATCCCATCTTGGGGCCTGTTCGGAGCTCACGGAGGGGGCATCCACCACGGAGGGCTTCTACATCATCACCATAGCCCCTCCGATGAAGTGTGAGTAGTTTACTTCAGACCTTCGGGTCCATAGTTAGTAGCTAGATGGCTTCTTCTCTCTTTTTGGATCTCAATACAATGTTCTCCCCCTCTGTCGTGGAGATCTATTCGATGTAATCTTCTTTTTGCGGTGTGTTTGTTGAGACCAATGAATTGTGGGTTTATGATCAAGATTATCTATGAACAATATTTGAATCTTCTCTGAATTCTTTTATGTATGATTGGTTATCTTTGCAAGTCTCTTCGAATTATCCATTTGGTTTGGCCAACTAGATTGGTAGTTCTTGCAATGGGAGAAGTGCTTAGCTTTGTGTTCAATCTTGCGTGTCCTTTCCCGGTGTGATGTAAGGGCAGCAAGGCACGTATTGTATTGTTGCCATCGAGGATAACAAGATGGGTTTTTATCATATTGCATGAATTTATCCATCTACATCATGTCATCTTGCTTAAGGCGTTACTCTGTTTTAACTTAATACTCTAGATGCATGCTGGATAGCGGTCGATGAGTGGAGTAATAGTAGTAGATGCAGGCAGAGTCGGTCTACTTGTCTCGGACATGATGCCTATATACATGATCATACCTAGATATTCTCATAAGTATGCTCAATTCATCAATTGCTCAACAGTAATTTGTTCACCCACCGTAGAATACTTATGCTCTTGAGAGAAGCCACTAGTGAAACCTATGGCCCCCGGGTCTATTTTCATCATATCAATCTCCATCACTTTAATACTTGCTTTGTTTTTTACTTTGCCTTTTACTTTTCACTTTGCATCTCTATATCAAAAATACCAAAATATTATTTATCATCTCTATCGATCTCACTCTAAGTAAGTGACCGTGAAGGGATTGACAACCCCTAATCGCGTTGGTTGCGAGGAGCTATTGTTTTGTGCAGGTACGAGGGACTTGTGCGTAGCCTCCTACTGGATTGATACCTTGGTTCTCAAAAACTGAGGGAAATACTTACGCTACTTTGCTGCATCATCCTCTCCTCTTCCGGGAAATCCAACGCAGTGCTGAAGAGGTAGCAGTAATTACTCCACTTCCTGCTAATAAGAAAGTTATAGATTGTAGGTGGGTGTTCACCATAAAACAAACGCCAGAACGGAAAGTAGAGAGATATAAAGCCAGACTTGTCGCAAAAGGTTATAGCCAAACATATGGGGTAGATTATGCTGAAACCTTTGCCCCAGTGGCGAAGATGAATAATATTAGAGCTTTAGTGTCAATCGCAGCAAATAATAAATGGAAATTGTGCCAAATGGATGATAAGAATGCATTTCTTCATTGAGATTTGCAAGAAGAGGTATATATGGAGGTTCCACCGGGTTTTCATAGTCGTAAAACAGAAGGCAAGGTATGTAAACTAAGAAAATCATTATACGGGTTAAAGCAGTCGACGAGGGCCTGGTTCGGAAGATTACGTAAGGAGGTTTACTCCTTTGGGTATCAGCAAAGCAATGCTGATCACACACTCTTCTATAAACATAATCATGATAAAATTTCAATTCTTGTGGTCTATGTTGATGACATCATAATTACAGGAAGTAATGAGGAGGAGATAAGGCGTTAGAAGAAAATGTTGTCAAGGACATTTGAAGTGAAGGGCTTGGGACATCTGCACTACTTCTTGGGAATTGAGGTGGCCTACGAAGCACAAGGCATTTACCTCTCACAATGAAAATATGTGCTGGAGTTACTTGCTGAAACAGGGATGCTAGAATGCAGACCTACTATGACACTGATTGAGCAAAATAATAAAATTAGATCAGGTGTGGGCAATCCAGATGATAGATGTCAATATCAAAGGTTGGTGGGAAGATTGATTTATCTCTCTCATACTAGACCGATGTAGCATATGATGTGAGCGTTGTTAGTAGATACATGCATGATCCACGGTCTGATCACCTAAGTATTGTGAATCGGATCTTGCGATATCTCAATCCTAGGAAAGGAATTATATTTTAAAATTATGGGCATCTAACATTAGTGGGCTACACTGATGCCAACTGGGCTCGGTGTTTGGGCGATAGAAGATCTACATCAGGCTATTGCATATTTCTTGGGGGTAATTTGATTAGTTGGAGAAGTAAGAAACAAAGTGTAGTTGCCAGGTCTACAGCAGAAGCTGAACTGCGATCTATGGCTTCAGGGTTGTGTGAGCTAATGTGGTTGAGACTATTGCTAAATGAACTACGGTTGTATAAAGAGGCACCACTCCAGCTGTATTGTGATAACCAGGCCACTATAAACATAGTGAACAATCCAGTTCAACATGATAGGACTAAGAATATTGGAATTGATCGACACTTCATTAGCGAGAAGCTAGATGAAGGAACACTTCAAATTAGTTATGTCAAATCTGATGAACAACTTGCTGATGTTTTAACAAAAGGTGTCGGTGTTGTGTCGTTTGTAAGAACATGTAACAAGATGGGCCTCATTGACATGTTTGCCCATCTTGAGGGGAGTGTTGTTAGGACTTAAGTGTAATATTAGGACAGTAGAGCGGGGAAAATGTAAAAGGAAATGTGTATACATCGTGCAGGTGGACGAAAGGAGGAATGGGGACACAGCCAGAACATACTAGATGTTTTCTCTCTTCCCTTCTTCCTCTCTAGTGAGATGAGTGATTGGATGAGTTTTGGCTCCCATGATTTACAACATATACGCACCCATTTGATTTGTACAAGTATTTTGATTCCCCCTGTTCTCTGTTCTTGAAAACCTCCTTGTTCTTTGAATTGCTTGCTGTCAGTTTGTTGGAGTTGGAGTGAAAACCTTATTTTTATGTTCTGTAATATGAAAGCTTGTGCAGATGTATCTCAGAAGCAAGTATTTTTTCAGAGAGAATCCCCACCTCACTCCAAAGTTGGGTGGATGATCTTCACATATGCAACTGTCTCTCGGTTATACGGTTCTAATCATTTTTCAATCTGTGTATGGTTGGTATGTGTGGAAATAATTTTGGAGCATCGGAAAATTCAAAATTTATCGCCGCCTCCTTTTCAGGTCAGCGCATGGCTTGGAGTGTGCTTCTAGCGAGTTGGACTGAGAGCCACTTTGTACATGACTTGTGTAGACTCATTTGTACAAAGAAACTGAAATGACTACTAAGTACTCCCTCCGTTTATTTTTTACTGTACTTGCATATAAGATTTATCCTAAGTCAAACTTCATAAAGTTTGACCATAATTATACAAAGTTATCTATATCTACAATACTAGAGATACACAATATGAAATTTAATTCAAGTGATGCATCTAATGATATCAATTTTATATTGTGATGAATGTTGATGTTTTTCTTATAATCTAGTCATACTATACTAGTTTTACTTATATGCGGACTAAAAAGAAACGGAGGGAGTACTTGAAAGTGAACACTAACTAGATTCATACCACTGCTTTATAGACACTCTTCCTCAAAATAAACCATACATAATGGCATTGAAATTCATCAATACAAGCGACCATTCACTGAATTAACTTTTGTTAGCCTCTTGTTTGGACAGAGCCTTGAGCTTTTCTCGAATTTCCTGGAGCGGAGCAATAGCAGGTTGGGGCTGGAGCCACATGCACACTAGTAGAAAAAGGGTCATCTGTCCCGGTTGGTAAGGGCCTTTTGTCCCGGATTTTGAACCGGGACTAAAGGGTCATTACTAATGCCCTAGCCCTTTAGTCCCGGTTCTTACACGAACTGGGACAGATGGGCATCCAAGTGGCCGGTGTGGCAAGCCCAGGCAGGAGGGCCTTTGGTCCCGGTTGGTGGCACCAACCGGGACCAATAGGCATCCACATGTCAGCATTTCAGGGGCTGGGGTTGTTGTTTTTTTAAGGGGGGTTGGGGTTTTGGGGGGTTAATTTAGGTGTTTCATATATTGTGCTAGCTAGCTAATTAATAGAGAGAAGTGTCCTCTCTTATCTCCGTGCTTGGTCGACGCTACGTACTATATACGTATAGAGAGGACTAGACATGCTAGCTAGTAAGAAAATGAAGGAAATAGAAGATCAGCATGAACATATGCATACAGAGAGAAGTGATATCGACCACCTCTCCTTCTCCGAGAGATTGGTCGAACAACAAGTTCTCGTATATCTATCCGACACTACCGGCTACATATATACAATAATTATCTCTTACAATATAATCTCCTAATTATATATGAACACAGGGTCCACATAGTATTCTCCGTCTTCAGTGATCACGTGGTCAAGGAAGAATGCCACCAATTCCTTTTGAATTGCTCGCATACGATCTGGTGGTAGGAGTTCATCCCACATCCGAAAGATCTAATTTGAAGAAGGGGGTCAATACATATATATATGAATAAATGAAACTCAAAAAAAATGATGGTAATAAAATAAAATTGTGAATACTATTGCTTACGCACTTCATATTGTTCGTCAGAGTACCCCCGCTCACAGGTCGTGTGGCGGATGGACTCGCAAACATAGTATCCACATAAATCATTCCCTTGTACCTGCCACAACCACTTTACAAGAAATAGAGGTCAATCAAACTGATAAGCAAGCATGCCAAATGGTATTGATGAAACTAGCGCTTGACTCACTAGGAGATGCGCGGAACATGCTACTATAGTGCTTACTTTCGGGTGTCTAAATTCCAGCTTCTTCGTCAGTCCCGGAGCTTTTTTGGTGAATTTTCTCCAAACCCTGCCAGACAAAGAAAAAAATTACTTGATATCAGGAAATGAACAAAGTTGCTGATATGGTGGATAATGATCGATTTAACTTACTTCTCGAGCATTTGAGTCATGTCCGCATAGTCCTGGGGATCTTTTCGTCTCGAGTCTAAGACGGTTACTAGTCCCTGCTCAAGCTTAATCTCTAGGAGAATATAATGGAAGCTGCGCACACATGCATAACTCATCAATTACATTACTATAACCTGGACTAATAAGGGAAACCGAATATGCACAAGGCAGTAACACTCACTTGAAGTTGTAAGGAAAGAGTATTATATCTTTGTTTTCATTTATTACCAACGATCGTAGCAAGTTGGCCTCGGTATTTTCGGCATGATATTTAACCTCAGTTGCATCTATGAGATTTGTGTTAATGAACCCAATATTAAGGATTTGTCTTTTCTTCAATTCGGCGATCTTCAATCTGCATAATATAGTGAGGATAATTATAAATACATGCAATGAAAGAGCTGACCTATATAGAGAGACTTAATGACAGAAGTATTACTACTTACAGACAGTAGCAAGTGACCGTTGATTTATCGAGGGCCTTTTGATTTAAAAACTGGAAGAACTCCTCAAATGGAACATTCAACAGTTCAATTCCAACAAGGTCATGCTCCTCTTTAACTCTCAGCGTCAAAGTATTCCTCCCCCAGACTCTCTCCAGGTTTTCATGTACCAATCATGGAATCTTCGCATCATCGTTGTTAGAGATCTTTCATCTTTGACGAGCGGCTTCCCGTACTCGTATCTGTGTTCCTCCACCTCCAAGAAATCATAATGTACATCGTCGGGCAGGTAATCTCCAAGATTGCTATAACCAGGCACCATCCTCGGATCATTAGCGACGATGTCGCTAGACACCTTGAGTGGGGGGCACGATTGGTTCGCTTGTTCGCCGAGCTGGGCAATCTTTTTCCCAGCTCGTCGTTCTTTTAACCTTTGATCACTGACAGTACTTCCCGACCGCTCCGCTTCGACAAATGTCTTTGCAATAATGCGCTCATAGTTGCCTTTCGGCGGAGACTTTGGTGGTTTTGTCAGGGCAGCCAGAGTGCGCTTCGCTTTCACCGGATCTACCTTCTCCTCCGGAGGTGGATGTTTCTTTGCTTTCACCCCTTGAAAGAAGTTCGTCACTTCGGCTCGCACGATCTTCGCATTCTCCTCCGGGGTCCTCTCGTATGGTAACTTCTCTGGAGTCTTCAGAGAAGGACCGAATCTGTATAGCCTCCCGTCTCTGGTTGTACTGCTAGACGCCGGCAGAGCAGACGGAGCAGTTGCGGCTGTCTTCTTTCCTTGCTTACGAGGGGGAGGAGAAGGACTACAACGCGCCGGAGCAGCCGGAGCGGCGGCGGGTCTCTTCCGCCCTTGCTGACGAGGCGAAGAAGGAGGAGGCTGGCTGCTCGGGCGCGCCGGCACAGGCGAAGAAGGAGGTGGAATGCCGCCACGCGCCAGAGAAGGAGGCTGAGTGCCCTGATCACTCGCCGAAGGAGGAGGCGGAGGAGGAGGTGGAGTGCCCTTACTCGCCGGAGGAGGAGGAGGAGGTGGAGGCGTCCAGTTCGGAAGGTTGATGAGCTCCTTCCGCCATAGGCATGGAGTCCTCAGACAAGAACCCAGCCGAGTCTCCCCTTCACCGGTAGGGTGGTTAAGCTGGAGGTCATCAAATCCCTCCGTTATTTCATCCACCATCACCCTAGCATATCCTTCTGGAATCGGACAACAGTGAAAAGTTGCGCCGGGTTCAGGAGGTCGAACAGAGCCGACAGCCGCCTTGACTTTGAAGTTCTGCCATTGCGTCATAAGGTGGCAATGTTGAGACTCCGTGATAGCATCCACGGGGTAGCTAGCAGGAGCCGTCAAGACATGCTCCGGCTGAAGCAGCTCGGTGGAAGCCACGCTACTTCTCCGATGAGATGGCGGGGTAGCTTCGGGGGTAGTTTCGGCAGGTCGCTTGCTGCGAGCTACGTCTTGTTCCTCTAGCGCTTGAACACTTTCGTGCAGCTTCTGAATTTGGGTCTGCTCCACTTTTTTCCTCCTCTCCTGGCATTTGTAACCGCCTGCGTCCGGAAAACCAGCCTTCCACGGAACGGAGCCTGGCGTGCCTCGTGTTCGTCCAGGGTGCTCAGGATTCCTGAGGGCCATTGTGAGCTCGTCGTTCTCTCTGTCTGGAACGAACGTCCCTTGCTGCGCTGCATCGATATAGTGCTGAAGCCTCCTGACTGGTATTCTCATTTGCTTGTCCGTCCAAATGCACTTCCCTGATACAGGGTCCAAGGTTTCGCCAGCCCCGAAGAACCAAGTCCGGCAACAGTCTGGCCAGTTCATTGTCTCTGGTTCGATCCCTTTATCAAGCAGATCATTCTCAGCCTTGGCCCACTTAGGTCGGGCTTTGAGGTAGCCACCTGACCCCGTGCGATGGTGAAGCTTCTTCTTCGCAGCATTTTTCTTGTTTGTCGCTGACATCTTCTTACTCTTTTCCGATGTCTTGTGGGCCACAAATGCGGGCCAGTGATCTCTGATCTTCTCATATTTGCTGATGAATTCTGGTGTCTCTTCTTTGTCGACAAACGTTTTCAGCTCATTCTTCCACCTCCTGAATAGGTCTGCCATCTTCTTAAGAGCATGTGACTTGATTAATTGCTCTTTAACTGACTTCTCCGGATCCTCCTCTGGCGGTAGGGTGAAATTTTCCTTCAGCTCAGTCCAAAGATCATCTTTCTGCATATCATTGACATAAGACACCTCAGGGTCTTCCTTCTTAGGCTTATACCATTGGTGGATGCTGATCGGGATCTTGTCCCTAGAAAGAACCCCCCCATTGAGCAGCAAATGCTTCCTTTGTCCGGATGGGTTCAATCGGTTGGCCGTCGTGCGCGATTGCTGTGATCTCAAACCTTTCATCCGAGCGCAACTTTTTCTTCGGGCCTCGTCTCTTTACCGAAGTTGTGCTCGATCCGAAGGGCTAGAAAAAAGAAGAAAGACGAGAGTTAATTAATATGTGTACATACCAAAACAATGAATGCATCAATTAGCTTGTCAGCACAGGCTTAACTAATATATTTACCTGGTCGGACTCTGTTCGGTCACCGGAGCCGTCACCACGGGCTCATTCTTGCACCAGCATTGGGTCACCGGAGACATCATAATCATGTCTTTCCTCCTCCATTCTTCGATCACCGTAGCCTGCTTCTTCACCCTATTCTTCCAGACCATCATTGGCGTTAAGATACGACAAGACATCACTTCCGGCTAAGATTATGTCCCCCAACACCTCTTATGCTTCCTCGTCTCGTCCGTGCTCCATTGTTTCTGCAAATATTACAACATGGCAATTATTACACAAACATGACAGCAGGTGGATATATTAGTGGCAAATGTAGACCCAGCTTATTCCGGGTTTGGGGTGGCCTCGGCAACGCTTCAAGGGTAGGGGGGGGGGGGGTAGGAGACCGACATCATTTTTTTCTAGGGTTTGGGTGCCCTCGAGAGTTTTGGTCGAGCGAGAGGGCCAGGGGGTGCTCCCGTGGTATAAGTTATCCAGTTATCCGGGAAGGGGTTATATCGACAACAACGACATACATGGGAAAATAATGTTATCGGGGAGGGGATAGGTCGAACCCCCCCCCCCTCGGGTTGAAGTTATCGGGACACGGGGTATATCGACAACGACATATCCGATAAAAAATAAGAAGACGAAGAAGAAATAAAAAGAGGAGAAGAAGAAAGGAATAGAGGAGAAGATTGAAGAAAAAAAGAGAAGCAAAAAAGAGAGGAGAAGAAGAAAGGAATAGAGGAGAAGAGGAGAAAATATAATATTCTATTTTCTCTTCTTCTCCTCTATTCCTTTCTTCTTCTCCTCTTTTTTTTCTTATTTTTTCTTCTTCTTATTTATTTCTCCTCTTCTTCCTCTCCTCTTCGTCTCCTTTCTTCCTTTTCTTATTTTCCTTTCTCCTCTCATTCTTTTTGTTCTTCTTCCTTCTTAATATCACTTAGCAACTTTTGCAACGATAGGGGGGTGGGGGGTGCTCCCGTGGTCTAAAATCGGTCTATGCACGATAGAAAATTCTGACAAAATACATGAAGTAGTATTGCTTTTTAAAAAAAATGTTCAAATAGAAAATTTAGAAAAAAAAGTAAAGGTCTTGCCTAATGCATTCTTCATATCACCAAAAAGGAGCGGCAGGGCGGCTGCGGCCGACGAGGCAGCAGAGGGCGGCGGCGGCGTCGACGGGGCGAGCTCGGGAAGCCTGGTGGCGGCGGCGGGGCGGGGCAACTGATGCAGAGATGAATCTGAAAAATGCCAAGTGTTTTCTTATATACTGAGATCATTGGTCCCGGTTCATGGCACCAACGGGACCAATGCCACCCTTTAGCCCGGTTGGTGGCACCAACCGACCAAAGGTCTCTTTCAGCAGCCCAAAGGGCGGGAAGCAGAGGCCTTTGGTCTCGGTTAGTGGCACCAACCGACTAAAGGGGGCATTGGTCCCGTTGGTGTCGCGAACTGTACTAATGCACCCCTTTAGTCCCGGTTGGTGGCATCAACCGGGACCAAAGGCCTTGTGCTGCCCCGCGTCAAAAGTTTAGTACCACCTCGCTAGCTGAGAGAGCTCGAGAGTGTTTTATAAGTGCTGTTGCGCCTTCCCTCTCGAGCCCCTCTCAATTGCAGGCTTTCGGGCCTAACCGTACGCTGTGTGCCTGTGGGACTACTGGGCCTCCTGCGGGCCTGAATCCTGGCCCATGGTTGGGTTTCTAGTCGTATTCAGGTCGTGGGGGCCCAGTAGGTGGCACTTTTTTTGTTTCTTTTGTTTTCTTTGTTGCTTTATTTATTTTATTTTGTTTCTACTTACAACAAAATACTTATTGTTGCTATTTTTATTTATTTTATTAAAGTTTATTTTTAAGTATTTTTCTTTTAGGTCAAAATTATAAACTTTCTGTTAGTGCCATTAGTTTTCAAATTTAAATAGTTAAAATTTGAATTCTTTGAAATTTGTGTGAATCACAAGTTTGTGATTAACTTTACTATAAAAATATATTTTGGAGTGATTCTTTTTTCCTGCTATTTAATATTACTGTGTTTTATGATTCTATTCAAAAACAGATTTTGTTATTTTGTTACAAAGGGATTTCATTTTTTTGAACTTATTTGAACTCCATAGTTTTTCTGTGTTCAAAATGCACCATTCAAAGCCACATCATCAATTTTCAACCCTTTCTGACTTCATTTTTTATTTTTCATGCATTTATTGATTATTTTGAGCTATAAGACCCTGAAATTGAAAAGCATTTCAAATGAACTCTGAAAAGGTTGAAAGTTGGCATGGTATCATCATTTCATCCACATAGCATGTGCAAGATAGTTGAGAGGATTACGGCAAAAACTGGATGCACTTCGTGTACAATACAGACAATGGTATCATACTCGTCTGTTACAAAGTTGGCATGGTATCATCATAGTAGTTGCGGGAGAAAGTCTTCACTTTTTCTTCGCTTGTGTCATTTGCTTATTGTGCCGTAACCATGGATAATCTTCATCGTTTATCAGGATGCTTGGGTCAGCCTTGACTTTGAAGGGAGGAATTTCATGAAACTTTTCATAATCTTCAGACATGTCTGTCTTGCCCTCCACTCCCATGATGTCCCTTTTTCCTGAAAGAACTATGTGGCGCTTTGGCTCATCGTATGATGGATTCGCTTCTTTATCTTTTCTTTTTCTCGTTTTGGTAGACATGTCCTTCACATAGATAACCTGTGCCACATCATTGGTAGGACGAACGGTTCGTCAGTGTACCCAAGATTTTTCAGATCCACTGTTGTCATTCCATACTGTGGGTCTACTTGTACCCCGCCTCCTGACAGATTCACTGGTAGAAAAAGGGCCTATTGTCCCAGTTGGTAAGGGCCTTTAGTCCCGGTTCCTGAACCGGGACTAAAGGGTCGGTACTAATGCCCTGGCCCTTTAGTCCCGGTTCAGTCCAGAACCGGGACAGATGGGCCTCCACGTGGCCTTTGCGCCGAGCCCAGGCAGGAGGTCCTTTGGTCCCGGTTGGTGGCACCAACCGGGACCAATAGGCATCCACGCGTCAGCATTTCTGTGGCTTGGGTTTTGTTTTTTTGAAAGGGGGGGGGGGTTGGGGGTTTTAGGGGGTTAATTTAGGTGTTTCATATATTGTGTTAGCTAGCTAATTTATAGAGAGAAGTGTCCTCCCTTTTGTCCGTGCTTGGTTGACGCTACGTACTATACATACGTTTAGAGAGGACTAGCTAGACACGCTAGCTAGCTAGTAAGCAAACGAAGGAAACAGAAGATCGTCATGAACATATATCCATACAGAGAGAAGTGATATCGACCACCTCTCCTTCTCCGAGAGATTGGTCGAACAACAAGTTCTCGTATATCTATCTGACACTACCGGCTACATATATACAATAATTATCTTTTACAAATATAATCTCCTAACATACGGACGCGTGGTCCACATAGTATTCTCCGTATTCAGCGATCACGTGGTCAAGAAAGAATGCCGCCAATTCCTCTTGAATTGCTCGCATGCGATCTGGTGCTAGGAGTTCATCCCGCATCCGAACCATCTAATTTTAAGAAGGGGGTCAATACATACATATATATATATATATATATATATATATATATGAATGAATGAAACTCAAAACAAATGATGGTAATAAAATAAAATTGTGAATATTGTTATTTACGCACTTCATATTGTTCGTCAGAGTAGCCCCGCTCACAGGTCGTATGGCGGATGGACTCGAAAACGTAGTATCCACAGAAATCATTCCCTTGTTCCTGCCACAACCACTTTACAAGAAATAGAGGTCAATCAAACTGATAAGCAAGAATGCCAAATGGTATTGATGAAACTAGCGCTTGAATCACTAGGAGATGCGTGGAACATGCTACTATAGTACTTACTTTCGGGTGTCTAAATTCCAGCTTCTTCGGCAGTCCCGCAGCTTTTTTGGCGAATTTTCTCCAAACCCTGCCATACAAAGAAAACAATTACTTGATATCATAAATGAACAAAGTTGCTGATATGGTGGATAATGATCGATTTAACTTACTTCTCGAGCATTTGAGTCATGTCCGCATAGTTCTTGGGATCTTTTCATCTCGAGTCTAAGACAGTTACTACTCCCTGCTCAAGCTTAATCTCTAGGAGAATATTGTGGAACCTGCGCACGCATGCATAACTCATCAATTACATTACTATAACCTGGACTAATAAGGAAACCGAATATGCCACAAGACAGATAATATCACTTGAAGTTGTAAGGAAAGAGTATTATATCTTTGTGTTCATTTATTACCAACGGTCGTAGCAAGTTGGCCTCGGTATCTTCGGCATGATATTTAACCTCAGTTGCATCTATGAGATATGTGATAATGAACCCAATATCACCCACTTGTCTTTTCTTCAATTCGGCGATCTTCAATCTGCATAATATAGTGAGGATAATTATAAATACATGCAATGAAAGAGCTGAGCTATATAGAGAGACTTAATGACAGAAGTAGTACTACTTACAGACAGTAGCAGGTGACTGTTGCTTTATCGAGGGCCAATTGATTGAAAAACTGAAAGAACTCCTCAAATGGAACATGCAACAGTTCAATTCCAACGAGGTCATGCTCCTTTTTAACTCTCACATACAAAGTACTCCTCCCCCCAGACTCTCTGCAGGTTTTCATGTACCAATCATGCAATCTTCGCATCATCTTTGATAGAGATCTTTCATCTTTGACGAGAGGCTTCCCGTACTCGTATCTTTGTATCTGCACCCCCAAGAAATCATAATGTACATCTTCGGACAGGTAATCTCCAAGATTGCTATAATCGGGCACCATCCTCGGATCGACGATGTCGCTAGCAGGCACCTTGAGCGGGGGGCACGATTGCTTCGCTTGTTCGCCGAGCTGGGCAATTTGTTTCCCAGTTGGTCGTTCTTTCATCCTTTGATCACTGACAGTACTTCCCGACCGCTCCGCTTCGGCAAATGCCTTTAAAATAATGCGCTCATAGTTGCCTTTCGGCGGAGACTTGGGTGGTTTTATCAGGGCAGCCAGGGTGCGCTTCACTTTCACCGGATCTACCTTCTCCTCTGGAGGTGGATGTCTCTGTGCTTTCAACCCTTGAAACCAGTCCTTCACTTCAGTTCGCGCGATCTTCGCGTTCTCCTTCGGGGTCATCTCGTATGGTAATTTCTCTGGAGTCTTCAGAGAAGGACCAAATCTGTATGTCCTCCCGCCTTTGGCTGTACTGCTAGACGCCGGCAGAGCAGACGGAGCGGATGTCTTCTTTCCTTGCTTACGAGGCGGAGGAGAAGGACTACGACGCGTCAGAGCAGCCGGAGCGGCGGCGGGTCTCTTCCGCCCTTGCTGACGAGGCGGAGAAGGAGGAGGCTGGCTGCTCGGGCGCGCCGGCGCAGGCGGAGAAGGAGGCGGAGTGCCGCCACACGCCGGAGAAGGAGCCGGACGAGTGCCCTGATCGTCACTCGCCAGAGGAGGAGGCGGTGGAGGAGGCGGAGTGCCCTGACTCGTCGTCGTCGTTGGAGGAGGCGGAGGTGTCTAGTTCGGAAGTTTGATGAGATCCTTCCGCCATAGGCATGGAGTCTTCAGAGCAGAACCCAGCCGAGTCTCCCCTTCACCGGTAGGGTGGTCAAGCCGGAGGTCCTCAAATCCCACCGTTATTTCATCCACCATCACCCTAGCATATCCTTCTGGAATCTGCCGGTAGTGAAAAGTTGTGCCGGGTTCAGTAGGATAAATAGAGCCAACAGCCGCCTTCACCTTCAAATTCATCCATTGCCTCATAAGGTGGCAATTTAGAGACTCCGTGATAGCATCCACGGGATAGCTGGCAGGAGCCACCAAGGCATGCTCCGGCTGAAGCAGCTCGGTGGAAGCCACGCTGCTTCTCCGCTGAGATGGCGGGGTAGCTTCGGGGGAAGCTTCGGCAGGTCGTTTGCTGCGATTTGCTTCTCGTTCCTCTATCGCTTGTACCCTTGCATGTAGCGCCTGCAGTTCGGTCTGCTGCACTTTCTTCCTCCTCTCGGCATTTGTAACCGCTGCGTCCGAAACCCAGCCTTCCATGAAGCGGAGCTGGCGTGCCTCGTGTCCGCCCGTGGTGCTCAGGATTCCCGAGGGCCATTGTGAGCTCGTCGTTCTCTCGTCTGCGAACGAACGCCCTTGCTGCGCTGCTTCGATATATTGCTGAAGCCTCTTGACTGGTATGTCCAATTGATCGTCCGTCCAAATGCACTTCCTCGATACAGGTCCAAGGTTCCGCCAGCCCGAAGAACCAAGTCCGCAACGGTCTCGCCAGTTCATTGTCTCTGGTTCGATCCCTTTATCAAGCAGATCATTCTCGGCCTTGGCCCACTTAGGCCGGGCTACGAGGTAGCCACCTGACCCCGTGCGATGGTGAAGCTTCTTCTTCACAGCATTTTGCTTGTTTGTCGCCGACATCTTTTTACTCTTTTCCGATGTCTTGTGGGCCACAAATGCGGGCCAGTCATCTCTGATCTTCTCATATTTTCCCTTGAATTCTGGTGCCTCTTTTTTATCGACAAACTTATTCAGGTCTTTCTTCCACCTCCTGAATAGGTCTGCCATCTTCTTAAGAGCAAAATACTTGATTAGTTGCTCTTTAACTGGCTTCTCCGGATCATCCTCTGGCGGTAGGGTGAAATTTGACTTCAGCTCAGTCCAAAGATCATTTTTCTGCATATCATTGACATAAGACACCTCAGGGTTGATAACCCACAAGTATAGGGGATCGCAACAGTTTTCAATAAGTAAGAGTGTCGAACCCAACGAGGAGCTAAAGGTAGAATAAATATTCCCTCAAGTTCTATCGACCACCGATACAACTCTACGCACACTTGACGTTCGCTTTACCTAGAACAAGTATGAAACTAGAAGTACCTTGTAGGTGCTTTCGGGTAAGCTTGCAAGAAAGTAAAGAGCACAAAAATAAAACTAGGGGTTGTTTATATAAAGACACAACTAAAGTAAATATGGCGAGTGTGGTAAAGTGATGGTAGGTGTGGCGAAATTGTCCCTTAAGCAATTGACTACTTTACTAGACCGATAGCAAGTATTATGTGGGAGAGGCCACTGCTAGCATGTCCCTGACTTGGAATTCTATGCACTTATGATTGGAACTATTAGCAAGCATCCGCAACTACTAACGTTCATTAAGGTAAAACCCAACCATAGCATTAAGATATATTGGTCCCCTTCAATCCCGTATGCATCAATTTCTATGCTAGGTTGAAGCTTCATCCTCTTGCCCTCCAATACATAGTCCTATCAACATACAACTAACCCTATGGTGTGATCCACGACGCTACTCATATGATGGGCACCAAAGGATAGCAACATAACCACAAGCAAATTAAATCAATCATAGCAATTCATCAACCACCGATAGGACAACGAAAATCTACTCAGACATCATAGGATGGCAACACATCATTGGAAAATAGTATGAAGCATAAAGCACCATGTTCAAGTAGAGGGTACAGCGGGTTGCGGGAGAGTGGACCACTGAATATAGAAGGGGGAAGGTGATGGAGATGTTGGTGAAGATGACGGCGGTGTTGGTGAAGATCGCGGTGATGATGATGGCCCCCGGCGGTGTTCCGGCGCCACCGGAAGCAAGCGGGAGAGAGCCCCCCTTCTTATTATTCCTAGATGAGAGGAGGGTTTCCCCTCTGTTCCTTGGCTCCCATGGCTTGGGAGGGGCAAGAGCCCCTCCGAGATTGGATCTATCTCTCTGTTTTTGGGTTCTGTTCTGGCTCTGTTTCACCATTTCGTGTATATATGGAGATCCGTAACTCCGATTGGCCTGAAACCTTCGCTGTGATTTTTTTTTGAATATTAGCTTTCTTGCGGCAAAAGAAGAGCATCAATCGCCTTATGGTGGGCTCACGAGGGTAGGGGACGCATCCAGGGGGGTCAGGCGCGCCCCCCTACCTCGTGACCACCTCGGGCACCGTCTCGCGTGGATTTTTCTTCCGGAATTTTCCATATTTTCCAAAAATAAGCTCCATCCGTTTTTATCCCATTTGGACTCCGTTTGATATGGATATTCTGTGAAACATAAAACATGCAATGCATGTGAACTGGCATCGGGCAATCGGATCAATATGTTAGTCCCAAAATAATATAAAAGTTGCCAAAAAGTATATGAAAGTGAATAATATTGGCATGGAACAATCAAAATTATAGATACGACGGAGACGTATCAAGGGTCTTAGTTCTTAGGCTTATACCATTGGTGGATGCTGATCGGGATCTTGTCCCTAACCAGAACCCCGCACTGAGCAACAAATGCGTTCTTTGTCCGGATGGGTTCAATCGGTTGGCCGTCGCGCGCGATTGCTATGATCTCAAACCTTTCATCCCAGCTCACCTTTTTCTTCGGGCCTCATCTCTTTACCGAAGTTGTGCTCGATCCGGAGGGCTAGAAAAAAGAACAAAGACGAGAGTTAATTAATATGTGTACATACCAAAACAATGAATGCATCAATTAGCTAGTCAGCACAGGCTTAACAAATATATATACATGGCCGGACTCGGTTCGGTCACCGGAGCCGTCCTCACGGTCTACTTCTTGCACCGACATTGGGTCACCAGAGCCATCATAATCATAGCCAGCTGTTTCTTCACCCTCTCCTTCCAGACCATCGGTGTCGTTGAGAAACATCAACGAGCAGACGGCATCACTTCCTTCTGCGATTATGTCCCTCAACAACGCTTCTTGTGCTTCGTCTCGGGGGGTGTCCATAGTTTCTACAAATATTTACAACATGGCAATTATTATTCAAACATGACAGATGGATATATTAGTGGCAAACGTAGAACTAGCTAGCTAATCACAATAAGGAATCATATTAATTAGTGGCCTCGACGCTGCTTCTCTAGGGTTTCGGGTGGCCTCGACAACGCTTCAAGGGTTAGGGTGGCCTCGAGAACGCTTCAAGGAGGGGGTAATATCGACCCCCCCCCCCCCACGTGTTGAAGCTATCAGGAGGGGGTATATCGACAACGATGACATACGTACATGGCAAAATAATATGCTTGTTTTTTCCTTCTTAAAAATACATGAAGTAGTATTGCTTGTTTTTTTTAAATAATGTTCAAATAGAAATTTTAGAAAAAAAGAATGAGACGTCGGCGTCGGCGTTGAACACTACATCTATGTCCCACAAGTGACGTGGGCATCGACGCCCGCGTTACTTGTGGGACGTGGATGTAGTGTCCGACACCGACGGCCACATGTATCTCACACTGACGATACTTGCTATTTAATTAGGGTTTCCTCTACCGCTCGGCGACCCTCGACGACCCTCGCTCCGATAAAAAGAGGAAGAAGAAGAAAGAAGAAAGAATAAGGAGAAGATCTCCTCTATTCTTTCTTCTCCTCTTTTTTTTTCTTCTTTCTCTTCTTTTTTTATCCTCTTCTTCCTCTCATGTTCGACGACCCTCGACCCCGATAACATTTTTTTCTCCAAGGGAGTTAGTGTTCCCGAGTGAACCGGAGGGGGACATTGGTCATATCGGATTCGTCATGTTTTGTACGAATGTTCTATATACATACATCCATCGATATCATTCCATACATACATAGACATCTACATTATATATGAACAAAAAAAATATCAAAATTCATCATACATACATCTACAGTATATATGAACAAAAATTATAAGCTTTCTCCCCAACTCATACATACATACATATATTTTGCAAAGGAGCTATATTTTGCAAAGGAGCAGGGAAGGAAGGATGGGCGGTAGCTACCTCTCCGGCGGATCGGGAGGAGACGCAGGCGGCCGGTGTCGGGGCGACGGCGACGAAGACGGGCTCGGGTCGGCGAGGGCAAGGGCGACGCGCGGCGCGCTCGAGGCGGCGGACGGGCTCGGGGCGCAGGGTGCTCGGGCGGCGGACGGGCGGCAGCGACGACGGCGAGGCAGGCGCGCCGGGCGGCGGACGGGCTCGGGGCGCAGGTGTGCGGCAGGCACGCCGAGGCGGCGGACGGCGTCGGCGTGGGCTCGAGGGCGGGGTAGGGGCAACGGCGAGGCGCAGAGAGGGGCAGCCTGGCAGCGTCGTCGGGGCAGGATCAAAGAAACTGAACCAAAATTTTCACAAGTGCTGTATATATAGACCGAGCATTGGTCCCGGTTCGTGGCTCAAACCGGGACCAATGCCCCCTTTAGACCCGGTTGGTGCCAACAACCGGGACCAAAGGCCTCTTTTCAGCAGCCCAAAGGGCGGGAAGCGGCGTTTTTGGTCCCGGTTGGTGGCACCAACCCGACTAGTAGGGCATTGGTCCCGGTTTGTGCCACGAACCGGGACCAATGCCCTCTTTAGTCCCGGTTGGCGCCACCAACCGGGACCAAAGGCCTTGCGCTGGCGCAGTGGTAGGATTTTTAGTCCCACCTCGCTAGCTGAAGAGCACCCGCACCTGTTTATAAGCCCTGCTCTGTGTTCCCTTTCGAACTCCTCTGAACTGCTAGCTTACGGGCCTAATCAGACACTGCAATGCCTGTGAGCCTACTGGGCCTGCCGCGGGCCTGAATCCTGGCCCATGGTTGGGTTTCTAGTCGTATTCAGGCCATGCTGGCCTAGTAGGTGGCCTTTTTTTTTCTTTTTTGCTATTTATTTTTTCCATTTCTACTTAGAACTAAATACTTATAGTTTTTTAGTGATTTGTTTTTTCTTTTAGGTCACAAAAATTATAAACTTTCTGTTAGTGCCATTAGTTTTCAAATTTGAAAACACTTTTTTTAGTTTTTTTGTTTTCTTTGTTGCCTTATTTATTTTATTTTGTTTCTACTTACAACAAAATACTTATTGTTGCTATTTTTATTTTATTTTTCCATTTTTTGTTTTGTTTTCTATATTATTTATTTTCTTCTTATTTTTGCTTTATTTTTAATTCTTTTTGCTTTTCGGTCAAAATTATAAATTTTAATTGTTTTCCAGTTTTTAATTCTTTTGTTTTGTTTCTACTTACAACAAAATTATAAACTTTCTATTACTGCCATTAGTTTTCAAAAAAATGAACATAGATGCACCTATAGAGAAAATTCGACCTAAATTCATAGTTTTAAAATGAACTCTGAAAAAGTTGGCATAGCATGTGCATGTACAAAACGGACGATGGTATCATACTCGTCAGTTACAAAGTTGGCATGGTATCATCATAATAGTTGCGGGAGGAAGTCTTCACTTTTTCTTCGCTTGTGTCATTTGCTTATTGCGCCGTAACCATGGATAATCTTCGTCGTTTATCAGGATGTTGGGTCAGCCTTGACTTTGAAGGGAGGAATTTCATGAAACTTTTCATACTCTTCAGACATGTCTGTCTTGCCCTCCACTCCCAGGATGTCCCTTTTTCCTGAAAAAACTATGTGGCACTTTGGCTCATCGTATGATGTATTCGCTTCCTTCTCTTTTCTTTTTCTCGGTCTGGTAGACATGTCCTTCACATAGATAACATGTGCCACATCATTGGCTAGGACGAACAGTTCGTCAGTGTACCCAAGATTTTTCAGATCCACTGTTATCATTCTCATCATCGTGGGTCTACCTGCACTCGCCTCCCACAGATTGACCCATTTGCACTTAAACAAAGGGACCTTAAAATCATGTCCGTAGTCAAGTTCTCATATGTCCACTATGTAACCATAATATGTGTCCTTTCCCCTCTCGGCTGCTGCATCAAAGCGGACACTGCTGTTTTGGTTAGTGCTCTTTTGATCTTGGTCAATCGTGTAAAATGTATTCTCATTTATCTCGTATGCTGTGTAAATCAATACAGTCAAAGATAGTCCCCTGGACAACAACTACAGCTCATCACAAACAGTCTTGTCACCTCTGAGACGTGTTTCCAACCAACTACTGAATGTCCTGATGTGTTCACATGTAATCCAGTCCTCGCACAGCTCCGGGTGTTTGGAGCGCATACTGTTCTTGTGTTCATCGACATACGGGGTCACCAAGGTAGAGTTCTGTAAAACTGTGTAGTGTGCTTGAGACCAAGAATATCCGTCCCTACATATTATTGAGTCCCTTCCAAGCGTGCCTTTTCCAGTCAGTCTCCCCTCATACCGCGATTTAGGGAGACCTATCTTCTTAAGGCCAGGAATAAAGTCAACACAAAACCCAATGACATCCTCTGCTTGATGGCCCATGGAGATGCTTCCTTCGGCCTAGCGCGATACGGACATATTTCTTTAGGACTCCATGAACCTCTCAAAGGGCAACATATTGTGTAGAAATACGGGCCCCGAATGACAATCTCGCCGACTAGATGAACTAGGACGCGTCCATGATATTGAAGAAGGATGGTGGGAACACCAGCTCGAAACCGACAAGACATTGCGCCACATCACTCCTTAGTGTTGGTACGATTTCTGGATCGATCACCTTCTGAGATATTGCATTGAGGAATGCACATAGCTTCACAATGGCTAAACGGACATTTTCCGGTAGAAGCCCCCTCAATGCAACCGGAAGCAGTTGCGTCATAATCATGTGGCAGTCATGAGAATTTAGGTTCTGGAACTTTTTCTCTGGCATATTTATTATTTCCTTTATATTCGACGAGAAGCCAGTCGGGACCTTCATACTGAGCAGGCATTCAAAGAAGATTTCTTTCTCTTCTTTCGTAAGAGCGTAGCTGGCAGGACCTTCATACTGATTCGGAGGCATGCCCTCTTTTTCGTGCAAGCGTTGCAGGTCCTCCCATGCCTCAGGTGTATCTTTTGTCTTCCCATACACGCCCAAGAAGCCTAGCAGGTTCACGCAAAGGTTCTTCATCACGTGCATCACGACGATCGAAGAGCGGACCTCTAGGTCTTTCCAGTAGGGTAGGTCCCAAAATATAGATTTTTTCTTCCACATGGGTGTGTGTTTCTCAATGTCATTCGGAACAACTAGTCCGCCGGGACCCTTTCCAAAGATTATGTGTAAATCATTGACCATAGCAAGTACGTGATCACCGGTACGCGTGGCGGGCTTCTTCCGGTGAGCTGCCTCGCCTTTGAAATGCTTGCCTTTCTTTCAACATTGATGGTTGGTCGGCAGAAATCAACGATGGCCCAGGTACACATTCTTCCTGCAGCTTCCCAGGTATATACTATCGGTGTGAAGTAAACAGTGCGTGCATGCGTGGTATCCCTTGTTTGTCTGTCCTGAAAGGTTACTGAGAGCGGGCCAATCGTTGATGGTCACGAACAGCAACGCCTTTAGGTCAAATTCTCCTGTTTGTGCTCATTCCACGACGTACACCGCTTCCATTCCACAGCTGTAAAAGTTCTTCAACTAATGGCCTTAGGTACACATCAATGTCGCTGTTGTTGCTTAGGGCCTTGGATGAGAACTGGCATCATAATGAACTTCCGCTTCATGCACATCCAAGGAGGAAGGTTATACATACATAGAGTCACGGGCCAGTGCTGTGATTGCTGCTCGCTCCCGAAAGGATTAATGCCATCTGTGCTTAAAGCAAACCATACGCTCCTTGGGTCCTTTGCAAACTCATCCCAGATTTTCTCTCGATTTTTCTCCATCATGCGACCCGTCACCGGGTGCTCTCAACTTCCGCCTTTCTTACGGTCCTCACTGTGCCATCGCATCAACTTGGCATGTTCTCCGCTTCAACAGACGTTTCAACTGTGGTATTATAGGAGCATACCACATCACCTTCGCAGAACCCTCTTCCGGGAGGCTCGCCGTCAACATCACCAGGGTCATCTCGTCGATCTTATACCGCAATGCACCACATACCGGCATGCGTTCAGATCCTTGTATGCACCATGGTAGAGGATGCAGTCATTAGGGCATGCATGTATCTTCTGCACCTCCAATCCTAGAGGGCATACGACCTTCTTTGATGTGTATGTACTGTCGGGCAATTCATTATCCTTAGGAAGCTTCTTCTTCAATATTTTCAGTAGCTTCTCAAATCCTTTATCATGCACAACATTCTCTGCCTTCCACTGCAGCAATTCCAGTACGGTACCGAGCTTTGTGTTGCCATCTTCGCAATTGGGGTACAACCCTTTTTTGTGATCCTCTAACATGCGATCGAACTTCAGCTTCTCCTTTTGACTTTCGCATTATGTCCTTGCATCGACAATGACCCGGCGGAGATCATCATCATCGGGCACATCGTCTGGTTCCTCTTGATCTTCAGCAGCTTCACCCGTTGCAAAGCATCATTGGGCACATCGTCTGTTCCTCTTGATCTTCACTAGCTCCCCGTTGCAGCACCACCATATTCAGGGGCACGAGTTGTCATCGTACTCTTCTTCTTCGCCGTCTTCCATCATAACCCCTATTTCTCCGTGCCTCGTCCAAACATTATAGTGTGGCATGAAACCCTTGTAAAGCAGGTGGGTGTGAAGGATTTTCCGGTCAGAGTAAGACTTCGTATTCCCACATTTAATGCATGGACAACACATAAAACCATTCTGCTTGTTTGCCTCAGCCGCTTCGAGAAACTCATGCACGCCCTTAATATACTCGGAGGTGTGTATGTCACCGTACATCCATTGCCTGTTCATCTGCGTGCATTATATATAATTAAGTGTGTCAAAAACCATTACAGAACTTCATGAATAGATAAATAAGTTACCAAATTAATAGAAGTTCATCATCACATTAAAACCAAAGTACATACATAGTTCTCATATAACAACATATAGATCTCCAGAGCATCTAATTAATTAAACCATACATTGAAACTATGTAAAACATTTCAATGCGAAAATAAATGCGATCATAATCGCAACCAAGGTAGCAATTGATCCAATGGCATAATGATACCAAGCCTCGGTATGAATGGCATATTTTCTAATATTTCTAATCTTCAAGCGCATTGCATCCATCTTGATCTTGTGATCATCGACGACATCCGCAACATGCAACTCGAATATCATCTTCTCCTCCTCAATTTTTTTTATTTTTTTCTTCAAGAAATTGTTTTCTTCTTCAACTAAATTTAACCTCTCGACAATAGGGTCGGTTGGAATTTCCGGTTCACATACCTCCTAGATAAATAAAATCTATGTCACGTTGGTCGGCATAATTTTCGTAAACAATAAATGAACCAATAGTTATAAAGATAATATATACCACATCCGAATCATAGACAGGACGAGGGCCGACGGGGGCGGATACCAAAACCATCGCACTATATAAGATGCAATAATAAAAGTAAGAAAATAATACAAGTAAGAATATTTTTCCTTTCAGAAATAAGATAAGAACAAGAGGCTCACCACGGTGGTGCCAGCGATGAGATCGGCGCGGGTGATCGACGGCGGTGAAGACAGGGACAGGGCGTGACGGACCGCTAAACCTAGACAAATATTGAGGAAAATGGAGCTTGGAGGTCGAGCTTGGAGAGGAGAAAGCTTAAGTAGTGAGGCTCGGGCATTTCGTCGAACACCTCATGTGCATAGGAGGTGAGCTAGAGCACCACAAAGCCCCCCCTCGCCGGCCAGAGAAAAACAGAGCACTGGAGTGCTCTGCTCGCGGGCGAGGGGTATATATAGGCAGCACTATTGGTCCAAGTTCGTGGCATGAACCGGGACTAAAGGGAAGCCATTGGTCCCGTTCATGCCACCAACCGGGACCAATGATGGTGGGCCAGGAGCCAGGCCCATTGGTCCCGGTTCGTCCCACCAACCGGGACCAAAGGTCCAGACGATCCGGGACCAATGGCCCACGTGGCCCGGCCGGCCCCCTGGGCTCACGAACCGGGTCCAATGCCCCCATCGGTCCCGGTTCTAGACTGAACCGGGACTAATGGGCTGACCCGGCCTGGACCGTTGCCCCCTTTTCTACTAGTGATTGACCCATTTGCACTTAAACAAAGGGACCTTAAAATCATGTCTGTAGTCAAGTTCTCATATGTCCACTATGTAACCATAATATGTGTCCTCTCCCCTCTCGGTTGCTGCATCAAATCGGACACCGCTGCTTTGGTTGGTGCTCTTTTGATCTTGGGCGATCGTGTAAAATGTATTCCCATTTATCTCGTATCCTTTGTAAGTCAATACAGTCAAAGATGGTCCCCTGGACAAAGAGTACAGCTCATCACAAACAGTGTTTTCACCTCTGAGACGTGTTTCCAACCAACTGCTGAAAGTCCTGATGTGTTCACATGTAATCCATCGCCGTCAGACCGCCCCGGTGTTTGGAGCGCAGACTGTTCTTGTGTTCATCGACATACGGGTCACCAAGGTAGAGTTCAGAGAACTGTAGTGTGCTTGAGACCAAGAATATCTGTCCCTGCATATTATTGAGTCCCTCCAAGCTGCCTTTTCCAAATCTCCCCTCATACCATGATTTAGGGAGACCTATCTTCTTAAGGCCAGGAATGAAGTCAACACAAAACCACATGACATTCTCTGTTTGATGGCCCATGGAGATGCTTCCTTATGGCCTAGCGCGGTTACGGACATATTTCATTAGGACTCCCATGAATCTCTCAAAGGGGAACATATTGTGTAGAAATACGGGCCCCGAATGACAATCTCGCGACTAGATGAACTAGGACGCAAGGCCATGATATTGAAGAAGGATGGTGGGAACACCAGCTCAAAACCGACAAGACATTGCGCCACATCACTCCTTAGCCTTGGTATGATTTCTGGATCGATCACCTTCGAGAGATTGCATTAAGGAATGCACATAGCATCACAATGGCTAATCGGACGCTTTTCCGATAGAAGTTCTCAATGCAACCGGAAGCAGCTTGCATCATAATCACGTGGCAGTCATGAGACTTTAGGTTCGGAACTTTTTCTCCGCATATTTATTATTCCCTTTATATTCGATTTAGAAGCCAGCCAAGACCTTCATATCGAAAGCAGGCATTCAAAGAAGATTTCTTTCTCTTCTTTCGTAAGAGCGTAGCTGGCAGGACCTTCATACCGCTTCGAGGCATGCCGCCTTTTTCGTGCAAACGCTGCAGGTCCTCCGTGCCTCGTGTGTATCTTTTGTCTTCCCATACACACCCAAGAAGCCTAGCAGGTTCACGCAAAGGTTCTTCGTCACGTGCATCACGTCGATTGAAGAGCGGACCTCTAGGTCTTTACAGTAGGGTAGGTCCCAAAATATAGATTTCTTATTCCACATGGGTGCGTGTCCCTCGGCGTTATTCGGAACAGCTAGTCCGCCGGGACCCTTTCCAAAGATTACGTGTAAATCATTGACCATAGCAAGTACGTGATCACCGGTACGCATGGTGGGCTTCTTCCGGTGATCTGCCTCGCCTTTGAAATGCTTGCCTTTCTTTCGACATTGATGGTGGGTCGGAAGAAATCGACGATGCCCCAGGTACACATTCTTCCTGCATTTGTCCAGGTATATACTTTCAGTGTCATCTAAATAGTGCGTGCATGCGTGGTATCTCTTGTTTGTCTGTCCTGAAAGGTTACTGAGAGCGGGCCAATCGTCGATGGTTACAAACAGCAACACGTGCAGGTTAAATTCCTCATGTTTGTGCTCATCCCACGTACGTACACCGTTTGCATTCCACAGCTGTAAAAGTTTTTCAACTAATGGCCTTAGGTACACATCAATGTCGTTGCCGGGTTGCTTAGGGCCTTAGATGAGAACTGGCATCATAATGAACTTGCGCTTCATGCACATCCAAGGAGGAAGGTTATACATACATAGAGTCACGGGCCAGGTGTTGTGATTGCTGCTCTGCTCCCCGAAAGGATTAATGCCATCCGTGCTCAAACAAAACCATACGTTCCTTGGGTCACCTGCAAACTCAGCCCAGATTTCTCTCGATTTTTCTCCATGCGACCCGTCACGGGTGCTCTCAACTTCCGCCTTTCTTACGGTCCTCACTGTGCCATCGCATCAACTTGGCATGCTCTTCGCTTATGAACAGACGCTTCAACCGTGGTATTATAGGAGCATACCGCATCACCTTCGCATGAACCCTCTTCCGGGGGCTCGCCACAACATCACCAGGTCATCTCATCTGATCTTATACCGCAATGCACCGCATACCGGCATGCGCTCAGATCCTTGCACGCACCGCGGTAGAGGATGCAGTCATTAGGGCATGCATGTATCTTATGCACCTCCAATCCTAGAGGGCATACGACCTTCTTTGCTGCGTATGTACTGTCGGGCAATTCGTTATCCTTGGAAGCTTCTTCTTCAATATTTTCAGAGCTTCTCAAATCCTTTGTCGAGCACAGCATTCTCTGCCTTCTACTGCAGCAATTCCAAAGACGGTACCGAGCTTTGTGTTGCCATCTTCGCAATTGGGGTACAACCCTTTTTGTGATCCTCTAACAAGCGATCGAACTTCAGCTTCTCCTTTGACTTTCGTGATTATGCGTCCTTGCATCGACAATGACCCGGCGGAGATCCTCATCATCGGGCACATTGTCGGTTCCTCTTGATCTTCAGCAGCTTCCCCGCTGCAGCATCATTGGGCACATTGTCCGGTTCCTCTTGATCTTCAGCAGCTTCCCCGCTGCAGCATCACCGTATTCAGGGGCACATAGTTTTCATCGCCCTCTTCTTCTTCGCCGCCTTCCATCATAACCCATATTTCTCCGTGCCTCGTCCAAACATTATAATGTGGCATGAAACCCTTGTAAAGCAGGTGGGTGTGAAGGATTTTCCGTCAGAGTAAGACTCAGATTCCCACATTTAGGGCATGGACAACACATAAAACCATTCTGCTTGTTTGCCTCAGCCACTTCGAGAAAATCATGCACGCCTTAATGTACTCGGAGGTGTGTCTGCCACCGCACATCCACTGCCGTTCATTTATGTGCGCTATATATAATTATGTGTCAAAAACCATTACAGAACATCATGAATTGATAATTAAGTGACCAAATTAATAGAAGTTCATCATCACATTAAAACCAAAGTACATACATAGTTCTCATCTAACAACATATAGCTCTCCAGAGCATCTAATTAATTAAACCATACATTGAAACTATGTAAAACATTTCAATGCGAAAACAAATGCGATCAAAATCGCAGCTAAGGTAATAATTGATCCAACGGCATAATGGTACCGAGCCTCGGTATGAATGTCATATTTTCTAATCTTTCTAATCTTCAAGCGCATTGCATTCATCTTGATCTTGTGATCATCGACGACATCCGCAACATGCAACTCCAATATCATCTTCTCCTCCTCAATTTTTTTTATTTTTTCCTTCAAGAAATTGTTTTCTTCTTCAACTAAATTTAACCTCTCGACAATAGGGTCGGTTGGAATTTCTGGTTCACATACCTCCTAGATAAATAAAATCTATGTCACGTTGGTCGGCATAATTTTCATAAACAATAAATGAACCAATAGTTATAAAGATAATATATACCACATCCGAATCATAGACAGGACGAGGGCCGACGGGAGGCGGATACCAAAACCATCGCACTATATAATAACAAGCAATAAAATAGTAAGAAAATTAGACAAGTATCTATCTAAAGTAAGAATTTTTTTCTTTCAGAAAGAAGATAAGAACAAGAGGCTCACCACGGTGGTGCCGGCGACGAGATCGGCGCGGGCGATCGACGGCGGTGAAGACGGGAATGGGACGTGACAGGCCGCTAAATCTAGACAAATTTCGAGGAAAATGGAGCTTTTAGGTCGAGCTTCGAGAGGAGAAAGTTTAACTAGTGTGGCTCGGGCATTTCATCGAACACCTCATGTGCATAGGAGGTGAGGTAGAGCACCACAAAGCCCTCCCCTCGCCAGCCAGAGAAAAACAGAGCACTGCAGTGCTCTGCTCGCGGGCGAGGGGTATATATAGGCACCTCATTGGTCCCGGTTCGTGGCATGAACCGGGACTAAAGGGCAGCATGTGGTCCCGGTTCAAGCCACCAACCAGGACCAATGATGGTGGGCCAGGAGCGAGGCCCATTGGTCCCGGTTAGTCCCACCAACCGGGACCAAAGGGGCCTGACAAACCGGGACCAATGCCCCCACGAGGCCCGGCAGGCCCCTGGCCTCACGAACCGGGACCGGTCCCCCATGGGTCCCGGTTTTGAACTGAACTGAGACTAATGGGCTGGTCCGGCCTGAACCAAAATCCTCTTTTCTACTAGTTCCAGCATCCATGACGCAGCGGCTTCACCAACTTGGCCTCGCCATTGACGAGGCTACACATGTACAAACGGCTCATAAAGATGAAGTAGGCGCACCCGCTCTCGATGCCGAGCTGCGCAGCGTCGACGCCGAAGCTGGCCCTGGAACTGAGGAACAAGATGCGGTCGCCCAAGCTACTGGCGTCCCTCATCGCCCATCGCATCTCGCCGCCCGCTCCTTCTTCCAGTGTGTGCACCGTCACTGATAATGGCGGCGATGGGCCATCCAAGTAGTGATGACGACGTCATTCACGCTTAACGAGGATGGATGCTCGCAACAGCTCGCCGCGGGACTCGAGGACGTAGCTGCAAAAGGGGCTGTATCGTCTGTCCTCGGCTTCACGACATGGTGTCTTGAGCTCACCGACGGATGTGTACTGGTCGGTGTTGTCTTGGAAGTCCAGGATGCAACACCAGAACAAGTCCTCCCACACCAGGACCTTGTCGTCGTGATATGCAGCACAGCAAAAGTTTGCCAACCTATTCAGTCTCTTTTTCATGACTGCCGTGGGGATTGCTCATCCGCTTGATCACATAGCTGTCAATATCATCGGGGAAGGGAGGCAGGGGCGTGGCGATGCCGGTGACCCAGTTCCTGCCGCCGCCTCCCGCGGATGGAGCCGCGGCAGCCAAGACGATGTCGTCGTTGTAATCGCGGGGGTGGCTCTCGGAAGAGACTTCGACCTCGACGTGCCCGGAGTAGACCACGGGGGAGTGCATGATCCGACCGTCGTTGCTTGGCCAGAGGAGCCATGGCGGGAACTTGGGACTCGTGGCTGCGGCCTGCGGGAGTGCAGTCGTTCCCGCCAGGACGTGCAGACGGCGTGGAAGCGGACGAAAGTCGGCGGGGCGTGCAGACGGGCGGAGACCGCGAGGAGCATGTCCGGCGAGAGGTCGGACCACTGGCGGGATTTTGTCAGGGCGGACATGCCGCCGGGCTGCGGCGCCTGCGCAGCGGCGACCGGGGTTTCAATGGGATCGAATCAGAGGGGGGTCAAGAATTCAAGATGCGTAATCAATAAGAGATCGGATCAGAGGGATCCATGTACTACTCGACCCTAGCGTGATTACGTTTAAAAAAAAGATTACGTTATTTCAGTTTGTTTTTTTTTGGGAAAAGTCATCATGGCGGTTTATATTTCATATGAAAACAGCGATACATCGTTTGTCAATACATCTAGCAGAAAATCCGAAGGCTCTGACGTCCACACAATAGTTCGAGAGACCTCAGAATTCCTAGCCAACAAATCTGCCGCCATATTAGCTTCCCTAGGACAATAAGAAAAAAATATAGAAATAAAATTACGAGCTAAGAAAGAGCATTCTTCATAAATTGCTGCTGCCGGTCCAAGCGAATTTCCTCCGTTTTGCATGATTTCAATGACTTCCATGCAATCACCTTCTACGCATATCTTGTTGCATCCGGTTTCACTTGCGAGGAGAAGTCCATCTCTTAAGCCTCGTGCTTCCGCCGTAGCCGCTTCTCCAACAAAAGGGATATTGCTGCAAGATGCCGCCACAAAGAAACCGGAGTGGTCTCGAAGTATAGCACCTGTAGCGCCAGTGCCACTGTCAATGTCGAAATCTGTCGTCCATATTCAGCTTGATTGTGCCCTCTGGTGGTTTCTCCCAGCCATGTCTCCTAATTCTGTTGTGCTTGAATTTTGCTCTTGAGTAATTTTTTGCGAGTGCCGATATTGCTTGCACCGATCTGGTAGGCTCGTACAGTTGCTCGCCGTGTGTATATCTGCGTCGTTCCCACCACAAGTATCACACAGCCGTGGCAACAAGGTCATTGCGGTGAACATCATTAACCAATGCCTTAGTTGGATTCTTGGACAAGAGGAGGTCAGCCATCATCGAGCCACCCTCTCTTTCCACCATGCACACCTTATTCACCACCGCTGCCATACCTAGTAAACGCCACACCTCCTGTACTCGAGGGCACAAGAATAAAGCATGTCGGATGCTTTCACAATCTGAACTGCATAAGGGGCATTGAGAACTCGAAATTATATGTCTGTTCGCTAAGACTCCTTGACATGGAAGAGCTCCAAGCAAAGTTTTCCACACATGAATTTTCACTTTTGAAGGCACATATAGTTTCCAAATGGTCCGCCAAACTGGACTAGTACTTGAGGCTTGTATCGAATTTGTCATCCTCAACTTTCGTCCGTGTTGGTGTTCCCATTCTTCATGATACGCTGACCTCACCGTAAAATTTCTGCTTCTGTTAAAATGCCAAGAAACAAAATCATCCATCATCCCTAGAGCCAAAGGAATGTTAAGATACGTTGTGCATCAATTGGCCAAAACATATCATTAATTAACTGTTCATCCCAAGCTCTATTATCTGCATCAATGAGTTCCGACACCTTGATAATTACAATGTTCGCCCTTGGTGTCATGACTTCCGAGTGGGGCTGCTTGGTACCCAAGAGTCCTCCCATATATTTATTTGAGACCCATCTCCTACTCTCCATATATGACCTCTCTTGAAGGTCTGAATACCACTCCAAATGCTCTGCCAGGTGTAAGAGCTGCCCTTCTTTAAACTGCACGTAAGGAGGTTGCCCTCTGGAAAATATTTTGCTATTAATATTCTGGCACATTACGAATCTGGCTCACTCAAGAGCCTCCAACACTGCTTCGCGAGAAGGGCCAAATTAAAACAGTGTAAATCACGGAATCCCATACCACCTCTCTTTAGGTACACACATTTTCCACCAAGCAAACCAGTGCATGTGTTGTTTCAAGTCATCATCTCCCCACCAGTATTTAGACATAGCTGTAGTATCGCATTGCATACCTGCTTTGTTAATTTAAACACGGACATGGCATACGAGGGAATGGCCTGAATAACTGCCTTTAACAAGACCTCTCTTCCTCCATAGGATAATAGCTTTTCCTTCCATCCTCTGATCCTACCGAGCACTCTATCAATAAGATGTTGAAAACAATCAGAACGGTCCACTCCCACAATCGGCGGAAGGCCCAAGTATTTATCCGTGATCGCTTCTGCCATTATGTTTAGGGTGGTGCACACCTACACCCTAGTCTCCACAGGTGTACAAGGGCTAAAAATATGCTAGATTTAGCATCACTCACCAACTGCCCTGAAGCCATGCAATAATCATCCAGGGCTTTTCGGAGACTAGTTGCATTGGCAGCATCTGCTCGCATGAGAATTAGTGAATCGTCAGCAAAAAGAAGATGTGACACTAAGGGAGCATCTCTGCACACCTTAACTCCCAATAAGTTCCCGGACTCCTCCTCATGCATGATCAAGCTAGAAAGGCCCTCCGCACATAGCAAGAATAGGTATGGTGAGAGGGGGTCTCCCTGCCATGAGCCCCTAGATGGAATAAAATAATCAGTCAACACATTATTAACCCGTACCTGATATGTGACGGACCTCACACACTCCATAATCAGGTACACCCAGAGTGGCGTGAAGCCCAAACGTAGAAGGATGAGCTGTAAGAAATTCCACTCCACCCTATCATATGCCTTGTGCATGTCAAGCTTCACCGCACATGTACCATATTTGCCCATAGTTTTTTCTTGATCGCATGATATGATTCAAAGGCAACCAGAAAATTATTCGTAATGAGACGTCCCGGAATAAATGCACTTTTGTTTGGCGAGATTATCTCCGTCAAAATAAATTTCAGACGGTTAGCCAGAAGTTTGGAAATCACCTTGTATACCACATTGCACAAACTGATTGGCCGGAATTGAGTTATAATTGTTGGATTTTCAACTTCGGAATTAGGACAATGGTGGTGTTGTTCCATCCTTCTGGGATCTTCCTTGAGTTAACAGCAATGAGCACTTCATCAGTCAAATCCTCACCTATGATATGCCAAAACCTCTTATAAAAAACTGCATGTAAACCATCTGGGCCTGGAGCTTTTAAATCGCCAATGTTAAACATGGCCTTTTTCACCTCCTCACGTGTGCGCCTTAGTCAACTCTTCATTCATG
The DNA here is from genome assembly GCA_021605205.1 of Aegilops longissima. Classification (NCBI taxonomy): domain Eukaryota; kingdom Viridiplantae; phylum Streptophyta; class Magnoliopsida; order Poales; family Poaceae; genus Aegilops; species Aegilops longissima. The sequence goes on along the minus strand of CM038681.1, from coordinate 53,894,742 downwards.
GCTGCTGTAACTCGTGGTTTAACTTTGTTAATTACATTCAGATTTGGAGCTTGCTGACCTGAAGTAAAAAGAGAGGAAAAATAAGTTGTTGCCTGTGCTCTAATATCCTCCTGATCATCTATCCAATCACCATTCTCTCGTTGTATACGTTTGATGGAATTTTTCTTCCGACGCCCATTAGCAGCCCTGTGAAAAAATTCTGAATTCTGGTCTCCTCGAGTGAGCCAGTCTGCTCTTCCCCGTTGGAGCCAATATATTTCCTCCTGTTCCAAAAGCTTCTCAATTTGCATATGTAAATCATGCTGCCTAACCACGGCCTCATCAGACAAAGGGCCAGAAAGAACTTCGTTCAATTCCTTCTGAAGCTCTCGGAGTTTATTGCGTGACCCCTTGAGGACCTCCTTATCCCAACGGTGCAGCGCCTTGTGAACCTTAGCTGTGCTGTCCGCTAGTGGAACAACACCAATCAGCTTACGTTTATACCAAGCCGTTTGGACTATAGTTTCAATATCTTCCTCTGCTAACCACCGTGCCTCAAATTTGCGGGTTCCGAAGGACCCCTAGGCCGGATCGCCGGTTGGTAATCAGTATCAATCATAACTGGACGATGGTCTGACTTATCAAAGTCCTCATTAAACACGACAAAACCTGGGAACAAGTCTGCCCACAACATATTTCCCACTGCACGGTCCAAACGCTCACGTAACTGGCCTCGACGCCATGTAAACAAATCACCCGCGCACCCAAGATCGTCTAGGCCGCAATCAGAAAGTGCCTCACTGAACAATTGCATACTCCTTTGGGATGGTACAACACCACCCTCTTTTTCATTTACTTGCAAAATTTCATTGAAATCACCCGCCACTAGCCAGGGCAAGTTCCTCATTCCATGTAGCTCCCTCAGGTAATCCCAAGACAAGTGTTTTCTATCCCCGCTTGGTTCACCATAGAAACCCGTGAAGCGCCAACCATTAACATTTGCTTCATTTATTCGGATGTCGATGTAGTTAGGTTGCACCTCATATGATGTTACTCCCAATCCCGAATACCGAACATCACAAGACCCCCACTTCTTCCATCACTTTCCGCCACAGCAAACTCATCAAAACCAAGCCTTCTTTTCAACCTTTCTGCCTTAGCTTTACACAGATGAGCTTCAGACAGAAAAAGCACATCCGGCCTCACCCGCCCTTGGACCCCAAGAGCGCATGAACTGCCATGGGCTTCCTCATCCCACAGCAGTTCCAAACTAGAATTTTCATTGCGTCCGGTCGAGCTCCTTCTCGGAGCTCGCCGATAAATGGTGGCTGGCATCCATCACAGTCGTGACACCCGTTTTTTGACCTTTTAGAATCTTAGGAAGAGTTGTCATCATCCTCTTCTCCACCGTCCATAGGCGCCAAATTGTTCTGAATTTCCATAGCCGTGCCTGTGTCAACAGCACCCGTGTCCCCTGGGACAGTAACCACCAACTTACTTGCACTTGGGTCCTGAGGAACCACATCATAGCCTAAACGTTTCCTGCTAGTAAATTTGTCCAGCAGCTCACCCATAGTATTTTTCAGAGGACTAGTGGCATCATCCTTGGGGTCATCGCTAGTAGTACTTTCTCCTCTCTGCTTATTACCTGCTCTTCCTCCTCCCAGGCCTGAATTCTTGCGTCCCTGCCCATGTTGACCTTGAGCACCAGGTTTCGGAGCCAACATCCACTCTCCCCACTCCATGGACTTAGGGTCGTGCTTACCATTGCCATGTTCTAGATGTGTGTGTCCCATAAAACCACAAACATAACAGAATACGGGGATTTTCTCATATAGGATCGAGTAGTAGTAAACTTTCTTCAGATTCTTTGTTATAGAGACAAATCTCATGAGGGGTTCATTAACATCCAGCTTCACCCGAACTCATATAATCCTACCATCTCCCCACTTCGGGTTGAGCATCACACTCACGACCTCTCCTACCTTCTTCGTCAAAGATCTGACAACAGCGTATTTCCTGTACAAAGGTGGGAGGTCAACAATTTGGATCCAAACCGACAATTTATCCAGCACCACTCCATCGAATTTGGAGAACCCATCATAGCTTTCAATCAAGACACCATGGTCGCGAAACAGCCAAGGGCCTTCCTCTGTAACTCTTTTCCAGTCCCCCGGCAATTCACGGTGATCACAAACAGGTTCGCCCCATGGCGTTGAAGCTCACACCCTGGGCCAAACTCCAAGCGTTGCGCATCGAGTCATAGAAAGATCCACGACTGAAGGGTTTGTTAGTATGAACCCTAGCGATCGCCATGAACTCAGCCTCGTCCACTTCATCAGGGAATTCCTCGTCGAAGTTCAAATCATCTTCCTCTCTCTCATGAAGGTTCAGTTTACCGATCAGTTCATCCACACCGGTGGGCGCGCCTGCCGCCATTACATGAGAACCAGACCCCGCCATTTTAGTTTGTTACCAATACCAAAAACCTGTACTGGCAGATAGCTTTTCAGCCGACTTAGGCCCAGTTCTTTTGGGTGGATTCAAATTATAAAAATAAGCTACTTCCTCTCAGTTTAAAAATAAATAACCTTATTAAGACTTCTAAATTGGTTATCCCATAGCTAGTTTGAGAGACGGTTTATGATAAAAACTAAGGAGGAGGCAGCTTATTTTTTAAACGGTCAAAAAAACTGGCCCTTAATTCGCTTGGGATAGGTGAGGTCAGTTGACCGAAAACTGTTTTGGTGTCAGAAGGCCAGTTGATTTGTTTTCGGTCGGCGGATGCAAAACCAAGCCCAGATGCCTTCCATCTCCATCTTTTTACGTACCCAAGCCGCCCCACAGACCATCGGCTGAATCGCGCAAACCGCAGGCAGCGCTTCTGCGCCAGCCTCATTGCCCCGCCTTCCCCCCACTGTCGTGTTGGCGCCGCCCCCAGCCATCCCTCTAAACCGGAGAAGCACCAGAATTTCTCGACGAGCCCTGCACCCCCACCACGGACCATCATACTCGCCTAGAGCTCATTCCTGCCAAGGCCTAGCCGGTGTCCTCGGGCATCGATGCCGCTCGCCCCAACACATAATTATTGGCATACATCTGGAGACGCACATCTCAGTGCGCGCATCCGAGAGCATCTATATTTTTCTATTTCGGGTTTTCTGTCCGCGGATTTTTTTCTTGGGTTGTAGGTTTTACTATACGAGAAATCTAATGACCAGTCGATTGGTAGTTTGCAACAGATCCACACTGTTAGGATGCCGTCCCTTCCGAATCCAACGACGTGCGTTTTGCCTACGCGTTTACTGCGAGCGGACGTCGCGGTCACCGTCATCCGAACGTCGCTGTCGATCCTGCTCCCACCGAACGTTGTTGCGCTGTTTTTTTCGTTTTTCTTTTTCCGATCAAAGGGACGTCGCTGTCGCTACTGATTTCCTTTCCGATCCAAAGGCACGTCACTGTCGCTGATGATTTTTTTTCGTTTTTTCCTTTCCGATCCAAATGATGCTGCCCACTGTTTTCGTTTCTCACGTACTGACGTTAGTTCCAACGAGTAAAAAAAATGTGCACAATAGGGTTTGAACCCAGGTCTATTGATTGTTGTACCATGCCAATAACCAACTCACCTAATACTGCTTGTTGTCTTGCAAATGGAAACTATCTATGTGACCTTTTTAAACCGCATGGCAGGAAATAAAAAGTTGTTTTTTGTTGTTTGTTGGACTTTTCTTATACTTCCTCCGTCCCAAAATACGTGACTCGACTTTGTACTAATTTTATACAGAGGGAGTACATTATTGCATACTACATTATAAGTTGTGGAATATCATGATAACTCACACATCACATACCTGATAATTTATGTACCCGAATCCTGATAACTTTGGCGTGATGGTGGTGGCGGTGGTGGTGGGGGGGGGGGGGTATCAAATATCCCCCGGTAACTTTTGTGTGAATAGCATGATAACTCACACATCGAAGACCCGATAACTTATGCACGCCGGTCATGGTACTTTTCATGAGAGAGGGGCGATGAAATATACCCCCTAATAACTTTAATGTGCATAGCACGGTAACTCACACATCATAGACCTGATAACTAATGTACCCCAGTCTTGGTAAATTTTGGTGACCGGGTGGGGGGAGGGTGGTTGGTGAAATATACCCTTGGTAACTTCTTGTGCGAATAACGTGATAATTCACACATTGTAGATCTGATAACCCCAGTCTTGGTAAATTTTGGTGACTGGGTGGGGGGAGGGCGGTTGATGAAATATACCCTTGGTAAATTTTTGTGTGAATAACATGATAACTCACACATTGCAGATCTGATAACTTATGTGCCCCAGTCCTAGTAACTTTTGGCGATGGTGGTGAGGATGGGGGAGGATTGGTGATGAAATATACCACTGGTAACTTTTTTGTCAATAGCATGGTAACTCACGCATCATAGACCTGATAAGTCCGGTACAAACAATGCGGTAACTTAAGACCCCGAATAAAAAGTTATTGAAACATACCACGGTTACTTCTGTGCAAATAGCACGGTAATGTATGCATCTGGAGCTGATAACTTAGGTATAAATACCACGATAAATTTGACTCGGGGGGAAAGAAGTCGTTGAAAACACATCTCCAATCACTTCGGCATAAATAATATGTTAGTATACATATAACATAACTGATAACTTTACGGTAACTTTTGACCAAAAATGTGATCAAAATATGTCAACAAGAGGTCTAGTTTCGAAGTTCTCACCGCGATGGATTTTTTATGAGAAAATGATTTTTCAATCAGAAAACGACAGTTTGAAGTATAAAACATTTTACAGTTTTAAAATAGCGAGAATTTACAATGCCATTAGGTTTCGTGTGCTCTACTGCATTTGCATGTGGAGAAAATGTTGGAGGAGCCATTTTTATGCCCGGTAATTTCTATGTAAACAGGATGATAACTTATGTACCATACATGTGATAACTTACTTAGCGTGGCGCTGGTAAGTTTTGACCCGAAAAAAAAGTTGTCGAAACATATCAACATGGGATCTAGTTTCGAAGGTCTCGTCGCGACAAATCTTTTATGTGAAAACGGTTTTTCAATCAGAGCGACGGTTAGAGCTACAAAACATTTTAAATTTTTGAATTCGATGAAATCTCTGCTGACATCATCATTTTTCGTTTTATATGCATGCATGCAACTATTGGGTAAAAGAATCCGTGTGCATTCTCAGTTTTTCCAAAAAAAACCAACCCACATGCATGCATGCACCTATTTTGGGTGAATAGAGAAAAACTCGTCCGGATCTGTCGCTAACGATCAGTCGACTGGTCGTTAGCACAGTCCTTTACTATATCTTCCCACATAACCAACCCGGGTGGATAATGTGTTTGTTTCGTCTTCATCCCCAGAGTTGTTGTTTGAGGGAGAGAGATGGAGATGAAAAGGAGAAGCTGAGTAGCGGGACAGATGGAGCGGTCGGCGAGGCAGGCAGAGTGGCTTACTAGTGGGACAAATGGATTGACCTGAAATACGGGCGGAGTGGCTGCCCGGCGGGTGTGTAGACCGGCCGATGAGGTGGGTAGACCGACCGGCGAGATAGGTGGAGTAGCAGAGTTAGCGAGGTAGTGTCCACACGAACTTATTTCCTAGAAAGCCGGTTTTGATTTGTTGGTAGGTGTTGTGGGCAACATAGTAGGAAAGAAATGTCTTACGAATCCAGGCTCACAAACAAACGTGACAGATTAAGAGGTCAGTGAAGAAGTTGCTAGTGATTTCCGTCTCTAGATTAAACCTCCCAATTGCAAGAATTTTTCTCCTCCTGATCTAGAATCAAAGGGATGATCCTTCTATCGGTATCCATGAATACAAGATCACATATCAAGCAGGGTTCACCTTCTAGAACGAAAGCCTACGAGAGCACTATATGTATGGTGGAGCAGCCTTATGGCTGAGATAATTTTCCAGAGAGATAGATCTCTTAGATAGATAGATAGATAGATAGAGAGAGAGAGAGAGAGATATGGCGCATCCAACAAGGGCACTAATCTGCGCCGGCGCACCGGCCCAACCGTTCGGCCGGTCGCGTCAGGGCCGTTGGATTTGAGCCGCGTGGGCCATTGGATCTGGCGGAAAAAAGGGTTTGCCCCGCAGCTTCTTCTTCCTCTCGCTGGAAATCACATCTCCCACTCGGTGCGCGCATCCTCTCCCCTCCGGTGCCTGACCTCGTCGCCGGTCCCCACTCCCGCTGGCCGTCCTTGTCGCTGGTCCCCATCCTCATCGGCCGTCCTCGTCACCAGTCCCCATCTTCGCCGTCTGTCCTCGTCGCCGCCTTGACCCATGAAATAGCTACGCCTGCGGTTGTAGCTCTCAGCAGTGACGGGTGAAGCTCAGGTTGCAGCTCCGCCGTTGTCCCTCGCCGCAGCCCTGTCGCCATGGCCACGCCCAGCCAATCTTTTCTCCTTCATCATCCACGTGCAGATATATTTTGCTTCAACCATGGTTCATTTTTGCTACGACCGGTGACAGGAATCGCTACAACCATTCATGTCAACAGTCACGGCGCCGACCACGATTTGATTCAACCTTCGTCGGGTTTTGCCGCGAGTAGCAAGACGTGGCACTGGTTGTAGTTTTTCCCGTTGTGGATTGCAGCAAAAAATCGCGTGCAGCTCCTCGCCGTCAACCCGTCGTAGCCTCGCCGTCATAACCATTGTTGGCTCTAGCTTGAAGCTTTTTTCATGGTCGGTTGAAGCTTTTTTCGTAGCTGCTTCCAGCTTTTCCATGAGGATTGAAGCTTTTCCGTCATGCTTGTTGAAGCTTTTTTCTCCATCGGTTGGAACTTATACTAGGCCGGTTGAAGCTTTTTTCCATGTCCGTTTGCACCAATTCGTCGCCGTTGCCGTCGCAGGTCGCGGTCTCCCCCACATATGATGGATGTAGCAAAAATCCCGCCGGTAGTAGCAAAATCTTAGGACGGTTGCAACAAAAAAGCCACCGCGCTAGTAGGTCGCAGACCCGCCGTGATGAATGTAGCAAAATCCGTTGCCGGTAGTAGCAAAAAAAGATGACGGTTGCAGCTTCTGTCTCAGCTGGTTGTAGCTTCCAGGGGGAGGTCGTCGTTGGAGTGGAGCTAGATGGATGGACGGAGTGCGCCATGAGGACGGGGGGGAGGGTAGGAGCACCGCCCCGGCGAGTGGGATCTGGTCTAGCCGGTTGGCTTTCATCGGCATGGCGTGTGCTTTGGTCGCTCGTGAAGAGAGAAAGAGCTGGGAGGAAGAAGAGCCGTTGTCAGATGGATAAGGCCGTAGATGCGTGGCTAGGAAAGAGGGAAAGAGGGTGTTGCATGTGGGCCTGGATGCATGGACGAGCGACTTGGCGCAACAAGGAAAAACGGATCGCACGCCCCCGTGCGCGACCGGCGGAAGACTCAGCCGGTGCGCCGGGTATAAACGTTTCCCATCAAACAAACACATGTGTATTGGGGGGCTGCCCCTCCCCTCTTTTATAGAGGGTCGAGAGGGATGCGGCTTGGGGAGAAGGTAGGCCCAGGGCTGGTCGCACCAAGGGTGAAGGGTCCCGCTTCCTTCCTCAAGTGCACCACAATTGGGAAAGAATCCGAAGGATCCCTCCTTCCTTTACATGCACACGTAATGCCTTGCCCATCAACCAAATGAGGGGGCACCACACTAATGGGCCCCTTGGCCCAAGTGGGAAGCTTTCTTGGACGTTTTGGAATGTTCTAGAACCTTTCAGAGCCTTCCATGGCACTCTGGGACTTTCTCAGTTTCGTGTTTTCTCCCCGAACCTTTTCGATAGTTTTGGAATCCTCACCTCACTCGAAAGTTGGGTGGATGATTTTCACATATGTAATTATGTCTAGGTTATATGGTTCTATTCATTTTTTAATATGTGTACGATTGCTATGAGTGGAAAGAATTTTGGAGCAGGGATAATTCAAAATTTCATGGCCGCCTCTTTTTCAGGTCAGCAGTATGAGGCTTGGAGTGTGCTTCTCGAGATTTGGACTAACAACCACTTTGTACAGGACTTGTGAAGACTCGGCTTTAGGTGTTCTGACCATGCATCTTGGTTGTGTTACTATATATAGTATGGCTGCCAAACATATCTGTGTACCCATGAAAGTGAAAGATATATATTACACCAACATGCGTGTGCTTATGGCAGTGTTCATCATGTTTTCCATATGTATCTAAGGTTTGGTTGAACTACGAATGTGTATGCAAACATCTATGGACCCTAGGGGGAATATATATGGTGATTAGTACTCTCTCCGTCCCATATTAACTGTCGCTTGAACGGATGTATCTTGCCGTCAGTAGTAAAGAACAAATCGATTTACCAGTTGCCAAAGATGGAAGCAAAAATATTGTCTAAATGGGAAGATCGGCTGCTCGAAAAGAATATGCAAACTTCATAGAAGACCCGAGGGAAAAAATAATACACTATCATAGTACTGAATATATCGCACAATTTCAGAATAACAATGCAATCTGAGGTGACTGAGGTTTAGGAAAATATCGGACTTAACTAATTTATTAAAACTTCGAAAATGATAAATTTTGAACGTTCGGATTTTGGCCACGGCAAATTGAACGTTTGTTATGACAACTTCAGTGGACGTGAGGACGACAAGTTTGGTAAGCATGGCAATTTCCTGGCAAAAAATCAAACCAAGGACATAATGTCTGTTGCCGGATATCCTAAAATAAATCCAAGATAAATGCAAGCACCAAGACTTGAACCTTAATGGGCTCGGGATACCACTGTCCACCTACGATCCAACCATAGGTTGGTTCGCATGTATTCCATCTGCTTAAAATGTATCAAACCAATCATCCAGATCTGCCAAATGTGTAGATACGTTCAGGCTGTAGTTTTTTCAATCATCAAGAACTCTATCGTGGGCTCATACCTGGGCATACTGGAGGCCCATTGCCATACTAAATAAGGCCACTGAGGCACTAACCTGTATAACAAAAATGAAATGACTACTAAGTAATTCCTAGAAGGGTTTATTGTGCCGCCGCCGCCATCTAAGAAATTTAGGTCCCCTCGCCTCCGGCCGCCATCTTGGCGCTGAGAGGTGGGGGGACCTTGGGTCTTCAAGATCTATATGTTCTTCATCAATGTCTAGTGGTCATCATAGTTTTGTGAAAATAAATTTTCTCTCATTCTTTTGGCGGTGCCATGAGGTTAGATAGTTTTATGTCCTCGCAGATCCGATTATTCAGATCTGATGAGTTTATGTTACTGTGCCAAGCTTTTTTTGTTGGTTTGATTCTTTGTGAAGGTGAAATCATCGACACCATGGTGAAGTTATAGTGATTCAACGGCCTGCACTTCTAGGGGATCATCCCGGCCCAAGTACGTTCATCGATCAAGGGTTCTCATCTTTTTGGATGGGCGACTCAAGACGTTTTCAAAAACCACTATTGGTAATGTTTATGCGGGCGAAAGAGTAACAACATCGTTGCTTCAGCCCAGTTGCACTCTTTGCTGAAGTCTTTGGAGTATTTTTTTTTCGAGCAGAGATTGATACCTATATATATATATATATATATATATATATATATATATATATATATATATATATATATATATATATATATAATGAATGTTGGTATTTTCTCTATAATCTTTGTCAAATTTTACTAAGTTTGAGTTAGATACGGAGGAGTACTTGTAAGTGAACAATAGATTCATACTACTGCTTATGGATACTCTTCCTCAAAATAAACCAGACAAATGGCATTGAAATTCATCAATACATGCATGCGACCATTCACTGATTTAACTTTTGTCATCCTCTTGTTTGGATAGTGCCTTGAGCTTTTCCCGAATTTCCTGGACCGGAGCAATAGCAGGTTGGGGCTGGAGCCACACGAAGCTTCCACGACGCAACAACTTCATTAACTTGGCTTCGCCATGGACGAGGCTACACCTGAACAAACTGTCCATAAAGATGAAATAGGCGCACCCGCCCTCGATGCCCAGTTGCGCAGCGTCAACGGCGAAGCTGGCCTGGGAACCGAGGAACAAGATGTGGTCGTCCAAGCTACAGGCGTCCCTCACCGCCCATATCATCTCGCCGCCCGCTCCTTCCAGGGTGTGCACCGCCACTGATAATGCCGGCGGCCATGTGCCATGCAGGTGGTGACGATGGTACCAATCACTCTCGATGAGGACGGACGCTCGCAACAGCTTGCCGTGGGACTCGAGAACATAGCAGCACATGCGGTAATACTGTCTGTCCTGGGCTTTACAACATGCCGTTTTAGGCTCGAGCTCGCGGACGGCGGTGTACTGGTCGCCAGTGGCTCGGAAGTCCAGGACGATGCAGGATCCGTCCACGTTTTCACATGCCAAGACCTTGCCGTCGTGATATGCTGCGGAACAATAATAGTTTGTCAACCTGTTCAGTCTCTTTTCCACGACCGCCCATGCCGCCTCGCCGGGACGTAGGACGGCCGCCGTGAAGATCGCCCCACACCCCTTCTCACAGCTGTATAGAAACACGGTGCCGTTGCCATAGACAACGCCGTGGGGATTGCTCATCCGCTTGATCACATCGCCGTCAATATCATCGGGGAAGGGAGGCAGGGGCGTGGCGATTCCGGTGACCAGGTTGATTAGTTTCGGCTCAGCACCCCCGGCGAAGAGCCAGACGGCCGTGCCATCTGCGCTAGCCACCCAGTTCCTGCCGCCGCCTCCCGCGGACAGAGCCGCGGGAGCCAAGATGATGTCGTCGTCGTACTCGCGGCGGTGGCTCGATGACGCATCGTCGGAAGAGACTTTGACCTCAATGTGCCCGGAGTAGATCACAGGGGAGTGCATGATCTGGCCGTCGTTGCTTGGCCAGAGGAGCCATGGCGCGAACTTGGGGCGCGTGGCTGCGGAGTGCAGTCGTTCCCGCCAGGACGTGCAGACGGCGTGGAAGCGGACGAAGTCGGCGGGGTCGTGCAGACGGGCGGAGACCGCGAGGAGCATGTCCGGCGAGAGGTCGGACCACTGCCGGGAGTTCCTCAGGGCGGACATGCCGCCGGGCTGCGGCGCCTCCGCAGCGGCGACGGGGGTTTCCATGGGATCGAATCAGAGGGGATCAAGATGCGTAATCAAGAAAAGAGATCGGATCAGAGGGGGGTCAAGATGCGTAATCAAGAAGGATCGGATCAGAGGGGCTCCATGGAACTCGACCTAAACCTGTTCATACCCCGGGCCGGCCTTGTTAAAGCCCCAAGCAAAAAATCCCAAGCCCGGGTCCAGCCCGAAGCACATAAGGTATCATAAGCATGGACATTACCATGCCCTTCGAAACAGTTCACCAAAAATTAAGGACGCTCATAGTGTCTTCGTTTTCAATGATCATCAGGAGGACGAAAAACTCAAGTGCATGAGATGAGCACACCATATTTATGGTAACCATGTTGCTAGATGAGCGCCTATTGTTCAGCGATAGTGTTTATGTCCACAGGCAAATCGCTAATGATCGGCGATTGACGTGATGAATCACATGCTTCCGACAAGACCATTGACTTGCCATGACTATATATCTATGGCACTGGCTGTCATTGCATATTTATGTAGACTGCGTATATATCTAGTTGTTGCTGGTCTTTTGTATAAACGTCTTGCTACAATTGCGTACTGCCCTTCTTCCCTACTGTGTATTATGAACGGTCTTTCCACCCGCGGTATGTATTCCTAATCCTGATCTATAAAGCTGCCTTGCTGATCTATCTACTTTTTATTTTATGGGACGAATGGGGTGTGACACGTCAGTGTGTGATGCAACAAGTATTGTGTCGCTGGAACAATGCGCATGCCACGTTTAGCTTACGGCAAGTGCTAGGCGCTGGCGCACCGGCCCAAATTTAGGCCGGTCGTACCAGCATCGTACAATAAAACAAAAAGGAGCCGCACGATTTCTATCTTCCTCCTCCTCGGGCGTCCTCTTCTTTTAGAAAAAGTTCCCTACGCGCCGCCATGGACGACAACGCGCCAGCCTTAAAGCACCCTCGCGTCTCCCCCATCGCTGCCCTTGCCACCGGTCACCGCCGTCGCCTCCTGCTTTTCTCAATAGCAAAAGTGAGCCACGGTTGCAGCTCCCCGTGGCGACGATTGCAGCTCTGTGGCCGCCGCTCGCGAGCTCGCCGTCGCCGCTTGCCGATTGGATGGTTGCAGCAAAAACCAGTTGCGAAAAAAATTGGTCCCAGCTCCGCTTCAGGCAATTCCAGCAAAATCAAATGCTCGTTGTAGCAAAATCAAATGATGGTTCCAACAAAAAAAGAACAAAATGCAGCAAAAAAATCAAAAATGCGCCTTTCCGCATGAAGAAATTTGGTTCTAGCAAAGAACTCTCTGGGTCCCATCGCCGTTGAAGCAAAACAAATCACCGGTAGCAGCTATCTGTGTGTCGGTTCAAGCAAAGAACTGATGGTGCAGCTCCCTATCCTGCAGCTCCCATCCACCCGATTGTAACAAAAAATTGAACTGGATCCAGCAAACCAAGAAAACGGTGGTAGCAAAAATTGCAAAACAAAAACGAGAGATCTCCCCCAGCAAAAGTAAAAAACACCTATGTAGCAAAAAATCAAGCTCGTTGCAGCAAACCAGAAAGTTAGTGGTAGCAAAACCAAACGCCTGTGATAGAAAAAAATAGTATTGGTTCCAGCAAAACCAAATGCTTGTGGTAGCAAAAAGGATTACTGGTTCCAGCATTAGGGAACACTGGTTCCAGCATGAACGGCCAGAAAAGAAATAGCAATCTCCTTTCCCAAGAGCAGAGCACGTTTGCTGCATGTGCTTGAGCCCAACATCGTGGGATCCATGGTGGACTGCGCATGGCATGAGAGAAAGGGCAAAAAAGTACGGACGAGCTCACCCCTCTCATGGATCTATGGCGAGAAAATGTTGCGAGAAGAGAGAAGGCAACAAAAACGAGCTCAAATTCATGGAGATTAGGTGCGGATTTCTAGAGAGAACACACGAAGGAGGGAGGAGAGATTGAGAACTGGGGGATTGAAGGACGAGCACGGCGAGGATGCCCCGGCCCTTGTGTGGTTTCCAGAAAATGCGAGGGGATAAGATGAAAGTGGTGGAGATAGAGATAAAGCTTTGTCGGTGGTGGGCCTGGGCTGCCTAGCAACGCGAGGGAGCGGACCGGCCGAACGCTCGCTCGATCGACCGTATACAAGCGTTTCCCTTAGCTTGCTTGCTTTCTTCATTTGTTTTGTTGTTATTATCGCTCTTTAGCCCGCTTGGTTCATGTGTTCTTCACGTTGATGATGCGTCGGTCGTCGCTCAACCGGTCCCCTTTCTTCCTCTTTTGGTTTCTTTGTTTTTATTCGGCTTTCTTCGTTTCTTTATCAGTTTTAACTGGGTTTTCATTTCTTTCTTTTTCCTTTGGTTTTTTGTATCTTAGGTTTTCAACGGTTTTATCTTCTCTTTCTTATTTTCTTTGGTTTTCGTTGTTTCTTTTTGGCTTTTCATCAATTTTCTTCACTTTTATTTGTTTCTTTTTTTGGATTCATTCTTTCTTCTCTCTTTTCGTATAGAACAAAAACATTTTTATACCCGCTAACATTAGTCAAATACATGAAACAGTTTTGTATACACGCTCATGATTAATACTTTTCAAATATATATTTTTATGTCAAGTTTTTCATACACATACTACATTTTTGTATACATTAGAAATATTTTTATACACATGTTTAACATTTTAAAAATACATTACTAGAATTTTTGAACATATATTTTTGATATCTACTTTTTACATACACATTGATCATTTTTTTGTATCATCAGGAACATTTTTTATATACATGGTTGTCATTTTTAAATACATTATTAGCATTTTTAAACATATATTTGTTGATATCTACTTTTTACATACACGTTGATCATTTTTGTATCATCAGGAACATTTTTATATACATGTTTGTCATTTTGTAATACATGATTAGCATTTTTAAACATACATTTTAATATCTATTTTTGCATAGCCAATTGTACATTTTTTATACATCAGGATCATTCTTTATACAAGTTTAACATTTTTTATATACATGATTAACATTTAATTCATATATATGTTTTGATATCTACTTTTTGGATAGACATTGCATTTTTGTATACATTAGGAACATTTTTATGCAAGTTTAATATATTTGTATATAAATGCTTAATTTTTTCATATATTTTTTATGTCTACCTTTTTGCATGCACATTGTACATTTTTTTGTATACATCAGAAATATTTTTCATACATCTTCAAAAAAAGAAAACAGTTTTGTTGAATTACGCGAGATTGTTTTACATTGTATAAACAATTGTTTAAATGACCCGCACTTTTTTAATGACTTGTACTTTTTTTTAAACCCGTGAGAATTTTTTTTAATGTCACAAATGCTGTTTTGAAAGGTATCAACATTTTTTTAAACTACGCTAATTTTTTTCACTACATTAACATTCTCAAATGTCTGATGAATATTTCTATTATATTTTTACTTGCCAGAGAGGTCATGAAGAGACAAAAATGGGCTGGTAATCCCAGATGCTCGTTTTGTAGAGATAAAGAAACTTATCAACATTTATTTTTTACTTGCCTAGTTGCCAGGGTAGTTTGGAGGACTGTTGGGTGTGGTCTGGGCACAGAACTCTATCCGAACAACCTTTGGCAATTCTTCTCTTGGTGTTATGTCTTTTTACCTGATGGAGCCAAATTTTATACATTTGGCCTTGCTGCGATGTTTTGGTCGATTTGGAATTGCCGCAACCAAGTCATCTTTGAGCAAAAAACGTTAAGGACACTTTTTGATGTGGTATTCTCCCCTTGTGGATTTCTAACGTACTGGCCAGGTCTGATGACTGGAGCTGATCGTGAAGCTATGGAGCGAGGACCCAAGATGCTCAGGACGAACGCTTCGGCTATGGTGAGGATCTGCGTGCCTCAAGCCGGTCCAGCGACAGATTGAGTTCTCTACACGTTGCTGTGGATGTCTTCCTCTACATCTTCTAGTGGCCTGTTGCTTTGGTGTTCAGTCCTCCTGCACGAGCTTTTGTTTCTGGCTCACGATGTGAGCCTTCTAGTTTGCCAGCTATTTGCTTCCTTTTGCGTGGTTTGAACTGTCAATGTTTTAGGTTAGTTTGGTTTTATGTGTCGCTGGGTTCCAAAGATGCCTTGAACTCGCTTTCTCCTTTTCTTAAAAAAAGTAATATATTAGTGTTTTTTGTTAGTGTGCACGAACGTGCCTGCAAATAAGTTACGCGAGGACTCGACATCTTCATTGGTCTACGGCCACACACACTGCAACAACATCAAGAAAGTACGGGCACACGTTCGAGTCCATAGTAATCTATGGCAAGCTGGCTAACGGGGGTTACAAACGGTGCGATGCTTACTTCTTCGCACCACCTATGTAAAGGTTTGTGAACAAAAATGTTGTCATCGACATATAGAAGCAAATCCTGCCCTGCTGCTGATAACAGCCAGACCATTCATCTTTCCTCTCAAGATAGGAAATCCAAAATTTTGTTTATTTATTACTGATAGAGGAATCCAAACAAAGCAAACGGCACTGGAGCCCGCCCGCCCTGGTTATACTGCCAGCTATTTATGCAGCAGGATCCATCATACTGGTGAGATCCAGGTAAGCATCAGAATACTGAGCTCGGAACCAGATGGAAATCCAACCAAACACACACAGAACTGGATGGATATCACGGAAATTCAACCTCGAAACCTGACTGCCTGATATGACATGGAAAATAATCAAACAGTCGAACGCACTAAAAAGCAAGCAAAATCAGTTGACAGGTGAGCTCGCTCGCCTAAACCAAATTAAGTGAACCACGAGGGTGAGTACTAATTGGTCAAAGCAAGTCAATGTGCCTTCAACCTTCATGCCAGTTGATGAGCCGCAGCAGAAGTTGGTTAATATGCGAGAGCTAGGAAATTAAGTGATAGGTTTCTACAGTTTCATAGAGTTCTCCGCATCAAGCATACAAGGTGGAAGAACCTACTTGCAACAGCCCATTTCTGCATCCCAGCCGCTAGCATGTGGCTCCAGATACCTGTGCAGCAAGCAATAGTATTGGTCAAAGAAGCTTGTATTCAACAAAAGCCGTTGGAGTTGTTCTCCAATTTTTTGTGTTGACTCGGAACAGTACAAATTAGCTTCGCCGTTGTGGAAATCGTGTCAAAACTCCAAGGTTGAACCATGTCAGCATAATTAGATAAAACTAAAATCCAAAATAGATAACAATGGGTAATTTGTAGTGTAGTAGCACGCCTTCAATTTCTAATATTAGCTGTTTTTGGATATATCTGAACTGCGTACAGGCTAAAAGATTAGTGGGCATATGAGGGGCTCATGGAGTAGGATGGCCTAAACGTCTGGTTTCCAGCTCATATGCGTACTTTTTAGAATATACGAGCAAGCTAGTTACTAACAACTGATATTCAATCAAATTTATGCACTACAGATGAGATCGTGCGTCATATTTCTAATTAATGTACTTCCATTGGTCCAAAATAAAAAAAATGTTATGCTAGTAAAAATAAAAATGTTATTAGTGCTGAATTTTATGATGAATCTAGTAACATCATGCTGATCCTGTGTTGGGGGACAACGAATGACATGCTGAGAAAATGTTGCAAAACAGGCTAAACTAGAATAATCACCCATAAAACTACAATAAATGCAAGCAAAACTGTAGACAACAGTATACAATTGAGCAAAGGCATACTTTTCAACTATTGTGTCAATTGTTAGTTGTCCAGGTCTCACAATGATCCAAAATAAGAAGCAATATGAAACGGCATTGCTGTAATAACTCTATAAGTACGGGAAATTTGAAGCCAAACGCTCACGTATTTGTTACTATCAGTTACTTGCCTAGACAGGACAACGTGCAAGTCACACAATGACTTGATAGAACCTCAAACATTGAATAAAAAGGTGAATGCAATGTAGAAGTGAGTAAAAGTAAAGCATAAATATATCCCAAAGCACAGTAAATGATGAGTAGTTCATTCGTTACTACTCCCTCCGTCCGAAAATACTTGTCATCAAAATGGATAAAAAGAGATGTATCTAGAACTAAAATACGTCTAGATACATCCCTTTTTTATCCATTTTGATGACAAGTATTTCCGGACGGAGGGAGTACTTAGCATGACAGCATTCTCACCTCTGAGCAGGTACGAGCACATGCACATATAAGCACTGGCGGAGGACTCGGTAGGGCGGGGTCTGGCATTCGCCCTATCTTGATTTAGCTGATTTAGCGCAAAACTTTTTATACTGCTATATGCTGCGTCGTTACATACGCTAACTTTTATACGCAGTCTGGCCCAGTCGTGCATACATTGATGGTTGAGAAGAAATGAAAATAAAGGAGGGCCAGATCGCTCGAGGCTTGGGCTGAGTTACTTGGGCCTCGTCCTGCTACTTGCCTTGGCTGGGCATCATTAGCTAATAGACCGAACTGGCGAGGCACCGATCGACAGTAACCACCACGCTATCTCAAAAAAGAAAAAGAGAAGATAGTAGCCACCACGCCCAGCACGTGAGCGAGCAACGAACGCTAACGCTAGTGGCCACTTCAGGCGACGGCAGGCAAGTGGACAAGGAAAACAGCGGAACCTAGACAGCGCTTAGTTGTGGGCGTAGGTGCTTGTATAGGCGGCAAGTGAGCAGCAACGGCACGACAGTGTTGTTGGTGGACGGCGTCGGGGGCACAGCGCCAATGTGGTTGTCGGTGAAGGGCTCGTCCCACCTTAAAAAAAATCATCCTCCGCCACTGCATATAAGGAATGAGAAGGCGAGGGATCCTAATTCACGAGTCACTGGAAGGACCAGAGGGAAAAGAACTCACACTATCCTAAGGAATTGGGGCAGTAACAAGGAGGAAATAAACTAAAAGCAAGGCACTAGGATGGAAACGGAAAACGAGCAAAGGAGTGAATCCAATAGAGAGGGGGTAAAACATCAGCAAATAAAAGAGAAGGCAAGTGGGTGAAAGTATGACTGCACGAGGAAGAGAATGAAGAAACTGCTGAGGAAAGGATGAGGGAGCAGGGCCTGGAGAAAAAATTCAAGATGCAGCCTAGCAACAAAGCCTGATACTAGGTGGCCAGTGGCCAACCACCAACAGCTAAGCAAAGAGTTATAGAGAAAATCTTAACTAGCAATACTTTTTTAAGAACAGTTCAGATACCTCAATGTACATGCAGAAGATAAGCTTTACCTGCTCAACCAGTACATCAATAGCATTAACCAGACGACCATCTTATGTATTTTGCAAAAGATCTGCTTCATCATTGTCCACCACCAATGCGTGTTTCTGCAAGCATACGAAGTCAAACAACCAATGCTCGAGGATGCATCGACAAGGTAATTAGATAAACTCACAGCTGTACTTTGAACAAAAAACGGAATCAGTTTTGATACAACATTAGAAATATATACACAAAAACAAATCTACTGTAAAATTTAGATAATACATCTTAAAACCGGTAGATGGTTATCATAAAAAAGAAGAACATGCACACTATTAGCTGGTCAGAAGTCGTCCAGAATTATTAAGCTCATTCCACACTATATCGGAAAAATATATAAATAATCATACTAACAAGTCCTAATAGTAATATGCCAATCGCTAATGCGTACAGGGCAATAAGTCCTAGCAAAAAAGTAACCATTACTATTCAGATTTATATTATCTTAAAAAAAGCCTGGAAAATCATACTAACAAGTCCTAATAGTTATATGCCAATCGCTAATGCATACAGGGCAATCAGTCCTAGCTAACCGTGACTATTCAGATTTAGATTAACTTAAAAAAAATAGCCTGGAAATGAAATGAATTCAGTTTAATAGTTTCCCCTGGTTCATATGGACTTGCAACTCGCAACACTCCCAAAGGTGATAAATAACAATTATCTGTAAATATCACAAAATGAAAATTATTTATTTAAGATTATTAGCAAGATGTGCAGAGAAAACATTACTGAGTGAAGGAAACAGAACTAGCTTTAAGCTTCCAAATGTACCTATTGAGCCGCCTATTTGACATTATAGTTGGTTCAACCTAGTTTTCCAGGTTGTCTTCAACTTCCAACTGGTATGTAGCTTATCTTGGGGAAAACAAAAACTGCACTGCAACTAAGCACTACAACTAATCCCCCCTCCCCCAAAAAAAGCACTACAGCTAATCTTATTAAATTCTTGCATACGTCAATAAGCAGGCAAAATTTAAAGTTAGTTCAATTATTACAGAAACAAATACCAATATTTGTGTTCATTTTTTATAGTATGGATATTCATATGATGAACCGGTAAAGACGGTTCAGTGGCTCTGACCTGAACCACATGGTTCAATCATAAGATTAATAATAGTATTGAGCAAAAAACACATCAACATGTTTTTTTGACAAAGCAGATAAAGAACATCGATGACAGCACATCGCCTCGCTACAAAAGACAAACTACCGACATAAAAAGTCATAAAGGAACTACCTACAAGCAACAGATGCTAATCCACATCATAACCATGATATAACGCCACCACACAAGCATCGCCACAGAAATACTACAGAAACAAAATTGATGTCTGTGAAAGAAAGATGTGAACGGCAATACCATTAACCAATTATATGCAGATAAAACAAACAAGTCATATGACACTACATACATTTCTAGCTTTACACAGAGGGATGGTGAACGGCAATACCATCAACCAATTATTAAAAATTGCTTGGTTTTGTTATACCCGGCGTATGAATGCACGTTGTTGATGCTATTACCTGTAGTATAGACACTTTCAAATGGATGATGACGAGGGAACATGACATTTCCGGAAAGTTTTGTGAACTGCAATGACTCAAGTTGGATCATGAAGACACCCTCAGCTGTCCCCAAGAACACCAAATTATTTTCCTCAGCATACCCTATTATGCTTATTAAGTGCCCAGACTCTGAATTCAGGGAAAGTAGTTCATCCAATGCAACAGTTCTCTCCAGCCCCCATGAAGCAACACCATTGCAGTCGGTTTTCCTCTTCCATGATTGGGCGGTGAAGTTTGATACGAGGAATAAACCCAGCCCACCACCATCTCCCCGCACGGGCATGAGGCGGCAATATTCAAGCATATCCACTGGCAGCTGTATCGTGGCTAGGCTCTGCATTTTCAAATCAAACTCAAGGATCTGACTCTCTGGATCTAATTCATAGCCTGGTGAAGTAACAAGTATCCAATAAACGGAGTCTCCAACCAGCACAGCAGGTCCCAAATTAACACGAGACTCCGCTGTAATCAGTGTTGAGAAGAGATTTCCCCATACTCCAGTCTCTGACGAGTAAACGCAGGTGAAGACAGATATTCGCCCCTCGGCGGCGGCGTCGTCGTCGTCTAGCGCTCCTACCAAGACGACCTGGAACTGGAAGTGGGCGTCTCCGGCAGCACGAAGCACCGCCCCGTCGATCAGCGCCCTCTCCGCGTCAAACCCCGGCGGAAGGGCAATGCGGCGCTGGTCGCCGTGGATGGGGTCCCACACCAGGAGCTGGGGCAGCACGCAGTCGAAGTACAGTCCTAGGCCATGGCGGCATCCAAGGGATCTGACGTGCCTGCTGTCGCTGAGCTGCAAGGAGAAGCGCCCGGGCGAGACGCGATTGGGGGCCTCCAGAGTGGGCAGGAAGGGGACGATGGGGTGGCTGTCGAACAAACCGAGGAGGGGCGGGTTGCGGCGGTGGTGGATGCGGAAGCGGCGGCAGAAGCCGGGGTCGGATGCGAGGCCGCGCCAGCGCCTGCAGACGAGGGAGGCGCGCGGGAGGGAGGACGGCTGCGGCGGGAGGCGGAGGAGGATCTCGGAGAGGAGGTCGTCGTCGTCCAGCGGCGACCGGCGGCGGCGGCGCATCTCGGGCCCCTCACTCCTCATGCGGGGAAGAAAGTAAAGCGATGGGAACTGGGGTGGGTGATGGACCGAGGGCTTGCTGCGGCCAAGTCACAGCGCGCCTTGCTCCCCTACCATCCACCGTCCGAATCGATCCTACGGCCAGCAGCAGTTCACAGCCAAACGACTCAATGTGTGGACACAACAATAGAAAACAGAGTCCACTTTTCTTCAGGCAGAGAACAAAGAAGAACGTCGGTTCATTAACACAAATACAGTTCAGTTCAGTTTAGCAAACATCAAACAAAAAATGGAGTAGGCCATCTCCAACGTTGACTCCGGACCGGACACCGCATTCGTCCGCAGACCGAAGGAAGCAGTCTGCGGACAATGATACATGAGCCGATAATCCAACCCTAGCTGCAAATGTCCGGTTACATTTTAGAAGCATTTTTACAAAAGTGAACAAATTTTATGCATATTTAAACAAACCGAATGATATCTAATCATGCTTGAATAATTTTTACAAAAACCGGATGCTTTTCATCTAAACCGGAGCAAATTCCTTACATTTCGACATACTTCAATTAAACCGTACTCTAAACCTAATCTAAATGACCAACGGTGCCCGTTTCCCTGTATGGTCGGCCATGAGCACCAAAAAATGAAGCCCCGCCTCCACAGCATTCGAAAGCTAATCGTCCAATGATGATGAGCCCGCCAAGATTAGCCTTCCCGAGGCCCGAGTGTCGGTGTTCTTCATGTTTCTACTCTTCCTCACTACTGGAGGTGCTTGCGACATGTCGGCTTCGTCCTCGTGGCGGAGGCGCGCGACCGAGGCGGAGCTGGCGACGTCGTGCTCATCCTCGTCCTTGACGTAAACTTCATATGATGCCTCGTCAATCTCCTTGAAGGCGGCTTCTAACTCCGCCAGATGGAGGCGGTACCACTAGTGCTCGCGGTGGATGTCGCGGGCAGAGCGGTAGGGGTCGAGCACCACTTCCTGCTCGGCCACGTTCACAACCGCCGCGATGGTTGTGTCAGCGGCGAGTTGCTCCTCGCGCGCCGACGCTCATCGAGGAGGCGGAGGTTATACTCCTAGTCGGCCTGCGCCTACCGGAACACGGCATCCCGCTCTGCCAACACCATTTTGGTGTAGTGAGCACATGCCTCGTCCATGGTGATGTTGGCATGGGCGGCGAGGACGGTGGCACTGGCTCCTCGTCGACCGACTCTTCCATTGGGGTGTACGAAGCGCTGGCCTCCGATAAGCTCGTTCGTGTGCTGGGATGCCAGTCGTCTGCAATGGCGTTGATCTCCTTCTTCTACTCAGATAAGAAGTTGTCCCAGAGGCCTTTGGAGCTTGAGGAGACCATGGCGGGCATGGTGCCGAGTGGAGAAAGGTAGCGAAGGAGGTTGGATGCTGAAGGAAATATGCCCTAGAGGCAATAATAAAGTTATTATTTATTTCCTTATATCATGATAAATGTTTATTATTCATGCTAGAATTGTATTAACCGGAAACATGATACATGTGTGAATACATAGACAAATATAATGTCACTAGTATGCCTCTACTTGACTAGCTCATTAATCAAAGATGGTTATGTTTCCTAACCAAAGACATGAGTTGTCATTTGATTAACGAGATCACATCATTAGGAGAATGATGTGATTGACTTGTCCCATTCCGTTAGCTTAGCAGTTGATCGTTTAATATGTTGCTATTGCTTTCTTCATGACTTATACATGTTCCTACAACTATGAGATTATGTAACTCCCGTTTACCGGAGGAACACTTTGTGTGCTACCAAACGTCACAACGTAACTGGGTGATTATAAAGGAGCTCTACATGTGTCTCCAAAGGTACATGTTGATTTGACATATTTCGAGACTAGGTTTTGTCACTCTGATTGTCGTAGAGGTATCTCTGGGCCCTCTCGGTAATGCACATCACTATAAGCCTTGCAAGCAATATAGCTAATGAGTTAGTTACGGAATGATGCATTACATAACGATTAAAAAGACTTGCCGGTAACGAGATTGAACTAGGTATTGAGATACCGACGATCGAATCTCAGGCAAATAACATACCGATGACAAAGGGAACAACATATGTTGTTATGCGGTTTGACCGATAAAGATCTTCGTAGAATATGTAGGAGCCAATATGAGCATCCCAGGTTCCGCTATTGGTTATTGACCGGAAACGTGTCTCGGTCATGTCTACATAGTTCTCGAACCCGTAGGGTCCGCACGCTTAAAGTTTCGATGACAGTTATATTATGAGTTTATGAGTTTTGATGTACCAAAGGTTGTTCGGAGTCCCGGATGTGATCACGGACATGATGAGGAGTCTCGAAATGGTGGAGAAATGAAGATTGATATATTGGAAGCCTATATTTGAATATCGGAAGTGTTCCAGGTGAAATCGGGATTTTACCGGAGTACCAAGGGGTTACCGGAACCCCCAGGGGCTTACTAGGCCATAGTGGGCCTTAGTGGAGAAGAGGAGAGGCGGCCAGGCCAGGGCCGTGCGCCCCTCCCCCCTAGTCCGAATAGGACAAGGAGAGGGGGGCGGCGCCCCCCTTTCCTTCCTCTCTCTCCCTCCTCTTTCCCCCCTTCTCCAAGTCCAACAAGGAAAGGAGGGAGTCCTACTCCCACCGAGTAGGACTCCCAATGGCGCGCCTCCTCCCTGGCTGGCCGCCCCCTCCCCCCTTGCTCCTTTATACACGGGGGCAGGGGGCACCTCTAGAGACACAACAACAGATCATTGATCTCTTAGCCGTGTGCGGTGCCCCCCTCCACCATAGTCCTCCTTGATAATATTGTAGCGGTGCTTAGGCGAAGCCCTGCGACGGTAGAACATCAACATCGTCACCACGCCGTCGTGCTGACGGAACTCTCCCTCAACACTCGGCTGGATCGGAGTTCGAGGGACGTCATCGAGCTGAACGTGTGCTAGAACTCGGAGGTGTCGTGCTTTCGGTGCTTGATCGGTCGTGCCGTGAAGACGTACGACTACATCAATCGCGTTGTTCTAACGCTTCCGCCTTCGGTCTACGAGGGTACGTGGACAACACTCTCCCCTCTCGTTGCTATGCATCACCATGATCTTGCGTGTGCGTAGGATTTTTTTTGAAATTACTACGTTCCCCAACAATGGTACCCGAGCCTGTTTTTATGCATAGATGTTATATGCACGAGTAGAACACAAGTGAGTTTTGGCGATACAAGTCATACTGCTTACCAGCATGTCATACTTTGGTTCGGCGGTATTGTTGGATGAAGCGGCCCGGACCGACATTACGCGCACGCTTACGCGAGACTGGTTCTACCGACGTGCTTTGCACATAGGTGGCTGGCGGGTGTCAGTTTCTCCAACTTTAGTTGAACCGAGTGTGGCTACGCCCGGTCCTTGAGAAGGTTAAAACAGCACTAACTTGACGAACTATCGTTGTGGTTTTGATGCGTAGGTAAGAACGGTTCTTGCTCAGCCCGTAGCAGCCACGTAAAACTTGCAACAACAAAGTAGAGGACGTCTAACTTGTTTTTGCAGGGCATGTTGTGATGTGATATGGTCAAGACATGATGCTATATTTTATTGTATGAGATGATCATGTTTTGTAACCGAAGTTATCGACAATCGGCGAGAGCCATATGGTTGTCGCTTTATTGTATGCAATGCAATATCCCTGTAATTGCTTTACTTTATCACTAAGCGGTAGTGATAGTCGTAGAAGCAATAGTTGGCGAGACGACAACGATGCTACGATGAAGATCAAGGTGTCGCGCCAGTGACGATGGTGATCATGACGGTGCTTCGGAGATGGAGATCACAAGCACAAGATGATGATGGCCATATCATATCACTTATATTGATTGCATGTGATGTTTATCCTTTATGCATCTTATTTTTATTTGATTGATGGTAGCATTATAAGATGATCTCTCACTAAATTTCAAGGCATAAGTGTTCTCCCTGAGTATGCACCGTTGCGAAAGTTCTTCGTGCTGAGACACCACGTGATGATCGGGTGTGATAGGCTCTACGTTCAAATACAACGGGTGCAAAACAGTTGCACACGCGGAATACTCAGGTAAAACTTGACGAGCCTAGCATATACAGATATGGCCTCGGAACACTGAGACCGAAAGGTCGAACGTGAATCATATAGTAGATATGATCAACATAGTGATGTTCACCATTGAAAACTACTCCATCTCACGTGATGATCAGACCTGGTTTAGTTGATTTGGATCACGTGATCACTTAGATGACTAGAGGGATGTCTGTCTAAGTGGGAGTTCTTTAGTAATATGATTAATTGAACTTAAATTTATCATGAACTTAGTACCTGGTAGTATTTTGCTTGTCTATGTTTGTTGTAGATAGATGGCTCGTGATGTTGTTCCGTTGAATTTTAATGCGTTCCTTGAGAAAGCTAAGTTGAAAGATGATGGTAGCAATTACACGGCCTGGGTCCGTAACTCGAGGATTATCCTCATTGCTGCACGTAAGAATTACGTCCCGGAAGCACCGCTGGGTGTCGAGCCTGCTGCAGATGTAATCGACGACGTTAAGAACGTCTGCGAGCAAAGCTGATGACTACTCGATAGTTCAAGCAGTGCCATGCTTTACGGCTTAGAACCGGGACTTCAACGACGTTTTGAACGTCATGGAGCATATGAGATGTTCCAGGAGTTGAAGTTAATATTTCAAGCAAATGCCCGGATTGAGAGATATGAAGTCTCCAATAAGTTCTATAGTTGCAAGATGGAAGAGAATAGCTCTGTCAGTGAGCATATACTCAAGATGTTTGGGTATAATAATCAATTGATTCAACTGGGAGTTAATCTTCCTGATGATAGTGTCATTGACAGAATTCTTCAATCACTGCCACCAAGCTACAAGAGCTTCGTGATGAACTATAATATGCAAGGGACACTAGTAGAAAAAGGGTCAAATGTGAAGCACATTTGTGCCAGTTTGATTTTGAGTCGGCACTAATGTGTCCATTAGTGCCGGTTCCAAGGCTAGCCGGCCGCTCTCATTAGTACAGGTTTGTGGCGAACCTTTAGCACCGGTTCGTGCCACGAACCGGTACTAAAGAGAGTGGTGGCAGGATGTTGTCAGTCTGGGGCCCCTCCAGCACCTTTAGTACCGGTTCGTGGCACGAACTGGTACTAAAGGTCGACGTACATAAACCCTTCGTCCACCCTAGCTCGCTCTGTTCTTCCCCTTTCCCCTCTCCTCCTCCGTTCTTCCCCTCTCTTCCTCGAGCTCATCACACATTTTGCCCAAAATTTGTCAAGATTTGAAGGCCCCCATTGTTGGGGAACGTAGTAATTTCAAAAATTTTCCTACGATCACGCAAGACCATGGTGATGGCATAGCAACGAGAGGGGAGAGTGTCTGTCCACGTACCCTCGTAGACCGAAAGCGGAAGCGTTATAACAACGCGGTTGATGTAGTCGTACGTCTTCACGATCCGACCGATCCAAGCACCGAACGTCGGCACCTCCGAAGTTCTGCACACGCTCAGCTCGATGACGATCCCGGACTCGATCCAGCAAAGTGTCGGGATGAGTTCCACAAGACGACGGCGCAGTGACGATGATGATGCTCTACGGCGCAGGCTTCGCCTAAACTCTGCGACGATATGACCGAGGTGGAATATGGTGGAAGGGGCACCGCACGGCTAAGAGATCCAAGGGATCAATTGTTGTGTCTTTGTGCTAGCCCTGCCCCTCTATTTATATGTTGAGCCCCGGTCGAAACTTGGAGTAAAACCTCCTCAAAGTCGGTTTTGCCCGAAAGGCAAGAGTCCCACTCGGACTCCAGGACCAAACGCCACAAACCTTGGCGTCGCCCGACGCCATGGGCCTCGGCGTCGCCCAGGCCGACGCCAGGTCTCCGGCGTTTGGCCCCCTGGCCTCCGCAAAACTCCTTTTGCACCAACCTAAAGCCTCATGGGCTTGACCCCTTGGCCTAAACATATCATCCAATATATGAATCTTTACGTCTCGACCATTTCGAGACTCCTCGTCATGTCCCCGATCTCATCCGGACTCAACTCCTTCGGTACATCAAAACATGTAAACTCATAATATAACCATCATCGAAACCTTGCGCAAGGACCCTACGGGTTCGAGAACTATGTAGACATGACCTAGAACTATTCTCGGTCAATAACCAATAGCGGAACCTGGATGCCCATATTGGTTCCTACATATTCTACGAAGATCTTTATCGGTCAAACCGCATAACGACATACGTTGTTCCTTTTGTCATCGGTATGTTACTTACCCGAGATTTGATCGTCGGTATCCAATACCTAGTTCAATCTCGTAAGTCTCTTTACTCGTTCCGTAATACATCATCTCACAACTAACTCATTAGTTGTAATGCTTGCAAGGCTTATGTGATGTGTATTACCGAGAAGGCCTAGAGATACCTCTCCGACAATCGGAGTGACAAAACCTAATCTCGAAATACGCCAACCCAACAAGTACCTTTGGAGACACCTGTAGTACTCCTTTATAATCACCCAGTTACGTTGTGACGTTTGGTAGTACCCAAAGTGTTCCTCCGGTAAACGGGAGTTGCATAATCTCATAGTTACAGGAACATGTATGGGTCATGAAGAAAGCATTAACATACTAAACGATCAAGTGTTAAGCTAACGGAATGGGTCATGTCAATCAGATCATTCAACTAATGATGTGACCTTGTTAATCAAATAACAACTCCTTGTTCATGGTTAGGAAACATAACCATCTTTGATTAACAAGCTAGTCAAGTAGAGGCATACTAGTGACATACTGTTTGTCTATATATTCACACATGTATTATGTTTCCGGTTAATACAATTCTAGCATGAATAATAAACATTTATCATGATATAAGGAAATAAATAATAACTTTATTATTGCCTCTAGGGCATATTTCCTTCAGTCTCCCACTTGCACTAGAGTCAATAATCTAGTTCACATCGCCATGTGATTTAACATCAATAGTTCACATCTATATGTGTTTAACACCCATAGTTCACATCGACATGTGACCAACACCCAAAGGGTTTACTAGAGTCAATAATCTAGTTCACATCGCTATGTGATTAACACCCAAAGAGTACTAAGGTATGATCATGTTTTGCTTTGTGAGAGAAGTTTAGTCAACGGGTCTGCCACATTCAGATCCGTATGTATTTTGCAAATCTCTATGTCAACAATGCTCTGCATGGAGCTACTATAGCTAATTGCTCCCACTTTCAATATGTATCTAGACTGAGACTTAGAGTCATCTAGATCAGTGCCAAAACTTGTATCGACGTAACCCTTTTCGACGAACTTTTTTTTGTCACGTCCATAATCGAGAAACATATCCTTATTCTACTAAGGATAATTTCGACCGCTGTCCATCGATCTACTCTTAGATCACTATTGTACTCCCTTGCCAAACTCAGTGCAGGGTATACAATAGATCTGGTACACAGCATGGCATACTTTATAGAACCTATGGCCAAGGCATAGGGAATGACTTTCATTCTTTTTCTATCTTCTGCCGTGGTCGGGTTTTGAGTCTTACTCAATCTCGCACCTTGTAACACAGGCAAGAACTCTTTCTTTGACTGTTCCATTTTGAACTACTTCAAAATCTTGTCAAGGTATGTATTCATTGAAAAACTTATCAAGCGTCTTGATCTATCTCTATAGATCTTGATGCTCAATATGTAAGCAGCTTCACCGAGGTCTTTCTTTGAAAAACTCCTTTGAAACACTCCTTTATGCTTTGCAGAATAATTCTACATTATTTTCGATCTACAATATGTCATTCACATATACTTATCAGAAATGCTGTAGTGCTCCCACTCACTTTCTTGTAAATACAGGCTTCACCGCAAGTCTCAGAAAACTATATGCTTTGATCACACTATCAAAGCGCTTATTCCAACTCCGAGATGCTTGCACCAGTCCATAGATGGATCGCTGGAGCTTGCACATTTTGTTAGCTCCTTTAGGATTGACAAAACCTTCTGGTTGCATCATATACAACTTTTCTTTAATAAATCCATTAAAGAATGTATTTTTTGACATCCATTTGCCAGATTTCATAAAATGTGGCGATTGCTAACATGATTCGGACAGACATAAGCATCGCTACAGTTGAGTAAATCTCATTGTAGTCAACACCTTGAACTTTGTCGAAAACCTTTCTGCGACAAGTCGAGCTTTGTAGATAGTAACACTACTATCAGCATCTGTCTTCCTCTTGAAGATCCATTTATATAATATGGCTTGCCGATCATCGGGCAACTCCATCAAAGTCCACACTTTGTTCTCATATATGGATCCCTTCTCAGATTTCATGGTCTCAAACCATTTCGCGGAATCTGGGCTCATCATCGCTTCCTCATAGTTCGTAGGTTCATCATGGTCTAGTAACATGACTTCTAGAATAGGATAACCGTACCACTCTGATGCGGATCTTACTCTGGAAGACCTACGAGGTTTGGTAGCAACTTGATCTGAAGTTTCATGATCATCATCATTAACTTCCTCACTAATTGGTGTAGGAATCACTGGAACTGATTCCTGTGATGAACTACTTTCCAATAAGGGAGAAGGTACAATTACCTCATCAAGTTCTACTTTCCTTCCACTCACTTCTTTCGAGAGAAACTTCTTCTCTAGAAAGGATCCATCTTAGCAACAAATATCTTGCTTTCGGATCTGTGATAGAAGGTGTACCCAATAGTTACCTTTGGGTATTCTATGAAGACGCATTTCTCCGATTTGGGTTCGAGCTTATCAGGTGAAAAATTTTCACATAAGTATCACAACTCCAAACTTTAAGAAACGACAGCTTAGGTTTACTGCTAAACCATAGTTCATACGGTGTCGTCTCAACGGATTTAGATGGTGCCCTATTAAACGTGAATGCAGCTGTCTCTAATGCATAACCCCAAAACGATAGTGGTAAACTGATAAGAGACATCATAGATCGCACCATATCAAATAAAGTGCGGTTATGACGTTCGGACACACCATTACGTTATGGTGTTCCATGTGGCGTGAGCTGTGAAACTATTCCACATTGTTTTAATTGAAGACCAAACTCGTAACTCAAATATTCATCTCCACGATCAGATCGCAGAAACTTTATTTTCTTGTTACGATGATTTTTCCACTTTACTCTGAAATTCTTTGAACCTTTCAATTATTTCAGACTTATGTTTCATCAAGTAGATATACCCATATCTGCTCAAATCATCATGTGAAGGTTAGAAAATAACGATACTTGCCACGAGCATCAACACTCATTGGATCGCATATATCGGTATATATGAGTTATTTCCAACAAGTCAGTAGCTTGTTCCATTGTTCCGGAGAACGGAGTTTTAGTCATCTTGCCCAAAAGGCACGGTTCGCAAGCATCAAATGATTCATAATCAAGTGATTCCAAAAGTCCATCAGCATGGAGTTTTCTTCATGCGCTTTACACCAATATGACCTAAACGGCAGTGCCACAAATAAGTTGCACTATCATTATTAACTTTGCATCTTTTGGTTTCAATATTATGAATATGTGTATCACTATGATCGAGATCCAATGAACCATTTTTCATTGGGTGTGTAACCATATAAGGTTTTATTCATGTAAACAGAACAACAATTTATTCTCTTAAATGAATAACCGTATTGCAATAAACATGATCAAATCATATTTATGCTCAACGCAAACACCAAATAACATTTATTTAGGTTCAACACTAATCCTGATAGTATAGGGAGTGTGCGATGATGATCATATCAATCTTGGAACTACTTCCAACACTCATCGTCACTTCCCTTCAACTAGTTTCGCTTATTCTCAGAACTCCTGTTTGAGTTACTAATCTTAGCAACCTAACAAGTATCAAATACTCGGGGCTACTATAAACATTAATCCCGATAGTATAGGGAGGTGCGATGATGATCATATCAATCTTGGAACTACTTCCAACACTCATCGTCACTTCCCTTCAACTAGTTTCTGCTTATTCAGTAACTCCTGTTTCGAGTTACTAATCTTAGCAACCTAACAAGTATCAAATACTCAGGGCTACTATAAACACTAGTAAAGCACACATCAATAACCTATATATCAAATATACCCTTGTTCACTTTGCCATCCTTCTTATCCACCAAATATTCAGGGCATTTCCGCTTCCAGTGACCATTTCCTTTGCAGCAAAAGCACTTAGTCTCAGGCTTAGGTCCAGACTTGGGCTTCTTCACTCGAACAGCAACTTGCTTGCCGTTCTTCTTGAAGTTCCCCTTCTTCCCTTGCATACTATAGTTCATCACGAAGTTCTACTAACTTAGTGATGGTGACTAGAGAATTCTGTCAATCACTATCTTATCTGGAAGATTAACTCCCACTTGATTCAAGCGATTGAAGTACTCAGACAATCTGAGCACATGCTCACTAGTTGAGCGATTCTCCTCCATCTTTTAGCTATAGAACTTGTTGGAGACTTCATATCTCTCAACTCGGGTATTTGCTTGAAATATTAACTTCAATTCCTGGAACATCTCATATGGTCCATGACGTTCAAAACGTCTTTGAAGTCCCGATTCTAAGCCGTTAAGCATGGTGCACTAAACTACCAAGTAGTCATCATATTGAGCTAGCCAAACGTTCATAACGTCTGCATTTGCTCCTGCAATAGGTCTGTCACCTAGCGGTGCATTAAGGACATAACTCTTCTGTGCAGCAATGAGTATAAACCTCAGATCACGGATCCAATCCGCATCTTTGCTACTAACATTTTTCAATACAATTTTCTCTAGGAACACATATAAAAACATAGGGAATCAACAACGCGAGCTATTGATCTACAACATAATTTGCAAAATACTACCAGGACTAAGTTCATGATAAATTAAAGTTCAATTAATCATATTACTTAAGAACTCCCATTTAGATAGACATCTCTAGTCATCTAAGTGATTACGTGATCCAAATCAACTAAACCATGTCCGATCATCACGTGAGATGGAGTAGTTTCAATGGTGAACATCACTATGTTGATCATATCTACTATATGATTCACGCTCGACCTTCGGTCTCCGTGTTCCGAGGCCATATCTGTTATATGCTAGGCTCGTCAAGTTTAACCTGAGTATTCGCGTGTGCAACTGTTTTGCACCCGTTGTATTTGAACGTAGAGCCTATCACACCCGATCATCACGTGGTGTCTCAAAGACGAAGAACTTTCGCAACGGTGCATACTCGGGAGAACACTTCTTGATAATTTTAGTGAGAGATCATCTTATAATGCTACCGTCAATCAAAGCAAGATAAGATGCATAAAGGATAAACATCACATGCAATCAATATAAGTGATATGATATGGTCATCATCATCTTGTGCTTGTGATCTCCATCGCCAAGCACCGCCATGATCACCATCGCCACCGGCGCGACACCTTGATCTCCATCGTAGCATCGTTGTCGTCTCGCCAACTATTGCTTCTACGACTATCGCTACCGCTTAGTGATAAAGTAAAGCAATTACATGGCGCTTGCATTTCATACAATAAAGCGACAACCATATGGCTCCTGCCATTGCCGATAACTCGTTACAAAACATGATCATCTCATACAATAAAATATAGCATCACGCCTTGACCATATCACATCACAACATGCCCTGCAAAACAAGTTAGACGTCCTCTACTTTGTTGTTGCAAGTTTTACGTGGCTGCTACGGGCTGAGCAAGAACCGTTCTTACCTACGCATCAAAACCACAACGATATTTCAAATAGACTCCGTTTTAACCTTCTCAAGGACCGGCGTAGCCACACTCGATTCAACTAAAGTGAGAGAGACAGACACCCGCCGGTCACCTTTAAGCAACGAGTGCTCGGAGCGGTGAAACCAGTCTCGCGTAAAGCGTCACGCGTAATGTCGGTCCGGGCCGCTTCATCTCACAATACCGCTGAACCAAAGTATGACATGCTGGTAGGCAGTATGACTTGTATCGCCCACAACTCACTTGTGTTCTACTCGTGCACATGACATCAACGCATAAAACCAGGCTCGATACCACTGTTGGGGAACGAGTAATTTCAAAAATTTTCCTACGATCACGCAAGACCATGGTGATGGCATAGCAACGAGGGGAGAGTGTCCGCCCACGCACTCGTGAGACCGAAAGCGAAGCGTTATAACAACGCGGTTGATGTAGTCGACGCCTTCACGATCCGACCGATCCAAGCACCGAACGTCGGCACCTCCGAGTTCTCGCACACGCTCAGCTCGATGACGATCCCGGACTCGATCCAGCAAAGTGTCGGGATGAGTTCCACAAGACGACGGCGTGGTGGCGATGATGATGCTCTACCGCGCAGGGCTTCGCCTAAACTCTGCGACGATATGACCGAGGTGGAATATGGTGGAAGGGGCACCGACACGGCTAAGAGATCCAAGGATCAATTGTTGTGTCTTTTGTGCTAGCCCTGCCCTCTATTTATATGTTGAGCCCCGGGTCGAAACTTGAGTAAAACCTCCTCAAAGTCGGTTTTGCCCGAAGGCAAGAGTCCCACTCGGACTCCAGGACCAAACGCCACAAACCTTGGCGTCGCCCAGACGCCATGGGCCTCGGCGTGCGGCCCAGGCCGACGCCAGGTCTCCGGCGTTTGGCCCCTCGGCCTCCGCAAAACTCCTTTGCACCAACCTAAAGCCTCATGGGCTTGACCCTTGGCCTAAACATATCATCCAATATATGAATCTTTACGCCTCGACCATTTCGAGACTCCTCGTCATGTCCCCGATCTCATCCGGGACTCGAACTCCTTCAGTACATCAAAACATGTAAACTCATAATATAACCATCATCGAAACCTT
The DNA here is from genome assembly GCA_021605205.1 of Aegilops longissima. Classification (NCBI taxonomy): domain Eukaryota; kingdom Viridiplantae; phylum Streptophyta; class Magnoliopsida; order Poales; family Poaceae; genus Aegilops; species Aegilops longissima. The sequence continues at coordinate 53,860,945 of CM038681.1, read as the reverse complement.
GCGTGCAAGGACCCTACGGGTTCGAGAACTATGTAGACATGACCTAGAACTATTCTCGGTCAATAACCAATAGCGGAACCTGGATGCCCATATTGGTTCCTACATATTCTACGAAGATCTTTATCGGTCAAACCGCATAACGACATACGTTGTTCCTTTTGTCATCGGTATGTTACTTACCCGAGATTTGATCGCCGGTATCCAATACCTAGTTCAATCTCGCATCGTAAGTCTCTTTACTCGTTCCGTAATACATCATCTCACAACTAACTCATTAGTTGTAATGCTTGCAAGGCTTATGTGATGTGTATTACCGAGAAGGCTCGAGATACCTCTCCGACAATCGGAGGACAAAACCTAATCTCAAATACGCCAACCCAACAAGTACCTTTGGAGACACCTGTAGTACTCCTTTATAATCACCCATTCGTTGTGACGCTTTGGTAGTACCAAAGTGTTCCTCCGTAAACGGAGTTGCATAATCTCATAGTTACAGGAACATGTATGGGTCATGAAGAAAGCATTAACATACTAAACGATCAAGTGTTAAGCTAACGGAATGGGTCATGTCAATCAGATCATTCAACTAATGATGTGACCTTGTTAATCAAATAACAACTCCTTGTTCATGGTTAGGAAACATAACCATCTTTGATTAACAAGCTAGTCAAGTAGAGGCATACTAGTGACATACTGTTTGTCTATATATTCACACATGTATTATGTTTCCGGTTAATACAATTCTAGCATGAATAATAAACATTTATCATGATATAAGGAAATAAATAATAACTTTATTATTGCCTCTAGGGCATATTTCCTTCACCCATCCATTCAAATGATCACAAAGGTTAGCAACTTTGTCCTTTCATCTCTCATTGCTAGATTAGCTCTTGCAATGCTTTGTATAGTGATTAATTTGTGAGTTTAGTAATTTGGAAGGAATTATATGTGCTAGTATTTGATTTATATGCAACTTGAGGTAAAAAATAACACTTAGTTTGCATATGTAGGTGTGGTTTACTTAGTGCCTTCTAAATCTCCGTCAGAATCCACCGTTGATCGCCCAAGACTGTCCTGTCAGCGGCACCACCTTGTGGTGAGGCTCTTGTTCATGAATGTTTTACATTACCAAATTGATGTTTGCGTGATTTGGATATATAGTTACTCGTATAATTATCTTACCCGTACGTTGTTTGTTATACATAGTGTCATGGTTTTGATATCCGTCCCCGTCGGCCCTCGTCCTTGTTATGATTCGGATGTGGTATATTCTCTTTTAAAACTAGTTGTTGCATTTTGTGTTTATGACAAATTATGCCCATCAAGTTAACACAGATATTTTTATCTAGGAGGTATGTGAACCGGAAATTCCAACTGACCCTATTGTCGAGAGGTTAAATTTAGTTGAAAGAGAAAACAAATATTTGAAAGAAAAATTGAAAAGAATTGAGGGGGAGAAGATGGAATTGGAGTTGCATGTTGCCGATGTCGCCGATGATCACAAGATAAAGATGGATAAAATTCGATTGAAGATTAGAAAGATTAGAAAATATGCCATTGATAGTGTGGCTTGGTATCATTATGCTGTTGGATCAATTGTTACCTTAGTTGCGATCTTGATCGCATTTGTTGTTGCATTTAAATTCTTTAGCTAGAGAGTTATTTGTATGTTGCATTTAATTAAGTGTTGTATATGAACTTTATGTATGAACTTGTATTAATTTGGTCTATTCGGTGTTGTGTAATGAAGATGAGCCGACAATGGATGTATGATGACCAATGCTCTCCCGAGTTCATTAATGGCGTGCATACTTTTCTGCTTGCCGCTGAGGCAAACAAGCGGGCGGATGATTTTATGCCTTGTCCATGTGCTGGCTGTAAGAATGGTCACAATTACTCTACGTCAAGAACCATTCACGTCCACCTATTTGAGTCCGGTTTCATGCCCCACTATAATGTTTGGACCAAGCACGGAGAAAGAGGGGTTATGATGGAAGGCAATGAAGAAGAAGAGGACGACGACGGCTATCCTGGCCATGGGTTCCCTGAATATGATGATACAACAATGGGGGAAGAAGCTGAGCCGGCAATGCGGGAAGAAGCTGAAGAAGAGGCATCAGATGAGCCCGCTGATGATCTAGGTCAGGCCATTGCCGATGCAAAGAGAAACTGCGCAAGTGATTTGGAGAAGAAGAAGTTGCAGCGCATGTTAGAGGATCACAAGAAATTGTTGTACCAATTGTAAGCTGACAAAAAAGTTGGGCACCACACTGGAATTGCTGCAATGGAAGGCGAGAATGGTGTGTCTGACAAGGGATTTGGAAAGTTGCTGGTAATGATAAAGAATATGCTTCCAAAGGACAACGAATTGCCCGAGAGTACGTATGAAGCAAAGAAGGTTGTCTGCCATCTAGGGTTAGAGGTGCAGAAGATACATGCATGCCCTAATGACTGCATCCTCTACCGCGGTGAGTACGAGGATTTGAACGCTTGCCCGGTATGCGGTGCATTGCGTTATAAGATCAGTCGCGATGACCCTGGTGATGTCGAGGGCGAGCGCCCCAGGAAGAAGATTCCTGCCAAGGTGATGTGGTATGCTCCTATAATACCACGGTTGAAACGTTTGTTCCAAAGAGCATGCGAAGGCGATGCGGTGGCACGGAGAAGACCGTAAGAAAGACGGAAAGTTGAGAGTACCCGCTGATAGTTCGTAGTGGAGAAAAATCGAGAGAAAGTATAGGGAGGAGTTTGCAGGTGACCCGAGGAACGTATGGTTTGGTCTAAGCGCATATGGCATTAATCCTTTTGGGGAGCAGAGCAGCAACCATATATAGCACCTGGCCTGTGACTCTATGTTTGTATAACCTTCCTCCTTGGTTGTGCATGAAGCGGAAGTTCATTATGATGCCAATGCTCATCCAAGGCCCTAAGCAAGCCGGCAACGACATTGATGTGTACCTAAGGCCATTAGTTGAAGAACTATTACAGTTGTGGAATGGAACAGGTGTACGTGTGTGGGATGAGCACGGACAGGAAGAATTTGACCTAAAGGCATTGCTGTTCGTGACCATCAATGATTGGCCTGCTCTCAGTAACCTTTCAGGACAGACAAACAAGGGATACCGCGGATGCACACGCTGTTTGGATGATACCGACAGTATATATTTGGATAGTTGTAGGAAGAATGTGTACCTGGGACATCATCGATTTCTTCCGAGTAGGCATCCCGTAAGAAAGAAAGGCAAGAATTTCAAAGGTAAGGCTGATCACCGGACGAAGCCTCGCCACCGTACTGGTGCTGATGTACATGATATGGTCCATGATTTGAAGGTAATCTTTGGAAAGGGTCCTGGCGGACAACCTGTTCCAAAGGACGCTGATGGACGCACACCCATTTGGAAGAAGAAATCTATATTTTAGGACCTGCCATACTGGAAAGACCTAGAGGTCCGCTCTGCAATCGACGTGATGCACGTGACGAAGAATCTTTGCGTGACCCTGCTTGGCTTTTTGGGCGTGTATGGGAAGACAAAAGATACACCAGAGGCACTGAGGACCAACAAAGTATGCACGGAAAAGACGGCATATCATCGGTCGCCAGCCAGCTACGCCTTACCAAAGAAGAGAATGAAATCTTCTTTGAATGCCTGCTCAGCATGAAGGTACCGTCGGCTTCTTGTCGAACATAAAGGAATAATAAATATGGCAGAGAAAAGTTCCGAACCTAAAGTCTCATGACTGCCACGTGATTATGGCGCAACTACTTCGGTTGCATTGAGGGGCTTCTCCGAAAATGTTCGATTAGCCATTGTGAAGCTATGTGCATTCCTCAATGCAATCTCTCGAAGGTAATCGATCTAGAAATCATACCAAGGTTACGTAATGATTTGGTGCAATGTCTTGTCGGGCTTCGAGTTGGTGTTCCCACCATCCTTCTTCAACATCATGACTCACGCCCTAGTTCACCTTTGCGAAGAGATTAACGTTTTGGGTCCTGTATTTCTACACAATATGTTCCCTTTGAGAGGTTCATGGAGTCTTGAAGAAATATGTTCATAATCGTGCTAGGCCGAAGGAAGCATCTCGAAGGGCCATGAAAATGAGGAGGTCATTGAGTTTTGTATTGACTTTATTCCTGACCTTAAGCCGATTGGTGTTCCTGAATCACGGTATAAGGGCAGACTGGATGGAAAAGGCACGCTAGGAGGGCATCAAATAATATGTATGGACGGGCATTCTCTCACTGAAGCACACTACACAGTTCTACAGAATTCCACCTTGGTGGCTCTGTATATGGAGGAACACAAGAATTTTCTACACTCCAAACACCCGGAGAAGTCTAACGACTGGATTACACGTGAACAAACAAGGATTTTCGCCGGTTGGTTGCAGAAACATGCCATGCATGATGGAGATATTCAAAATGACATGTACTCGTTGTCCCAGTTACCATCTTCGAATATAATGACTTTCAAAGGGTACCAGATAAATGGGAATACATTTTACACGATCGCCCAAGATAAGAAGAGCACCAACCAAAACAGTGGTGTCCGCTTTGATTCAACAACCAACACGGGAAAGGAAACGTATTATGGTTACATAGAGGACATATGGGAACTTAACTATGGAGGTGGTTTGAAGTTCCCTTTGTTTCGGTGCAAATGGGTCAATATGACACGAGGCGGGGTAAAGGAAGACCCGCAGTATGGAATGACAACAGTGGATCTCAACAATCTTGCGTATGCAGACGAACCATTCGTCCTAGCCAATGATGTGGCGCGGGTTGTTTATGTGAAAGACATGTCTACCAGGCCGAGAAAAAGAAAAGATAAGGAAGCGAATGGATCATACGATGAGCCAAAGCGCCACATAGTTCTTTTAGGGAAAAGAAACATCATGGGAGTGGATCAATGACAAGACAGACATGTCAGAAGATTATGAAAAGTTTGATGAAATTGCTCCATTCACAGTGAATATTGACCCGGGCATCCAGTTAAATGATGAAGATTTTCCATGGCTACGGTGCAAAGGGACACACGCGAAGAAAAAGTTTCACACCCAAAGATCTGGGATGTGATCGGCTTCACTGTCATTACTTTCTTCTTTTTTCACACCCAGGAGGGAATCTCTGTAATAATTAGGGTATTTATGTGTTTTGGCATTTGAAACGCGAAGAAATTTTATGTGCAAACAAATTCTTTCATGCATTTACTGATTTTTTCCAGCTAAATGACCCTGAAATTGAAAATGTCGGGGAGGCTGATCTGACCCACGAACACCTATGGGACCAGCGGACCGAGCCCCTTTTGGTTCGGCGGGGGGCGGAGGTCGCACGAAGAGCAGATCGAGGCGATGCACACGAGCAGTTTACCCAGCTTCGGAGCTGTCCGGAGAGATAACACTCCTACTGCTGCATGTTTGGGTGTATTGAGTTCTTGCTTGAGAGAGCTAAGTGTTTTCTGGCTTCGAGCCTTTCGAACCTCTCTCTACGTTGCGCATGGGCCTCCTTTTATATGCTCAAGGGGTCACCGACAGGTGGCAACGTAGTCAAGGGTAAAAATGGAAAAAGAATGCGGTTGGTACAGCTACTTGTACAGTGTATCATACCTAATCATGACGACAGGGGACAAAGGCATTAAATGCCCGTCTACGTCGCCTAAACAGTGCAAACAGGGACCGTCAGGGGCGCCACCGCTTGCCACGATGGCAATCTTGTCAGCGCCGCTTACCACCGCGCTCCGCTGGCCAAGACAGCTTTTGCCACGCTGCTACCGAAAGGTCCCATGGCGACACGTTGGTGGATGTCTTTGGAGCGGAGGAAAAGAGTGGTAGTCGCTCACGGCAAGCGCCTTTGCCGCGTTGTTGCCTTTGTCGCGTCCGGAAGCTTGTCGCCACGGGCCTTCCCGCAAGCTCCTCTTGCCGGGCCTTGTCTCCTAGGTGCCTTGGTTGGCCTTCCCGCAAGCTCCTCTTGCCGGGCCTTGTCTCTTTGGCTTAAATACTTTGTTCTTGAATGGCTCCAAAGGAACCACGGAGGACCTTGGCGGTCACTGGCAAGCCCTGCCGCTGGTGTCTGAATCGCCCGGCACGAAGTTCGGGATACTAGGGTACCCTACTCTAGTACACCGGCAGAGCCCCGGGCCTGGTCACACACGGTGCCGAAGCGCTGTTGGGCCAGGCCCAAAACAGGGCACGGGCACACGCGGCCTGTGTTACGCCGTAACTCACCCCGGACCCACCACGCCCTCCATGAACGGCACGCATCGAACGCGGCGTCGTGGGAGAGATCGTGGGTGAGATCGTGGGTGGTTTATTTATTCGGAAAAGCGGAACGTCCGCCCCCTCCCTCTTTATAAGCAGGGGAAACAGGGGCAGTCCGCCCACCTCGCCAGTTGCTGTCCAATCTCGAGAAACCTCCGCTGCTCCCCCCTTCTTCCCAAAGTTGAAAAGAGAGCAGCGCTCTGCCCCCCATCGCCACCAGCGCCACCAACGCCGTCGATTCTCCCCCACCACCTCCGCCATGGCTCCGAAAGCCGATAAGGGGAAGGTCGTGAAGTCGGCCGAGGCGCAGCAGCTTGCGGCGCTGCGAAAGGAGCGGGCCATCTCCCCCCCCCCCAGCTCGCCGCGAGGGAGCTGAGGGAGTACTACTACCTCTTCTGGTCGACGGAGACGCGAGCGCATCCGCGCACGAAGGTACTCCCAGCTGCTGCTTCGGAACTGGCTCCGAACGGGTATCCCTTCTTCGCGCTGTTCTTCTACTGCGGGCTCTACCCGCCCTTCTCTGAATTTTTCTGCGACATTATGAACACCTACGGGTTCCGCCTCCTTGATTTCACCCCCAATGTTGTTCTGACCATGGCAGTTTTCGCACATCTCTGCGAAAACTTTGTCGGAGTCCATCCAAACGTAGCTCTCTTCCGCCACTTCTTTATGCCTCGAGTTGAGAGAGGGGAGCCTCTTGCCGGAGGAATCGCTTGGATCTCGAGGATCGGCAAGAGGGAAGCTTATCTGGAGGGAGAGCTCCGCAGCAAGTGGGAGGAATGGAGGGCAGATTGGTGTTGGATTGTTGAGGAGAACCCGCAGCCCTTTACCGCCCAGCGCCAAACCCCAATAGTGCGCGGCAATGATTGGAGCAACGTGGCCCCTGAAGACGCTAGGTTGAAGATTGTCGTCACCGGATCTTGCGCCTCAGCTTGCTGGCTCACCGTGAGGCACCGCTGGCGTAGACTTTCTTCGCCACCAGACGCTTCCTGCGCAGGAGAGGAGGAGACCTGCCTGGGAGTTCCAGAACGCGGCGGATATCATGAGGTTGCGCCCGGGCCTTAACTTCAACTTCACCGTCTTGGAACTTGATGCGATGCTCTTGGAGCTGTTCAAGCCCGATCCTGATCATCCCGAGAAGTTCAGGTTGCCGAGGGGTGTCGTCCTGCTGTGCAACAATTCCTCGCTCGATCGCATCCGTGCAATGATGCCGCTGCGCGACTCGCATGGAATTGTCCCAACCTGGCAAGAGCCAGCGGATGACGTCGTGCGGCAGTTCTTCGACAGCCTGGAAGAAGTGCCGATCCGCCCCGATGAACAGAAGAGCCTCACCCGCGACACCACCGATGATGAGATGCAGCGCATCGCCACCAGGCTGGAAGAGGCGGCAGCAGCCGCTGCCGCGGGCGAGTTCAGATTCACCGTGGAGGAGGCAGAGGCAGCAGAGGCGGCAAGCCTTGTCGAGCGAAGGGAGTTTGCCGGCGAGGAGGAGCTTGCCGAGCCTGAAACCGAGTCGAGCGAGCCCGCCGAGGGCGCCTCCTCCCCACCTTCAAACAGCTTGTCGCGAGCGGAGCCCCCAGCTCCACCAAGAAGGCGTCTTCGCAAGGCCAGAGACGTAGCGGGGCGGCAGACGGGCAGACAGCAGCGGCAGCGCATGGCGCGCTCCACCGCGGCAAGCACTGCAGCGCGGCTGGAGCATCTCACGCCACAGAAGAATCGGAGCGGGTCCTCCTGCACCACCGCTTCTGCACCCGCCAAGCGGCCAAGGGAACCCACCCTTCCGCCTCGTCGCACCGGAGGCGAGCCAGAATTTGATCTCTCCGCGCTCAGCTCCGACGAGGAAGAAGAAGAGTAAGATTCCTTGCTATACTTGTATTTCTTCAATTCTGTTGCTTTGTCTTGTATCTGACTTGCTTCACTCTGAACTCATTTCCTTTTCAGGACGCTGGCCCAGAGAGCGTCGAAGAGAGCCAAGGTCCCGGTGATTGTCATCGAGGACGATCCTACCGCGGCAGCAGGAGGCGCACCCGAGACTACCTTGCCGGATGCGGCAACTCTTCCTCAAAGCAGCCCCCATCACAGCCCCCAGAGTAAGTATATGGTCTACTTCCTGCTGTTAGGCGTGCATGGGTGCTCTTTCTTTGCTGATATCTGATTGTTGGTTTTGTGTAGGAGCAGAGCAGCCCCACCAGGAGTGCCCTGAATCCGCTCCTGACGTGCCTTCTGCTTCGACTACACCGCCAAGGGAGGATTCCCCGGCAAGGGATCGTTCTCCAGCAAGGGAGGCTTCTCCGGCAAGGGAGGCTTCTCCGGCAAGGGACAGCACCAGCGACCCTCCGGTGGTTGGGGCCACGACTGCAGACCCTAGTGCAGGTACTCCCTTCGCTTGAAAATTTCCCTTGTGTTCTTCTTCTTCTGATCTTCTTTTTGAATATTTGCTTGACTGTTTTTTTCTTTTTCGGTCGTCAGATCCATCTGCCGCAGAGCCAATGGAGATCGAGGTCGCCGGCGAGGAGGACGCGCACGGCAATACTGACGATGCCGCCGCCATCGAATGGGAAGCCGGCGCTGACGAGCCTGCCGGCGAAGAGGCTGCCAAAGCTACCGCCGCAGAAGCTGGCGAGGAGTCCGGCGATCGCACTGACGGCCCTGGAGCCGCAGGAGCGCCAGGTGCTACACCGACCGCCGATCCCTCCGCCGCTGCCGCAGCGTCAGGCTCCGAAGAGCCCCAGCCCGGCGCCTACTTGAAGGCCGGCGATGGCGTCTTTATCAAGCTCCCCTGGGCGTCGAGCTCCAGGGCTCCGGTCGAAGGAGAGACCTTTGACGAAGAGATGCTCGCCTCTGCTGGGCTGACGCTGGTCGACGCGCCAAGCAGCAGCAGTGGCGAGTCTGAGGAGGAGGTGCTGCTGCGGAAGCTGTTGTCCCTCTACCGCGCCCGGCAAGCCAAGCTGGAATCCTGGGAGGCGCTTGTCGCGAAGGCGGGAGCAGACATCGAGAAGCGCGTGGAGGAGCTCCGGGGCCACAATCAGGAAGCTCTCCGGTCCTTGGCAGAGGAGCGGGAGCGACTCACCGAGGAGCGCAAAGCCTTCCTCCTCGAGAAGGCTGAAGCTGAGGAGCAACAGCGGCTTGCCGCCGAGAAGCTATCTGCGCAGGAAGGCGGGTTGGCGCAGAGGAAGGTCAATCTTGACAGCCACGAGGAGGATCTTGCCAGGCGCGAGCAGACATTTGGCGGGGCTCTCAAGGAAGCAAAAGATGCCGCCGCAGCTGCCGAGGCCGCCAAGAAGGAGCTGGAGACGAAGGTGATGCAGCTGGAGGCCAATCTGAAGGAGAGCGGCGAGGAGCTTGCTGCACTCAAGCATGAGCGCGAGAAGGACGCCTACACTCTTGGCGAGCTGTAGGGCCGGCTCGCCGAGAGGAGCAAGGAGCTCAGCGTCGCCAAGGACTCCAACGCATATCTCGAGTTGAAGCTGACCACCTTGACTCAGACGCTGGACGGCGCCAGGGAGCAGGAGGCGGCCTTGAAGGAGAAAATCAAGGCCGACAAGGCGCTGCTGGTGAGGGCTGCTGCCGCCCAGAACACCTTCAGGGAGAATGTGGAGAACTGGACCGAGGGCCTCGTGGATGTTGCTGCAGCCATCGACAGGGAGCTGGCGGAGCTGGGGATGGTGGATCTTGGATATTCCTCTGACGAGCACCTCCAACCCAGCGCCAAGCTCAGCTTGTTCTTCAAAGGCGTGGTGACGGCCCTCCAGCGACTCCGGGAAGAGATCCCAAAGCAGCTGGCCGAGGAATCGCGCCAGATCTGCGCGGGAGCTCTCCAAAAGGTGCTGATGAAGGTGGCCTTCCGCAATCCAGGCCTCAACCTCACCAACGTCCTCAAGTCCTTGCCGCCGGATGCTGATGTGGAGGCGCTCAAGACCCTTGTCGCACCCATTGTGGACAGGGTGAGCGGGATCAAGAGGGTTGATGGCGACCGCGTAGATTAGGCCGCCCGTTTTTTTCCTTGTCGATGCTGATCATGTCATGAGAACAATCCATTAGAGCTGCGACAAGCTATCTTGTAATATAACTCTATTTCGGGTAGAGATTGCTATGTTATTTCCTTTACTTGATTCCTTCCTTTGTATGTTTTTGCCCTACGCTTTTAGGGAACTTGCCGGGCGAGCACCTTAGTCATGAAGCGCTGAGTGCGGAGACGTCGGAGCCTCTTGGCGGTGCCGCCTCCGACAAGCAACCTTGTCGCAACTAGTCGCAGCTCACTTAAGTTGTTGAGCGGACTCGAAACAAAGTAAGGGCGCAACTAGCTACGAGTTGGTTCCTCCGCGCACAGGTTTTCCATACAAAGTACGGTCGTTCGAGGAAGATAACTTAAAAATTTAAAAGCTGATTGCTCAAATTTTAGCAACTTAGCTTTTCTGTCGTTTGCTTCCCGGTAAGGCGAAACCTCCTCGAGCGACGCTTGGTCCACACCGTTATCTTCTCCTTTTCCCCCGGCAAACTTGTGTGCGAGGGAACCTTCTTTTCTTTGAGAAAGAGAAAGAAGAGAAAATAAAGATATGCGGCCTTACGGCTCGTTATTGCTTACCGGGGTAGGTGCTGCACAAAGTGTCAGATAACGCATGCAATAAAAAGAGTATAAAGCATGAAATTGACAAGATGTGCGGAGCACATGAGCTTTACTTATGCACGGGTCTGCTGCTCGCTTTGTACAAAGGATTACATGCAACATCGGCAAGACTTGTACAAAAGGTGGTTGCCAAACAGGTTCCGCAACCGCGCCTCACGGGTAAAACTTACGAAGATGCTCAATGTTCCAGAGTTGCTCACCGGAATGCCATCTTCGGTCTCAAGGCGGACAGCGCCAGGCCTAGTGACTCGTTTCACCCGGTAAGGGCCTTCCCAATTCGACGTCAACTTGTTGGAATTCTTGGCGGACTGAACGCGCCGAAGAACAAGGTCGCCTTCCTCGAGACTTCTGGCACTAACTTTGCTGCTATGTTGGCGACGCAAAGCTTGCTGGTATCGAGCAGCTCGTACAGCGGCCTGAAGACGGTCCTCCTCAAGGAGCAGTGCGTCATCTTATCGCAGCTGCTCTTGCTCAAGCTCATCATAAGCGAGCACTCGAGGTGACCCGTATACGAGTTCCGTGGGGAGAACTGCCTCTGCTCCATAGATTAGAGCGAAAGGTGTCTGGCCAGTGGCTCGATTTGGTGTCGTCCTGATCGACCAAAGAACCACCGGCAGCTCCTCAATCCAGTTTCTTCCGCACTTGTGCAGCCTGTCGAAAGTTCTGGTCTTGAGCCCGCGCAGCACTTCGGCATTTGCCCTCTCAGCAGCTTGACCGTTACTTCTCGGATGAGCAACAAAAGCGAAGCAGACCTTGGCACCAAGATCTTGGACGTACTGCATGAAGGTGCGGCTCGTAAATTGCGTGCCGTTGTCGGTGATGATCCTGTTAGGGATTCCGAAACGGCAGTCAATCGACCAAGAACTTGATCACGACCGTCTGTCACCTTCCTCATCGCTTCCACTTCCGCCACTTTGTGAACTTGTCGATTGCAACGCATAAGTACTCAAAGCCCCGACAGCTCGGGAAAGGGGCCGAGGATGTCGAGCCCCGCACCGAAAATGGCCAGGATAAAGGGATCGCCCGGAGAGCTTGAGCTGGCTGGTGTATCTGCTTGGAATGGAACTGGCACGCTTCACACTTGGTTACTTGTGCAGTTGCAGCCTGGAGGGCTGTCGGCCAAAAGAAACCTTGCCGAAAAGCTTTACCGGCAAGTGCTCTGGCGCCAATGTGGTGACCACATATGCCTCCATGTATCTCTCGCCAACAGCTTCATCCATCTTCCCGTGAACACACTTCAATTTCACACCGTTGAGCCTTCTTCATGCATAAAGTGTTGTCAACAAACTGGTACATACTTGACCGCCGGGCTACTCTTTCCGCTTCTTCTTGCTCTTCGGAAGTTCTCCGTCTCAAGGAAATGGACAATCTGTTGTGCCCATGCCGGAGCTTGCGGCTCGACAACAAGGACAAAAGGCACATCTGCTGCTGCGGAACATCCGCTTCTACGGCAAGAACGTGCGGCTCAGCGAGCTTGACGCCCCGCAAGCTTGCGGAGCAAAACTTGTCGGGGCGTGCGCTTCAACGAAACAAACCCTAGGGCTTGTCGAGCGCGCATCGCTCCTCAAAGAATCTTGGTGTTGACCTTGGAGACCTTCTTGGCGGCGGCTTGAGGGAGCTCGGCCGAAAATAGTCACCAAATCAACTTCCTCTTTACTGTTCGGTCCAGCTTGATGGCGCTTATCGGTTGAGTCAGCTTGAGCACAAAATCCCTAGTTCCACGGTAACTTAAGCGGCGCACTTCGACAGCCATCGGCAATATCGTTCGAGCTCTTGGAACATGTTCCATCCGTAGGCCGTCAAAGTGGTCTTCTAGCTTTCTCACTTCATCAACGTAAGCTTCCATCAACGGACTCTGATAACTCTTGTTCACTTGGCGGATGACAAGCTGTGAGTCACCCCGATAATGAGCTTCTTGATCCCAAGGTCTCTCATGATCTCGAGACCGGCAAGCAAACCTTCATACTCTGCAGTATTGTTTGTTGCTTGCTCCTTGGGAAAGTGCATCTGGACTAAGTACTTGAGGTGCTCTCCGGTTGGTGCAACAAGTAGCACGCCCGCACCGGCGCCTTGCAGCGAGAAGGCACCGTCAAAGTACATCAGCCACTCTTTGCTTGCTTCTTTGACGGGGATGCTCGTTTCTGGAATTTCTTCATCTTGTGTTGGCGTCCATTCTGCTATGAACTCCGCCAATGCTCTGCTTTGGATAGTTGAAGTGCTTTCAAAATTGAGGCCAAAGCTTGACAGTTCTAGTGCCCACTCAACGATCCTGCCTGTTGCTTCTGGATTTTGCAGTATCCTCTTCAGTGGAAAGCGAGTGACGACTGTGATCTCATGTGCTTGGAAGTAATGGCGCAGCTTTCTTGAGGCCATGAGGAGGCCGAAAAGCAATTTCTGCACGCCAGAGTACCTTGACCTAGCCCCCTGCAGAAGGGAACTGACAAAGTAAACTGGGCGCTGCACCATTCTTTTCTGCATTTTCTCACACGCCTGCGCCGACCCACCCTTGTCGGGACCAGAGCTTGTCGGTGAAGTCCCTTGCTTGTCGCTGGATGTATCTGCCGTGGTTGCCGGCTCATCATCCGCCTCCCTCTCCGCCACTAACGCAGCACTAACCACTTGATTGGTTGCCGCTATATATAGCAGCAACTTCTCTTGTGGCCTAGGTGCGACAAGTGTTGGAGTGGAGGACAGGTATCTCTTTAAGTCCTGCAGCGCAGCCTCCGCTTCGGGAGTCCATTTCATTGGACCTGCCTTTTTCAAAATTTTGAAAAATGGCAGGGCGCGCTCAGCAGACCTAGAGATAAACCTGTTGAGAGCAGCTACGCAACCGGCAAGTCTTCGTACATCCTTGACGCGCCTTGGTGCTTCAATCTGTTCAATGGCCTTGATCTTGTCGGGATTGACTTCAATTCCCCGCTGAGACATGAAGATCCCGAGAAGCTTGCCGGAGGGAACTCCAAACACGCACTTCTCGGGGTTGAGCTTGAGGTTGATGTTGCGCAGATTTGCAAAGGTTTCGTCTAAATCTTGAATCAGAGTAGCCTTGTCCTTGCTCTTGACCACTATATCATCCATGTAGGCTTCCACATTTCTGTGTATTTGTGGCTCAAAAGCGTCATGGACTACTCTTGCAAATGTTGAACCTGCATTCTTTAACCCGAAAGGCATCCGTATGAAACAGTATGTGCCACATGGGGTGATGAATGCGGTTTTCTCCTCATCCTCTTCTGCCATGAAGATCTGATGGTACCCTGAGTATGCATCAAGAAACGAAAGCAAATCACATCCGGCCGTGGAGTCAACAATCTGGTCGATGCACGGCAAGGGAAATGGGTCTTTGGGACAAGCTTTATTAACATCGGTAAAGTCGATACAAAGTCTCCATTTCCGCTTGCCTTCGTGCGACTACAGGATTGGCCAACCACGAGGATGGAGCACTCCTCCGACAAGGTCTGCTGCTTCCAATTTCTTGATTTCTTCGCAATGAATTCTTGGCGCTCCACCGCTCGCTTCGACTTTCGCTTGACGGGCCGCGCGCGAGGACAGACAGCTAGGTGGTGCTCAATTACTTTCACAGGAACACGGGGATGTCGGACGGTTGCCATGCAAACACGCCGACGTTACGCCCAGAGAAAGCAACGAGCGCCGCTTCCTATTTAGGGTCGAGAGTGGCACTGATGGTGAAGGTACCACCAGTGCCGTCCTCCTTGGCGGACACCTTCTTGGTCTCTGGTGGAGCTGCCATCGCCTTCTTACACTTGCCGGTGGAGCTCGATGGTGCGTCCTCGACGGTAGCGCAGCACTCCGAGGAGGTGCGCTTGCTGGAGTGGGCATCAGAACTCTTGCCGGACTTGGTCTTCTTCTTCGCCCCGGGAGCTTCAGCGGCAAGTGACTTGCGATCTGCTGCGGCTGCTGCTTCCCGGTAGATCTTGTCGGCGCAGATAAGAGCATCCTTCTTGTCGCCAGGGACAGAGATGATGCTTATCGGGCCTGGCATCTTCAGCATGTTGTATGCATAGTGAGAGGCCGCCATGAATTTGGCGAGTGCTGGACGGCCAAGTATCCCATTGTAAGGCAATGGAAAATCAGCAACGTCAAAAGTGACCCTCTCAGTCCTGAAGTTCAGCTCGCTGCCAAATGTTACCGGCAACGTGATCTTTCCCTTCGGCTTGCTCCTTCCCGGATTGATCCCTTGGAATGTGCCGGTCTCTTCGAGCTCGCTGTCAGGGATTTGGAGTTTCTGGAGTACCGCGGAGGAGATCAGGTTCAAGCCGGCTCCGCCGTCAACTAGCATCTTAGTGACCTTGAGGTTGCGGATAGTTGGTGAAACCAACATCGGCAAGCACCCGACCGCAGTTATGCGATCAGGGTGGTCCTCAATATCAAAGATGATAGGCGTGCTGAACCATTTCAGAGGCTTGCGTGACTCGACGGATGGTTCTGCCGCATTGACTTCCCGCATCCATTGCTTGAGTTGGCGGTGTGAAGTATGCAGAGAAGCACCGCCGTCAATGCACAAGACCTCTGTGGCTTTCTGGAACTCCTGCTCATCGGTCTCGTCATCATCCATGTCTTCATCCTCGTCGTCATCTTCATCCTTGTCGCGGCCGCGGGGAGGTCTGTCTCCTTGCCGCTGCTTGGCCTTGCCACAAGGCGTCCTCCCGGCCGGGCGCTTCTTGCTAGCTCCTCCAAAGACCTTCCTGGGCCTTCTCCTTGTCGCGCCGCTTCGATTCAGCCTTCATTGCTCGACAAGCTGCTCGACCTTCTTGTAGCTCTGGAGGTCATGGCCCTTGGTGCGGTGGATCTTACAGTACTGCTTGTTGGAGCCGTCCTGCTTGTCGGCGACCGCCACAGCCTGGCAGTTGGTGCCCGCGGCAACCTCCTTGCCGGAGCTACCAACTTTGGTTTTCTTGGCGCTACCTCCGTTGCTGGACTGCTCGACAACTAGCACATCTTTGCCTTTCTTCTTTCTGTTGTTCCGCCGCCGGCTTTTCTTTGCCGGTGCAGCCTCCTCACTATCAGATCCTCCTTCTTCTACATTCTCTCCGGGGAGTCTCCTCCCTTCCTCAGCACGTGCACACTTGTCGGCCAGGGCATACAGCTCACTGACGTCTCTGATCTTGCACATCGCCATCTCCTCGCGCATCCTACGGTTCCGCACGTTCTGATGGAACGCGCTGATTACCGCGGCAGGGTGGACATCTGGGATGTTGTGCTGTACACGGCTGAATCTTTGAATGTACTTGCGCAGGGACTCTCCTTCCTTCTGGGCGAGCAGATGAAGGTCGCTCTCTTGGCCATGAGGTTTGTGGCCGCCTGTGAAGGCGCCGACAAACTGATGGCATAGATCTACCCAAGAGGATATGGAGTTGTCCGACAAGTGCATGAGCCAAGATCTGACATTGGGCTTGAGCACCAACGGGAAGTAGTTGGCCAGGATCTTGTCGTCCCGTCCCCCGGCAGCTTGCACCGCGATGGTGTAGATGCTGAGGAACTCCGATGGATGCGTCTTGCCGTCGTACTTCTCTGGCACGTATGGCTTGAAATTCTTCTTGCTGGGCCACTGGACTTGCCGCAGCTCACGAGTGAACGCAGGGCAACCTATCGCATACGGCAAGTCGCCTGGTTCCCCTGGCGCATGCATGTCGACAGAGGGCCCAGCGCGCTGGTTGGATTGACGCCGCCCTTCTCTTCGGCGCTCGATGCGAGTTCGAGCGTCTTCTTGCTGTCGTTCGTGAAGAACTTGGCGCTGATCGCGGCGAGCTCGTGGATCTGATGACGCGGTGGAGTCGCTGTCGAGGTGGATCCGACGAGTTGGCGATCTTTGGGGTGGAGAGTGCATGGTAGTTGCACCCCCACCGGTTTCGTCGCCACCGGCTCGTGCTTGGCGGTCCTGCCGCGGCAGCGATGTACTCGGCTGCCGCGGAGTGTCGCTGTTGGCAAAGCCGATGAGACTCTGGATGGTGGCCCTCCATTCGTCGACCTTGTCGGCTGTTGGAGGGTAGTCTAGGAGCAGTTGAGCTCTCGCCAAAGCTTCTGCTGGAGTGGTGGGTGGCAGTGGCGAACGATGCGAGGAGCGGGATATGCTCGGACTTCTAACTATGTTAGAAGGAGCAGTATCCCGTCCAGGCGACCGTGCCTCACTCGTGCCAGCATGTTGGCGTGCACGCTGGTCTTGAGGACCCCGAGATCCACCAGCTCGATCTTGGTCCAACGAACGTATGGTACTGTGAATACCATGACGCTGTCGGTCCCGCGCCTCCTGAGATGGACGCGGTGCATGTACGGACGCCGAGGTCTGCGCGGCCTTGTCCTTGGACTTGGCAGCATTGGGGGCTCCCTCGTCGACGCCCGTTCTTCTGCCGGAGTCTACCCCACCACCCATTTGCTCTGGTGGTGGTGGGTTCGACGCGGACGGATCCGCTGCCGCCGAAGCCTTCTTCTTCGGTGGCATGTCGATGAAGATGATGAAGATGCAGCTCGTGTGAACGCCGGACCAGGTTCACACAATCTCGACGCCCCCTACCTGGCGCGCCAAAGATGTCGGGGAGGCTGATCTGACCCACGAACACCTATGGGACCGGCGGACTGAGCCCCTTTTGGTTCGGCGGGGGGCAGAGGTCGCACGAAGAGCAGATCGAGGCGATGCACACGAGCAGTTTACCCAGCTTCGGAGCTATCCGGAGAAATAACACTCCTACTGCTGCATGTTTGGGTGTATTGAGTTCTTGCTTGAGAGAGCTAAGTGTTTTCTGGCTTCGAGCCTTTCGAACCTCTCTCTACGTTGCGCATGGGCCTCCTTTTATATGCTCAAGGGGTCACCGACAGGTGGCAACGCAGTCAAGGGTAAAAATGGAAAAAGAATGCGGTTGGTACAGCTACTTGTACAGTGTATCATACCTAATCCCGACGGCAGGGGACAAAGGCATTAAATGCCCGCTCACGCCGCCTAAACAAGGCAAACAGGACCGTCGGGTGCCACCGCTTGCCACGATGGCAATCTTGTCAGCGCCGCTTACCACAAGCTCCGTTGGCGCCTGACAGCCCTTGCCACGCTGCGTGCAGAAAGGTCCCATGGCGACATCGTTGGTGGATGTCTTTGAGCGGAGGAAAAGAGTGGTAGTCTGCCGCGGTAAGCGCCTTGCCGCGGTTGTTGCCTTGTCGCGTCCGGAAGCTTGTCGCTCACCGGGCCTTCCCGGCAAGCTCCTCTTGCCGGGGCCTTGTCTCCTAGGTGCCTTGGCTGGCCTTCCCGGCAAGCTCCTCTTACCGGGGCCTTGTCTCTTTGGCTTAAATACTTTGTTCTTGAATGGCTCCAAAGGAACCACGGAGGACCTTGGCGGTCACCTGGCAAGCCCTGCCGCGAGGTGCTGCAACTTCCCGTGCACGAGTTCGGGATACTAGGGTACCCCTACTCTAGTACACCGACAGAAAAGCATTTCAAATGAACTCAGAAAAGGTTGAAAGTTGGCATGGTATCATAATTTTACCCACATAGCATGTGCAAAATAGTAGAGAGGGTTACGGCAAAAACTGGATGCACTTCGTGTACAAAATGGACAATCTCTTTTGAAGTATCAGGGTTTCAGACGAAAACTCGTCTGTTACAAAGGCATTTCATTTTTTAAATAACCTAAGCATTACCAAAATGAATATAATGATAAAACACACTAATATTAAACATAAGAAAAAAGAATCACTGAAAAATCTTTTTTCAAAGTTAAGTTATTCACAAACTAGTGATTCACACAATTTTCAAATAATTCAAAATTTAAACTATTAAAATTTGAAAACTACCGGCACTAACAGAAAGTTTGTAATCTTTTGTACCTAAAGAAAAAAATATTCACAAAGAAACTCTAAATACAGCAAAAAACAACTCAAAAATAAATAAAACAAAAATAAATAAAGCAAAAAAAATTAAGAAAATAAAAAAGCCCGCCTACTGGGCCAAAGCGGCCTGCATACGACTAGAAACACAACCTTTTATTGGGCCAGGATGCAGGCCCAAAAGGCCCGAGAGGCCTGGCTGGCAGCACAGCAGGTGTAGGCCCAGTAGGCCTGCTTAGGAGAAGAGCTCGAGAGAGCTACCGCACTGGGGCTTATAAACCAGTGCGGTCGCCGGTCGCCCCTCGACTAGCGAGGTGGGACTAAACTTGCCGCACCGCATTGCGCCAGCGCACCCCCTTTAGTGCCGGGTGGTGGCTGCAACCGGTACTAAAGAGGGGGGTCTTTAGTACCGGTTGGTGCCACCACCCGGTACTAAAGGGGGTGCTCTTCCCGCTGCTTGGCCTGGCCAAAACATACCTTTAGTACCGGTTGGTGGCTCCAACCGGTACTAAAGGTCCATCCTA
The DNA here is from genome assembly GCA_021605205.1 of Aegilops longissima. Classification (NCBI taxonomy): domain Eukaryota; kingdom Viridiplantae; phylum Streptophyta; class Magnoliopsida; order Poales; family Poaceae; genus Aegilops; species Aegilops longissima. The sequence goes on along the minus strand of CM038681.1, from coordinate 53,841,703 downwards.
TATATACAACACTTGAAAAAAGTTCAGTTTCCCTCTCTGTTTCTTCTCTCCGTCGACGACACGCGCCGCCTGCACCGATCGACGCCGTCGCCGCCTCGGCCGTCCCGCCCTCGTTGCCGCCCGTCGGCGTCGCCGCCTGACCGCCCCGTCCCCTCGTCCCCGCCTGGCCGTCCTCGTCCCGTCGACCCGTCGCTGTGCCCGCTTCGCCGCCGCGCTTCCCGTCCCATCGCCCGTCGTCGCCGTCCCGTCCTGTCGCCCGTCGTCGCCGTCCCGTCCGTCGCCCCATCGCCGCCGCCCGTCCTGTCGCCCGTCGCTATCGCCGCCCGTCGCCTCGCCGATGAGCTCACCCCGGCCGCCATGTCCACACACACACACACACTACACACTACACCACACACATTTGTTTGTTTGTTATAAATTTTAGTTATAGAATTTTTTTCTGTTTTTTAGTTATAGAAATGTTAGAAATTATTCTGTTTTTTAGTTATAGAAATATTAGAAATGTTAGTTATATAGAAATGTTATAAATTTATTCTGTTTTTCAGTTATAGAAATGTTAGCAATTTTTCTGTTTTTAGTTATATAAATATTAAAAATGTTATAGAAATGTTAGTTATATAATCAGAAATGTTAGAAATTTTAGAATTAGTTTTAGTTAGATGAACTAGATTAATGTCAAATTGTTAGAATGTGCATATATATAGAATTTTAGTTATCATAATCCAATCATTAAAAAATGTTACTTTTTGCGGGCATATAGTATTTGTTCTCGACGATATGTCCGGCCCACATCCTCGCCGTCGACTCGTTCACGACGTCCTGCTTCAGAGGACCCATGTCCGGGACTGGGCTCCGCCGGGCTGGCACTGGGAGGTGCTACCTGGAGGGGCGCGCCGCTTGGTGAGGAACCCGGCCTCGGGTCCCGTCGTCGACCCTGATCTCCTTTGGTGGCGTTCGCGTGGGCCACATTCGGTGCAGAGGGAGCCGGCACCGCTGGAGGTGGTGCATCGCCGTGTCAGGGAGGAAGACGAGTACGTCCATCGCTACATGGCTGCTATGGACGTCAGGTTAATCAATACTTGGCAGGTTCTTTGGGCAGATGGCCGGAGATATGATCGTGTGATGGTTCCTTTGCTTTGGGTGTCCACCGCCCGCGCCCCAGGAACCGCGAGTGGCCTAGATTCTTCTGTAGTACTCGATCTTTATTAGGTACCTAGCCAGTGATGTATTCGATATATAATATTCGAGACGATGTATTCGAGATTATATATATTATTCAAGACGATGATGTATTCGAGATTATATATTAATCCAGACGATGCATATATTATGTACTATATATATGATTCAGTTTTTCCTTATTGATTGCATCCATGCATTGTAATTTGAATACTAAATTGTTTTATATTTCTTCTGTATTAGTTAAGTAAAAGCTATGGCGGACAATACCGGAAGAGAGAGAGAAGAGGAATTGTTCGACATCATACGCATCCCTCACAGGCTAGATGATCTGAATGAAGCAGATGACGGCTGCCAATATTTGAACAATACCGGAGAGGGTGATGAAAAGATATTCGATCTCGACAACCGTTCTGATGAAGTCATGAACTATGATTATGATTATGATGACATAGACAATGTTTATGATGACATAGACAATGCTGATCTTCAAATAACAAAGACTACCGGTGAGGTATATTTATACATGCAGGCATCATGGTGATCATCACATGTTTTTTTATTTGAAGATATATTAACGAATCGATCTTTCTTCTTTCAGCCCTCCGGATCGAGCAAATCTGCTTCTACAGACAGCAGGACAAAGCTGATACGTCTCCAACGTATCTATAATTTTTGATTGTTCCATGCTATTATATTACCCCTTTTGGATGTTTATGGGCTTTATTTTACACATTTATATCATTTTTGGGACTAACCTACTAAACGAAGGCCTAGGCCATATTGCTGTTTTTTGCCTATTTCAGTATTTCAAAGAAAAGGAATATCAAATGGAGTCCAAACGCAATGAAACCTTCGGGAGCGTGATTTTTGGAACAAACGTGATCCAGAGGACTTGGAGTGCAAGTCAAGAAGCAGCCGAGGCCTCCACGAGATAGGAGGGCGCCCCCCCCCTATAGGGCGCGCCCGCCTGTCTCGTGGGCCCCTCGGGCGGCCACCGACGTACTTCTTCTTCCTATATATACCTACGTACCCCGAAAACATCTAGGGGCACCATGAAACACAATTTCCACCGCCGTAACCTTTTGTATCCGCGAGATCCCATCTTGGAGCCTTCGCCGACACTTTGCCGTAGGGGGAATCGACCACGGAGGACTTCTACATCAACACCATAGCCCCTCCGATGAGTCGTGAGTAGTTTACCACAGACCTACGGGTCCATAGTTATTAGCTAGATGGCTTCTTCTCTCTTTTTGGATCTCAATACAATGTTCTCCACCTCTCTTGTGGAGATCTATTCGATGTAAACTCTTTTTGCGGTGTGTTTGTCGAGATCCGATGAATTGTGGGTTTATGATCAAGTTTATCTATGAATAATATTTGAATCTTCTCTGAATTCTTTTATGTATGATTAAGTTATCTTTGCAAGTCTCTTCGAATTATCAGTTTGGTTTGGCCTACTAGATTGGTCTTTCTTGCCATGGGAGAAGTGCTTAGCTTTAGGTTCAATCTTGCGGTGTCCTTACCCAGTGACAGAAAGGGTTGCAAGGCACATATTGTATTGTTGCCATCGAGGATAACAAGATGGGGTTTATATCATATTGCATGAGTTTATCCCTACACATCATGTCATCTTGCTTAATGCATTACTCTGTTCTTATGAACTTAATACTCTAGATGCAGGCAGGAGTCGGTCGATGTGTGGAGTAATAGTAGTAGATGCAGGCAGGAGTCGGTCTACTTGTTATGGACATGATGCCTATATACATGATCATGCCTAGATAATCTCATAACTATGCGCTTTTCTATCAATTGCTCGATAGTAATTTGTTCACCCACCGTAGTACTTATGGTATCTTGAGAGAAGCCACTGGTGAAACCTATGGCCCCCGGGTCTATCTCTTATCATATTTGCTTTCAATCTACTTTTACTTGCATCTTTACTTTTTGCATCTATATAATAAAATACCAAAAATATATTTATCTTATCATACTATCTTTATTAGATCTCACTTTCGCAAGTGGCCATGAAGGGATTGACAACCCCTTTATTGCGTTGGTTGCGAGTTCTCAGTTTGTTTGTGTAGGTGCGTGGGACTTTTGAGAAGCCTCCTACTGGATTGATACCTTGGTTCTCAAAACTGAGGGAAATACTTACGCTACACTTGCTGCATCACCCTCTCCTCTTCGAGGAAAACCAATGCAAGCTCAAGACGTAGCAAGAAGGATTTCTGGCGCCGTTGCCGGGGAGGTCTTCGCTCAAGTCAAGACATACCAAGTACCCATCACAAACCCATCTCCCTCGCATTTACATTATTTTCCATTTGCCTCTCGTTTTCCTCTCCCCCACTTCACCCTTGCCGTTTTTTTTTGCCCTCTCTTTCCCAGTCTCCTCCTCTCTTTTTGCTTGCCGTTTTTCTGTTTGCTTGTGTGTTGGATTACTTGTTGCCATGGCGCAAGATAATACCAAATTGTGTGACTTCTCGAATACCAATAATAATGATTTCCTTAGTACTCCGATTGCTCCTCTTAATGATGTTGAGTCTTGTGAAATCAATACCGCTTTGCTGAATCTTGTTATGAAAGATCAATTCGCCGGCCTTCCTAATGAAGATGCCGCTACTCATCTAAACAACTTTGTTGATTTGTGTGATATGCAAAAGAAGAAAGATACGGATAACAATATTGTCAAATTGAAGTTATTTCCGTTTTCACTTAGAGATCGTGCTAAAGTTTGGTTTTCGTCTTTGCCTAAGAATAGTATTGATTCTTGGAACAAGTGCAAAGATGCTTTTATCTCTAAGTATTTTCCTCCCGCTAAGATCATCACTCTTAGGAACGATATTATGAATTTTAAACAACTTGATCATGAGCATGTTGCCCAATCTTGGGAAAGAATGAAATTGATGTATCGAATTGCCCTACTCATGGTTTGAATTTATGGATGATCATACAAATTTTTATGCGGTTTGAACTTTGCTTCTAGAAATCTCTTAGATTCGGCATGGAGGCACCTTTATGGAAATCACATTAGGAGATGCTACAAAACTTCTTGATAATATTATGGCTAATTATTCTCAATGGCACACCGAAAGATCTTCTAGTAAAAAAGTGCATGCTATAGAAGAAATCAATGTTTTGAGTGGAAAGATGGATGAACTTATGAAGATGTTTGCTACTAAAAATATTCCTCTTGATCCCAATGATATGCCTTTGTCTTCCTTGATTGAGAATAATAACGAATCTATGGATGTGAATTTTGTTGGTAGGAATAGTTTTGGAAATAATGCTTATAGAGGGAATTTTAGTGCTAGACCGTTCCCTAGTAATCCCTCTAACAATTATGGAAATTCCTACAATAATTCTTATGGTAATTTTAATAAGATGCCCTCTGATTTTGAGAATAGTGTGAAAGAATTTATGATTTCTCAAAAGAATTTTAATGCTTTGCTTGAAGAAAAATTGCTCAAAGTTGATGATTTGGCTAGGAACGTTGATAGACTTTCGCTTGATGTTGATTCTCTTAAAATTAGATCTTCCCCTCCTAAGCATGATATCAATGAGTCTCTCAAAGTAATGAGAATTTCCATTGACGAGTGCAAGGAAAGAACTGCTAGATTGCGTGCTAAAAAGGAAAGCTTTATAAAGGCGTGTTCTTCTAGTTTACATGAAAATAATGATGAGGATCTTAAAGTTATTGATGCGTCTCCGGTTAGATCTATGTTTTGCAATATGAATTTTGATGATTATGGGACTGATGATGAATCAAATTTGCCTAGAAGGCGTCCCAAGAATTCGGAGTCTTTAGATCTTAATGTTAAATTTGGTAAAAGTGAGATTGGAGAATCCTCAACTTCTAATAATGTTGAACATACTATCTCGGATTTCAAGGAATTTGATTATGATAATTTCTCTATAAATGGTTGTATTTCCTTGTTGCAATCCGTTGTTAATTCTCCTCATGCTTATAGTCAAAACAAAGCTTTTACCAAACATATTGTTGATGCCTTGATGCAATCCTATGATGAAAAACTTAATTTGGAAGTTTCTATACCTACAAAACTTAATGATGAGTGGGAACCTACTATAAAAATTAGAATTAAAGATTATGAGTGTTTTGCTTTGTGTGATTTGGGTGCTAGTGTTTCCACAACTCCAAAAACTTTATGTGATATTCTAGGTTTCCATGATATTGATGATTGTTCTTTAAATTTGCACCTTGCGGATTCCACCATTAAAAAGCCTATGAGAAGGATCAATGATGTTCTTATTGCTGCAAATATAATTTGGTGCCCGTAGATTTTATCGTTCTAGATATAGATTGCAATCTTTCTTGCCCTATTATTCTTGGTAGACCTTTCCTCAGAACGATTGGTGCGATTATTGATATGAAGGAAGGGAATATTAGATTCCAATTTCCATTAAAGAAAGGCATGGAGCACTTTCCAAGAAAGAAAGTCAAATTACCTTATGAATCTATCATGCGTGCTACTTATGAGTTTAGTGCCAAAGATGGCACTCGTTAGATCTATTCTTGCTTTTATGCCTAGCTAGGGGCGTTAAACGATATCGCTAGTTGGGAGGCAACCCAATTTTATTTTTAGTTTTAGTTTTTGTTTCTGTTTAGGAATAAATAATCCATCTACCTTCTGTTTAGATGTGGTTTTATCTTTTAATTAGTGTTTGTGCCAAGTTAAACCTATAGGATCTTCTTGGATGATAGTTATTTGATCTTGCTGTAATTTCCAGAAACTTTCAGTTCACGTAAACAATTGTTAAAAATCACCAGAACGTGATAAAATAGTGATTCCAATTGCTGCTGATCAATAGACAAATTTCCTAGGTCGTCCTATTTTGGCTGAATTGTTTGAGGTCCCGAAGTTTGCGTTAGTTACAGATTACTTCAGACTGTTCTGTTTTTGACAGATTCTGTTTTTCGTGTGTTGTTTGCTTATTTTGATGAATATATGGCCAATAAAATAGTTTATAATCCATAGAGAAGTTGGAATAAAATAGGTTTAACCCCAAAATAAATAAAGAATGAGTTAATTACAATACCTTATGTGGTGGTTTTGTTTTCTTTCACTAACTGAGCTTACGAGATTTCTGTTGAGTTTTGTGTTGTGAAGTTTTCAAGTTTTGGGTAAAGCGTTTATGGACTATGGAATAAAGGGTGGCAAGAGCCTAAGTTTGGGGATGCCCAAGGCACCCCAAGATATTCAAGAATAGCCAAAAGCCTAAGCTTGGGGATGCCCCGGGAAGGCATCCCTCTTTAAATCTTCGTCCATTGGTAACTTTACTTGGAGCTATATTTTTATTCGCCACATGATATGTGTTTTGCTTGGAGCGTCGTGTATTATATTAGTATTTGCTTTTTAGTTTACCACAATCATCCTTGCTGTACACACCTTTTGGGAGAAGCCTGTTTGATTAGAATTTGCTAGAATACTCTATGTGCTTCACTTATATCTTTTGAGCTTGATAGTTTTTGCCCTAGTGCTTCACTTATATTTTTTAGAGCACGGTGGTGTCTTAATTTTGAAGAAATTGTTAGTCTCTCATGATTCACTTATATAATTTTGAGAGTCTTTTAGGACATCATGGTATTTGCTATGGTCATAAAGTTGGTCCTAGAATGATGAGCATCCAAGTTGGGTATAATAAAAACTATCATAGGAAGTGAATTGGATGCTATGATCAATTTGATGCTTGATAATTGTTTTGAGATATGGAGGTAGTGATATTAAAGTCATGCTTAGTTGGGTGATTATGAATTTAAAGAATGCTTGTGTTGAAGTTAGCAAATCCTGTAGCATGCACGTATGATTAAAGTTGTGTAAAAAAATTTGAAACATGAAGTGTACCTGGCTTGTGCATCCTTATGAGTGGCGGTCGGGGACGAGCGATGGTCTTTTCCTACCAATATATCCCCCAAGGAGCATGCGCATAGTACTTGATTTTTGATGACTTCTAAATTTTTGCAATAAGTATATGAGTTCTTTTGACTAATGTTGAGTCCATGGATTATACGCACTTTTATCTTTCCGCCATTGCTAGCCTCTTCGGTACCGTGCATTGCCGTTTCTCACCTTGAGAGTTGGTGCAAACTTCGTCGGTGCATCCAAACCCCGTGATACACTACGCTCTATCACACATAAACCTCCTTATATCTTCCTCAAAACAGCCACCATACCTACCTATTATGGCATTTCCATATCCATTCCGAGATATATTGCCATGCAACTTTCCACCGTTCCGTTCTTCATCATCATGACATACTTTACTTTTTTCATATTGCCATTGCATGATCCTGTAGTTGACATCGTATTTGTGGCAAAGCCACCATGCATTATTTTTCATACATGTCACTCTTGATTCATTGCATCATCCCGGTACACCACCGGAGGCATTCATATAGAGTCATATCTTGTTCTAGTTTTGAGTTGTAATTCTTGAGTTGTAAATCCATAAAAGTGTGATGATCTTCATTATTAGAGCATTGCCCTAGTGAGGAAAGGATGATGAATGCTATGATTCCCCCACAAGTCGGGATGAGACTTCGGACTTTAAAAAGAAAAAGGAAAAAAGAAAAAAAAGAAAAGAAAAAAAAGAAAAGAGAAAAAAAGAGAGAGAAAAAAAGAAAGAAGAAAATAAAAATGAGAGAAAAAGAGAGAAGGGACAATGCTACTATCTCCTTTTCCACACTTGTGCTTCAAAGTAGCACCATGATCTTCATGATAGAGAGTCTCCTATGTTGTCACTTTCATATACTAAGTGGGAATTTTTCGTTATAGAACTTGGCTTGTATATTCCTACGTTGGGCTTCCTCAAATGCCCTCGGTCTTCGTGAGCAAGCAAGTTGGATGCACACCCACTAGTTTTATTTTGTTGAGCATTTATTTATAGCTCTAGTGCATCAGTTGCATGGCAATCCCTACTCCTCATGTTGACATCAATTGATGGGCATCTCCATAGCCCGTTGATTATCCTTGTCAATGTGAGACTTTCTCCCTTTTTGTCTTCTCCACACAATCCCCATCATCATATTCCATTCCACCCATAGTGCTATATCCATGGCTCACGCTCATGTATTGCGTAAAGGTTGAAAAAGTTTGAGATTATTTAAGTATGAAAAAATTGCTTGGCTTGTCATCGGGGGGTATAGAAGTTGGGAACATCTTTGTGTGACGAAAATGAAGCATAGCCTAACTATATGATTATGTAGGGATGAACTTTCTTTTGCCATGTTATTTTGAGAAGAGATGATTACTTTGATTAGTATGCTTGAAGTATTACTATTTATTTTATCAATATGAACTTTTATTTTGTATTCATTTGGATCTGAATATTCATGCCACAATAAAGAAAATTACATTATGGATTATGCTAGGTAGAATTCCACATCAAAAATTCTCTTTTTATCATTTACCTACTCAAGGACGAGCAGGAATTAAGCTTGGGGATGCTTGATACGTCTCCAACGAATCTATAATTTTTGATTGTTCCATGCTATTATATTACCCCTTTTGGATGTTTATGGGCTTTATTTTACACATTTATATCATTTTTGGGACTAACCTACTAACCGGAGGCCCAGCCCATATTGCTGTTTTTTGCCTATTTGATATTTGAAGAAAAGGAATATCAAGCGGAGTCCAAGCGGAATGAACCCTTCGGGAGCGTGATTTTTGGAACAAACGTGATCCAGAGGACTTGGAGTGCAAGTCAAGAAGCAGCCGAGGCCTCCACGAGATAGGAGGGCACGCCCCCCTATAGGGCGCGCCCCCTGTCTCGTGGGCCCCTCGGGTGGCCACTTACGTACTTCTTCTTCCTATATATACCCCGAAAACATCTAGGGGCACCACGAAACACAATTTCCACCGCCGTAACCTTCTGTATCCGCGAGGTCCCATCTTGGAGCCTTCGCCGACACTTTGCCGGAGGGGAACCGACCATGGAGGGCTTCTACATCAACACCATAGCCCCTCCGATGAGTTGTGAGTAGTTTACCACAGACCTACGGGTCCATAATTATTAGCTAGATGGCTTGTTCTCTCTTTTTGGATCTCAATACAATGTTCTCCCCCTCTCTTGTGGAGATCTATTCGATGTAAACTCTTTTTGCGGTGTGTTTGTCGAGATCCGATGAATTGTGGGTTTATGATCAAGTTTATCTACGAATAATATTTGAATCTTATCTAAATTCTTTTATGTATGATTAAGTTATCTTTGCAAGTCTCTTCGAATTATCAGTTTGGTTTGGCCTACTAGATTGGTCTTTTGTGACGCCCGGGTAATTAAGCTACAGTGATCCCCGCTAATGATGCCACGTCACCTCGGTTACTGTGGATAAACTCGCGTTAGTTCGGAACCTAGTTCGAATTTCAAATTTAAAACCGAGGCAAACAATAAAAGTTTTCAAACATTAAAACTAAAATGTTCGGAGTGTGCCAATTAATGCTTAGGTATTTATGGTGAAGAAACCACGCTTTTACAAAATGCCTAAATACTTTAAAATAAATTAAAACAGAAAAGAATAAATAGAAAGAAAAGGAAAGAACCCCCCTCCCCCCAGAGGGGCTCCGGCCGAGCAGCCCCGCCCAATGGCCAAGCCCGGCCAGCCAGCCCACCCCATGGCCCTTAACCCCCCCCCCGACCGAACCCTAGCCTCGTCACCCCACTCACCCTTACGATCCCCACCTCTCCTCTCGCCCCTCCCCTTCCCCGATCCAATCGGGATAGGGCCCGAACCCATCGCTGCCTCCCCGACGCATCGTCGGCGCCGCCCCCGCCCGTCGCTCGCCGTCGTCCTCACCCTCCTCCCCTTTCCTGGACCGGAAGGGCCCCCCGCCGTCGCCGCCGCGCTAGCCCCCGACGTCGCCGCCTCGCCCTCGCCGCACGACGACCTCGTCGGCCCCTCCTCCTCGCCGGGCTTCCCCTCTCCGTCGCGTCCCCGTCCTCCTCCTCGACCACCGCTGCCACGATCCCTACGGCCCCAGTGAGCCTCGCCCCTCTCCCCTTTGCCTTCCTGCTCGCCCCGTACCAGCCGCTGCGGCTGTTGCCACCGTGGCCTCCGCCCCGTTCACTGCGGCGGTTGTGCCTCGCCGCTGCTCGGCCACCCCGTCGTGTGCCCCCTTTCCCCACTGCTCCGCCCGTACCGGCCACGGCCGCCCTCACCCGCAGCCACGACCTTGCCCGACCGCTCGGCCCGTTCGACCTCGCCTGCTGCCGCTCCCCTCCACCCATGGACGCCGGCGCCCAGCGCCCGTCCCCTTCCTCTATCGGCCTGGGCGGGTGCACAGCACCCGCTCCAGGCGCCCGTAACCCGCACGCCCGTTAAGCCACCCCTGGCCCAATGACAAGTGGGGCCCAGCCCCAGAACAAATGTAAAAAAACAAAAAAAGAAAGTAAAAAAATAAATAATTAAATTGACTAAAAAATGAATTAATAAATAATAATTAAAATGATAATTAATTAGTTAATTAAAGAATTAATTAAACTAATTAAACCTGATTAGATTAACCTAACCACTAATTAAACTAATTGACCTTTGCTTAATTAACCTACTAGTTAAACGACCAATGACACATGGGCCCCACTCGTGGTTGACCTAGTCAAGCTGCAGATTATTCTTGACGTCGACATGATGTCATGCCGACGTCAGCATGATGTCATGCCGACATCAGCAAACACTATTCTGGATAATGTTAGTTTAAATTAATTAAATAAATTCTAAAATGATTTAAAACTATAGAAAATCATATAAAATAAACCGTAACTCGGATGAAAATACTTTGTACATGAAAGTTGTTCAGAGCGACGAGACGATTCCGGATACGCAACCCGTTCGTCCGCCACACCCCCCTAACCTATCGAACTCGCAACTTTCCCCCTCCGGCTCCTCTGCCCGACAACGCGGAACCCCGGGGATACTTTCCCGGATGTTTCCCCCTTCGTCGGTATCACCTCAAACCGCGTTAGGGCACGCCTAGCATCACCCATAGCTTTGTCATGCATCGTTATGCATCTGTTTGCATTGTATTCATTGTTTCTTCCCCCTCTTCTTCCGCTAGGCGCCGAGACCGACGTTGCTGCTGCCCAGTACGACTACGGAGTTGACGACCCCTCTCTCTTGCCAGAGCAACCAGGCAAGCCCCCCTTTGATCACGGATATCGCCTACTCTTCTCTATCTGCTTGCATTAGAGTAGTGTAGCATATTCTCGCTTTCGATTATTCGATCTTCTTTGCATAGCTTTGTCCTTGCTACTCTCAAGTTACCTTTACCTGCTATCCTCTTGCTTAGTATAGGATGCTAGTGTTCCATCGGTGGCCCTACACTCTTGTCCGTCGGCCATGCTATACTCTTGGGCTGTGATCACTTTGGGAGGTGATCACGGGCATATCCTATATACTTTACCTTTGTTACATTACCTGTGATCTTGTTAGGAGATGGGGGTGAAAGGACGGTGGCTCCATCCCGGTGAGGTGGACCTGGTTCCCGCGGCCCTCATTGTTACTTTATGGCGGAGCGGCAGGCAGGTTGAGACCACCTAGGGAGAGGTGGGCCTGGCCCTGGTCGGCGTTCATGGATATTAACACGTTTAACGAGATCTGGGTATTTGATCCGAGTCGGCCATTTGGTCAATCGCACTAACCATCTACGCGGGAGTAGTTATGGGTATCCCGGCGTCATGGTATCAGTCGAAGCCTTCGTGACGTCAGCGACTGAGCGGCGCGTGCTAGATTGGACCGCGTAACTTGACTTCCTTTGTAATGGAGGTTTCTAGGTTCGCTTCGGCGCGTTATAGCGTGCGTGTGTGCTAAGGGTGATGGGCCCAGACCCCTGGGCGCTTAGGTTTAGACCGGCGTGCTGACCACTCTGTTGGCCTAGGTCGGGCTGCGACGTGTTGATCTTCCGCGACCGGGCATGACCCAGAAAAGTGTGTCCGGCCAAATGGGATCAAGCGTGTTGGGTTATGTGGTGCACCCTGCAGGAAGTTAATCTATTGAATAGCCGTGATCTTGGTAACAAGGCGACTTGGAGTTGTACCTTGACCTTATGACAACTAGAACCGGATACTTAATAAAACACACCCTTCCAAGTGCGAGATACAACCCGGTGGTCGCTCTCTCTCAGGGTTACGAGGAGGGTATCGCCGGGTAGGATTATGCTATTCGATGCTACTTGGAGGACTTGATCTACTCCCTTCTACATGTTTGCAAGGCGGAGGCTGCGAGCGTAGTCTTGACGGTGATTAGATATCCCCTCTTATTCGGCATTCTGCAGTTCAGTCCAGCGATATGGCCCTTTACACATATATCCATGCATATGTAGTGTAGCTCCTTGCTTGCGAGTACTTTGGATGAGTACTCACGGTTGCCTTGTTCCCCTTTCCCCTATCTCTACTCGGTTGCTGCGAATGGCGATGGAGCCCGAGAGCGAGCGCCACCGTCGATGGCGACTACACGGAGGTGCCTACTACTACGTGCAGCCGGCGGCGACGACCGTGAGTAGTTAGGAGGATCCCGTGCGGAGGCCTGCGCCTCTTTCGATCTATATCCCAGTTTGTGCTAGCCTTCTTAAGGCAAACTTGTTTAACTTATGTCTGTACTCAGATATTGTTGCTTCCGCTGACTCATCTATGATCGAGCACTTGTATTCGAGCCCTCGAGGCCCCTGGCTTGTATTATGATGCTTGTATGACTTATTTATGTTTTAGAGTTGTGTTGTGATATCTTCCCGTGAGTCCTTGATCTTGATCGTACACATTTGCGTGCATGATTAGTGTACGATTGAATCGGGGGCGTCACAAGTTGGTATCCGTGCCGACTGCCTGTAGGAATCCCCCTTTCCAACTCCTTGGCCGAAGTCGAGTCTAGGCATTGCAAAACTTTGACTAACATGGCTGTGTGCCTTACGGGCCTACGTCGCCATTTGGGTGGTACTAGGATCTTTTACTCCTCGACCTTTACTCTAGGACTCTGAACTCTCTTCTACTCGGGTTAAATGATTTTACTAAATCTGACTCTAGGTTCTCGTAACTACTTCCTCCCGGAGAGCCCCTTAATACAGCTGATTGCCGGCTGCACCAGAAGATTTCGAAGATAATCTCCGATATTCTCTCCAGACCTTGTGCCCATTGCTTTTGCAATTCCCTACCACGGATAAACCCTTATGGATAACTTATTGCCCTTACCATTCTTACATTCATCCCTAGCTGCTCTTGTTATTACAAGATGCATCAAATTGTTCTTTGACTTTTAAGAATCTTTTGAGCCATTGCATTGCAGTTCTTTGCCACTTGAATACCCCTAAGAATAATTTCTCGCACTTTCTGAGTATCCGCTCATCCCCCGTTGTTCAGGTGTTTCACAAAAGTCCTTGAAATACTATTCAATCCTCCAAAAATCCTTAGCATCTTTATTGCTCTGCAAATACTTGACTACTTGCATTATGGATGCTTCCCATATATCTGGCAATATTCACTAGTATCTTTTGTCACCGTCATTTTGATCCTATTAATTCAACATGTGTGCGAATGCACACAATCATCTATCAACCCTTCTAATTATCTTCCAGCTCAGACATCATTTTTGAACATGAGCTGGTTCTCGACCAAACTATTTGTCAAAAATTGTGCCTCTGGTCTATCCAACTTATCCATCCTTGATCAGAGTGTCTGCTTATGATCCTTTGTTTTGGAAATCATAATTCCTTTGTTATCTAAGCATCGAATTATTCAGATGTTCTATAATATGATGCCCGTGCATTCTTCTTCCTCTGGTTGAGTACCGATGCTCACATCAGATCCCTTGTGGACCATCGGTTCCTTTGTTGGATTCTATCCGACAGTGTCCTTCATATTGAATAACCTTGAGAGCCTTTCCATGGGTATATAATGCCTTTGGTAAATTGTATCATCTTCTTTTGAACATGCTCCACTATCGAGTTTGTGTTATTTACTCCTGAAGTTCGTGGAATATGTTCTAAGAAGCCCTGATGGCTTGAACCTATGCCTTCCTTAATATATGTGAACTCGAAAGTTTTCACGAATCATGCTCTTCTGGTATTTTGCTAGATAAAATTTCTACACTACAGCTTCATCAAAAGCGAGAAGTGAATGAAAGGTTATGCATTGGAGAAGTGGGAGTCGACCTTGAACTTTGTGTTCATGTCCATGGACACGATGTAGATCCTATCATGGAAGCTTCTTGTAATAACAACTATTTTCTTGTTCAATATCATCTGGTAAACGTGAATTGATCCTTTGCAACCGTGGTTCCGCCATGATTGTTCTTCTTTGATCCATTTCTCGGACAAGTTAAAGCACTTGTCTTCTACAGATCGATATGCCTACCCAACCTCTATTATGATCTACCTTCGAGTAATACCCCTGGTATCTCGAGGATATCATGCCATTGCACTACATCTTGCGAACTTTTGATGAAGTACTACCTTTCCCTGTCAATGTCACTTCATGGGTTCTGGGTTGTTGGTCAACCGAGAACACCGATAAGTGGATCGATTCCGCACTCCGATTCAATAACTCTAAGTAATTTTCATTGCTTATGAGTTTAATAATCCTTCAAGTTATTCATAGCTTGATCGGCTATATCATTATCGTGCAAACTTCTATCTGTGCTACCTGGTCCTTCTTCCCGGAGCACAATTTTCGACGATGAGATAACCTTATGCCGATCTTCCTCGTCATATCATTTGACCTTAAACAACAAGCTTGATTTCGAGTTTGTGTCGTACCCATGGTTCCAATAACCTTTTGCTTCATCATTCCTTTGACTTGATGTCATTGTCGATCTATTACATCTTCGTGGAGCCTCTCGACAAAATTTGTCGTGATCATCATCAACCTTATGAGCTCTTCCAGGATATCAATTGAGTTCATGATGAGAAATACCACCCTTGCCCTTAATGATCTGTGTTATCATCGACCACTTTATTGCCTTCCCTCCAACACAAACTTGTTCGTGCTCTGTGTTATTCCTTGAGTTCCTTGCTATCCAGCCTGAGTTCTTCTTTACCTTGGCATATTACCATCTTTTATGTCAGGAATGTCTTGAGATTGCTCCACCTCTTAAGAATTCTTGGTATAGTGATGCTTCTCCCAATCATCATTCTTTCTTAGTCCCTGTGTTGATCCTAACTGAGGTAACAACAAGTGAGCGGAGCTGTTTGGATTCTGCCCTTCTAGCAACCCTATTGCTTTGAAGTTAATGGTCGGCCGTTCATTCATAGACTATTGATTATTGAATCACCATTCTGACGTTGGTCGTGCAACCCAACCCATATTTCGGGTGCACCTATCAACCAATGTTTAAATTGGGTATGTTCTCCTCGAGCATATCCCCTTATATCATTTCATCTGACTAATGTTATCTCCTTGTTCATATAATTGTGGAAACCCATATTTTGGAAGTCTTGATAAATTGTCGCTGAGTTCATCAGCTACCTCCTTATCCCTTCATTGGTTTAATGTTGAGATTTTGATTCGGAACTCGCTTCCGTAGTAAATTTCCCGAGAATCTTACAATGTCATCTCGACAATTTGTGTTGCACCTTTCTTCTCAGGCATCCTGGGTCTGAGGTATCCTGACACCAATCAGATCTGAATCTCGGTCAGATATGATGGTTGGAACATATTTCCAAGAGTTATAACAATGGTATTTATGTGACCCGGTAAGGTGATGTCGTTCCTAGCACACCTGGTCAGAGGCCCTATTGTTATAGTTCCCCTTTCAGCAAGGTTACCCATTCTTCCATGGGGAAACTGTAAGACTTATTCTGCAAGTTGTTCCTGATGAATCCTTCTTGTATCCAAAGTCCGATCTTTGCTTGAAGACCATGTCAATGCTATCTCGAAGCATGTCTGTGGTACTCCGATTTTCAAAAAGAACATTTGAAGCCCAATGCTAAATGTTTCCTGCTCAATTATCCAAACACCGTTGTATGGGTAATGTCATGAAATTTCTCTCCCCTACCTGAAGAGTTTTCTACATTATATTCTGTCATGGATATCATGCTCTGCTTGTCCTTGGGAAGGATATACTCCTGAAATATGTGTTTTAACACATTTTCCTTTCCATTGTTCTGTTTAATCTGATAATCATATTTCCTTTCCATTGTTTGGTTTAACCTTTCTTGTGATCAATATGACCTAAGCAGTAATATTCTCCTGCTTATGTAAACACCTCGCGGTACCGCTCTGTCAGTAAGACCCTGTTACTATTGTTGATGACATTCCGGTAGCCACCGATGGACGAGAACCTTGCCTATTGGCCCGCCTCGTTCAACGAGCAGGAAAATGGTTCTCTTCGTCCCTCGCCCTTGGTACCGACATTGTTGCCGACATAACTGACATGCTACTCTCTGACATGCCTTGCTATCGTGATCGTACAAGATGTCAGCCCCCCTTTCTACTTTTAACCCACATGGTGGGCCCATAACCCACAGGTCCCAGGAATGAAACCTGACTCTCCTGTACAACCTGTTGTCAAAGTTATTCCTCGTGCTTGACTTTGTATGTAATTCCCGGGCCACTTGCCTGTTGATCTATTCTGGTATCGGACACAATACTTATTCTCGTTGCTCAGAACCCCTTTCGCACTCTGCTTTAGGCAATGAACGATTGCCTATCCGCTTGAAACTTCTTATTGCACCGTCTTAGTTTGCTCTCGATATGTGTAATTAGTTCAACTCGAGAGATAGTCATATGTTCATTCTTGGGATACCCCCAGATGAATTCCCCTTATAACATCCTATCATTGTAGAGCTGCCCCTTACCTATTCGTAAGTACGATGGAGTTCCCCGAAGAAAGGACGACAACTTCATCATGATGCTTTGGAATAAAGAATTGAAGACATCAACGAAAGAGATTGACTTCTTGAGGAGATCCGTTTGAATGTCGTAACGAGAACTTTCCTTACTCCCTCTTAAATCTCGGGACGAGATTTCTTGTAATCAGAGGAGAATTGTGGCGCCGGGTAATTAAGCTATAGTGATCCCGCTAATGATGCCACGTCACCTCGATTCTTGTGGATAAACTTCGCGTTAGTTCGAACCTAGTTAGAGTTTCAAATTTAAAACCGAGGCAACCAATAAAAGTTTTCAAACATTAAAACTAAAATGTTGGTGTGCCAATTAATGCTTAGGTATTTATGGTGAAGAAACCACGCTTTTACAAAATGCCTAAATACTTTAAAATAAATTAAAACAGAAAAGAATAAATAGAAAGAAAAGGAAAGAACCCCTCCCCGGGCTCCGCCCAGAGCCCGCCCAATCGGCAAGCCCGGCCAGGCCGCCCACCCCATGGCCCCTTAACCCCCACCCCGACCGACCCTAGCCTCGTCACCCCACTCACCCTTACGATCCCCACCTCTCGTCTAGCCCCCCACTCCCTTCCCCGATCCAATCGGGATCGGGCCCAACCCATCGCCGCCTCCCGGCGCATCACCGGCGCCGCCCGCCCGTCGCTTCGCCGTCGTCCTCACCTCCTCCCTTTCTGGACGGAAGGGCCCCCGCCCGTCGCCCGCGCCAGCCCAGCGTCGCCGCCTCGCCCTCGCCGCCACGATGACCTCGTCGGCCCCTCCTCCTCGCTGGCTGCCCCTCTCCGTCGCGTCCCGTCCTCCTCCTCGACCACCGCTGCCCACGATCCCTATGGCCCCGATGAGCCTTGCCCCTCTCCCTTTGCCTTCCTGCTGCTTCCCCGTGCAGCAGCTGCGGCTGTTGCCACCGTGGCCTCCGCCCCGTTCGCCGCAGCCGTTGTGCCTCGCCGCTGCTCGGCCACCCCGTCGTGTGCCCCCTTTCCCCACTGCTCCGCCCGTACCGGCCACGGCCGCCCTCACCCGCAGCCATGGCGCCCGACCGCGCCCGCTCTTTCTCCCATCTCCGCATCTGACCCCGCACACCCGCGGCCACCCCTGCTCCGCCTCCTGCCGCCGACCACGGTCCGCCCACCCGCTTCGGCCCGTTCCGACCTCGCCCTGCTGCCGCTCCTCCCTGCACCATGGACGCCGGCGCCCAGCGCCCGTCCCCTTCCTCTATCGGCCTGGGCGGGTGCACAGCACCCGCTCCAGGCGCCCGTAACCCGCACGTCCGTTAAGCCACCCCTGGCCCAATGACAAGTGGGGCCCAGCCCCAGAACAAATGTAAAAAAAAACAAAAAAAGAAAGTAAAAAAAATAAATAATTAAATTGATTAAAAAATGAATTAATAAATAATAATTAAAATGATAATTAATTAGTTAATTAAAGAATTAATTAAACGAACTAAACCTGATTAGATTAACCTAACCACTAATTAAACTAATTGACACTGTTAGTTTAACCTACTAGTTAAACAGCCAATGACCTGTGGGCCCCACTCGTGGTTGACCTAGTCAACTGCACAGTTGACTGCTGACATCAGCATGATGTCATGCCGACGTCAGCAAACACTATTCTGGATAATGTTAGTTTAAATTAATTAAATAAATTCTAAAATGATTTAAAACTATAGAAAATCATATAAAATAAACCGTAACTCGGATGAAAATACTTTGTACATGAAAGTTGTTCAGAGTGACGAGACGATTCCGGATACGCAACCCGTTCGTCCGCCACACCCCCTAACCTATCGAACTCGCAACTTTCCCCCTCCGGCTCCTCTGCCCGAGAACGCGGAACCCCGGGGATACTTTCCCGGATGTTTCCCCCTTCGTCGGTATCACCTCATACCGCGTTAGGGCACGCCTAGCATCACGCATTCCTTTGTCATGCATCTTTATGCATCTGTTTGCATTGTATTCATTGTTTCTTCCCCCTCTTCTTCCGCTAGACACCGAGACCGACGCTGCTGCTGCCCAGTACGACTACGGAGTTGACGACCCTCTCTCTTGCCGAGCAACCAGGCAAGCCCCTTTGATCACCGGATATCGCCTACTCTTCTCTATACTGCTTGCATTAGAGTAGTGTAGCATGTTACTGCTTTCGATTATTCCTATCTTTGCATAGCCTTGTCCTTGCTACTCTCAAGTTACCTTTACACCGCTATCCTCTCGCTTCAGTATAGGATGCTAGTGTTCCATCGGTGGCCCTACACTCTTGTCCGTCGGCCATGCTATACTCTTGGGCTGCGATCACTTGGAGGTGATCACGGGCATATCCTATATACTTTACACTTGTTACATTACCTGTGATACTGTTCGGAGATGGGGCTGAAAGGACGGTGGCTCCATCCCGTAGAGGTGGGCCCGGGTTCTGACGGCCCCGATTGTTACTTTATGGCGGAGCGGCAGGGCAGGTTGAGACCACCTAGGGAGAGGTGGGCCTGGCCTGGTCGGCGTTCGCGGATACTTAACACGTTTAACGAGATCTGGGTATTTGATCCGAGTCCGCCATTTGGTCTATACGCACTAACCATCTACGCCGGAGTAGTTATGGGTATCCCGGCGTCGTGGTATCAGCCGAAGCCTTCGTGACGTCAGCGATTGAGCGGCGCGCGCCAGATTGGACCGCGTAACGTGACTTCCTTTGTAATGGAGGTTGCTAGGTCTGCTTCCATCCGCGTTCGCAACGTGCATGTGTGCTAAGGGCGATGGGCCCAGACCCCTGGGCGCTTAGGTTTAGACCGGCGTGCTGACCGCTCTGTTGGCCTAGGTCGGGCTGTGACGTGTTGATCTTCCGCGACCGAGCATGACCCAGAAAAGTGTGTCCGGCCAAATGGGATCAAGCGTGTTGGGTTATGTGGTGCACCCCTGCAGGGAAGTTAATCTATTCGAATAGCCATGATCTTCGGTAACAAGACGACTTGGAGTTGTACCTTGACCTTATGACAACTAGAACCGGATACTTAATAAAACACACCCTTCCAAGTGCTAGATACAACCCGGTGGTCGCTCTCTCTCAGGGTTACGAGGAGGGGATCGCCGGGTAGGATTATGCTATTCGATGCTACTTGGAGGACTTCAGTCTACTCCCTCCTACATGCTGCAAGATGGAGGCTGCCAGAAGCGTAGTCTTCGACAGGATTAGATATCCCCCTCTTATTCTGGCATTCTGCAGTTCAGTCCACTGATATGGCCCTTTACACATATATCCATGCATATGTTGTGTAGCTCCTTGCTTCAGAGTACTTTGGATGAGTACTCATGGTTGCCTTGTTCCCCTTTTCCCCTATCTCTACTCGGTTGTTGCGAGCAGGCGATGGAGCCGAGAGCAGACGCCACCGTCGATGGCGACTACACGGAGGTGCCTACTACTACGTGCAGCCCGGCGATGACCAGGAGTAGTTAGGAGGATCCCGCAGGAGGCCTGCGCCTCTTCGATCTGTATCCCAGTTTGTGCTAGCCTTCTTAAGGCAAACTTGTTTAACTTATGTCTACTCAGATATTGTTGCTTCCGCGACTTCGTCTATGATCGAGCACTTGTATTCGAGCCCTCGAGGCCCCCGGCTTGTATTATGATGCTTGTATGACTTATTTATGTTTTAGAGTTGTGTTGTGATATCTTCCCGTGAGTCCTTGATCTTGATCGTACACATTTGCGTGCATGATTAGTGTACGATTGAATCGGGGGCGTCACATCTTTCTTGCCATGGGAGAAGTGCTTAGCTTTGGGTTCAATCTTGCGGTGTCCTTACCCAAGGATGTAAAGGGTTGCAAGGCACATATTGTATTGTTGCCATCGAGGATAACAAGATGGGGTTTATATCATATTGCATGAGTTTATCCTCTACATCATGTCATCTTGCTTAATGCGTTACTCTGTTCTTATGAACTTAATACTCTAGATGCAGGCAGGAGTCGGTCGATGTGTGGAGTAATAGTAGTAGATGCAGGCAGGAGCCGGTCTACTTGTTATGGACGTGATGCCTATATACATGATCATGCCTAGATAATCTCATAACTATGCGCTTTTCTATCAATTGCTCGGCAGTAATTTGTTCACCCACCGTAATACTTATGCTATCTGGAGAGAAGCCACTAGTGAAACCTATGGCCCCCGGGTCTAAGTCTTATCATATTTGCTTTCAATCTACTTTTAATTGCATCTTTACTTTTTGCATCTATTTAATAAAATACCAAAAGTATATTTATCTTATCATACTATCTTTATTAGATCTCACTTTCGCAAGTGGCCGTGAAGGGATTGACAACCCCTTTATTGCGTTGGTTGCGAGTTCTCAGTTTGTTTGTGTAGGTGCGTGGGACTTTTGAGAAGCCTCCTACTGGATTGATACCTTGGTTCTCAAAACTGAGGGAAATACTTACGCTACACTTGCTGCATCACCCCCTCTCTTCGAGGAAAACCAACGCAAGCTCAAGACGTAACAAGGCCCGGGCAGAAAGTTGAAGGAGGGTCTAAAGTACAACATCGAATCCACCAAACCTAGTGGCGAACCCCTCACGCCTAAGAACATTGCGAACAAGTGGACTCGTCAGTGCAGAGTTCTTGTGAAGGACTAACTCCCGATCTCCATTCAAGAATGGAAGGAGCCAAAAACTAAACATCCATGTGTTACTTGGGTCGACGACAGAGCAAAAAAAGCCATTTGGGAATCTCTGATGGAACATTTCACCCTACCAGATTATTTCACTGAAGCAGATGTGGAGAAAGTCAAGGGTGCTGCTCTTAAGAAGATGGCAATTGCATTCAACACCCACAAGAAAACTGTATGGGCCAACTACCTTGCTACAGAAAGGAAGACTCCAGAATTCACGGGAACACTGGAGAAGCAAAGAGAACACGGGGCCAATTTCGTGAAATTCAAGGCATCAGAATTATCTAAGGAACGGTCGATAAAAAACAAGGCCAATGCCACAAAAAAGACGCAGTTCCATAGGCTGGGTCCAGGTGGCTACGCGGTGGGAATGCCTAAGTGGGATAAGTCTGAGCAAGAGATGGAGGATGCAGGGGTCACTCTAGTTACTAGGAACCCGTGGTGTGGAGGGCTGGATGAACAGTAGACGATGGAGGGGTGGCCGTGGAGGGGTGGTTGAACAGGACCCCGTGGTGTGGAGGGCTGGATGAATAGTAGACGGTGGAGGGGTGGCCGTGGAGGGGTGGTTGAACAGTAGCCGGTGGGGTAGAGCGCGGTGGAGGCTGGATGTACAGGAGCCCGTGGAGGCTGGAGGAGGTTGACGGTGGAGATGAACAGTATCCAGTGGAGTCCCGTTTTGCGGTACGCCACACCCTTCCCGATGAACAGGACCCCGTTTCGACCGTAGGAGGTCTGTTTCCTCCGTTTTGCGGTACGCCACACCCTCCCGATCAACAGGACCCCGTTTACGACCGTGGGGTCCGTTTCTCCGCTTTGCGATGCGCTACACCCTCCCGATCAACAGGACCCCGTTCCGACCGTGGGAGGTCCGTTTCCTCCGTTTTGCGATCGCCACACCCTCCCGATCAACAGGACCCGTTTGAACGTAGGAGGTCCGTTTCCTCCGTTCTTGATGCGCCGAGCCTCGTTTCCATCGCTGTTCCGTCCAAGCCCTCCCGATGAACACGACCACGCATTCCGTTCCGACCCAGCGGTTGGCTCCCACGCGTTCGTTGCCTCCCGATGAACACGGCGCATTTTGTTGCCTCCCCATGAACACGGCACGACGGCGCTGTTTCTCCGTTCCGACCAGCCATGTACGATCCCTCGCCGTGCGTGTCGTGAGTAGGCGTTGAGACCCGCCGTATGTACACATACGTGGTCGATTTTCTTTCTTGCACCCTGGCGCTGTGCGTATGTGTACATGCTACGTGCGCGCCTCTACTACGACACGTGCGCGCCTCTACATCCACCAGTATATATGTACGTACACGTTCGCTACCAGAATGACAACGCTACGTACGCTTCGACCAGCTGGGTCCCGACTGTCAGGCACTTCCTTGCCTGCAAAGATGTAGCTGGTGGGTCCCAACAGTCAGGGGGGCGAATCATTTTTTTTGCCCAAACGCACTTCCTTGCGTGCGAAGATGTAGCTGGTGGGTCCCAGCAGTCAGGGGGGCGAATCGTTTTTTTCCCGGACGCACTTCCTTGCGTGCGAAGGTGTAGCTGGTGGGTCCCAGCGATCGAGAAACATTTTTTCGCGAAATACGGTGGCCCGTCGGGTGGGTCCCCGCTGTCAGGTGGAGGAATAATTATTTTGCGCGTAATAAGGAGGCACTTCCTTGCTGCGGTCCTGGACCCAGCTATCAGCCTCTCCACGCATAGTACTCTTCCGATGGAAGTCGGTCGTTGACCACATTGACCACGCCGCGCCGAGAGCACCATGGCGGTGGACGACGGCGAGGCCTAGGAAGGGGACGACACGAGGCAGGAAGACTCGGCGCTTGTTTCCCACGCGAGGGGAGTACGACTGAGTTTCTTGGTTTACGTCTGCCGTCGCCGAGAATAACATCAGTGTGGGTGAGTAGAGGGATGGCTAGGCCAGCGTTGGGAGTACGGTGGGGCGGTGAGGCTCACATGGCAAGACAACCGCCGCCGGGAGGAGGGAGCAGTCAGTCCCGCCGGCGCTTGTTTGAGCGGCTGGAGTAGGAAGAGCAGAGATTGAAGAAGCATGAGGGCCGTTGGATGGACATCCAACCGTCACTGCTTGTGCGTCAACCTTTTTTTTAGGAAAGCCTCAAATCTGTGGAAAACAGCATACAACCCATCTGCCATTATTTCTAATAATTTACAGCCTATTTGCTAATTCTTAAGGCTTTTTTGGAGCCCATATTCTTTTTGTTAGCATTACATCCCATATTGTGGCCACGGTTAAAAAATTATACGAAATTTTGCATATTTCGGTGCGGTCCGAACTGTTTTTAATCTCGAAATTTCGATTCACATTCAAACTGATTTTAAAAATAAATGTATATCAATATAAAATCCAACAAATTCTCCACGCATAAAAATTAATGTAATTTAAAATCTTGAAAATGAAAAAAATAGATTTGAAACTAATTGCCGGTTTGATGTGTTTTAAAAATGTACAACCCATTTCTCATTACTGATGGGCCATTTTCTCGGCCAACCGAATGAAAGCTCTCCTCGTCTTGAAAGATTTGCAGCCCAACAGGCCTGACAAAGCGACTAACTTGGCAAATCACAAAAAAACTGGGCTATGGCCGTGCACCCAGCTGTCAGCCTCTCCACGTACAGTACTCTTCCGATGGAAGTCGTTCCTTGACCACGTTGACCACGCCGCGCGGAGAGCACCACGACAGTGGACGACGACGAAGCCTAGGAAGGGGACGACGCGGCAGTGGAAGCCCGCGCGGAGAGGAGTACGAGGGTTCACTGGTTCGGCTGCGGTGTGAGGCTGCCGTCGCCGCAGGGCCTGGCCAGCGGTGGGAATAGTAGGGGGCGGTGAGGCCTCCGCAAGAGCACAGCCGGCCACGGGAGGCAGGAGCATGCGACACGACCGGCGCTGCTTTGGGCGGCTGGAGCAAGAAGACCAGAGGTTGAAGAAGCACTACGGCCGTTGGACGGACATCGTACGGTCACTGGAGCTAGAATCGTTCATATTGACTAAGTTGAGAAAGCCCTTCGTCCCCGTCAACTTACTAGGCCCACAAGATAGCCTCCCACCAAGGTGGGTCCCAGCTAGCCGGGGGAGTATTCATTTTTTTGTGCGTAATAGGGAGGCACTTCCGGTGGGTCCGAGCTGACAGCGGGGGGAACGTTTTTTTGCGAAATACGGTGGCCAGTCCTATGGGTCCCAGCAGTCAGGGGGAAACGATTATATTCACAAAATACTGTTGGCCCGTCCGGTGGGTCCCCGCTGTCAGGTGGAGGAATAATTATTTTTTGCGTAATAAGGAGGCACTTCCTTGCGGCTGCCGTGGACCCAGCTGTCAGCCTATCCACGTACAGTACTCTTCCGATGGAAGTCGGTCATTGACCACATTGACCACGCCGCGCCGAGAGCACCACGGCGGTGGACGGCGGCGAGGCCTAGGAAGGGGACGACACGGAGCCGGGCCATGGGAGGCAGGAGCAGGCGGTAGCACAGCCGGCCACGGGAGGCAGGAGCAGGCGGCACAACCGGCGCTGCTTTGGGCGGCTGGATCAATAAGACCAGAGGTTGAAGAAGCACTATGGCCGTTGGATGGACATCATACGGTCACTGGAGTATTGACTAAGTTGACAAAGCCCTCCGTCCCCGTCAACTTAGTAGGCCCACAAGTCAGCCCAAAAATATGGTGGGTCCCAGCTAGCAGGGGGGTATTCATTTTTTTGGGCGTAATAAGTAGGCACTTCCTTGCGTGCGAAAATATAGCTGGTGGTTCCGACCTGTCAGCGGGGGGAAAGTTTTCTCGTGAAATACAGAGGCCCTTCCTATGGGTCCTAGCTGTTAGGTGGAGGAATCATTATTTTGCGCGTAATAAGGAGGCATTTCCTTGCGTGCGGCCGTGGACCCAGCTGTCAGCCTCTCCACGTACAGTCCACTTCTGATGGATGTCGTTCATTGACCACGTTGACCAGGCCGCACCGAGAGCACCAGGGCGGTGGACGACGGCGAGGCCTAGGAAGGGAACGACACGGAGCCAGGGAATACTCGGCAGTTGTTTCCCACGCGGAGGAGTACGAGGGTTTACTGGTTCGTCTGCCGTCGCCGGAGAATAACAACATGTGTGGGTGAGTAGAGGGATGGCTAGGCCAACGATGGGAGTACGGTGGGGACGTGAGGCCTGCGCGGCAGCATAGCCGCCACGGAGGAGG
The DNA here is from genome assembly GCA_021605205.1 of Aegilops longissima. Lineage (NCBI taxonomy): Eukaryota > Viridiplantae > Streptophyta > Magnoliopsida > Poales > Poaceae > Aegilops > Aegilops longissima. Next base: position 53,815,828 of record CM038681.1, on the reverse strand, counting down.
GAGCAGCAGTCCTGCGGCGCTTGTTTGAGCGGCCGGAGCATGAAGAGCAGAGATTGAAGAAGACGACAGCCGTTGGATGGACATCCAACAGTCACTTTGCTCGTGTGTTGACTAAGTTGACAGTATGCTATGCGTGTGCGTCAACCTTTTTTTTATGAAAGCATACGCGTCAACCTGTAGTAGGCGCACAAGTCAGCCTCAAATCTGTGGAAAACAACATACAACCCATCTGCCATTATTTCTAATAATGTACAACCCATTTGTTAATTCTTAAGGTTTTTTGGAGCCCATCTTCTTTTTGTTAGCATTAGACCCCATATTGTGGCCACGGTTAAAATTTATACGAAATTTTGCATATTTCAGTGTGGTCAACTGTTTTTAATCCAGAAATATCGATTCACATTCAAACTATTTTGAAAAATAATTTATATAAATATAAAATCCAAATAATTGTCCAAGCATAAAAATCAATGGAATTTATGATCTTGTAATGAAAATAATTGAAACTAATTACCGGTTTGATGTGTTTTAAAAAATTACAGGCCATTTCTGGGCAAACCGAATGAAACTCTCATCATCTTGAAAGATTTGCAGCCCAGCATGACCGATAAAGCAAGTAGGCCTTGTTTGGGTATTTCTTTAAAAAAATAAAACTGGGCTAGCCATTTTCAGCAAGAAGAAAACACAACTGGGCTCATGATGTGGTAAACATAAATAAAACCTCGCTAGACGGGCCACAGCCCCAACAGCCCCGTTGTTACCCCGATCCTTCGCTAAAACTAGTATAAATAACAACCGCTTGTTCCTAAAAAAAACTACGCGACTTGTTTGGGTCCCTGGTGTCACCGCTCGTAGTGTAATTCTCTCGTTTATTGACTACGTTGACAATGGCATGAGCCCCGATGTCCAACCATTAGGAGGAACCATATTTTTGGGCTTGTACTATAGAGGCACTTGCTTGCGTACTGCCATGACGCTGGTGGGTCCCTACTGTCATCCTCTCCACGTACAGTCATCTCCTTGTTCCTCTCGGTTGTTGACGACGTTGACAACGCAAGAGGGCGGCGCACCGCGCACGGCGAGCGAACCAAGGCCGCAAGGCGGAGGACGACGGTGAGGCCTCAGACGGAATGAATAGGAGCCGTTGAAGATGCGTCGGTCCATTCGCAGGCGGAGGGGAGTACGAGGGTTGACTGGTTCGGGCACGGGTGCGTGTTGGGGCTGACGTCGCCGGAGAATAACAGGACGTGTGGGGGAATAGAGGGAGGGACTGGCCAACGTTGGAGGGTATGTACGGTAGGACGGCGGAGGCGCAGCCAGCCATGGGAGGCGGGAGCAGGCGGAGCCGACGGGATGGTTTGGTTTGGGTGACTGGAGGAAGAAGAAGACAAGAGATAGAAGATACACACCACCTTGTTGGATGTCAATCCAAGCGGCTGGTAAACGAGAATCATTTGTGATTGGCTAGTAAATGACACCACCTTACCATCAATCCAAGGTGGTGTCGACTTACTTGACATCCAACATTACGCCTACGGGTTGGATTCTATCTCTTGTCTTCTTCTTCCTCCAGTCGCCCAAACCAATAACATCTAACTCCAGCTTACAAACTGTACAAAAGCACGAGGGTTGATTGTTCATCAGGTTTACAAAAAAACCCAGATTGAAAAGGGCAATAACATCTAACTCCAGCACTGTTTTTGGCAGTCACAGTCAAATGGATAGGTCAGGTCCATAGAATGAACATCCTGGGTCGTAAAATTTACTGGATTATGACCACAATATGTTGTAAATAGAAGCCCGGCACGTTCAGAAGCTCTTTTGCCCACCTGAAACTCCTTTTTTTGCTCTTCGACATACCCATCCGTCAAAACGATGCTGCTGATAAACTTAAGCCTCATGGACAATAGTAACCTCGCATTCAGCAGGAAGAATGTGACAAATCTTGTGTTTGCACGGTTGGCTACATATCGTTCTAGCGTTATTGTCTTCAATCGAATCTCATGAGAAGTGAGAAAATCCCGATGCTTACGAATCCACCGATTGGTTATAACTTTCTTACCCCGTCCTGTTGCCTAAATAGACATGAAGATTGAAAATAGTTAAGGTCTAAAAGAAGAGTGTCAAAAGAGCAACAACTGAACGGTTAATTCTAGTACACTATATGCGGGCTTCCAATGTGCGTGAAATTATCACCTTTATATACAACTTCTCCAAACATGGAAAGCATTGCAGCAAGCCAATAATCTTGTTCAGATCAAAACTATTCATTTGGATATATAAGATCTTGACACAATCCACCACCATTGATAGGCCATCCATGGAGAAACTCTTCATTGAGCATATAACATAATATTAGTACAAAATGTGTACTCCAAGATGATATATAAATTATGCATAGAAATTTAAAATGCAGCTTATGGTTACAAGTGTAGATGATAATATAAAGTACCTGAAGAACTGTGGAGCTAAACACCATATTCAAATGAGCACATAGATCATGTATTACACCCAAGGTCTCCAGTTTAGGCGCAGAGAGGACGGTTATTTGCAACGGTGAATAACTAGAATCAAGGATCAACCTTTGAAGTGAAGGTGCATCTTGGATGATGAGCTTCCTTCCGTCAAAAGAAATTCCAATTCTTACAAGGTTAGGCGACTTAATTTGGAGACAACCGATTCTAACTGTGAAAATAAGCACCAAGCACTCCAGCGCAGGGCAACTGGAGTGGATGATGCTGTGCAATGAGGCCTCCGATATATGAACCCGCACAAGTGAAAGTTTCTTGAGAAATGGGAGTCGAAGGTTTAGTACCAGATTGTCTGGTAGGTAGCATCATAAAGGTGGCGGTGTGGAGAGAGGAGGAAAACCGCGAGATGGACATCGATCTTTGAGGTCACAAGTTCATGGCGTTCAATGTGTGGTATGTGATTTCACAGGGAATAGTAGAACTCAAGCAGCTGTACTTCGTGAATTCGGGGATTTCAGCCAAAGGTCCACCATGCAAGGCATGGTATGCTTGCTCGTAGCATGACGGGATGCAGAGGCTTTGAGCGGAGCCCTGGTGGGAGGAGATGATGGCTCTGGGATTTCAAAATCATTGAAGAGAGATAGCTGACGACAGTCGAGATTAAGGGGCAGGGCGCGCCATAGAGGGCGCCACCAAATTGAGAGGACTTGGGTGCGGCAGCAATCCTTGGTGGGGAGAAGCGAGATGATCTCCCCAAGGATGGCGTCCGGGAGATCGCTGATGTGGTCCACCCGAGATTCTATGGGTTCCTGGGATCCGTTGGGGGCGGGGTCACCGCTTCTCCCCGCGCTGCCGGGTGCGGGATCTACAACAGGCGTCACCGCTGGCCGGAGCCTCATCTTCTTGGCGTTGGGGTCAGCCGACTCCATTTTCCTCAAGGGTGTCGCGTCGCGCTCACGGATTTGAGCAGAGTAACGAATGACGAGCCTAGTTGTAGTGCGAGCGAAGAAGAAGGGGAGCTGGGGGTTTTCTGTAGGAGTGAGGAAGAAGGGAAGCTGGGGTTTTCTGTAGGAGTGAGGTGAGGAATTTGGGGGTACGAGTGGAGCGAGCTGACGTGAGGTGGGTGGGAGTGAGGAGGAAGAAGAGCACCCAGGTTTTTTTTGGGGGCGGTGTCTTTGGGTGTGGGTAGCGCCTTTTGAATTGATTTTACTATTTACTAGTGTGGATTGGCTGTTTTGTCTTGGGCCCAGAGAAACAATTACTACTAGTACAGTGGAGACACTCTACAGCTACCCAGAAAAACAATTACTACTAGTACAATGGAGACACTCTACCGCTTCTGGCTCCTCCTAGGTCATTGAAACGTCTCCATCTACTGAATGCCGTATACTTTTGTTCACCGACATGCGGGCCATGCAGCGCGCGGGCCCAAATGCCATCCACCAAATTAGAAGGCAGTATGCAGACGGAGAGTCACCCCGGTCGTAGCGCGGCAGTAACGAGCCGTCGTATCACAAAACCCCACCTCCCCGCAGTCTAAGTTTGACGGACGAAGCAACCATCATTTCACTCTTCGCTGAATCCCCTTCTCCCTCACCGTATTCAAGAAAGGCAACACTCGCATCTACCACTGTTCTTCTCTCCCAACGAAGGGAAGGTAAGCGGATCCGTGATGTTGGTATATTTTCGTTCAGAGAAAAAAAGGACTTTTGCAAAGCAGTAACCGATCCTCACTCTCTTTTTTGTTTCATTGTCATTGCGATTGTGTTTTCCTTTCAGTGGTCTCCTAGTATTCGTTAGTTTCATGATGGACCAAGGAGAACCAGGCAAAGATCTGCCGATATTGGAGCAGACGCGGGAGGTTGATCCCCACGAGACAGAGAGCTCCAAGAAGATGGAGGCAGCCACCGAGCTGACCCCAGATACGCTCACGGCCACTACTGAGATGGTCAACGCCCCGTTTGAGGTTACAGCCCCCGTGGCACTGCAGTTTTCCCCCTTCGAGGATGTGTCCCCCCCCCCCCCCCGCTGAGCTGCCCAAGGTGATTTCCTTCTTTGCCGATCTCGATTGTGGTTTTTTCATCTAAGTATGTGGTGATTTTTTTAGAAAAGGAATATGTGGTGATTAATAATGCAAAATTTTATTAGCTTCGATGCCATGCTATACATAGTGGTTTAAATAACTTGTGTTTCTTATACTGAAAAATAATTCAGAATTTGTTTCTGTTTCAATTAGAGCCCTGATGCAGACAAGGATTGTGTGGTTGTGCATGTCACTCGCTATGAGGCGGACGACCTGAATATACGCACTGGGAAAACAGAGTTCTTAGGCTGTTGGATCCTGGAAGCCATTTGCGGTTATACCAATGAAGAGGTGTATTCCAGCCTCACTGTTGTCAGGCGTGTTGTCCAGGGTGTACTGAAGAACAAGAAGTTCAAAGCTACTCCTTCGTTTGTGAGGCATACTATTCTTGTCAAGCTTACGCAGGAAGATGATGTGGCATGCCTCCACAAACAAGTTTATCAGTGGCAAGGCTACAAGGTTGTCTTCATGAAGGTTCACAAGATTGAGCTGCCGCGGGACGTCCTCGATGATGTTCATGGCAAGGTCCGTCTTGTGTCTAGCCCAAATTAGATCGAGGCATGAAATAGTTGCCCCGGCTAGTGTTTAATAGTAGTTTGGATTGTGTCTAATTATCCGAACCTTGCCTGTTATCGATCCCTCTTGGGGCTAGTACTCTGTTTGAATCCGTCTATGGGAACTGCAGCTACTTTTGTGTGCCCGTGAATCATATAAGCAACTATGTATCTTGTTATAGTGGTTCGTGCAGTTAATTGAGGCCACAATGTAATAAATTCCAAACGTTCAACGCTAGTCCAGCGCTCATGTGGAACACTCACATTAAACTCGTCTTCATAAAAATCTTGAAAAGCATAAGTTAAGCAGTTTTATACATCTCAATGATTCATAGAACATAACAAACATATACTAGTTCACAGCAAAAGACAAAGTTGTGAGAAGGTTTATGTAGGACCTTGAAGTATGTCTAGAGGGGGGGGGTGATTAGACTACTTGACCAATTAAAACTTAACCTTTTCCCAATTTTAGAGTTTGACAGATTTTAGCTATCTTAGGACAAGTCAAGCAATCATCACACAAATCAAGCAAGCATGCAAAGAGTATATAAGCAGCGGAAATTAAAGCATGCAACTTGCAAGAATATAAAGGGAAGGGTTTGGAGGATTCAAACGCAATTGGAGACACGAATGTTTTTGGCGTGGTTCCGATAGGTGGTGCTATCGTACCTCCACGTTGATGGAGAATTCAACCAACGAAGGGTAACGGTTGCGCGAGTCCACGGAGGGCTCCACCCACGAAGGGTCCACGAAGAAGCAACCTTGTCTATCCCACCATGGCCGTCGCCCACGAAGGACTTGCCTCACTAGCGGTAGATCTTCACGAAGTAGGCGATCTCCTTGCCCTTACAAATTCCTTGGTTCAAATCCACAATCTTGTCGGAGGCTCCCAAGTGACACCTAGCCAATCTAGGAGACACCACTCTCCAAGAAGTAACAAATGGTGTGTTGATGATGAACTCCTTGCTCTTGTGCTTCAAATGATAGTCTCCCCAACACTCAACTCTCTCTCACAGGATATGGATTTGGTGGAAAGAAGATTTGAGTGGAAAGCAACTTGGGGAAGACTAGAGATCAAGATTCATATGGTTGGAATGGATTATCTTGGCCTCAACACATGAGTAGGTGGTTCTCTCTCAAAACTGGTAAGTTGGAAGTGTAGGTTTGTTCTGATAGCTCTCTCCACGAATGAAGAGGAGGTGGAGGGGTATATATAGCATCCACACAAAATCTAACCGTTACACACAATTTACCAAACTCGGTGGGACCGATTCAACAGACTCGGTTGGACCGATTTAGTAAACCTAGTGACCGTTAGTGATTTTCGGTGGGACTGACATGCAACTCGGCGAGACCGATCCGGTTAGGGTTAGGGCATAATGTAATCTCGGTAAGACCGATTACACAAACTCGGTGAGACCGATTTTGGTAATAAGCTTTCCAGAGAGTTGGTCAGGTAAACTCGGTGGGACCGATTTGCTCTTTTCGGTGAGACCGAAATGTTACAAAAGGGAAACAGAGAGTTTACATTGCAATCTCGGTGGGACCGATCGCTCACTTTGGTTAGACCGAAACATTACGAAGGGAAACAGAGAGATTACAATCCCATCTCGGTGAGACCGAGATCCCTATCGGTAGGACCGACTTGCCTAGGGTTTGTGGCAGTGGCTATGACTTTTGAAATCGGTGGTGCCGGGTAGAAAGAATCGATGTGACTGATTTTGACTTTGGGTTTAGGTCATATGTGGATGTGAGAAAGTAGCTGAGGGTTTTGGAGCATATCACTAAGCACATGAAGCAAGAGGCTCATTAAGCAACACCTCATCCCTCCTTGATAGTATTGGCTTTTCCTATAGACTCAATGTGATCTTGGATCACTAAAATATAAAATGAAGAGTCTTGAGCTTTTGAGCTTGAGCCAATCCTTTGTCCTTAGTATTTTGAGGGATCCACTTTCATCATCCATGCCATGCCATTCATTGAGCTTTCCTGAAATAATAGTCTTGGAATAGCATTAGCTCAATGAGCTATATGTTGTTATGAATTACCAAAACCACCTAGGGATAGTTGCACTTTCAATCTCCCCCTTTTTGGTAATTGATGACAACATATAGATCAAAGCTTCGACAAATGATAATAAAATTGAAAAACATTGTCGCTTTGAGAAGTATGTGATAAGCAAGAGCTCCCCCTAAATTTGTGCATAGTTTAAGATTTGCTTTGGACTGCAAATGCACAAGGAATTAGGCTCATGGGTTGCTCTTCCATGTCACATACATCTTGGTGGAGAGCTAAAAAAAATGATAAAGATTGAATACATGCACTCATCACCAAGCAAAGTGTATGATCACATAGGATAGATAAGATAGTATCATCAAACATGCATAAGTGTAGCTTACGATCAAACACATGATCATCAATGTCTCACAAGAATAGCATAGTATCTCAAGCAATCAAAAGCAAACAAGTTTGAACCACCAAATCAAGAGAGAACAAAAGCAACACTCTCTCTCTCGAATCCTATGATCTATACATTTTTCTCCCCCTTTGGCAACAAGTTACCAAAAAGTTCATAGAAAATGCATAGTACTATGTCGTCTCTCAGGCTTGGTCTTCTGGTGGTGGTGTAGACAGGACTCCAAGGATGAACGCATCAGTAGACGTGGTAGGAGCTGAAGAAGTTGGAGCTGGAGCTGGTTGAGCTGGGGCTGTAGCTGGAGTGGAAGAAGTTGCTCTGGTGTCTGGAGTTGGTACTGCAGCTAACCTCTAAGCTCTAGGCACTCTGCCAAATGCATCGGTTGTCGTCTTTCCCTTCCTCTCCTGCATATCATCTTGTAATTGCTCCACAGCTGACTGAATCTCAGTCACTTTGACATCAAGATAATAGAATTTTTGTTCCATGATTCTTTCCAGGCTCTCCTGGTTTTGAGTTAGGGTGGCCAACACCTTCTCAATCCGTAGAGTTGATGCTATTAAGTAACCTAGCTGCTCCTGCTTGCTCTTCAGAAAGTAGTCAGATGCCTCTGCTTGAGTTGGCATCTTTGCAGCTTTCTCTTGCCTTGCCCTCTCCTTTCTCTCCTGATCTTGCACTGATGATGGTTCATTCTCTGTCATGACAACTCGATTGTCCTCAAAATCAGGATATAGAACCATGTGTTCCTTATCCAAGAGATACTTCCCTGTGCCCATCTTCGAGTTAATCAACTCCTGAATTTGAGGGGCATAACCACAGCTCCTCTTCTGATCTGCTGCCGTCCTCTTAATTGTCTCGACTATGAGGCTCATGACCTTGAATTTCTGAGGCACATAAAAAACATGAAGCAAATTGATTGCATGCCCTCTAATGATGTTATGGTCACCTGACTTGGGCAAAAGAGTATGCCTTAAGATCCAGTTGATCGTAGGCAGCCCTGACAGCAGAAAATGGACTGATCCAAACTTGAAAGTCTCAATTGCATCATCTGGGATTTCCTTGTACATATGTGCCATTGAGTTATGATCCATTTTCTTATTTCCATAAATGTCCAGGTCATCCTCACTTTCCTTTGGGGCATTGATCAAACTTGCCCATTCCTCTTTGGTAGACTGATATATGGTTCCTTCTGACACCCACACTATCCTGCCATCTGGATAGAAATGTGCTGTGGAGTAGAATTGCATGATAAGTTCGTCGTTCTAGTTGGTGAGCTTCTGCCTAACAAAATCAGCAACTCCACAAGCACTTATGCTGTCATATACTCCAGGGTAGTGTTCTGCGTTCTCCTTCATGTAGGTCCAGTTGACCCATCTCACGTCGCAAACTATGGGCTTCTTATCCAGCAAGATAGTCTCATAAAAGTCTTGCTGCTCCTTGGTGTGGAACCTGTAATCCACAGCAGTCCTTCTCCTCGTGGCATATGGATCTGTCTCTCTCCATAGCCTCAACCCATTATCTCTCCTGATCTTCATGTTTTCAGCCACAGGATGAGCATCATTGTGGTCTGGGATCTTGGGTTTGAGCTTCCTTAGAACTTGTCCTTCTTCATCTTCCTCCTCAGCAACCTCAGGCACTGGGCCTTGTTCTTCTCAGCAGCTGGAATACTCTTGGTATTCCTCTTGGGTGCATTCTTGGGCTTGGAGGCAGCTTTGGGATTGGAAGTTGCAGCTCCTGACTTGATAGCATCACCCATCAGCTTTTGTGCCTTGGGTGCTGGCTCTGCAACCTCTTCTTCTTCTTCTTCCTCTTCCATCATGGAAGGCTTCCCAATCACTCTTGCCATGGTCTTCTTGACCCTTTCTTTCCTTTTTCTTTCCCTCTGCAGCAACAGGCTCTTTGGGTTGAGATTCCAAAGGAGCTTGAGTAGACACTCTGGCTTTGGACATTGGTTGTCTACATGCTGGCCTTTTGATTTTCAAGCCAGGCTTTGTATGCTTTGCTGAGCCATACTCCTTTTTGAGTACTACTTTCTTGGATGTAGCCTCATCTTCTTCAGCTCTATAATCCTCATCTTCAGAGTTTGATGTTTTCTTCTTCCTTTGCCTGGTAGCAGCCTTAGGCAGGTTGCTTGGAGTGCTTCTGCTGCCTTCATCTGAAGAGCTGGAGGGACTAGTGCCCTCACTCATGTCAATCTGCTCTGCTGACCTATTCTGGCCGTCACTCTGGTCTGACATGTTGCAAACACTGACTGCTGACCCTGTGAAGAGTTATAGATGAGATAGAGTGGATGAGCATCACAAAATGCAGAGATTTTTGCAAAAGAATGATTAAAAAATTCAGTTTTAGTTTTCCACAGAAAGCATTTCGGATCAACCGATTTTCAAACTCGGTGATATCGAAGCAGATTTGGAACCTAAACTGATGAACTCGGTTGGACCGAGTCACAGTTCGATGGCACCGAGACTGCTAGGGTTTCACAAAGTCCTAAAATCGGTCGCACCGATTAGCAATTCTCGGTCAGACCGAGAGTTACTTGTGCAATGGCATATGCCAAATCGGTGGGACCAAGTTTTTCAACTCGGTGGGTCCGAGATGGTTTCGGCGGAAACCTAACCCTAAATTTTCAAATCTCATCTAATCTACGGACTGCATTAACTGGATAGGAGTGTTTCAATCGTGGCAAGAATCAATAAGAACACAATGTGCTAGGAATCAGACGAGGATAGCACTGTGATCGAGTCCATACCCTAGCTCGGCGATGAACTCGCTTCGCCGGCAACGGTGGGCGTTGAATTCCGTTGACAGCGGCGGAGACCAGCGACAGGAGGCGGCTGGCGACGAGGAGACGATCCGGAGACCTTGGAGGCAGAGCGAGCTATTTCGTGGGCGAAGGAGTTTGGAGAAATTTCCAAAATTTTGCCCGTGACTATATATAGCCCGACCCTGTCGGTGTGACCGAGTGGAACAACTCGGTGGCACCGAGATGCATAACTGTGTTCAGTTACAGCAACTCGGTGTGACCGAAAAATTCAAATCGGTTGCACCGAGATTGAAAACCTAGATCGACTTAGTGATCTCGGTAGGACCGAAATGGAGGAATCGGTCAGACCGAGAATCTCAAAGAAGTTTTGGAAGTTTAAGTCTATGACGAATCGGGGACTCCGAGTGCTCCTCACACAGAGTGGTTCGAATATGACTTGATCAAATTTTGTGATGTAGCATGAATAGAGTTCGAGACGAGAAAAGCATAGATAGCTAGAGAAAGTTCTTAGGCATTCTTGTCCATCCACTTGGCCAAAAGAAGAAAGAACCAGACAATCAAAACAACAAGTGGATGTCCTCGAATGAGTAAATATGCAACCAACATTCTCACACAATAAGATGACAAATAAAATATGTGACAAAGCATGCACAACCAATTCTAGCATCTATCAACCAATTGGCGATGACTAGGTCATCTATATATGAGTATATTGACTTAGGAGTCAAATGAGAAACATTTGATCATAGGTCATACTCATCGTTTAAGCTCAAGTGGGGTTACCACTTTTACATAATGCATTGATGTGTTCACACCATTAGAGTTGCTTTGACTCAATTCTTAGAGTTAAGCTCCCCCTAGATGTGAGATCCCCCCTTAGAGGGATGAACTAACCTTGGGTTTTGTCGATGATGACTTCATGTAGGTGTCGAAGATGTGGATGCTCAATGTTGATGTAGATCAATTGGAGCAATCCTTTGGAGTGAGTTGCACTTTCAACTTGCCTACATGGGTTAGTCCCACGAGGAACAAACAAGAATATCCATAGACATAGAGTGATGCACACACAAGATGATGTCCATGAAATCATTAGGTTACCTTGTCCCTTGCCATACCAACATGAGGGTTTGTGACTCCTTGAACTAGTGCAAGATGTGGAAGTTGATTGCACTTGTCCTTGCCATAATGATATGTGTGAAGAATGTTGGCGGAGTCACCCTCAAGAACTCTCTAGTTCTTCTTCTTCGAGATCCACATCATCTTGATGGGAATCCTTGGAGTTGTAGTTGTACTTGATGAAGTAGAACTCGACGTAGTCTTGGGAATCCACTTGAATGAGGCCATAGGTGCTTCTTCAAATGCATCAATCTCTTCTTGAAGCTTGTCCTTGCCTTTGTTCTTGTGGTCTTGTGGTGGAAGATCATCTTGTGCTTGTGTTCCCTTGAAGGAAGTAGGATCATACTTCTCTTGTTGAGGAACAAACTTCATCTTGGGGTATTGATCTTCTTCCCACTCAACTCCATTGGCATTGAACTTTCGTTCAAAACCAACACCTTGATTCTTCCGGTGTCTTCCTTGCTTGCGTACAATTTCCTCGAATTGCTTACTCCCGGCAAGACTCTTGTAGACACCTTTCTCTATAATTCCCTTCAATAAGCTATTTTCTTGCTGAAGTGTAACTTGGCTAAGAGAATCATTAGTGGAATCAAGAGAACTACTAGAAGCAACAATATTGGATTTGACATTATTATTGTTACTATTAGAGGAAGTATCTTTCTTGTACTTGTTACTAGACTTGACTTGAGACATGTAAGTAGATAGGAGTAAACGCTTGGCAATGTAAGAAGAACTTTTATTACGGAGATCATCATTGATTGCTTTTAAGAACTCATGCTCTTGCTCAAGATTGAGCTTTTCAAAGCGTAACTTCTCATGAGCCCTTAAAAGTTCTCGATGATCTTCGAAGATAGTTTCATGAGCTAACTTAAGAATGTTTAGTTCTTTAGTTAGAAGCTCAATCTTCTCCTTATCATTGTCATTCCTTTTATCTTGATTAGCATGATTAATTGGCGTTTCATCATAGTATTCATCACTAGAGTTGTCAACAAGTAAATCGTCATCACCTAGCAAGTCATCTTCATCACTATTAAAATCAACATACTCGGGGTGTGTTACTTTAGGACCTTTGGCCATGAAGCATCTTCCAATTCCTTTATTTGGTGATTCAAATATGTCGTAGGAGTTGGTTGACACAAGTGCCAAACCGGCAACACCTTCATCTTGAGTATATTCGGAGTCGGAGTGATAGCTTCTCTCGGAGTGATTGTCGGAGTCGGAGCCGGATACCCATTCACCAACATGAGCTTGATGTCTTCGTTTTGTGTAGCTCTTTGATGACTTGTCCTTCCTTTCCGAATCCTTGCTTCTCCGTGAGGATCTTCGTTCATAACGATCATCTCTACTCCTCCTCTCTCTTGGTGGTGATTCTTCTCTTTTGCTTCTTCTTTTTGGAGAATCTTCTCTTCTTTTGTAGGGTTCCGTACACTCATTTGAATAGTGTCCAGGCCTCCCACAATTGTAGCAATTGCGCACTCGACTAGAAGATCTTTTTTCATGGTAAGTCCTTGACTTGGAGCTTCTTTCTTTGCTTCTACTCTTGTAGAATTTGTTGAAGTTCTTCACCATTAAGCTCAATTCTTCATTGAAGGTTTGTTTCTCACTTGATGATGTGGGGGCTTCACTTGAGGCTTTGTAAGCACCACTTGACTTGTTGTGAAGTTCCTCCTTATCCTTGAGTGACATCTCATGAGCAACAATTCTTCCAATGACTTCCGTTGGCTTGAGATCTTTGTAGTTTGGCATCATTTGGATCAATGTGCACACGGTATCATACTTTCCATCCAATGCTCTTAGGATCTTCTTGATGATGAATCATCGGTCATCTCTTCACTCCCTAAGACGGCAATCTCATTTGTGATAAGAGCAAGCCTAGAGTACATTTCAGCGACACCTTCACCATCCTTCGTTTTGAACTTG